>CAOKZL010001686.1:0-640401 GCA_948472985.1 Iguana delicatissima | reverse complement strand
CATTTATTAAACCCTTTGGGGCCTGATTTGTTCCAAACTGTTCACGTGCTTGGTTTTGAACTGTTTTAGGCCTTTCAACCCGTTTTTAACTTGTTAAATTGGGGTGGGCAACTGTGGAAGGCTGGGGGAGGTGCAGGAGACCTTGGAGACCTGAGCTCCCTTGCTGCATCTGCTCCCACCCACTGTAGCGCACACGACCCTCCCTGGATTGGGTGGGCATGCAAGGTTCGAAGTGCGAGATGCTGGGAGGCAAGAACCAAGCCAGTCCTGGTCTTTCAGGATGCAGTTTATTAAGCGAAGAAGCAAAAAGAAAAACGAAAGACACACAAGCATACATACACTCTGACTCTGTCGGAAAGGCAAAGCAGGCGGCGGAGCAGGGTTCTCTTTGTTCCAACAGATTATATAGGCTTTTTGTACGCGAGTGGCAAAACAGGCTGCCAATCCATCAACCCACCATGCCGAAACGGGCAGGAGGAGGGCGATCCTACCTCGGATGCCAATTACTGAGGCACCCATGAGCCAGGTGCATGATAGGCTCATGGCCAAATCTCATTACCTGCCCCAAACGGCAGCGGACGGTCTCTAATCAGGTTTTGCTCTCCCCTCACCGTACTGGACGGCACATGGAGCGAAGCACCCATCGTTAACATTCCTTGGCTATTCTCACAGGACTGCAGCATACAGAGCAGCCTGACCTAGCAATGCAACAGCATGAGCTAACCCCCCAAATATGTTCGTTAGTGCAAAAGCAGGCTGATCTGAAATGTGTGAGCGTGCAACACAGGGTCCACCCAGAGGGCCTCGGGTCCAACACCCACTCATCCTAAAAAATCTCTCCAAATGCCCTCTAGGAGACAAAGGGGGAAATGTAAACTGTGTTTTGGGCTTTCAAGGGCCATCTGAGGCCTGAGGTTGGCCTTCTTTTAATAAGAGGAAGTGATCAGAAGTCACTTCCTGTTAATTTCTGGTTTCAGAAAAGGCCCCTTTTGATGTAGTGGTTTGAGTGTTGGACTATGACTCCAGGAGACCAGGGTTCAAATTCCCACATGGTCATGGGTGATCTTGGGCAAGTCACACTCTCTCAGCCTCAGAGGAAGGCAGTGGCACCTCTCCTTTGAATAAATCTTTCCAAGAAGACCCCATGATAGTTTCCATCTAAGGCTGCTATAAGTGAAAGGACTTGCCTTACAAAGATATGTAATTAGCAACGTAGTTAATTATGGGTCAAAGGAATCTGCAAAACTTGACCTCTGAAAAGTTACTTTTCTGGACAAGAGTTCCTGGGATCCCCAATAGCAGGGCCAGAATCATCATTTTGGGATTTCTGGGAGCCATCGTCCAAAAAAAGTAACTTTTCCAAGCTACGGGAAGAACAAAGTGGGCTTAAATTGAGTGTCTTGTTTACCTTACTGGAAAACTCCAAACTTTTTCTGGAGACCTTCAGCTATCATTACTGGAAGATGGGTCGCCTTATGCGAAAGTTTGCAAAGAAATCCAATAATGTTTTGCTTCCTTCATTAATTTGTCTTGGCTATTAAAAGGGTTGGAGGAAAAGAGGGAAAGCTCTTACACACAGTACCCCAAAGTGCTGCAACCACAACACAAAGAGACACAAAACAAACTCAGCAGTAAAACTGAAGCAACATAACTTGTAGTGGGAAACGACTCCCAAATGATGGCTTGCCTGTTTTTAATAGGTGCTTTTACTGTATGTTTATTTTGGCACATTTTAAAGCTGTTCACTCTGCTGTCCGCTGATCCTTACAAAAATCATCTGCCATCTTGTTTCTCTTTTGGCGATGAGTAGGTTAATCATACGATCATTTGTAAGGAGCTCTTGTGTTTAATTGAGGACACATTTTCTCACCGCTCATCCCTGGTTAATGAAATAATATAATTGCCTATGTACAATCCATCATCCTTGGGAACATCACAAACATCTTGAACCTTGCAGATATGGAAGAAAAGCTAATGATTTTTGGTGTTGCTTAAAGCAGGGGTGAATAAAGCGTAGCTCCCAGGGCTTCTTGGGGGCCCAGAAAAAAGAATTGGGGGAGACACATGTTTTCCTTTTGCCCTCTGGACCTCTGCCTCCCATCCCTTCGCCTCTGGCCCCAGTGTTGAGAACTCATGCCAAGGCAAAAAGTAAGAGGATGGGGAGAGAGGCATGGGTGCCTTGCGAATAATCAAATTTGTAAAAGTCAGACCTGCAAATGTGGAGGGAGCAATGCACTGCATGTACTAGGACCTACTCATAGCTCTGAATTCCAACTGCTAGAAGCAGTTACAGGGAGAGGTGGCCATGATTGTCATAGCAAAACTTGGAAGCATTACTTTGGGGGAATAGTAGTTCCCACAGTCCCCCAACAAGCATGGACTATGACACTACTGGTGGAGGATTCTGAGAGTTGTAGTCTAACAAGTACTGTAATTTTTACACACTCTGCACATTTGTGCCCTGCTTGGATCTGGCCCAAAGCTTAGAAAGTCACTTAGAAAAAAATGATCAGTTACACCAAGGGTGCCAAGCTCTCAAAAATTTTGTTAGTTGTTGTTGTTATATTTATTTATATTCTGCTCCCCGCCCCCAAAGCAGCTCATGGTTTAAAAGAACAACACAATTAAAAACATACAAAAAGTGAATATTAACATGAATTAAACCATTTACAGTATTAAAACAATTGTCTCAGTAAAAGAATAAAATACAATTTAAAAGGATTGAAAAGTTCTTAAAAACAACAATTAAAACAATATAGCACCCCCTAGCACATTCTTCAAAATCCTTTTGTTTAGAAGCCGGACTGTATAATGTACCTTCAAGTTCTAGTTACACTTTTTAAAAGGTAATTCTCTGTTTTCCTTTTTCTTAAAAGTGAATGAAGGGATTACTTTTAGTTACTTTAAAAAAACCTACCTGAATACTGCAAGCTTTTGGTCCATAGTACAAAACCTACTCTTGTCTTCTCTATTGTATCATTTCAGCATCCTCCAAAAACCAAATTATCAGTAGTACAGGCCAACACATGAATTGTGTGATTCAGCAAAAACCACATTCCACAACTGTACAGCACTAAAACTTAGTTACATCACAAAAAGAGTGACATTATCTCTTGACAAATTACAGTCATAAGTTAGATGTACCTTATAAAATGTACTTCTTATAAAAGAAACTGATGATAAGTAGCTAGCTATTGGGGTAATTAGTTACTTTGAAATTTTCTGGGGTTTCTAGTTTACTGAGCCCGAAGAGCTCTCTGGCTGAGAATTCTAAAGGCCTCTCCCTAAACTGCAAACCCCAGGATTCCACAGGATGTTAAAAGTAGAATAATAGCACTATAACAGTGTAGTGTGGAAATGGCCCCAGTTTCTCTCTCCTCCTCTCAGGCCCTTTTCGCACGCCAGTCCTGTTGCAAATTGGCCTCAGGAGCGCTGCGGTATTGCGAGGACACTTTCACATGACATCCTCGCAATCGTGCAACGCTCTTGAGGCCAGTAGGCGGTGATCATGCATTATATCATTTTCGGCTTGTTGCCGAAAATGATGCGTGATTGCATGTCGCTCCTGGGCCCTACCCGCACTTACCTTGTGTGCAAAGCCTCCAGATGCACAGCCATTGCGCTTCCTCCCCCAGCGCAGCCTGGGAAAGTAGCCGGCTGCGGAAGGAAGGAAGGAAGGAAGGAAGGAAGGAGGGAAGGAATCCTCACGCTTCCTTCTGGCCAGCACGGAGTTGGCGTGGAGGGGAAGCAGAGGGGATGTGAGTGCCACTCGGATGAGGCTTTTCACGTGATCTCCACGCGACGCCAGCAGCACCAGGTAAGGTGTGAAAAGAGCCTCACTTTCATCCTTGTGCCCTCAACTTGCTTTAAGTAGCTGCAAACTTAATTCAAAGTGCAAAAATACTTTGCACTTAATTAACTTAGCAAGGAGGAGAGGGCAGAATCTTGCCCTTCCCAGTAGGCTCAGGCAAAAGCAAATTGCTGCTGCCTCTTCTAACTTGTGTGTGCTTCCTAATTAGTAACTTTTGTCATTTTAACTACACCTTAGTGTTGCTTGGTCACTTTGATGTTTTGTCTGTGAAATGTTAGAGGGTCAGATATAGGGTGGGTGACAAGTTGTTGTTTTATTATATATAGCCAATGGCCTTTACAAGGGGGTAACAAGTTAAACAAGGTTTAATTAAATAGGTTTCAAAGCCAAATTAACCCTCAGCAGGACAAGATTTTTATACCACGATGAAGCACTTCAAATCCTTTCCTTGGCCATGCTGTCCAAATAAATAAAACACACACACACACACACACATACATACAAAAAAAGTCAAAGTGTTCCAAGCACGTTGCCCCAGGGAAGATCCAGCAAACTTGCCTGGTGCTCTGAGTCTCTAAACTCATTTTTAAAAAAGGCTAATTGAAGTTACTTTGCAGACAGGCAAGATCCAGGAAGCCAAAGGGAGGGAGAGTTGGGGCGGGGTATCTTCAGGGCAATTTAACAAAAGCTGCCTTCCCTTCCAGGAGCAATGCAGGTGGTCTGAGGACCGGCAGCATGACCCAGGAAAAAACCAATTGGAAGCATTCACCTGCAATCAATCGCCCACGCACTGAGCTGCCAGTGTGCCTGATGCTGAAATAATCCAGGTTCCAGTTATTAATTGGAAGCTCAAAGGGTCCCCTTAAATGGTTTGGGAAAGAATGGAGACAGAACAAACAGAAGGGAGCACGTCGGGTCCCAGAGAAAGGTCTCAACCTCGCTTCATCTTGGAGGTTTATACACATGGGCTTTACAATAACAGCAAGCCTGAAGCTTTAGGTGACATCCCAGCAGCTAAACCAAAGAGGCATTAAGGAAATGAAAACATCCATTCTTTCCTCTAGAGTCACAGGGTGAGGCCGTGTTGCCATAGTACAGATTGAGTCCATATTAATTGCATACCAACTGCTCTATTTGCCGGACGTACATAAAAAGGTCAGGTTTTGGTGGGTTTGTGATAATGTGGCTGTTTGTGCATCGCAAAGAAAGAAGAAATGCATCAGAAAAGGAGGACAATGAAATGCATAAAACCTGCGCTTTTAGGAATTTGTCTGCAGTGATTTATGATCTACTTACGTCTTGGTTAGACTACTGTAATGTGCTTTCTGTGGAGCTGCCCTAGAAAAGTGTTCAGGAGATAATGGTAGTGCAAAAAGTAGTGACCAAAATGTTTTCTGGCATGCATTTTAGACACCATATGCCACTGTTCCTAGACTAACTGCACTGCATTCCAATGTCTGGAAATGCCATCTATAAATATATGCAAACAGAAACAAAGTATATCTCAGCATAATGGAGAAGTCTGTGGCTAGAAGACCTGCGTGTCTACTCAGTGCACTGTCTGGAAGCTGCTTTCACAGTACACGATTGTTACACTAAGATTCCACTTTAACTGCCATGACAACATTCTGTGGAATCCAGGATTTGGCAGTTTAGGGAGGTGCCATTTAGAATTCTCAAGCTGGAGATTTCTAGTGCCTCTCCAAACTGCCAATCCCAGGATGCCATTGTTGCCAGGCTGTGCACTCCCACTCCTTGATATGGTTTAATTGGCAAATATTAATTGGTATAATATAAATTATACACTACTATAGCTGGGAAGTCAGCTGATAAAGAGGAACTGACTACACAAGTGCATTGCAAAACTGGGTCAGATTGAGACCTCAGAGCAGGGTCAGCTCATAGCCAGGGAAGACCTAGTGACAATGGATTTGTAGATGTCCCTCAACGACTCAACCTTTAGAAACAATAGCACCTCAAACTAAATGGATTGTCTTCAACACTTCCTGCTTCTAGTTGAATTTCTCCTTTATTCTGCCCAGAAATCAAGGAGCTCTCACAATTCCCATCACTCCTTTGTCACCTAATGCTGAGACCAGTAGTCTGTTCTGGACCCCATTATTTGGTCTGCTGGAGAACCATTAACACCTCCATCTTCAGGGCAGAAAAAGAGTACCGTATTTAAACCGTAGCTCTGAGCCAATCAACTCTTAATACTCTGGAAAAAGACCATCACTCTGCTGCTCCAATTCCCAGTCTGGTACTACTCTTGGACTCAGTCTGGGCCACATCACGTCATCTCTTCTCTCCAGATAGGTAAATATCACCCACTATGCCCTAACTTCTTGTATCCAACTTTTCCTCCTCTCCTTCAGTTAGCCTTGTGTGATTACGAGACTGCTTGGATCTTGTGTGCGTGTGATTGTTAATTCTCCCTGTAAAAGAAATATTCTTTGAATCTCCGGCTAGTGTTCCTGCATTAGTACTGGTATACACAGGTGTAGAAGATCCTGCTAGGTTACCCCTCTCTTGCAGACCTCCCCTTCGAGCGAATATTCCCCACTGTTCCATGTAGGCACTGGCATCACAGGTGGACCTCTGGGTCACCCACATTTTGGAGTAACACCATAGGATGTTGCCATGGCAGTTAAAGTACAGTATAACACTATGGGCCTTTCCACATTACGCTGTTATAGTGCTATCATTCTACTTCCAGCATCCTGTGGAATTCTGGGGTTTGTCATTTACTGAGGCCAAAGAGCTCCCTGGCTGGGAATTCTAAAGGCCCCTCCCTAAACTGCAAATCCCAGGATTCCATGGGAGGTTGAATGTGGAATAATTGCACTATAACAGTGTAGTGCAGAAAGACCCTATAATCATATAGTGTGAAAGTTTTCCCATGTTATACATTATAAAGGACTTTCGTGTATTTGAAAACATCCTTGATATCTAAGTCCTAGGCCATTTCCGCACTAGCCCTTCCCGAAGCTGCAAACCCCAGGATTCCATAGGATGTTGCAAGTGGGATCATAGCACTATAACAGGCTAGTGCGGAAATGGCCCGAGACCTGTATGGTCAAGTAACATCAGAGTGGGGTCAGGATGGCAAAAGTTATTAGTGAGGAAGAGCACAGAAGCTAGCAGAGGATGCAGCAGTTTGTTTTTGCCAGAGACCACAAGGAAAATCAAAAGTCCACCCCTACCTTTCCTCTTGCCACTGAGTGCAAGCTACTGTGGTGATTGAAGGGGGGAAATGGGAGAAGGGGAGAAAAACAGGAACAATTGGGGATTCATCAGGTCTGTCCCTGCCATATCAAGACAGTTGGAGGGCATGACATGGGTGAAACTACATCCATCCATTTGCGACCCCGGCCCTCCACCAGCAACTGATATTCAGAGGCAAACTGTCTCTGGTACAGCAAGGAGAATGTATCAGTTATATCAGAATGAATCAGAGAACGTATCTGGGATTGCTGATGATACCCAGGTCTCTGCTTTTCCTAGATGAGTCAGATGAAGCCAAGACAACTGTGAGAAGTTGTGGGTAGGATGAGAGTCAGTACATTGAAACCCAGTCCTGTCAGTACTCAGGGCCTTTCTGCAGTACAGTTCTCCCTCCACATTTGCGGGTTTGAGACTCACAGATTTGATTATTCATGGGTGGCTTGCCTCCTTCATTTCCCCCTCTCATTCCCTAATGCAAGGAGAAGATCTCCTCCCCTGCTCTTCCCTCACCAGCTATGGCACCAGCAGCTGGTGGAGAGTGAAATGGGGGGCATTTCCCCTGCCCAGCTTCCCTTCCAGGCAGCTGAGGGCTCCATCGTGCCGGGGGGTGGTGGGAGAGGGAAATGGGGAGGGCCATCTTGTACTCTCTCCTCTGCTCTCCTGTGCCAACAGAGGGATCCCGCCAGGCAGGTGGCAGAGGAAGTGGGGAGGGTGATCTTGACCTCTCCGCTCCCCTCCCACATGGCCCCTTGCTGATTGCCCCAGGGGTGGGTGGGAGAAGCATGTGGGAAGCTTGATCTTACACTCCTTGCTCTTTTCCGGCCCGCCACTGGCGCGATCCCGCCAAGGGTGGGTGGAGGAAGCGTGCAGGGAGCACAATCTCATGCAATTGTCCATTCCTTGCATGTCCTGGGGCCTCTGCTAGCTGGTAGCAGCTGGCAGGGGCGTGCAGAGAGGGCGATCGCCCATTCTCTGCATGCCTTCAGCCGCTGCTGGTGCAATCAGGCTCACCATTTGCCTGCCTGCAGCTCCGGTGCAATCAGACCTTCATTGGGGGGTATGACAAGGAGGGCGGAAAGACATTTTCCTCCTGGTCGCCATCTGCCCACCTGCAGCTCCAAGACTGATCACCCCAGCAGCGGTGGAGGGGGGAGGGCGAAAGGGAGGAAAGATGTTTTTCTTTTCTTCCCATCTCCTGGGCATTGCCAGCAATGACTGGCGTGGCCACGTATGCAGGGAAGGAGGGGTGCTGGGGGGGGGAGTTATTCGTGGTTATTTCACTTTCGCGGGGGCTCTCTACACCTGTCCCCTACAAATGTGAAGAGCCTACTGTACACTGTTATAGTGCTATTATTCCACTTCCAACATCCTGTGGAATTCTGAGTTTGTAGTTTGCTGAGGCCAAAGAGCTCTCTGGCTCCCTAAACTACAAACCCCAGGATTCCACAAGATGTTGCAAGTGGAACAATAGCACTATAACAGTGTAGTGTAGAAAGGCCCTCAGTCCTGCCAGTCTCGCTTTTGCGGTTGTTTCATGGTTCCTTTGCCAAAGGAAATGGTGTCATTTGACCAATTCTGGTGCAAGTGCATTCTCCCTAAAGGGATGGGCATGTGTGATCCTCAAGATGTGCGGTAATTGTGATGGGACAACAATTGCCAGCAGCCTTACTCAGCAAAGCAAATGCGTGAGCAATTAGGAACACTGCAATCCAGTAGCAGAGAGGTGGATTATGAAGTTTTGCCAAATGTCAAATAGACACCAAAAGAGAGTGGAGTTGGGGGAGAGAAGCCTCTCCTTCTCATTGAGTTAATCTAACATTAAGTGCAAGGCAGAATTTGAGTTAGAATGAAAGGAGGCATCTGGAGTTGCTGACGTTTTGGACTCAAAAGCCTGTACAGCCACGGAGAAGGGCCCATAGAGGGCAAAGGGCAAGAAAGCACCTCCCCTCTTAATGACAAGGTTTGTTGTGCTCTATTGTCTCCCGATCAATTAAGGCCCATTTAAGGGCCACCTTGCCAGGTGTGCTCACAAAGGGATTTGAGGATATCTTTGTTGACTTCATTTCATTCCCACATCCCTTAGACTAGCTTTTGATTGCAAGAAGTTCATTCACCTGGAAGAGAGAAGGATTGATCTTCCAGAGTGGGGAAGATGTTAAAACTGCTCTCAGTTTTTTTTTAAAAAAAGTGTATTTGAGTGTAGCATTACTGAAAATATCAGTGAAGCAATTTGTATATTAGCAAAATATATAGAAACAGTGTCCGTTCCAGACTAACACCAAATAAATAAGACTGAGATTGGAGGAGAAAAGAAGGGGGAAAGAAAATTTTAATTCTCTTTCTTTTGAATGTTCAAGTGTATGGGGCATTGTTTATGAGACCACCCACGCACAAGCCGAAGGTACTGGTGAGCTTGAAGAAAGTCAAAAATTTGCAGAATTGGGGGGAAATAATCCTTTGGAGAAACACTCTAGTGTGGGAAGAGGGAAAGAGAGTCCCAAAAGGAAGAGGTATGTTCGGTAGCCATAACAGGCTGGTTAATGGCAAGAGAAGGAGAGAATGGGCATGGTTGGATGATTGGCACATCAATACAAACTACTTTTGCATTTTGACCTTTGCAGCGATTGAAGGAAGCTGCGGACAAAAGGGTAAAGTAGAGGAGGATGAGAGAGACAAACAGAGACCTTTTAGATGCAACTGGAAAAGTGGGATGTCTGACGATGAATTGGAACTGTCTCTGCTAAATCAAGACAGTTGGCGAGTATAAAGTTGTGTTAGATTCTCACTATAGCTTTACATGCACTCATCATGCCATTTCTTACTTCCTAAACTGGATTCATCCCAAAAGCAATTGATCATCCTCACGTTCCATGAGATCCTCAGAAGGAGAAAAAGAATTTTGACTTTGAAAGCAGAGAAGCTCACCTTAGCCAGGGGCTCAGCAGTTTCTCCAGATTTCCACTGTCTGCAGACTTGGAAAACAGTCACAAACTCCGGTGCAGGGGCAGCTTCCAAGACCAAAGGCCCATTCATAGAAAGAAGAATTGCCTGCCAGGTTTCCCCCTTTCCCTCACTTTTTACATTCATAGGCAAATGAGATACAGTCTGGCTATTATAGGAATCTCCTCCAAAAATACAGTGAATGCACGCATTGTGTTTTGGGTGGATCCTGATTCAAAATGTAGGTACCAGTCAGTTTTCCAGAGTGGTCTTGAGGAGCAATTTTTCCCCCCTGATCAGCTGCATATGCCATCAGGGCATGTGTTCTTAGAAAGATCATTTGACAACAGAAGACATTTATGGTAGAACAGTAATCTTGGCAGCTTTCCTTACCCTCGCTTCAAAAATCATAGAATCATAGATTTGGAAGAGACCCCAGGGGCCATCGAGTCCAACCCCCTGCTATGCAGGGACACTCATCAAAGCATTCCCAGCATATGGCCATCCAGCCTCTGCTTAAAAACTTCCAAAGAAGGAGACTCCATCACACTCCGAGGCAGCATATCCCACTGCCGGACAGCTCTGACCGTGAGGCAGTTCTTCCTGAGGTTCAAGTGGAATCTCCTTTCCTGCAGCTTGAATCCATTGCTCCTTGTCCTGGTTTCTGGAGCGACAGAGAACAAGCCTGCTCCCTCCTCAACATGACATCCTTCAAATATTTAAACATGGCTATCATATCCCCTCTTAACCTTCTCTTCTCAATTTCAGTAAGGCCTTTGACAAAGTTCCCCATGACATTCTTGCAAAGAAACTAGTAAAATGTGGGCTGGACAGGGCTACTGTTAGTTGGATTTGTAATTGGTTGACCGACCGAACCCAAAGGGTGATCACGAATGGCTGCTTTTCATCCTGGAGAGAAGTGACTAGCGGGGTGCCACAGGGTTCTGTCCTGGGCCCAGTGCTGTTCAATATTTTTATCAACGACTTGGATGAAGGAATAGAGGGCATGCTCATCAAATTCGCAGATGACACCCAATTGGGAGGGGTTGCTAATATGCCAGAGGACAGGATCAAAATCCAAAATGACCTGGATAGATTGGAGAGCTGGGCCAAGGCTAACAAAATGAAATTCAACAGAGAGAAGTGTAAGGTCCTACACTTAGGTAGAAAAAATGGAATACAGAAATATAGGATGGGGGACAAGTGGCTGGATAGCAGTACGTGTGAAAGGGATCTAGGAGTCTTCATAGACCACAAGCTGAACATGAGTCAGCAGTGTGATGCGGCAGCCAAGAAAGCCAATGCAATTCTTGGCTGTATCAATAGGAGTATGGTGTCTAGATCGAGGGAGGTACTGGTACCACTCTACTCTGCTTTGGTTAGACCTCATCTTGAATCCTGTGTCCAGTTCTGGGCACCCCAATTCAAGAAGGACATGGTCAAGCTGGAGCAAGTCCAGAGAAGGGCGACCAAAATGGTGAGAGGCCTGGAAGCCATGCCCTATGAGGATAGACTTAGAGAGCTGGGTATGTTTAGTCTGCAGAAGAGAAGGTTAAGAGGGGACATGATAGCTATGTTTAAATATTTGAAGGGATGCCATGTAGAGGAAGGAGAGGGCTTGTTTTCTGCTGCTCCAGAGACCAGGACAAGGAGCAATGGATTCAAACTGCAGGAAAGGACATTCCACCTGAGCCTCAGGAAGAACTTCCTGACAGTCAGGGCTGTCTGGCAGTGGAATCTGCTGCCTCGGAGTGTAGTGGAGTCTCCTTCCTTGGAGGTTTTTAAGCAGAGGCTAGATGGCCATCTGTCGGTAATGCTTTGAGGGTGTTCCTGCATAGCAGGGGGTTGGACTGGATGGCCCGTGAGGTCTCTTCCAACTCTACATTTCTATGATTCTATGATTCTGCAGACTAAACATACCCAGCTCCCTAAGGCGTTCTTCATAGGGCATGGCTTCCAGACCCTTCACCATTTTGGTCGCCCTCCTCTGGACATGTTCCAGCTTGTTGATATCTTTCTTGAACTGAAGTGCACAGAACTGGACACAGTATTCCAAGTGAGGCCCAACCAATGCAGAATAGAGTGGTACTATTACCTCCCTCGATCTAGACACCATACTCCTATTGATGCAACCAAGAATCACGTTGGCTTTCTTGGCTGCCGCACCACACTGCTGACTCATGTTCAGTTTATGATCTACCAAGACTCGTAGATCCTTTTCACACATACTGCTATCCAGCCACACGTCCCCCATCCTATACTTGTGACTTTCATTTTTTTTCTGCCTGAGTGGAGGACCCTACATTTCTCTCTGTTGGAATTCATTTTGTTAGCTTTGGCCCAGCTCTCCAATCTGTCAAGGTCATATTGAAATTTGATCCTATCCTCTGGGGTATTAGCAACCCCTCCCAGTTTGGTATCATCTGCAAATTTGATCAGCATGCTCTCCAGCCCTTCATCCAAGTCACTGATGAAGATGTTGAACAGCCCTGGGCCCAGGGCAGAACCCTGTGGCACCTCACTAGTCACTTCTCTCCAGGATGAAAAGCAGCCGTTGGTGAGCACCCTTTGGGTGTGGTCGGTCAACCAATTACAAATCCAACTAACAGTAGCCAGTAGCCAACTAACAGTAAAACGAACGAATCAATCCAACTGCTAGCCCCAACTTAAGTCTACCATTGATTCAATCAGAACTTGGTGAGTTAACCCATAGGTAAATTCCACTGATCCAGAGGGGCTGCTCAAGTTGGAACTAACAATTTGATCCAGGTTTATATTCCTAGTGCATTTGATACAAAGCTACTTTACAGACAGCAGTCCTCTGGTTGAAGAGCGGTCCAGTCCAAGTCTGGCTTAAAGGTACACCCATAAAACAGAGGAGCAAGCAGCAGTCTGGAAATTGTCTATCCACAGTTAGACCCTGGACTAAGCAGGCACCAAGGGCATCTTATAATGATTACAGTCTACAACACCATGTCTGGGTGTATTTTATGTCTATTTTGATTACAGTAATTATTTCCAAATCTGCACCTGCCTGCCTGTCTATCTATCTATCTATGAATGGGGTTGCTTGTGCAAATCAGTGTCCTCTTTTGTCCTGTTTTTGGGTAATTCATTTTGAGAAGGCAAGAGTAGTGTTGGCTTACAAGGCCGCCTATATTGACTGTGGCAGCTGGTGGCTTCTGTGTCCGTGGAACAAGTGAATCTGCTCTGATTTCTATTCTGAATTTTGAAGAAGCTATCCAAAGTCATAGAATCAAAGAATCATAGAAATGTAGAGTTGGAAAAGACCACAAGGGCCATCCAGTCCAACCCCCTGCCATGCAGGAACACCCTCAAAGAACTTCCTACAGATGGCCATCCAGCCTCTGCTTAAAAACCTCCAAAGTACCTGCTTTACAGGATCAAGTTCAGCACCTTTGAGAACTCCTTTAAAGTTCGGACTAAAACCCAGAATGGATGCACTACTCCACCAGCATGGAAGCCACCATGTAAGCTGCCACATTCAGTTGCTTATATTTTCCTTTTAAATCAGTAATTGTTTTAAGAGTAAGTTATGTTCAGATCTCTGGGTAACAGAGGTCTTTGTCAAAGAGGCATTCTTTTCTTTCTGGACCAGTCAGGGATCCTAGTTTCTGTTTTAAAATGGCTGCTTCAAGACTGTTGTTAACTGCCATCAAGTTGACTACGACTTCTGGTGACCCTATGAATGAGAAATGTCCAAGTCACCCTCTCACCAGCCATTTCCGCACTAGCCTGTTATAGCGCTATGATTCCACTTTCAACATCCTATGAAATCCTGGGGTTTGCAGTTTCAGGAGGGACCAGCCGGCCCCTCCTGAAACTACAAACCCCAGGATTCCATAAGATATTGAAAGTGGAATCATAGCGCTATAACAGGCTAGTGCGGAAATGGAGACCTACAGCCCTGCTCAGGTCCCGCAAACTCAGTGCCATGGCTTCTTTGATTGAGTCGATCTACCTGTAATACTGTCTTCCTCTACTGCCTTCCACCTTACCAAGCATTATTGTCTTTCCTAAAGAGTCATGTTTTTTCATAGTATGTCCAAAGTAGGATAGCCTCAATTTAGTCATATTGGCTTCTAGGGAATATTCAGGCTTGATTTGCTCTAAGACCCATTAATTTTTCTTTTCAGCAGTCTGCAGTATCTGTAGAACTCTTCTCCAGCACCACACTTCAAATGAGTTGATTTTCTTCCTATCAGCTTTCTTCACTGTCCAGTTTTCACAACCATACATAAAAATTAAAAATACAATAGCATGGACAACCCTAATTTTAGTATTCAGTTACTGGAATCTATGTTTACACTTCAGGATTTTGTCTTGTTCCTTCGTAGCTGCCCTTCAAATTCCTAGCCTTCTTCTGATTCTTGACTGGAAAATCTTTAACTATTCCAATGTCTTCATTGTCTACTGTAAAGTTAATGTAAAACACCTGTGGTCATTGTTTTTGTTTTCTTAATATTCACCTGTAAACCTGCCTTTGCACTTTCTTATTTGAGTTTCTTCAATAATTGTTCCAATTCTTTGTTACAGAATGGTGTCATCTGCATGTCTTAAACTATTGATGTTCCTTCCTCTGGTTTCACACCTCCTTCCTCCAGTGAAAGACTTTGCTATGGTCCATAAGGCCCAGGCTGATTTTCTTCTGAAAGATGTAGCATGCCATTTCCCCCTTTTATGCAACTTTATCTGGCTACATTACTAAAGGAGGTGAGGGAGAGACAGGTAAGAAGAGGTACAGGAGGAGGTGAAGTGTAACCTTTCAGTCTATGAAACAAGGAAGGGACAGAGGGATCACTAGGGGCCTTTCCACACTACACGGTTACAGTGCTATTATTCTACTTTTGACATCCTGTGGAATTCTGGGGTTTGTAGCTTACTGAGGCCAAAGAGCTCTTGGTTGACAATTCTAAATGCCCCTCCCTAAACTAAAAACCCCAGAATTCCATGGGATGTTCGAAGTGGAATAATAGCCCTGTAACAGTGTACTGTGGAAAGGCCCTAGGAGGGAATATGGCAAAAGACCCCATCTCTCTCTACCTCTATTACCCCCTAGTGATATAGAGTTGTTTCTGCAAACATTGTTCTGAAAACATAACTCAGGCCCTTTTCGCACAGCACTTGCCATGCAAAAGGGCGCCTGGAGCGTCACGCAATTGTAAGGAGCGATCTAAATGATGCACTCACAATCGCACGACGCTCCAGGGTAGGGCAGGCACTGCTCACGCGCTTTTTCATTTTTGGCTTTCAGCCAAAAATGGTGCACAATCGCGCATTGCTCCAGGGCCCCATGTGCACTTGCTGTACATGCAGAGCCTCCGGAGCCACAGTGGTCGTGCTTCCTGCCCCAGGGCAGCCTGGGAAACTCCCAGGCTGCACTGCGGAAGGAAGAGGTGAAGCTCTTGCGCTACCTGCTTGGGAGCAGGCAGCTCACGCGGAGCTGAAGCAGCGGGGACACGAGAACTTCTCACTGGAGGCTGTTCGCATGATCCTCACATCCCAGCCCCCAAAAAGGTAAGCTGCGGAAAGGGCCTCAGTATAAGACAGGGACCCTAGATACAACTATGGTTACATCTGCATGGTTATATCATTTTATCATTTTAGGAAATAGAGGATCTTTGGCAGAAATCTGGCTGGACTATTTGAAATATTTTTTTTAATTCAATTTGCCACCGTATTTGTAGGAAATTACTCTTTTATTTCACACTCTTAGGCAGAATGAGAATTCCACAGGAGTCATTCTTGACACAAACAATATGATTTACAGAATCCAGTGGCAGGTTGATTTCCTCTTCTGTTGCTCCTCTCCCCCAGTCTGGCAATATATCACAGTAATAATGGAATCAAAAGCCTTGGTTGTAGTCTACTCTGAAGCCTGTATTGGATAAAATGTCATCTTTCCCATTGATTTCTCATTTGATCCATTATTTTTCACTCATGCTGGAGCATAAGAAAGTGGCAGCTGTCGGAAATCTCTTCACATCTCTGTTGATCAATGGTCAATACAGACTCCAAACACTTTAACACTTTATTGTCTTGTGGTCTGTCCTGGTTTTGATGGGGGCTGAAATAAGACTTCATAATGCAGTGTTTTGTTCAAACTAAGGCATTCTGCTGCTGAGGAAAAGGACAAGATGGTGCTTCTCCATTCCCTTCCATGTACAAGAGTCAAATCTAAGGTAGGCTTACCATATACCCATTTTGGATTTTAGTTGGATTCTAGACATGCTATCTCCTGCATGTTTGCACCATCATATGGCCACGATTCCAAACATTCATTTATTCATTCATTCATTCATTCATTCATTCATTCATTCATTCATTCATTTTAAAGTAGGTCTCTAGCCCTTATAGAAGCTGAGATACAAGGGAAAATGTGGATGCACTCTTCTGTGAAACCGTGTTCTGCAAGAAATAAGCCTGCCCCTGCTTTTCAGGCATATTTATTTATATATTGCATTTTATGCTGCCTTTCTCCCAGAGGGGGGACTCAAGGCAGAAAAAAAAGGAAAAGAGCAAAAGGTGGTGCTAGAGGTACCTGCTAGTGGTAAAGGAACAGATGAAGTGAGGTGAGAGAGTGTCTTATACCAGCAACCCACCCAGGTTCATAGCTCTCCAATTAGAGTCTTTATCAGCAGCCATGGACAAAGTATACAACAGTTTGTCAGCCAGTTACTGTTTGCTATTTCAGCAGTCCTAGTCAGGAACAATTTCAGAGTAACGGTCCAAAGGTGTACCCAGTAGCGAAGTCAGTGCATAAGGCAAGGGTCAAGGTTTCCAGGAACACAAGTCAGAGACCCAAACATAGGATGTGTTGCTTCCACCAGTGACACTAGTTGTTTGCAACAGATTTGTCTATATAAACACTCTTGAGTTTCCTGGATTCTCCCTTTTTCATCAACACTGGCTGCAGTAAGTATTGTCCTGTTTGCGTCTCTGTGTTGTGGCTGCTGGGGAGAGTCCTGGGACTAGGGCATAACAGGGAGGGAGGGGGAAGGAAGGGGAAAATCAGTGGTATGAGTGGTGGAGTGCATACAGCAAGGGAGGATGTACTGCAGTGGCATGAAGGGAGAATGAATGGTACAAGCCGCAGGATACAAGAAGCAAGGGGGAGGAACATCATGAGAGGTGAGGGAGGAGCAGGAGGGAAGAGGAGTGATCGATGCATGCAGTGGAGTCCAAGAAGTAAAGGAGGAGATACTTTGAGGACACGAGATGAGACAAGAGAGGGATAAGACTGAGTTGTGGAGTACAAAAAACAAGAGAGGGCCACATGATGAGAGCGTGAGTAATTTGCATAATTAATTTTGTGGTGCAGGCCGTTTCTTGGGGCATCCCACCCGCAGTCCATCAGCTCTGAGGAAGAACCCCTCTGAGCCAGGCATTCAGGCCAGTTTACCTTCTTAAGCCATTTCTGCATTACACTGTTATTGTGCTCTTATTCCACTTTCAACATCCTATGGAATCCTGAGGTTTGCAGTTTAGGGAGGGGCCTTTAGAATTCTCAGCCACAGAACTCTTTAGCTTCAGTCAACAAGAAACCCCAGAATTCCACAGGATGTTGAAAGTGGAATAATAACACCATGACAATGTAATGCAGAAATGGCCTTAGAGAGGTGTGCTGTGCATTTTGTGCAGCCAGCACCATTCTCCACAGAGGGAAGGAGGGAGAGAGGGAGACAAGCAGGCAGACAAGCCAGTCAGCCACAATTCCTGTCCCATCTCAACTGGCAGAGAAGTTATGCCACCAAAGGGCTGGAGCCTTCACTGTCCTGCTTGTGGTCCTCACAAAGTTATCTCCTTGCTACCCTTGAAACCTTGTAACTAATACATATTTACAATTCCTCCATATACAATAGTGTAGGGAATAAGTTGGGAACATAAAAGTTCCTCAGTCCTGCCTTGCTGGGCAGCAGTGGCTGCACACAACAGAGTCTGCTCTTATATCAATCAGGATCCAGCAAACTGATGTTTCCACCCCTACTCCTAAGAATAATCTATGGAGCAAAGAGGAATTGCAACATAGTTCCTGCTTCTGACTGTCACATGAGAGATCACTGGCAGGAGGGGGCGAAAACATCTCTCTGCTGCATTCCAGTTGTCAGAAAAACAGATCCCTGTTGTTTGCAGTGGCTGCTGCCCGGAAAAGCAAGGTTGGGGTGGCCAGGCTAGGAGACTTAACTAACCAACTAATCTAGAAACTTGGCCAGCATGCTGGACCAGACGGATCATAGTTCTATGCTGCAAGGTTGTTCTTTTGTTCCTATGTGGAAAAGGTGATGGGCGCAACTCTGTGCAGAGTTAAGCATGTTTACATTTCTTTGAATACAGTGGGTTTAAGCACATGGAACTGTCTATAGGACATGACAGCTGTTCTCAATCCATTCCTTTCATGCATAGTTCAGCTAGGAAGAAGGAATTAATTTCGCCCATCCTGACTCTGCCATCATTTAACTTAGGCCCTTTCCACACGAGGCGAGTGAATCGCTCCATGCCGTTACTTACCGGCTCTTCTTGAGTCCAAAGTAACGCACGCTGTCCCTTGAGCCCTTCCGCAGGGCTCCTCCATTGGTGCAGGGCAAACCGGAGCAGTGCGAGGTCTGTAGATCCGCACTGTTCTGGCTCAAAATGGTGGCTTCCAGTGTCTTCATGGGAGTGGACCAACCACTGCGGCTGGCCACGCCCACAGCCCGCCCTCCGCTGATCGCAGGCTCACATTGGTGTGGGCCTGGGCATCTGCACAGGTAAGTAGGAACGCAATGACGCATTCCAGAAAATGTAAAGACCTGATTTTTCCGGTCTTTACTTAGCGCAGGGGAGGACCACCTGGAGGCGAGTTGGGTCAGACTGAGGTGCGGAACTAAGTTAAATAGTCTGCACCTAGTCCGATCCAAGGTGCGGACGACCTCTGTGCCAGGATGCCTCGTGCGGAAAGAACCTTCATTGGATGTCCAACATGATGGCAAAAAAGAGAACTTCTATCTGTCCACCTTTCTCCATGGCATACATAATTTTATAAAACTCATATATTCCTCACTTCCTTTATTTCCAACTTTTTAAAAAAGCCTCTAATGTGATAACCAAGTGGTTCCCAATCTTTGGTCCTACAGGTGTTTTTGAACTTCAGCTCCCAGAATTTCTGACTGTTGGCCCAACTGGCTGGGGCTTCCAGGAGCTGAAGTCCAAAATACCTGGAGGATCAAAGTTTGGGAATCACTGCCATAACTTTTTCTCCTAGGAAAAGGCTCTGATCATTGTAGGCACCTTCTTCTGCACCTTTTCCAGACTCTATGGCCATTTCCACACCATACTTTTATAGTGCTATTATTCCACTTCCAACATTTCACAAGGAAGAACTTCATGCTGTGGAATCCTGGAGTTTGCAGTTTGGGGAGGGGCATTTAGAATTCTCAGCCAGCATTCTCCTTAGCCTCAGTAAACTACAAGCCACAGAATTCCACAGGAGGTTGAAAGTGGAATAATAGCATTATAACAATGTAGGGCAGAAATGGCCTCTGGGTCTGGAGAGGGGGAGAAGAGAGGGGGAGGGAGGGAGGGAGTAGATTTTCCAGAGTATTCCAAGTGTGGTTACACCATAAATTTGTAGAGAATATTTCAGAGACTGTCAGAAGGCACTGCAGAAACGTGTGGTCAGGATGCACTGAAAATCACCTCTAAATCCGAGACTTCTCTGCTTAAGCGCTTTGGGTATCACAAGCTAAAGTTGGCAGTCTACTTAAGGAGGTTGTGTGCCAAGTCTCTGCTATAATTTAAAATGCCTGTCTGTTTATGCTACACTGATCCACATGCTTGATTACAGAGCGCTCAAACTTGATGTTTGGTCTAACGGGACCAAAATGAAAACCACAGTAAGGTTTTGGACCCAGTCTGTCAACAACTTTGGGTCCCAATCAAACACTTTGGATTTCTTTATTTGTCGCTCTGGAATGCACATCTACGAACTAATTCCGAGCACACATTAAATTTAGATGTAGGTTGACATCTTGAACATTTTCATACAAAAGTGAGCGGTGCAAGCAGCAGGATGCAAGAAGCGAGGGAGAAAGACATCCTAAAAATACAAGGGGAGGCGATTGGCAACTTTCAGCGACTTGGTGGAATGGGCTGGTTTGGGTCTATTTTGCATGGGACTGTTATGAAGCCAATTTTAATGAACCTAGGTGTAACTGGTAAAATGTTTGTTTCATTCAAACAGTAAGAAATGATCAACAGCAACCAGGCTGATGGTGGGTAAATTTCCTAAATGCAGAGTTTGCAAGTTTGCAGAACTCTTGGCGTGAGTGAACACTTAAACTGTATGCAAGAGGGTCACGGAACCTGGATGCCGGAGAACGCAAGACTGGGTATAATTTTCACTCTGTAGCTGAGCCAATGGAGAGAGACCTTCTGCATTGCATTATTACGTTCAAGATTCCTCTGAGATGGATGACCTCTTCTTCTTCTTTTGACCTTTAATGCTTTAGATGGTCCTGCTGACATCTGTGACAAATAGATGATCTATGGATCTAAACTGGGACCAGCTCAAAAAGGCTTCTTGAAAAAAATTCTCCAAGTCCACTAACTTGCCATATTGACCTGTTACAGAGGTTTCATATTATAATAACATGGTACACACATACACAGAGAACTTGCAAGAGCAAAATCATCCAGCTACATTCTTTCTTCTCTGATTCCTTCTTCGCACCTATGTTACCATTTACTATTTAAGCATTTTATTGTTGTTGTTAAGTCAGCTTTGATTTATGACAATCTTATGAATGAGAGATCTCCAAGAGTCTTTGTTATGAAAAACCCTGTTCAGGTCTTGCAAATTTAGGACCATAGCTTCCTTGTGATTGAGTCAATCCGCCTATATAATGGGGTCTTTTCTTACTGCTGTCATGTTTACCAGACATCATTGCCTATTCTACGGAGGCCTGTCATTTCACTATATATCCAAAGTACAATAGCTTTAGTTTAGTCATTTCGGCTGATAGAACCATAGAATTGGAAGAGAGTACAATGGCCACTGAGTCCCACTCCCTGCCATGCAAGAACACACACTCAAAACACCCCCAGCAAATGGCCGTCCAGTCTCTGTTTTAAAACCTCCAAAGAAGCTGAGTCCACATTCTGAGGCAGCATATTCCACTGTCGAACTGCTCTTACCGCCAGGAAGCTCTTCCTTTGATGTTTAGGTGAAATCTCTTTTCCTGTACTTTGAGTCCATTGCTCCACATCTTGGGCCATTTCCGCACTAGCCTGTTTTGGCGCGATGATTCCACTTTCAACCGGCTGGCCCCTCCCAAAACTGCAAACCCCAGGATTCCAGAGGATGCTGAAAGTAGAATCATCACGCTATAACAGCCTAGTGCAGAAATGATCTCTGGAAACAAGCTTGCTCCATCCTCAACATGACATCCCTTCAAATATTTAAACATGACTATCATATCACCTCTTAACCTTCTTTGCATCAGGCTAAACATATCTAGCTCCCTAAGCCATTCCTCATAGAACATGGTTTCCAGACCCTTCAACATGTTGGTCACTCTCCTCTGGACACATTCTAAGTTGTCAATATCCTTTTTGAACTGTGGTGCCCAGAACTGGACGCAGTATTCCAGGTGAGGTCTAACCAAAGCAGATTAGAGTGGTACTATTACCTCTGTTGAGTTCAACACTATACTCTTGTTGATGCAGCCTAGAATTTCATTCGGTTTTTTTGTTGCTGCATCACACTGCTGTCTCATGTTCAGCTTGTGATCCACTAAGATGCCTAGATCCCTTTCACATGTACTGTTCTCAAGCCAAGTGTCAGCCATCCTATATCTGCATTTCATTCTTTCTTCCTTAGTGGGAATTCAAACTTTATTTTTCTTAGTTAACATTTATATTCTGCCTTTCCTCCAAGGAACTCAAGGCAGTGGTGTACAGTTTTCCTCTGTCCCAGGTAGGTAGGCCAGGGTGTTAGGGTTGAAATTTGGTACTCAGTAGCTCGTTGTTGATTAGTATTTGGACACCCAGAACTCATCAAACAACCTTGTGATAAGAAGTGCTTGTTCTGCTTAGTACATGTCAGTGGTCAGTATGTGCGGAGGGGAAGGACACTGTCAACGTCAAAGATGTCTCTAGGAATGACCCAGGATGTTGACTAGAACATGCAGCCTTGGGAATGTTAAGGGACAGATAAAATGTAACATGTGTACAAGCTGTCTCTGCTAACGCTGATGCATGAATCTTTTCTCTTGTGTAAGCATGAAAATGGCAAAAAAGGGGACGCATGGATGAATAAAGACATCCTTTCTTGTCACTACTGTTAGCAGGATAAACTGAACACAGGCCATTTCCACTCGACACTCTTATAGCGCGATGATTCCACTTTCAACCTCCTATGGAATCCTGGGGTTTGCAGTTCCGGGAGGGGCCAGCCGGCCCCTCCTGGAACTGCAAACCCCAGGATTCCATAGGAGGTTGGAAGTGGAATCATCGCGCTATAAGAGTGTCGAGCGGAAATGTTCACAGTTTTGGAACTTGGAGGGATCCTTTGGCCAAAGTTCCGTATGTGAGCGTGTTTTCTTTTATGCTTCTACTTTTACGCTTCCTACTTTGCATTTTGGGGTTCAGACCAGCTCCGTGTCCACCTGGAGATACGGCAAGGTGTGGTTTGTGCGGTAAGAGAGGCCCAGTCAGCATCGTGGCTCAGTGGGGGACTGGAGCCCGGATCTTATAAATCTGGATGTAGCTCTCCTATCTCTAGGGCAATCAGGAAAAGGATTAAGCAGCCCACCCTCACCTGCTAAACATCAAGCCCTGATTGTACTGTTGGCTGTTTTCCCTGCACAAAACAGCCGGGGAAAGTAAAATTCAACTGTGTGTGTGTGTGTAAGATATCGTTCAGCCCTAAGTAAGGCAGTTTCCCATTTGACAATGGGCTGGCTCAAAAACTCTTACGAGGGGCTTACTCTAGGCATTGCAGGGAGAACCTGTCTGTGCAGATGGGACAGATGTTTGGCCTAAGGAAAGGCCTGTCCTTGCTGGCAGAGTTCAGAAAGAGACACGTGAGATGAACTGCAGTTGCCGGAGCTAAGGAATAGGCCCTTGTCATCTTGAATAAGATAGTGGTGTTTTCAGTTGTGTATTTGGAAGGGAACAAAGGAGTTAATTCTTTGTAGTGTAATTTCTAGATTGCATTTTATTCTATTTTGCATTATTATTATTATTATTATTATTATTATTATTATTATTATTAGCTTTAAGGTTGCAGTACAATTGGACAGCACAGGCAAAAGAGTCCTGCAATCAAGTTGTGCACCAGCACCTGACTGAATGCTTGGAACTTTTGGGAAAATATATACGCGTCCAATGTGTTTTGTTGTTTTTCAAATACATATTGGGACTTAAACTGTGATTGTATGTGCAATATTTGATTATAGTCAGCCCCATAGAACCGAGAAAGAGGTACAGCCGGCCTTCCATATTCATGGTTCTGTATCCACGGATTCAGCCAACTTGAAAATATTCCCACAAAATAAAATTCCCAAAAGCAAATGTTGACTTTGCCATTTTTATGTAAGAGATGCCATTTTACTACATCATTGTACATAATGGGACTTGAGCATCCATGAATTTTGGTATCCACGGGGGTCCTGGAACCAAACACTAGTGGATACTGAGGGACCACTGTATACTTGGATGGTGTAAATCAGAGGCCATTTTCGCACTACACTATCATAGTGATATTATTCCACTTCCAACATCCTGTGGAATTCTGGGGCTTGTGGCTGGCTGAGGCCAAAGAGGATTCTAAAGGCCCCTCCCTAAACTGCAAACCCTAGGATTCCACAGGATGCCGAAAGTGGAATAATAACACTATAACAGCGTAGTGTGGAAATGGCCAGACTCTTCAGTGTGCCATTTGATTCAGTGAGATCGAGGAAACAGCAAGCACATCCACAGATACACAGTCATTGACGTAATGTCAGTGTTCAGCAGAAGAGGGGAGTGTAATGGAGTATCTCCCCCCCCCCCCCTTACCCAGAAGAGTATAGATTTACACAATGTAAGTACACTGTAGGATCTCGGCTCATATCTGGTGTGAACTTTACAGCCTGTGGAAGAGCTTTAAAGCATAATCGCCAAACGCCACCAAGAAACCACTATTAATTGGCCCCGCTTTGTCTTATCTCCACAGATGCCGAGACAGACAGGGAGAATAAAAACAGCTCACACTGTTGACAACTCTATCTATAGCATAATCTTTGAACGGACTCCATCCATCACACCGCTGGCTCTTGCTCTCCTGTGGCAAAACAGAGCTGTAATCCTGTTTTTCAGCTGTGGGAATCAATCACTGGCTTGCAGAAGCAATCAGTCAACACAGCCAGGGCTTAAACATATATATCTTAATTTTATTGTGCCAAGGAGGCCAACGGAGCAAAGCAAAAGATTCACCTTCCTTTGATACAGCGTTTGCCTGTTAGCCTATGGTGTGTTTTTCACTTCAAGAAGACTGAACTGGAGTTAAAACATATGCAGAACTTGGAAACCTTACTTTTTAGGACCGCAGCTTGCAGAATTTCCCAGTTAGCATGGCCACTGATTGTGCTGGCTGGGGGATGATGGCAGATGTAGTCCAAAATCTCTGAATTTATTACAGGATATTTGCAGACTTCTCAGATTTAAAGCAAAACAAAAGATAGGACAGCGTTCTACATCTGACACTTAGTTAAGCATACTTAACTGAGTATAATGAGTGAATCAATTTGTTAAAAAAATGTTTTATGAAGACTCTCATTTTGAATATATAAAGCAACAAAGACAATCCAGTCAGCTTTCCACATTTGAGGGTTTAACTTTTGCAGATTTGATTATTTACGGATTATTTGCTGTCACCTCTGCTGCCTCCTTATGCCATTTTTAATAGGGACTGCAAACTTCATGAGAATGAGAAACTGCAAACGAGGTTTTTAAGTGCCTATGAAAAATGATGTGGGGCAGCAGTGGAGGCGATTCCCTTGCCCCGTGCGGAAATGGCCTTTCTCTGGTTTTCTTCCTAGGCTATATTTCTGAGGAAAGAACTGGCAAAACCACCTCTGAGTATTCTTTGCTTAAGAAAACCTCAAGAAATTCATGAGGTTGGCATAAGCTGACAGGTAACTTGGAGACTCACACACAACACACATACACACACACACACACATGATCTATGACCAGAAGTCCTGTTCCATGGAAAGAAAATGTCATCACTGCGTCACTTGCAAGGGAGAAATAGTTGTCAGCAGAAGGGCCAAGCATCTCATAGGTAAGTAGTGGAGAACATGCGAAAGTCCCAGTTTCAGTCCCTCACATCTTGAAGTGGGAGTAGCAAGAAATGTGTCCTGAAACCCTAAAAAAGCCAATGTCTGCCCAATAGGAGACTACCTAGAGTCATGTTCTGATTCAATGTAAGGCAGTTTCCTCTGTTCCCGCTTCCTTCAACCTAAGCAGAGGCCCACATGGCACATGTCCTTCAAAAGGTCTTCCTTGGACATGAAAATGCATCTCCTCCAAGGACAACAACAACAACAATGTTCCAGATTTTGGAATTCTAAAGAAGCTCCACTGTGGCTTGCTGTCTCTTCCCCAAGCTGTTGGCTGCTGGCCATGGATGGAGAACATTTAACTCTCCAGATGTTGTTGGGAGCACCTTCCACCACCTCTCATAGAATCATACAGCTGGAAGAGACCACAAAGGCCATCGAGTCCAACTGCCTGCAGGAATATACTGCATACAGGAATATACCATTAAAGCATTCCTAACAAAAGGCCATCTAGACCAGTGGTTCTCAACCTGTGGGTCCCCAGATGTTTGTGGACTTCAGCTCCCAGAAGCCCCAGACACTATGGTCAATGCTCAGGGCTTCTGGGAGCTTAAGTCCAAAAACATCTGGGGACCCACAGGTTGAGAACCAGTGATCTAGACTCTGTTTAAAAACCTCCAAAGAAAGAGACTCCATCACACTTTGAGGTAGTGTATTCCACTGTCAAACTGTTCTTACTCAGGAAGTTTTCTCTTGTGTTTAGATGGAATCGCTTTTCCTCAAGTTTGAAACCATTGCTCTGTGTCCTAGTCTCTGGAGCAGCAGAAAACAAGCTTGCCCCATCCTCCATAAGACATCCTTTCAAATAGCTAAACATGGCTATCATGCCGCCTCTTAACCTTCTTTTTTCCAAGCTAAAGACACCCAGCTCCCTAAGCCACTCCTCGTAGGGCATGGTTTCCAGGTCTTCTACCATTTTGCTCGCCCTTCTCTGGACACTTTCTAGCTAGTCAATATCCTTGCTGAATTGTGGTGCCCAAAACTGAACACAGTATTCCAGGTGGGGCCTGACCATAGGCAAAGCTGGTTAAGGCTGATGGGAACTGCAGAAAAGTCACACCTCACTTAGAGGACAGAAGGTATTTCCAAGTCTCAGGACAGAGACTGGGTCCCTTATCCTCATCATATGGACCTGTCTAGTTGTAAGACCCTTGTGGAGTAGAGATGAAGTCTTGAGAATCATTAATTCAGTCATGGAAACACCGAAGAGAAAGCCAAGGAAAAAAAAGTACAATATTACAATGTACATCTTCCAGTCTGAGCAAAATCAATTGCATATTCATGCTTATTTACAATTATTCCATATTGTGATCATAATATTGTAATCAATAAAGATTTCAACTAAGAAGATACATGTGTGTGTCTCTCTCTGTGTGTGTATAATAAAATTAGTGATCAGCACACTCTTGTGTTATCCAAAACTGAAAAGAAAAGAAAAGAAAAGAAAAGAAAAGAAAAGAAAAGAAAAGAAAAGAAAAGAAGAGACCTTGTTATTCCTCCTGAATTCATATTATGGATTCCTGAGTTTCGTTTTTCTTGCAGCTTAGATCTATACACTTCTCTCAATGTCTGTCTCTCAAATCACGACAGTTCCTGAGTCTTAGGTCCTTTCCACACGGGGTAAAAAAAACGGCTTAGGGCGACCTTACCCGGAGGTCTTCCACACCGTGGGGTGCGCTAGGGCGGTTTGAAAAGTGGAGGTTCCACACCTCAAACCACCCTCGCGCGGCCGCAAGGGGTGGCGCAGCGTGTTTTTTAAAAACCACATTTCATGTGGTTTTTAAAAAACGCGAGCGTGCTAACCCATTGCAGCGCCCCGTTTGAAACTGCAGGGACGCGCTAGCACGTCCCTGCAGAGCTGCCCAGGGACAGGTTTCCGGCTGGTGCGCTGCCCTGATTGGCAGAGCGCCACCGGAAGTCGCCGGCCGCCATTTTGGGCACCACTGAACACTGCCGAAATTCGCCAGCGTGTGGAGCGGCGAACGCGCGCTCCCCGCGGGGACGAAGCAACCCGCTTCCAGGTAAGCTCCATCCTTGCGTGAGCCGCCCCGTTTCCCCGTCCCCCGTGTGGAAAGGGCCTTAATCTTGTATTGTAGCTAGGCAAAAAGAAAAAGTCACATTTTGTGGGTTGCCCATGTATAATTTTATATACGTATACATAGATATAGGTATATATGTACGTAAGTACTTGGATGGGAGGCCCTTTTCATTTTCGAACACAGTGGAAGAAGATCTCCCCAGATAAGGCAATCAGAGACCATCCCTCGATCTTACCCAATGGACACCTTTGTTATACACCCTATCTGACTGAACATTAAGAGACTGTCATGAATCCCATCAATGTTTTGTCACTCCAGAGTTAAAGCAATCATAGCATTCCAGACCATTTTGTCAGTCCCGTGGGAAAGCCCTTCAGGTTGTGAAATAGGGTATAAAAACCCTAGCTTCCAGTCCGAGCGATTGTAGTACGTAGTGCCGCAGACTGCTGTTCCTCTGTGCTACCCTCAGATGTTATCTGAGCCCCTCTACTGTGACCCCTTCTTCAAGATTGGTAACTATCACCCTTTCCACCCCTAATCTTTCTCTATCCAATTTCCCACCTCACTTTCTAACAGACTTACACGGTTCGTAAGACAGTCTGCTTTCTCACATGTTTGTCAATTTAAATAAAATATTTTGTTTAACTTTAACTGAAGTCCATTCTACCATTAGTTATGGTATACATAGGTGAAAAGATCCTGCCATTACCCTCCTCTCTGAGCCTCCTTTGAACTATAGTTCCCCTGAATTCTAAGGAGACACTGGCATTGCAGGTGGACCCCAAGTCCCCCATCTCTTAGGGTAACACTGGAACTACCAATAGGATTCCACCCATAGGAAGCTGCTTTTTTACTCGATTCTTTCTCTTTCAAACAGACTCAGACTGCAAAACTCTTCTAATAAAGGGCTAATGGTCCCCCTTTTGTCCCCAATGCCTGTTGATCATCTCCAGCACAGAGCTTGGAAAAGTGACAGTTTGAAAGGTATTTGCTGGCTATATTTTGTATTCTGGGAACTGTAATACCTAAAAGTAACTCTTCCAAACTCTGTTTCAGACAAACAGAAAACTAAAGACTTCTGTTCAGAAAACCATAACCTGTCACAGTACATAGTTACATTTCTGGGCCTTGGCTTCTGACTGTCCCAGTTGAAAAGAGTAACATTTGCGAGTTCTGCACCTAACAACATCCATGCTTCCAAAACGGCTATGGTGAGGAGGAATGCTACCCCTTTGGGAATGACTGAAATACAAAGAAAGTGTGGCACGCATATTACTGGAGAGTCGATAATCCTAATGTGAAGAAGGAAGCTGAGCTCCTGGCTGTTTCTCCACCAGCTGCTGTTTGGAGAAGCTCTGAGCACATGAGCTGTGTTGCAAGTCCCTAGCCATTTCCGTGCTAGAGTGTTATAGCGTGATTATTCCACTTTCAACATCCTATGGAATCCTGGGGTTTGCAGTTTCGGGGGGGCATTTATAATTCTCAACCAGAGAGCTCTTTGGCCTCCCTAAACTGCAATCCCCAGAATTCCACCGGATGTTGAAAGTGGAATGATAGCACTATAACAGGGCCATGCAGAAATGGCCTGAGGCTAAAAGAATGTAACTTGCCCTGTTGTAGCTTGTCAAGGGACTGAGACCATCAGATCAGAAAGCAAAAGTTTATTTTTACTGCGCAGGGATCTCAGTGGAATGAATTTCCAAAAGACTGAGAGCCCAGAGTCAGGTGTCAGCACACATTTATACATTTTCAAAAACAGGTACGGGAAATGATTACCATATGACCATATATGAAAAGTTTACAGGTTACAGAGGCCCCCTTTACAGCTTTCAAAATGATGTATTTCGGTACCAAGGGAGTACTCTCGCTGGGTTACACCGACCTAAAAACTCCCCAAGTTCCCTGCATAGCTAAGCGCAAACCTAAGCCTTCTGATAAGATAAAGGACAAAGGACACATCTGCTCACCTTATTTTTCTCTATTTTTCTACTTAAGCAACAACTTCTACAGTTTAACCCTTTGAGCCCAAGGTCACTCAGTGTGATTTCAGGGCTGAGCAGAGATTTGAACCCAGATCTCCTGAAGTCCTAGTCCAACACCAAAAGTACTAAGCACAAAGCCAGTCTATGGAGAAGCTAAAGAGGCAGTTTCTAGGACAATTGTTCTACATCAGGGCTTGAGAATCCTGCAGCCCTCTAGATGCGGTTGGACTGCAACTCCCATCAGCCTTAGCCAAAGGGAGGAATGCTGGGAGTTATGGTACAGCCGTCTCTGGAGCCCTGCATGATTTCCACCCATTTTACACACTGTATTCAGGAGTAGGGTGGGGTCTGGTCTCTCCTCTGCAGTCACAAAGCTCAGAAAATTACTTTATAAAGTGATTGATTATGGTGTTAATTGCCAGAAATTGCTGTTATAATGTCATTTTTTTTAAAAAGAAGCCAGTCTTCAATTTCCCTTCCCTTATGTCAAATAGCCATGCTGCTTTGGTGATTCTGAGAGTCTTCCCAGGCTCTGCTCATAAATAATCAAAATAGCTTTCTTTAGCTATTTTTTTTTAAAAAAAAATACTAATTTTTAAAAAAAATTAAAATAGATTTTGTTTAGGGTGGCTACACTGGAGTAACTATTAAAGTGTATTAAGTAAAGCATTAAAAGTTTCCCAGCTTTGTAATACAGCCAGTGCTCCATTTTGTGGGGCTTTGGTGTGCAAGACCCCTGTGAAAATGGAAAAAACATGAATAAAAATAAAAACCGTGAATGCTTTTTTTTTTTTAACTGAGAACACTTCTCTGGGAATCTCAAGGTCCTCCAGCATGGTTCTATGGTGAACTTCCGGCAGAAGAGGGCCATAGAGTTATGCTTCCTCTGGAAGTGGACCATAGCGTCACACTGGAGGATCTGGAGATTCCTAGATAGAACGTATGTTTTTTTCTGGTATAGGGGCAAACACAATAAGAATTTTTTAAAAAATAAGGAAGTATAATAACCCACAAAATAATCAAATCCACAAATACTAAACCCATGAAAATGGAGCGCCAACCTGTAAATAGTAATGTTTACTATTAAGTAAAGTATTAAACTTCACTGAGATGAAATCAATGAGATTTACCTAAATGTTGACTCACCGTTCCACAACTGATCGAATGAGTTTACTTTAGTTGGGACTAACTGACAGAATGCCAGCCATAATATATGCATAAAATTGCAAACAGGATTTTATAACATATCACTTTATAAAGAGTTACTTTCTAGCTCTATGGAGTTGTTGTCTGGAGCAAACTGTTTGGAAGCGCTGAGCTGAAGTCCTCCTCACATCAGAGGAGTGTATTCCAATGTACTGAAGAGCCATATTTTCATGCCTTTTGGTATGAAAAAGTAACTATCTGTGAATTGGTAACTATCTGGAAATTGCATCAGTCATAATATATAGGTGAAATATTTGAATTGGCCATTTGGGGGAACCAGAGAGCATTTTCCTGTTTGTTCCCAGCAACAACTTGTTGGTAAGTTGGTGAGCTACCTTTCTTGACTAGTAAAGAATAAAGTAAGCAGTTCATTTTAAAAAAAAGTAGTAGTACAAGCTCTGTTTTAGTCCAGCGTATCCATAAACTCTTCTCCAGCACTACTTTTCAAATACATCCGCTGACCTGGCAATTCGTTTTTCTAGTTAGGTGGCAGCTCCCCACCTCCATGTACAAGAAACACCAAGCAAAACTCTGGTGAAAAGAAGCAAACTGAATAAAGGATGCCCCCACCTTTTCATGCTATGTTATCTGGCAACTCGCTCTTTTCACGCTTCCAAATTAAAGACAAGTTCCATTAATTCAATGGGGGTTCCACTTTTTCATCACTCCTTCTTGTCTCTACGGAGGCTTGCTTCGGACCACTTGTGTGCATGCCATGCTTGCAAAACTAGCTAAGAGGGGAGAAAAAGGCGCCAAGCCAGCTTGGAGACTTTGCAAGCAGCATGTGTGCCGGTGGTAACAAGTGAGCCTCCATTAGTCCTTCCTGCTCCCCAGAGTACGGTACAGAGGTTCCGCTTTTCAACCATTTCCATTTTCTAACAGTGCTCCAGTCCCTAACCTGTCAGATAAGCGGGGAAAACTTGCACCATGAGAGCAAGGGTACTGGAAGGGGGCAGGCATAAAGCAGATTTGCCATCCTTTTACCTGCTTATTTCAACAGCAAGGCCCCTTGGATGCAATGAGATTCACTTCTGAGCACATGTGCATCAGACTGTGCAATAAAAACGTGCCATACTTTATGGATGTTCCCTTCATACTTTGGTGGGGCAGATATTTCTGACAGATGCCGCTAATCACGCAATGGTGAGAAAGGATGACCTTTGTCATCTAAAGGGAAAGGAGCCCTGCAGTATTAGCAGAAGGTTCACCACCAACTGCAATCAACATAGATGCATATGGGGCTAGTGTGAAAAGCCATGTAATTGAATCATAGAATAGAATCATAGAATTGGAAGAGACCACAAGAACCATCAAGTCCAACCCCCTGTCATGCAGGAATACACACCAGTATTCCTGCAAAGGAGTTGCAGCCACACTGCGGGCTGCTATGCAGGGAATCTGGGTTCAGCAGGTGTTGGAAGCATGGCAGAAACAGTCTGCTCATTCCTCAAGGGGTTGAAATGCCTGCTGGGATTCAAAGGCAGAGGAGACCTATTAGGTCATCACCTACTGCTCATTGCTAGTGCCAGCAGAATGCCTGGCATTCCGTTTACTTCTGATTGCAAACGGAATCCTACTGTGGGCCTCGTTTTTGCAGAAAAATCAGTGGGGTAGGGCAAGGAAGAGGGCTTCTTTATTTTCATATTATACTAGCATATATACCCGGCATTGCCCGGGATTTTATTTCTCATAGGTAATACTTATTAGAAAGATTCAAGATCCTGTGTCTCTAATTCCCCAAACTGTCTTGTCCAGTACTTGTAACTTTTCTCCATACTCCCCAATCCAGTCTGTATTCAGAGTTATTAACACAGAGCGGTTGGGTTCCTGAGGGAATACACTGCCCTCCTCCTTGCTGCTAGGCCTTGTCTCCATATCAACTGGCCTATTCAAGACAGACACAGCTGATAAACTGCAAACCCTGGGATTCCATAGAATCTTCTTAGGCAGCCAATCATACGAGGTCTTTGCCTGACATAGCCAATCCTATGAGATCTTCGCCTGACACAAACAAACATTGACTTGTATATATTAGATCTGACCCACCAAAATGCTGCAAAGAGATGAGGCGATTGTCTTCTAGGTCACTCTTTTCCTTGAATTTCAGGCTGAATTTAGTGCAGGGCTGCACAGTTTTTAGTGCAAGTTTGCCTTCCCAAATGTTGTTGAGCGGCAAATCCCGTTAGTCCTATGCAGCAGAGCCAACAGTGAGCAATATGGAGGTATATTCTCACCTGCTGATATGAATAATTACGGTAATTTACTCCCCAGTGTGAGAGAAAACAAATATTCTTTTGTAATGCTCCTGCTATCTGAGAGAATCTGGGAACTGTGCACGAAAAGAGTAACTTTTCCAACCTATGTTGTTCGGGGGGATGGAAAGATGTGGGAAACAGTTAGTTAAGGCTTTGGGGATGTACCCGAACCCAGAAGACATGAATCGCTTGGGCTCGTATAACACTACGCTTTATAATGCTGTTATTCCACTTTAGCTGTCATAGCAATATTCTGTGGAATTCTGTAGTTTAATGAGGCCCAGGAGCTTTATGGTTGAGAATTTTAAATACCCATCCCTAAACCAGGATTCCACACTAGGTTGCCATGACAGTTAAAGTGGAATAATAGCACTATAACAATGCAGTGTAATAAGGCCCAATGGGAGACCATTTTGGATGGGAAATTCTGGAAGTGATAGTACCCCGAAAACAACTCTTGAAAGCCTCAAGACTTCTATAGGTGCAACTGGGTTCCTTCTGTCTTCTCCACTCTTTTTACACTGAAACAAACTAATTAGGGTTATCTCTTTGAAAATTTCTTCACAGCTTTTGTTACACAAGCTGGGATCCTGTTAGTGACTATGTGCGCATAAGGGAAGCTTATGCACGTCTAAGTGTCTTCTTGGAAAGGATTCAGAGGGCTTTCCTCTTACCCTTGTTCTCTGTCCAAACCCCCTCCCCTCAGCCAGCAGCTGTCAAGCCCAGGGAGGGGCTGCTCCCATACCCCCAAAGACTGCACTGATGAAAAATGGAACATGTGGGACCAAGGAACATCAGAGGATGGCTATGATGGCAAAACTTATTAATGAGAAAGGACACACAAGTTAGGACAGCAAGCACCAGTTTGCTTCTGTCTGAGGCCCTTTCCGCACGCGGTTATTAAGGCGGGCCAATGCGTCTTGCCACGGAGGTCTTCTGCACGTTGGAGCGGACTAGGTTCGGTTTATTTACCTTCGTTCCGCACGTAATTCTGACTAAATGTGCCCCCATGTGGTGGTAAAGTGCGCTATTTGAAAACCGGAAGAAATCGATTTTCCAATTTTCCACATCGATCCGATTCGTACTTTCATGGTGGCGCAGACAGGTACATTCGTGCCAATGTGAATTGGTGATCAGGGGAGGGCTCATGGGAGGGACCAGGGGGTAGCATGGACTTAAGCACGTACGCACCTATGCACGTACGCAATGACGTACTAAACCATACCAAAAAAAAAAAATAGGGCCAATCACAGCTGACAGGGCAGGTGAGGGGAGTAGCAGGAGTGGCCACAGCGGAGGCAGTCTGGATTCATGAACTCCCACTACTCCGAATCAGAATGGAACATACACGGTAGCTGTGGAAGGAAATGAGGGAAAGTCTGCCTTGTTTCGAGCCCAGAAAATCGGGTAAGAAACAGCACGAACTGATTCACCAGCCTCGTGTGGAAAGGGCCTGAGTCTACTGGGAAGGCCAAAATTTTGGTCTCTCCCCCTCCCCCGAGTTAAACTATTTTTGTACTTTGAACTCAGTTTGCAGCAACTGAAGTAAGTTGAGGACAATGAGGGGCAGTAGAAGAAGACAGAAACTGGGACATTTTAAAATCAGTTGAAAAAATAGGATGACAGAGGGTTAATTGTGATTGTCCCTGCCAAACTGGGACAGTTGGAGGGGTAGGGTTATTGGCAGTTGCTTTTAAATGCTCCTTCAAAACTTTGTTTTAAATGCAACATCATTCATGCTCCAGAGACTAGGGCCCTTTTCGCATCTTACCTTATCGCGTCACTCTGTGGTTATGATCCTGGCAGCAGCTCTGCTGGAAAGGGAATGCAACGGGAATGCTCCCCTCCACACCAGACCGGCTTCCTGCAGAAGGGAGCACGATGGACACACTTCTTCCTTGCACAACACAACTGGGCACTTTCTCTTGTCGTGCTGGGGCAGGAAGCGCCTCCATTTTGCTTCTGAGCCTTCCGAAGGGCAGATAACTGTGGAAGCCTCATGCGATTAGGTGATATTGATGGAGAAATCCTGTCAACGCTTTACTCTGCAATCATACCAGTTGGCAACGGGAGAAGGACAGGTACATGACAACACCATGCAGAAGTGTCATCACAGTCCTGCTCATGTTGCATCAGGGGACAAAGCCTGTCCGTGGAAAAGACCAAGGACACAGAGCAATAGCTTCAAATTTCAGTAAAAGAGATTCCACCTAAACATTAGGAAGAACTTCCTGACAGTAAGAGCAGTTTGGCAGTGGTATATGCTGCTGCCTCGGAGTGTGGTGGAGTCTCCTTCTTTGGAGGTTTTTAAACAGAGCCTGGATGCCCATTTGTCAGGAATGCTTTGATGGTGTATTCCTGCATGGCAGGTGGTTGGACTCAATGGTCCTTGTGGTCTCTTCCAGCTCAACTCTCATTATGGTTCTATGAAACAAAGGCTGATATTTTCTTAGTGATATACACACACAGAGATTCTTTAACAAATGTGGTTTCTGCTTTCCTGGCCATGGCATGTGGTTCTCCTTACCAGAGGGAAGGGAAGGCAATTCAGACCACAAAAATCTGGCTGTTCTGAATGGCTAGGGGAAGGAAAAGGTATACCTAGTCCATTTAAAAGTGCACCCTCATTCCTTCCCTCCCTGGAATGGGTTGAGACCAACTGGCTTCTCTAAAATCCCCTCCTCTTTCTCCTCTCCACTGGTAGTGACAGCAACAAGAGCTCCTTTGAGGGTCAGCAGCTGTTAGGCAATGGGAGGATAGGGCTGTCCATGCACAGTTATGCGCACATGTAGGATCTCAGTGGATGTATGCAAAGAATCATTTCCACAGATAGGAGTGAACCACAGAAAAACAATTTGCAGCAGAGTTTAGAAAATGATAGTTACTGTTATATATGGATATGAGGAAACCATCAGTGGTAGGACTCATTTGTTCATTAAAAATAAGTAAGTTGTGAGCAAAAATTTAAAGGGGCTATGTCAGAGCTATTGGGTTATTCATTAAATATTGCCTAGAGCTTTAGGATCCACATGAAAATTGGCAACACAACAAGTTTATTAAATAAGAAAGAAGAAGGTTTGTGTACAGCTTCTGGGTGCAAACTTAGTCCAACTGGGGCAAGACTGCTAGAATTAGCCTGATGGAAAGAAGGTGGGAATCGAATGTTTATGGTTTCCTTAAAGCGACGGCATACGGTTTGGGCTGGTATACCACTAGTATGCATCCAGAAAACAACACTTAGGCCATTTCCACACTACATTGTTATAGGGTTATTATTCCACTTTCAACATCCTATGGAATCCTTGGGGGGGTTGCAGTTTAGGGAGGAACACTTAGACTTCTCAGCCAGAGAGCTCTTGGGCCTCAGTAAACTACAAACCCCAGAATTCCACAGGAGGTTGGAAGTGGAATAATAGCACTATTACGGTGTAGGGCGGAAATGGCCTTAGTCACGGAGATGCCCCAACGGCAACAGACAGAGAGGATCACAAGAAGCCGGCCACAATGGCTCAGCTCAAGAAAAAAGTCACCTGTTCAGCCCCTAATCATTCCAAGCATGTCAGAAGGGGAAATATAAGACTTCCAGAATGCCCCTGAGTTGTGCAATGCCAGCCCACGGGAGAAGAGAGGACATTTTCTGTCTTAATCCTAGCAGGTGACCGGATTGTGCAAGAGGACTGCTTGCCCTTGTAACATTATCCCTGCCGCCCCGGACAGCAGATGCTATTCTTATTCACTACAAGGCCTAAGCCTTTTCATCACCCGGGGATTTGCCACAACCATAAATCCCCAAGCAGTAAATTGCCAAATAATTACTCAGTTTACACTTGCATGTCTTTAAGTGATTGTCAGCAGCAGGTTAACAACTCCCTTGCCCACTAAGATTATATCTGTGGGTGTGAGAGAAGAATTGTCTTGGCCTTGATACTCAAAATGTCTGAGGATGCAGCTAGACTTGCAGAAATCATCTTCTGTGGATGTGTCTATGTGTGTGTGCGTGTATATGTGCCTTCAAGTTGCCTATCGACTTATGGCGACCCCATGAGTTTCACAGGGTTTTCTTAGGTAAGGAATACTCAGAGGTGCCTTTGCCAGTTGCTTCCTCTGAAATATAGCCTACAGCATCTGGTATATGCACAGTCTATTCAGAGCACAGTGTGTCAATAAAAGAGCACTTTCATAGGCCTGGAGTTCTAGCTTGAATCAGTAGGATTTGCCCACACGCTGACCCACCATTCAGCGTTTTATCCCATGGGTTTGCTCCAGTTTTGACTAATTGATAGGACTCACTGTTTGTGGACACCAAGCAAAGCTTGGAAGAGTTACCACTTTAAACTACAACTCCAAAACTGGCTGTGATGGTGGAGTGAGGTCTAGCATTCCTTCCAGTGGTTCTGATTTGGCAGAAACAGTCTTCATCAGTCCTGTGTCAGTCCTACTTTTTCACCTTTGAGGTCTCTTCCTAAACTGCAAACTCCAAGATTCCATAGGATGTTGAAAGTGGAGTAATAGCGCTATGGCTGTTTCCGCACTAGAGTGTTATAGCACTATGATTCCACTTTCGGCCGGCTCCTCCCGAAATTGCAAATCCCAAGATTCCATAGCATGTTGAAAGTGGAATCATAGCGCTATAACACTTTAGTGTGGAAGCAACCTGTAACAGTCTAGTGCGGAAATGGCCATAGAAACTGCCATTGGTGGCAGATGGTGTATGGCATTAGGGGCGTCTGTGTTAAACCTATATCCATAATCCGTTAAATGAAGATTCGTATTATAATAAAATCTGGCCCAACCTAATTGATAATAGTCTAAAATTAGCCTTCTCTTCCCCAAGTCATGGGCTGAAAGTGTGGGTTTTTGTGAAGGTGCTGAACATGGTTGCGACTGTTGTTTCAAAGTCTAGGAAAGGGTCTCTTGGGCCATTGAGTCCAACCCCCTGCTCAGTGCAGTATCTCCAGCTAAAGCATCCCTAAGCTGTCCAGCCTCTTTTTGAAGACATCCAAAGATCCCACCACCTATCTAGGCAACTGGTTTCATTGCCAAACTGCTCTTACTGTCAAGAAGTTCCTTCTAATGTTCAATCAAATCTAACCTTTTGTAACTTAAACACCTTAAGACCTCTCTTCTGGTTCATTCCGTGACCTCCTGTTTAAGGGCAGAGTCATTTAGGATATATAAAAATTTTACCTCTTCAGTTGACAAGAAAGTGCTTATATCCAGTCAATGTGGAGGCAGTTGCATTATCTGTTTTAGATGCCTTGAGGATTTCACTGTCCATCTCAAGATCCCTGTGAGCATCATTTCTGATGATAGCACATACCTAGTGGTAAGTAACTTTTACTGCCTAGTATTGCCACCCATAGGAATTCTGCAGAAGAGACAGTACCTTTCAAGGTTTCCAGCTTAGATTATATGTCAAAAGCTTATCATCAGATGATATGACTTGCTAGAACAGATGATAATACTTGCTCAAATGGAAAACAGTAGAAAAAGATGCAAACCACAATGCACAATGCTGATGGAAAGGAAAATTGCAAAGCAAACAGGATTGCTATCGATATATCTGTCAGAATACATCTCCCAAGTTGTCAACGCTTTTAAAGGAACAGCAGGGGTCAGAAATTGACAGTAACTAGTTACAAACAATCAGTTACTTGTAGTTATTTCCTTTTTTCAACAACTGGGTATTAAGGCATTAAATTAATTAAGGCATTAAATTGCTGTTGTAATTTCACGAGGAAGAACTTCATGCTATGGAGACACATGCTACAAGTAACTGATTGTTTATAACTAGTTGCTGTCAATTTCTGACCCCTGCTGTTCCTTTGAAAGCGTTGACAACTTGGGAGATGTATTCTGACAGATATATGGATAGCAATCCTGTTTGCTTTGCAATTTTCCTTTCCATCAATATTGTGCATTGTGGTTTGCATCTTTGGTGCTGTTCAATATCTTCATTAATGACTTGGATGAAGGAATAGAGGGCACGCTGATCAAATTTGCAGATGACACCAAATTGGAAGGGGTTGCTAATATGTCTGATGACAGGATCAAAATTCAAAAGGACCTGGACAGATTGGAGAGCTGGGCCAAGGCTAACAAAATGAATTTCAACAGAGAGAAATGTAAGGTCCTACACTTGGGCAGAAAAAATGGAGTACAGAAATAGAGGATGGGGGACATGTGGCTGGCTAACAGTACGTGTGAAAGGGATCTAGGAGTCTTAATAGACTACAAGCTGAACATGAGTCAGCAGTGTGATGTGGCAGCCAAGAAAGCCAACGCAATTCTTGGTTGCATCAATAGGAGTATGGCGTCTAGATCAAGGGAAGTATTGGTACCACTTTATTCTGCTTTGGTTAGACCTCATCTTGAATACTGCGTCCAATTCTGGGCACCCCAATTCAAGAAGGATACGGATAAGCTGGAGCAGGTCCAGAGGAGGGCAACCAAAATGGTGAGGGGCCTGGAAGCCATGCCCTATGAGGACAGACTTAGAGAGCTGGGTATGTTTAGTCTGCAGAAGAGAAGGTTGAGAGGAGACATGATAGCCGTGTTTAAATATTTGAAGGGGTGTCATGTCGAGGAGAGAGTGGGCTTGTTTTCTCCTGCTCTTGAGACCAGGACAAGGAGCAATGGATACAAGCTGCAGGAGGGGAGATTCACCTGAACCTCAGGAAGAATTTCCTGATGGTCAGGGCTGTCCGGCAGTGGAATGTGCTGCCACGGAGTGTGGTGGAATCTCCTTCGTTGGAGGTTTTTAAGCGGAGGCTGGATGGCCACTTGTCGGGAGGGCTTTGAGGGTTTTCCTGCATGGCAGGGGGTTGAACTGGATGGCCCTTGTGGTCTCTTCCAACTCTACATTTCTATGATTCTATGAATCCTGGGGTTTGCAGTTTAGGGAGGGGCCTTTAGAATTCTCAGCCAGAGAGCTCTGTTACCCTGTTTACTGTGGATCCCGGGAGGGACACCTAAATAACCAAACAACGAAACACAATTTTGGGGAAATTAGCTGGAGCACTCACTTAAGCTAGCGAGAGGCAGGATAACTTAGTGGGATCTTGCAACCCAGCGTCTACAGGGTCAGGTCAGTCAAGCAGCCAGATGGGTTTAAAGTAATCAAATGATGTTTTATTGAATACAAGCAAATATTAAAGACACCACAGTCACACAGATAACTAAGAAATTAGAGATTGAATTAAGGATAGAGACTTTCAGGGAAAAATGGGTGATACGACACCTGTCTCGTCCTCCTGGACCTCGGGAGAGAAGCCGGGGGTGCAGAGAAGAAGCTCAGCTCGATTAGCTGAGGGGAGCTCGCCAAGCAAAGCAGCAGCAAGGCGGGATGGAACTCAGGAGTGATCCGAGGAAGGTCTCGGAATCAGGGGTTTTTATAGGGTGAGTTGGGACTACAGGCTATGCCTTACTCAGGGAGAACAATGAGTTTTGGGTGCGAGACAATGTCTCAGAAAGGTCACACTTTGCATGATGGAATCAGAGCTGAATCAATAATAGTGTGGTCAGTATGCAGATGCGCAGCGCTTACCAGTGGACAGCACAACCTTTGTCCAGGAAGCCCTTGTTAGTATCGCGCATATGTAATGAGGTGTTTGCCGGAGAGGTCCCTGAAGCGAAGAACCGGCTGTATGTGGCCTGCCTGGGTGGGGAATGGAATGTCCAGCAATTATCGGCCGTACCTGTTTGCGTGCTTGTCCGGTGGCCTCGCAAACACGCGGAGCGGGGTGGCAGGGAAAAGCCAAATGGTTTGATATCAAAACGATATTGGGTGCTATCTCCGGGTAGGCCTAGACTGCAGTAACAGCTCTTTGGCCTCAGGAAACTACAAGCCCCATAATGCCACAGGATTCTGAAAGTGGAATAATAGCACTGTAATAGTGTAGTGCGGAAATGGCTAGAGTCTAGCTGGCCATCTGTTGAGAATGCTTTGATTGTCCATTCCTGCATGGCAGAATGGGGTTGGACTGGATGGCCCTGGTGGTGTCCCCCAACTCTATGATTCAATGGGGGGGAAATTGACGTTTCACTCCCAACAGATACAGGGAAGCAGCACTGAGCTGTCCAACATTACAGGGTTGTTGGGAAAAAAGCATATTCCAGATCTCCCCTTCCATAAGACCTGAATCTGAGGGCCACATGTTTCTCACACCTCCTGTATATCCTAGGCATGCTGACTGGGAAATTCTGGGAGTTATAGCTCAGAAGCATAACTTTTCCAAACTTTGCTTTAATGGCAGACCATATTATACCCTGCTGCCAGGCTATGGTTGCCATTCCCTCCAATCCTATGGCAATGTGTCCTGGGTCATGCAGCAACCACCCAGCTCTTAGCCATGGCTTTGATTTGCTATATGACATTTGCTGCAATTTTCCATCCTGTTTTCCAGAAAAATAGTTCCACAAAACTGGGCTGATTAGCCTCTGGGCAAGTAGTTCCTTGTTCAATTTATTATAAACTTTTGTGCCTCTGATTACATCATGCCAGAAAATTGAAATGCAAAGTCAGATGGTTAAGGCATCAGCGGTGGCCTTGCGGAGACTCAACAGCATGATCCTTCCCCAAATGACCCATCTCGACCTTTCCTGGGCTGATAATAAAAAAGTGACATCATGCTCAAACGAGCTTTAAATGCAAACCAGGTGCTGGGAATTGCCTGAGTTTATTATGGGCTGCCAAGCAAACGGCAAAAGGCCAGAAGCTGGGCTCAGAATTTTTCAATTTTCAGAAAGAATTGCTGCCAGGTACAATATGAAGTCAAGGGCTGCTGGATTATGATGCATTATGGTATATAGGAGAACCCCCACATGTAGAAAGCTAGTATCACAGCATGAAGGAGGTAACAGAATGGGATGGTGAAATCCTGAGATAGCAGAGTGGGTTATAACCGCTACAGGCAATGTCATTTTAGAATACTTCTCTTTGTAAAGTAGGAGAAGGAGACCCTTGCAAAAATATACAGCACATCAAGGAATTGGTTTGTCCTATTTCGGTAGTTCTCTACTTGCAGGAAGTTTAGTTAATTTTTTTTTAAAAAAAATTGAAGACAATTTAATATATAAAAGTTAAAGTTTGATTGTCTGTGTCAGCTGAAGACCTCATATGATTGGCTGTGCCAGGAGAAGATTGGCTGCCTAAGAAGATTCTATGGAATCTTGGGGTTTGCAGTTTAGAGAGGGGTCTTTGGAATTCTCAGCCAGAGAGCTTTTGAACCTCAGTCCACTGTGTCTGTCTTGAATAGGCCTGTCGCTATGGGAATGAGGTCTAGCAGCAAGGAGGAGGGCAGCGTATTCCCTCAGGAACCCAACCTCTGTATGATAATAACTCTGAATACAGATTGGATTGGGGAATATGGGGAAAAGTTACAGGTACTGGACAAGACAATTTGGGGCATTAGAGACACAGATTCTCAAATCTTTCTAACAAGTATTACCTATGAGAAAATAAAATCCCAGGCAACGCCAGGTATATACACTAGTATATTTCTAAAAAGATGGCGCTGCACTTGCAGTCTAAAGGGGTATTGTTTGTTCTGCACCTCAGGATGCTATTTCATGCCATGTTGGTACCAACAATAAGTAAGTAAGTTTTCCTTTAGCGATCAGCTGGACATGTCAGGGCCCATAGCTCAGTGGAGAAGTACTTTACAAATGTCTTGGTTCAGTTTCTGGCACTTCACAGAGTCAACAACGTATAGCCCTCCAGATGTTGCTGGCCTGCCATTTTCCTCAGTTTCCCCAAGAAAAATAAAGACCCTAGTGCCTTATTACACTGCACTGTTGCAGTGCTAGTATTCCACTTTAACTGCCATGGCAATATCGTATGGAATCATGGGATTTGCAGTTTAGGAAGAGGCCTTTAGAATTCTCAGCCAAAGAGCTCCAGGGCTTCACCAAACAACAAACCCCAGAATTCCTCAGGGTGCAGCCAGGGCAGTTAAAGTGGAATAATAGTGCTATAACAGTGTAGTGTGATAAGGCCCTTAGTGAGATTTACACAGGCGTTGACTTGCCATTCAGCAGTTGATTCAATGGAACTACTCAAGAAATTAGAAGAAGACTAGGACTTGGAAAGACCGCTATGAAAGAACTAGACAAGATCCTGAAGTGTAAAAATAAATCATTGTATACTAAAGTTAGGACTGTCCATGCCATCGTATTGCCAATTTCTATTGCATGGTTGTAAAAGCTGGACTGTAAAGGAAGCTGATGGAAGGAAAATCAATCCACCAGAATGGTAACAGCTCAAATGTAGAAGCAGAAAACTCTCCTCTCAATAGTAGATTGGAAGATGAAACTGTTTGATATGATATAGATGGACAGATTTACAGATATTAAGAGGGGATACATTTGAAAAATTTATCAAAGACTGGGATAATATTATAATGTATTTTAGGAATCTTTGGGGTGATATCAAGATGATGAATATTGACTTATGAGAATAAGGATAAAATACACAGGTACAAGAGTTGTATCAGGTTAATTGACAGGCAAGACTTAGAGATTATGCTTTATTGCCTCTCATTTGGGGGGAATTATTGTAAGAATGAAGTATGATATAAGTGATTGTGAAGATAAGAAGACGGCAAAATACATGATTTAAGTGTGTATAAGTTTCACTTTTGTGATATCCTCTTCTCATTGTAAATAATAATATATAAATAATAATATATAACTCCTTTTTTTTTTATGAAAAAAGGAAAAAGAAAACTCAATCTCTTTAAAATGTGTGCTGGACAAGAGTTCTACAGATACTCTAGACTGCTGAAAAAGACAAATAAATGGGTCCTAGAGCAAATCATATCTGAACTCTCCCTAGAAGCCAAGATGATGAAATTGAGCCTGTCTTACTTAGGCCATAACAGGAGAAGACATGACTCACTAGAAAAAAAAAGAATACATGGTATGTTAGAAGGCAGTATGAAAAGAGGAAGATTGCATTACAGAGGGAAGGAAAACATGTCCCTGAAGACAAGGAAAATATGTCCCTGCAAGACCTGAGCAGGTCGGTTGAATAAGGTGACCTGGAGATGTCTCATCCATAGGGTCACCATAAGTTGAAATCAATTTGATGACAGTTAACAACAACACAACACTAGTAGGGATTTCCAATAGGATTTAACTCTCTGTTCCCAGAATTCAGATTCACTGGATGGCCTTGGTTTCTATAATTAGGAAAGATACAGGGAAGCCAAGAGCAGAACTCTGATCTTAAATCACATTTGCTGAGGTAAGGCAAAGGCTGCTATACCTTGACTCAGTCATAAATCAAAATAGAGACTGTAGTCAAGAAATCAGAGGGAGACCAGGACTTAGAAGGACAGCTATGAAGGTACTAGATAAGATCCTCCAGTGTAAAGGTGTACTAATGAGTACCAATGTCATGACAGTCCATGCCATAGTATTTCTGATTTCTGTGTATGGTTCTGAAATGTGGGTGGTGAAGAAAGCTAGTTGGAACAAAATCAACATATTGAAAGGTGGTCCTAGAGGAGAGTTCTCCAGACTGCCCAAATGGAAGGCAGTAGGAAAACATGAGACTACAGGACAGGTAGATTGAGTCAATCTGGAAGTCATGGCCCTGAGTTTGTAAAACCTGAGCTTGGTAGCTGATGACCTTAGAGGTCTCTTATCACTGGATCACCATAAATTGAAGCCTACAGGTCAGAGAATAACAACATCAATGAGTCAAAGCAGAAATGGAGGTGGAAAGATGACTTAACAATAATAGAACTTTAAGCAACAGTGTTTTGAACAATACAGATAAAGGAACATTCAAACAAAACTATAAATGGGGAGGATGAGATGCATTTAAATAGTTTGTACTTACAGAGTGGAAAGGCAACTGTTCTGAATTGTTCAAGCTGCAAGAAGAGTTTCTGTGTGTATTTATTTACTTAAGTGTTTTCTGTATTGCTTTTCAGTTTTTAAAAAGTATCTCAAAGTGGCTTAAAATGAAACCAGTTGTTAAAAATAAAATCTCTATTGGAAGTCCAAACTTGATGTAATTTCCACAAATATTGGTTAACCATTGATTCAACAGGTCGACTTGAGTCGGGACTAACCAGCAAGATTCAAACTTAGCATTCGACAGCAGGTGGAAACTGCCTGCGTGTACAACAGGGGCGGGAATGAGAGGGTCCCAGATGTTATTGGACTGCAACTCCTGCTATTGGGACCTGGGATCCAGCAGTATGTGGAAGACTACCTGATTGTTGCCCCAATGTGCAAGCTCACAAACCACTTGGGAGATCTATTTTCACACACTTCAGTGTAACAACTAAGGCCATTTCCGCACTACACTGTTATAGTGCTATCATTCCAATTTCAACATCCTATGGAGTCCTGGAGTTTGCAGTTCAGGGAAGGGTATTTAGAATTCTCAGCCAGAGAGCCCTTTGGCCTCAGTAAATTACAAATCCCAAAATCCCACAGGGTGCTAAAAGTGGGATAGTTTGATAGTTACAATAAGTTTATTAGGATTAAAATCCAAAATCAGAGAGTTTTACATAATACCACTATAGCAGTGTAGTGCAGAAATGGCCTAAGTCCCTCTAAGGGGAATGTTCAGAGGCAAATGGGACATAATCCTGTCTGCTGCCCTCAGACTCGCAGTTTCAGTGATGCGGTGCTCAGGGCTTTGTGGGTATTTTTGATGAGCAGGTACTATAACTTGGGGCCCGTTCACATTTGCAGAGACATAGCCCTGTTATTTCACTTGAATGGTCTTGATTCTATCCTATGGAATCCTGGGGTTTATCATTTAGTGAGGCACTAAATGAACTCCAGCCAAGAATACCAAATGATCCTTCCTAAACTGCAAATCCCAGAATTCCTTAGGGTGGAACCATAGCAGTTAGAGTGGAATATTGGCTTTACAACTATGCAGTGTCAGTGGGTCTTGGATCTTATAACCCACTTAGATTCCTCCATTCCCTCTGATTTTGGGGTCCAGCAGAGGGAAGGGGAAATGGATTTTCTGAGCAACATTGTATTGTTATTCCTGTTACAAATCCAACATAGTTTGGGGTGGCCTGGACTCGAGAGGGCAAGACCTATTAGCTTTACAAAACATCTGCCCCCATGCTGGGGATGAAAATGGCTAGAACATGTTGGAAATCAACACACCGGCAGTATTTTTGGCTGCTAGGGGTCAGGGTGTTGCTACAGAGGCAGTCCTTGTAATGCCCAGCAGTTCAAAATTGACTACTGCACCGCTGTGCACTTTGTGGAATCCCCAAAGACTTAAAAGCATATTGCCTTTATAAAACTAGGTCAGAATTACAACCATACAAAGCACACCCAACTATCTCTGTTTAGTCTTCTGGGGGTTTCCCTTCTCCGTGTTTGTCTGCGATCAAGATAAGCAGTAGATCAGAGCAGCCGCTGTTCTGTCTGCCTGGCGGCGTGAATGAAATTTTATAGCCCCTATAAAGGTGTGAATTGCCTCCATCTACTTTAATAGAGTGTCAGCTTCAAAGGCGAAGTCTATTTACACAAGGAGTTTCTTAAAACCTCACCTGCCTAATTCAGGCAGCTTGCCCTAGCCTGGTGCCCTCCAGATGTTTTGGACTATAAATCCATGAGCCAATACTGATCAGGGCTGATGGGAGTTGCCGTACAAAACATTCAGACGGCACCAGGTTGAGAGGGAAGTTGGCTATCATTTTCAGCATTGATTTATTCTGATTCACACTGGAAGTACTTCAAAGTGATGCACGTCCCGCACAAACTGGATTTTATTGTTTCAAAAATGGAAGATCGCACTTTTTTGCATTGTTTCCTCTCAACATTTGTTTATTTATTTATATATTTATTTGACTTCTATTAAACCTTTCTCCCAACACAAGACCCAAAGCAACTTACGACAGATGTTAAAACAAAATAGCTGCAACAGCATACAGTACAAAATCAAAACATTAATTTAAAACAGATTAAACACATAAAAGGTCTGTAAAGCATGCCCTATGAGGAGCAGTGAAGGTTAAGAGGAGACATAATAGCCAATAGTCAACAGGATGTCCTATGGAAGATGGAGCAATTTGTTTTCTGCTGCTCCAGAGACTGGGTTGAGGAGCAATGGATTCAAACTACAGGAAGAGGTTCTACCTAAACATTATGAAGAACCTCCTGATGATAAGAGCTTTTGACAGCGGAATATGCTGCCTTGGAGTGTGGTGGAGTCTTCTTCGTTGCAAGTTTTTAAACAGAGGCAGGATGGCCATTTTTGGGGGGTGCTTTGTGTATTCCTACATGGCAGAAGGAGGCTGGACTTGTGGTCTCTTTCAGCTCTGTGATGCTATGATTCTATGAGGGTAGACAGAACAAAATTGGCATTAAAAACCTTTTTTTTGGTTTTTGTTTTGCTGAAGCTCACCCTTCACCCCAGGAAAAAAAGTAAAGGCGGAATATTTTCTTTTAGAAGGATGCACAAAATGTTTCAGACAAGGTGTTCTCCTATTCACTGTTCCAAAATCAGTTCTAAGAACTAAGAGGAAGACCTCTATGTATGAATAGGCACAGTAAAAGGTAATTACTGTTCCTAGTCTTGGACCATTTCTGCACTAGACGGTTATAGTGCGATTATTCCACTTTCAACATCCTATGGAATCCTGGGGTTTGCAGTTTAGGGGGGGCCGGCTTTGGTTTCCTTTTCTCAGTTCTTTGCAGGGGAATGAGTGTGTTACATTTCCTTGATGCTGCAGAGAACTAATGGAGACAAAATAATTTTTGCTGTTTTATCACCAAGGATGTTTTCTTCTGTTTTTATTGGAGGGTTTTGCCTGCTCCTCACAAATTGGCAAAATCAAAGAGGCTCTTTATAGCTCAAGTATATCTTACCATTTGGGACCTTGTAACTCTGTTTGTAGCAAAACAAACACCTCAATAAAATTTTAAAGGTTCAATTTGTAAATATATTCATAATAAACTGTACTTTTATTATAGCACAACACCTTTATGTTAAACAAAATTGTACTGTATGTAACGAGGCTGACGTTCCAAAAGTAAGAAAATGAGTTGCAATTCGGTGTGTGTGTGTGTGTGTGTGTGTGTGTGTGTGTGTAACAATATATATTTTTTTGATTTTTCAAAAAGTTTCAGCTTTTTCCTAGAGGTTAAAAATGGTGAAAGCCTTGGAGTGTAGTGGAATCTCCTTCTTTGGAGGTTTTTAAGCAGAGGCTGGATGGCCATCTGTCGGGAGTGCTTTGAGGGTGTTCCTCCATGGCAGGGGGTTGGACTGGATGGCCCCTGGGGTCTCCCCCAACTCTACAATTCTATGATTCTAAAGCATTTTCCCCCTTTTTTTCTTGCAAAAAATGTAATTTTTTCATCTCTAGTCCCTACGCATATTTACTCAGAAGCAAGAGCCATGGCATTCAGAGAGCTTTACTTCCTTGTAAATGTGCACAGGATCACAACCTTAGTCATCAGACAATACTCTAATGATTTCTGCCTCTTGTGTGGCTTTGAAAAACACAAGAGCCAAAGTGGAGAAACGGCGTGTGTGTGTGTTGGAAGGGACCACTCTTCCGCCTCTGCTGCACCTGCTAGGACCCTCTCCCATTATTGTGTGAGAAGCCTCTCTGCTTTGACACAGGGCTGCCACGGCCATCCTGTGGGCTTGCCGTTTTGTTTGCTTCCTTCTGGCAGGGCTATTTCTGTCTTCAACAGCTGCAGGAGAGGCACCAGTCAGGAGGTTTAACTTTTCCCACCAGCGAATCTCTGTGCTAGGAAGAAGAAAATTCCCCTTGCTAATCTCCGTTGTAGAGCCATGGGAAGTAGAAGAGCCAAGCTCCAAAAGCAAGATTCTATTCACGCTTTTCCTCTGCTTGGAGAAGCACTAGGCATCCAGAAGTGGCCGTTTGCTTAGAGCCAGTGTGGTGGAGTGGTTTGACCTTTGGACTATGACGCCGGAGACCAGGGTTTGATTCCTTGCTTGGCCATAAAAACCCACTGGGTGACCTTGGGCATGTCACACACTCTCAGCCCCAGAAAACCCCATGACGGGTTCACTTTAGAGTCGCCGTAAGTTGGAAACAATGTGAAGGCACACAACTAGTACATACCTACTCCTTAAGCTGGAAGTAGACTGCGGACACAGAAATAGCTGCCTTCTCTATCCAGGTTAACACCCCTTTACTTTATTTATTCATATATGTATGTTTGGCTGAACACAGTTCACTGGGCATAGTGTTTTGAGTATTGGACTAGGAGTGTAGAAGACTAAGGTTCAAATCCCAGTTCGGCCATGGAAACCTTAGGCAAGTCACCCCCTCTCAGTCCCAGAGGAAGGCAAAGGCACTCCCCCCACCAATTTGCCAGGAAAACCTTACAATAGGGTTTTTAGGGTTGCCATAAGTTAGAGTTGACTTGAAGGCATACAACAGCAGCAGCAGCAACGACATATTAGGTGCTTCACAGCCTTTTTTTTGACTGATTGCAATCTTGGGCAAAAGTGGGATCTGCAAAAAATGTTCCATCACGACATCGCCCCATCCATCCATCTGAGTCTCTTTTTTAAGGAGGTTCCATTCCATTCCTCCTCACTCCACCCCAAACACTGAGCATTCTGAAGCCACCGAGCACACTGAGTCCTCATCAGACCGTTTGGGTGTTTGATTGGCTGGGCTTTTGACCCCATGCTTTCTACTCCACCACACACACTTTTCTTTCATTTGCTTCTGTAAATTTTGGGGTTCCCTGGAACATGCTTGTTTCTCAGTGGCTTCTACTGGCATCATAACTCAGGACCTCAGTTCTATTAATATATGATGTAGAGCTTTGAAAAGTTAATCTTTTTAGGAATACAACTCCCAGAATGCCCCATGAGCAATGTGTTGCTTTTTTTTTGGACCCCCATACCACATAGGGGATTCTGGGAGTTGCAGTCCACAAATAATTTCCCCAAGGTCTAAATGACAGTAAGAGGAGCTGTTCTACAGCTGATTCAAAACCCGGTAGGTCCAGCCCTCTGCTTTCATGACAGCGGGACCAAGCATCAGTTGCCTGTTGGAAATGCAGAAGCAGGCTATGAAGTTTACAGCCCTAACATACCAATTGCTCCCCAGCAACTAGTATCGGAAATCCATTGCTCCAGAATCCAGAAGATTTATATGGCCATCATGACTAATAACCATTGATAACACCAAAGTAGGTTACATTCTGTTTAGGCTGCATAAGGTTAGGGTATTTCATTAAGGCTGATACATCCCATGTTAGATAGAGGCGATGTCAACCAAAGCCTGTCCATTAATTATCTCTGGTATCCATTTATATTACCTTCTGCTATGGTATCACGGCCTGTTCAATCACCCTTGATTGAACCCTTGAATGCCGTGATTCCACCTAAGCGCCTTGCATCCTGAATTTCAAGACTACTTGAAAATTCAGCTCCTCTTCTTAGGATGCTACAAACAGTCGTCATGAATAGATCTCAACTTTTCAGGGGCAGGAGAACACAGAAGGCGGAGGGAACCTACGACCATCCAGGGACTTCAAAAGGGAGATGTTGGATTAAGCCTGAGAGGACAAGGCAGCATGTAATAGCTGATTTACAGCTGTCTTCACTCTTTTCACAAGGTGCGTCTTTCTTGCCATCTGTTATCTATTTAGAATTTTTTACTCTACAGACCAAGACAGCTGAGCATTACTGCATAACTAAGCCGGTGAATCTGGAGAATTAAGAGATCCTGGGAAAGGAAGGCAGGGATGATGAGCATCACTTGTCATGAGAATATAAAGTAAGCACTTGGACTATCTTTTATTTTAGGTTTAGCGGGTAGTGTACAACAGGCAGCTCTTACAATGGTAAAACAAAGAATCTCTTAAATGTCTTATATTCAAGGAGAGAAAGTCACAGCTGGAACACAATGACCATCTAGCTTTTTTAAAAAAAATAAATTTAAATATAATAAATACGTACTGTAACAAATAATTATACTTTGATTATTTCCAGCATTAGATGATTTGTCTTAAAGACTGGGCTTGTGTTTAGCGGCCACCGTCTGCTATTGGCTTAGCTGCTGTGACGTCACAGAAAAGCGAAGTGGATGGGAAGGGACTGGAGAGTAACAACCATATATGTTTACTCAAAAGCCAGCTGTAGTTAATCGGGCTGACTCACGGTTCACAGGCATAGAACTGCAACCTTAGCATTCCATTTCTAAAGTCCATGTGTAACCCTACATCAACTAAATCCAGTACATTTTTAAGTAGAACACTGTAGATACAGGAGCCGTAGTGATCCAATTTACAGTGTGCTATCTGGATGGAAGGTAGCTGGACCCTGCTACGAATCTCACATATGAATCTTGGACCAGCCAGCCATGTTCCCTCAGCCAAATTAAGTACTCATCAATATAAAATACAGTCGAAATATTATAAAAATGGAGCCAGATTCTTTGGGGGGAAAGTGCTATTCAGTTAAACACCTTCAGGCTGCAATCCTTGTAAGTCTTACTTGGCACAACAGACTTACTTTAGTAGAGTATAGGAGTAAACTTTTTTTTTTTTATGTTCTGCTTATTCTTGCAACACCTAAATTCCAAATGTATTCTGTCCAAGCAGCGGGCCCCTCAGTATCCATTAGGGTTTGGTTCCAGACCACACATCCTGCTCCTGTGGAAACCAAAATTTGTGGATGCTCATGTCCCATTATGTATAATGGTGTAGTAAAAATGCCATTCCTCACATAAAATGGCAAAAACAAAGTTTACTTTTTGGATCTGTTAAAAAAATATTTTCAAGTTGTGGTTTGTTGATTCTGCGGATCCAGAATCCACGGATACGGAGGGCCGACTGTAATGTGTAAGTTAGTACCATTTCTGCAGAAGGAAATACAAATAGCCTAAAACATACAGTTTTTTTTTAAGATTCAAACATTCCTCCTCCTCGATTCACACATTGTTCTCTTGAGAGGAATTTCCACATCAGTGAGTAACTAGAAAAGGTTACAGTTAAATTGCTAATGGTAGCATTCAGCAATACAGCTGAATATTAATCTGCAATTATTTCAGTTTTCCCAATCTCCCTCTCAACATTAGTATATATCTTAGAGAGGTCTTCAACTGCCAGCTTACCTCAGTCTAGGGCCATTTCCGCACTAGCCAGTTATAGCGCAATGATTCCACTTTCAACATCCTCTGGAATCCTGGGGTTTGCAGTTTCGGGAGGGGCCAGCCGGCCGGCCCCTCCCGAAACTGCAAACCCCAGGATTCCAGAGGATGTTGAAAGTGGAATCATCGCGCTATAACAGGCTAGTGCGGAAATGGCCTAAGTCTTTCTTAGTAGCCACTGGCCATCCTACTATAATCATAGAATCATAGAATTGCAAGGACTACAATTGCTATCCAGTTCGGTCCTCTGCTGCGCAGAAAGACACAATCAAAGCAATTCCCCACAGTTGGCCGTCTGTGTCATGGAATTATCAGTGTCATGGAAGTATCATTAACATGGCGCTACTACAGTAAAACCCAAATCTAACACATTCATTGCGACAAAAGCTTTTGTTTTCAGAGCAGAACTCACATCAATTGTTCAAAGCAGGAATCTCAAGAGGCAGATATTACACTTGGACCAAAAAGTTGAACTTTTAATCAAAATTGTGTTATGAGGATGCGATTCAGTGGTTAAACTCTCCTTTTGTCCTTCCTTCCTTCCTTCCTTCCTTCCTTCCTTCCTTCCTTCCTTCCTTCCTTCTCTCTCTCTCTCTCTCTCTCTCTCTCTCTTTCTTTCTTTCTTTCTTTCTTTTTTCTCTTTCATTCATGTTTCTGGAGGAATTTCTGATGGGGAGGGAAACTGACCAGTTTGTGAAATTAATCTGTAACTATTAGAGATATCTAGAGAGACAAGGAAAAGCAGTTTACATCATTAAAAACTGAGTCCAGAAGATCTAGCACTATGCAAGAGAGTTATGCTGATATTCTAATTCGTCTTCACCTTACTAAAGCAAGGTGGACACATGAAGTAGTTTTTTGTGAGTTTAAGAAGTCCTGGACCAAGAGACAGCAGCAACATTATGCTGCTACATTGGAGAGGGGTCAGAGGCAAGACTGGTCACAAACGTAACTTGGAACACATTACTTTGTTGGACTACAATCCCCAGAAATGTGGTCTAATACGGAGCACAGTGTGATGTAGTGGTTTGAGCATTCCATTATGATTCTGGAGTGCAGGGTTCAAATCCTCACTCAGCCATGGAAACTAATGGCGTGATGTCAGGCAAGCCATACTCTCTGTTTGAAAAAAAATCTTAAGTCCCCCTTACAGTTACCATCAGCTGGAAACAACTTGAAGGCACACAATCATAATAATTAAACTTTTCCATAGTCTGGCCACAAAGTGTGCCTAACGGCTAAGAAAGAGAGCAGCAAAAGGCCCAGGGGCCAAAGGATTCCCCAAGCCAGTGTTGCAGGACACCAGGATGGTTTGAAAGACTGGAGATAGATTTAACTGCAAAAAAAAAAAAAAAAGCAGGGAAATGAGAGAATAAAGTCTACAGTGGAAATATACGAGAAAAGGCTCTGGTGGAAAGGGAAATCAGCACGGAGCAAAAGGAAATCAGTATGGGAACAAGAGGAAATTCTGTAGGACCAGAGCCAAAAGCAGCATTGGAGGAAAAAGACAGGCAACAGGAGGCTAAGAGTCAGTGTGAGACCAAAATACTGATTTAACCTAGGCTGCCAAGTATTTGGCAGATCTCTAGAGTGTGTTTATAGTACTTTAGGCTACGGCTAGCTTGTGTGAGGATTCCGAGTGTTCACAGAAAGGCGTCACTATGGAACGTTGACAGACAGTGCAAATTCTGTGCGGGGAAAGCAAAGGTCACTTGGCTTGGAAAGGAAGAGTCTTGTACCAGACCGGGGGACAGCAAGGGTTTTGTGCTTTTGGCAGGAAATGGAGGCACACAAGCAGGAGTGCTCAGAAGGCAGCAATGCTTTTGTAAGCTTTCAGCCAAAATTAAACTCCATCCATCCATCTGGAAATAATGAGGAACTCCCCGCTTGGAATTCTTGCCATTCCAATATAAGCTCTAATTTCATAATTTCATGTTAAGCTCTTATTTTCTGGAGAAGCTGACTTCCTTTGAGGATAACATTTGCAAGAGAGATGAAAGGTGCTCTCAGTTTAAATACAAACCATCCCTTGGTACAATTTGTGGGGGAGGGGAGAGGACAAGGAATATTCACTATTATTTTGGTTGTTTCTGTTCCATGAATAATATCTGGTTTGCCCAGAAGCATTCAAAGCAAAAATAACCTGGAGGCCCCCTTGGCAAAAACACAACAGAAGTAGTTCAGAAAAATTAAGATATTTCCCTTCACATTCTTAACATTAATTAGCAAGGGGTTTTCAGAAATCAAAATCAAATAATAGTAACAAAATTTCCCTTGCTCCTTGGAATATTTCTAAACTTAAAAATGAGCAGTCAATATTTTGATGGACCCAAGAATCAGACATCCACCAGTTCAAATGTCACCTATTCTATAGGTGACAACATTAAGCAAATCACTTCGCTCATCCCTATCCTCCAGCGGGGATGGCAGGGTCTACCAGCCAGCACTTGGAATATTATTTTTTAAATAAAGTTTGCTCTTGACACAGTGTTGGAAAAGTAACATGACGCCATTCCTCGTTGTTGGAAAAGTAACTTTGGACTGTGTAACTATCACTTCAGTTCACTACTTTTCTGTCACTTTCTATTTCTTTTTCCACTAGGGTGGAGGAATGTCGGACTGATAAAACAATGGCATAACACCTGAATTATTCCTGCCAAATTTCCTTAAAATTCTCATGAAATTTAACTTCTGCAAGTAACCAGATAGTTGATTGCTTTGACAGATGACACTAAGTTCCCTCTTACGTTTTACATTACCTTTACAATGCAATTTCACTGCACCCTAACTACTTGGTTACAAGTAACAAGGTTACTTGCAACTTACTACTTCCAATCTCTGCTTACGGATTTATTGTAAGGATTACAGTGGTAATGAGCATAAAGAGCTTCAGACATTGAAGAATGCCACAAAAATGCTCAGTCCTGCTCCAAGCTCCTTCTCTGGCTGGTGTTGGACAGCCTGGGTGGGATAAAGCCTTTTCTATGGGAACTCCCACCTGGGCAAGGTTCCTTCCACCAAACCGCTGTTGGTTTTCAGATAACAAAGGAAGGCTGCCTTGTTTTAAAGGGCTTCTGGAATCTCCCAGGGTGTGGTGGATTTTTTTTCTCCTTATTTTTTGGGCTATATGTTTCTCTCTTGTGCTGTTTTCACACTGGTACAGAAAAAAAATGGCTTAGGAAAAAAAGTTTAGGATCATTGGCATACCTTTGCTTTCATCTAGACCAGTGGTTCTCAACCTGTGGGTCCCCAGATGTTCGTGGACTTCAGCTCCCAGAAGCCCCAGCCACTATGGTCAATGCTCAGGGCTTCTGGGAGCTGAAGTCTACAAACATCTGGGGACCCACAGGTTGAGAACCACTGATCTAGATCTTCTGCTTTCTCTAAATGCCACTTGATTCTCCCCTTAAACCAGGAGTGGGCAACTCTATAGAAGCCAGGAGCCAATTTCCTCTTACCCACATGCCTCCTCCAGGCAGCCCAAGTGGTTGCTTTCTTCTGCTGTCCTTCTCAAAATGGTGACAGTCCCTCACCATTTTGAGAAGAGCTGCAGAAGAAAATGGAGGCACTTGGGAGTAGTATGGGGTTCTGGGTGCTTGTGGGATGTGAACATTTTTGTGCTCTTTGTGTTCTTCTCAACTCTTGCTCCTCTCTTTTAAAAAATGCAGATTTAGGATATTTATTTTATGCTGGAATTCAAACATGTATCAGCTACGTAGCTTTGCAATGCCCAGCGAAATGATATGTTTGGACCAAATCAAAGGTTCTTCAGTGATTCATCTTGCACGTGATGATGTCAGCTCTGATCCATGAGCAATCACACCCGCAACAGATGGTGGGTAATTGTCTGAAATTAGACTCTATCATGACTGGAATATGGAAAATTAACTTTTGGTGAGAGCAAGTCAAATAATAATAATAAATACAGTTGGCCCTCCACATTCACTAGGTTAGGGCCACAGGACCCTTACAAAAGTGGAGAAATCACAAATATCAAAATGTGTGTTTCTGTGGGAAGGGGACAGAGGCATGGTGGGGAGAACAGGCATCCAAGGTCCCAACTAGGTCAGGGAAAGGAGAGAGGGTAAGCAGGGTGATTCTATACTTCCTCTCCCATCTACTTCCTGAGGTGTAGGGGGGCACCACGAGAAGGTTTGTGGTACTGAAAAATCAGGCTGCAAGGAATCCTTAGCTGGCCAGGTAGCAGCTAGTGGAGGAAGAGAAGGACCAGGGGCAGGTTTCTAAAGGGCTGTACAGCCTGATCGGAGCTGCCTAGGGAAGGTTCCCCCAGAAAAGAAACACATGAGGTGGTGGGGCAGGGGTTGGAAAAACTCACAAATAATCAAATCTGTGAAAGTCAAATCTGCAAATGTGGAGGGTTGACTGTAATAATAACCATGTGGTTATTATTATGAACATGTGGGGGATTATTAGTTGTAGTCAAAAAGAGTAACTCTTCCAAACTTCAGGCATGAGAGTCAAAAACCAGAATTTGCATGGAGTTCTTGTTTGGAAGCACTCACACAGAACAGTGATCTTTCTTTGTACCATGGAGAAAGCTTCAAAACACACCTTCTTCTTGACAGAAGAAGGTTTTCAAGTGCTGGAGGTGAATGGGCCAGCCAAAATAGCGATGATCCCTTCCCTCATAGGAAATTGCATCAGAACTGTGCAGAGATGCAAATGCAAGAAAGGACTGCCTTATGCCAATTAACTCACATGGTTTAAATCAAGACCACTGTTACCATTAAGAAGATTCTCAAGACTTGAGATTTTGCTGCACGTGACACACTTGAAAGAAACCGGAGTTTTATTTTACATTAGACCCATGATCTTATCTTTGAATGCATTGAAGGATAAAAACTGTACACATTTCACTGTTGAGTTAAAAAGTCAGGACGCACTGGCAGGCAGGATTAATCTCACCATGATTTCTTGCTTCTCTGCTGAACTATAAATTGTCTTGGATGGCAGGCTTTAAGTCAACCTAGACTGGACCTGGCTTCAGTTTGCATATCCAAGCACTTTGTGAGCAAGGAGGATGGAGAAGCTTTGCAAGCTGTTTCTGTGAAACTGACAGCAGCAGGTGTAGTAAGATTTCAGCCACTTTCTGCAGGATGTTCTCAGAAGACTGCCTGTATTCTTGGATTTCAGCCACAACGCTACCACATTTGGCTACTAGACTTCTGATTATTCACTACCCTGCCAGGGACAAGCAGAACATAGAAAAGTTTCTGGGTTTCTTGGATAAGACTTCCCAAAATCCTTTGGCTGTGTTGGTTGGGAGATTAATGAGAGCAGTTGTCCAAAAAACCCCAACTTTTTCCCCCAGCTCTGCAGAACTCATCTGCTTCAGTTCTTCTACAGCACCTAAGAATGGAACCAGACAATATAGCATGATGTCACTGTGCTTTCTGAGTCTCCCCACTTGATCTCTCTCGCTGTTGTCTGCAAGGCAGAGAAGCCCATAAATAGAATGGGACTATGGGAGAGCTAAAAAGTACACAGATAGACCTGCTGGTATAATGTTCTCCACTTCCAGCTCTGTTTTCAAGTATGGCAAGAACAATACTGATTTGCAGTGTAGTTTGTTATGGTTTCCAAACCTCTGTGAAGTCCTTTTTTCCCCCAACATTTGAAGCAGTAATTTTACTTTAGACGTTGCTGAAATGTTTATTTGAGTGGCAGTTCCAAGTTCCAGAAGGCAGGAATGCTTTCAGTGATGAATCCAATTGTAAATAATTAGTGCTAAACTGACAAGACCGACCAAGAGGCCAAAAACTAGCAGTGCACATGCCTGTGAAGAAATTAAGGCAAACAGATAAATCCTAAGCAGCAGAAACTAATTTACACTTTGATTCATTAAGTCAGTAATTAAGAGAACATTATTTTGCCTCTTAGGTGGGAGCAGACTTAAATGGTTGCATTTAAAACAAACATGTTAACTGTGCTTCTTGAGGATATTCAGATGTCACTGAGAAAAAGGATAAGCTGCTCACACAAATGGGCTGCATTTGTGGTTTAGGAAATGATTTCACCAAAAGGATTTGCCTTCTCAGCCGGCTAAGGCTATAGTAACCTCCAAGACAGAAAGTTGGCTAGACAAATTTTTTGCATGATTTGATAAAACATTATCAGTGGAATGAACTACATATGACCTGGTGTGTGGGGGCAGAAATCAATCAAATTAAATGCAGATCTCAGATAAAAACAGAGCACTTTTCCCCTGAGATGCTTATATCACAGTTCAAATTTCTTGTATCTCTGAGACACACTGTAGCTCATATGGAAAAGCACACCCTCTGAACACAGTAGGCCACAGATTCACTGCTTGGATTTTCCAAGACAGAAAGGGTGAGAAAGCACCCCTGCCTGGACAGCTCTGGTGAGTTAGATTAGACAGCATGTAGCAGTGAAGCTTGGAAAAGTACCTTTATTGGACTACAGTTCCCATGATCTCCCAACTAGGACTCTAACACTCCGCTCAGTATATGGCAACTTCATATGTAGGAGTATATAACATATTCATCAATACTCACATTGCTGATGGGAAAATGGTTTCCTGATGCTTAAGACACCCTGCTGAGAGAATGAGGAAGAGCCAAAGGATTCTTCATATTTTGGTACTCTTTGGGATAGAATGTTTGCACAATTCTCCTAAAACACACTTCCTTTGCAAAGGGGGCAGGGTTATATGGGAAATAATGTATGTGGTGCAAAGACACTGCCTTATGTGTGGAAATATTACTTCTGGGCAGAAAGAAACAAGTATTTTGTGCATAAACCACTTTTTCTACACAGATAAAATATATATTTGGACACGAGCCAATCTTTCCCTGCAAAAGAGTCCCAAAGAACAAAAAGTGGTTGAAAACTGCACCAAAACTTTTGCAAGGGAAGGAAAAAACCACTGTAATTTTTATTCTTTTGTGTGAGAATGAAATGCAAAGGTTTATATTCCTATACATGTCATTATATTGATCTGCAGGATGCCTCTTTGTCCAGCCTTCATTAGAACAGGCAGCATCTAGGAAAGCCCACACGATACATTTATTAATGGCAAATAACATGATGACCAACCAGAAATGGACATTTTTAAAGCAACATTTCATTGTAGAACAAGAAGATGCAGATCCAGCAGCTGAATTCCTGGGCAGAGCTTGGCCATACTTGCTGGGGATTATGGAAGCTGTAATGCAAACAGTTAACTTTTCCAAGTGTTGTTCCTGTGGGGATGGGGTGTGTGCTTTAGAACCTACCTGTGCCTACTAAGACAATATCTGTCTTCTGGTTTAGCATTCCAAAACACAATGAAAGAATCACACCGATATCTTACCCCAAGCTTATGCCGTGAAATGAAGTCTTCTGTGCTGATCTTAAGGTAAAACAAGCCAGGGTATATAAAGAGTAAGCAGGTTGATGAGGTAGAACCTTAAAGATGGAGAGGAAAGTTCTTTAGTTATATTAAGACCAGGATATGCAGATTGTTAAATTGTTGGCCTGTGGAAGGAAAACAGACACAGATGCACAGAGCCTTACCAACTACTCCAAAAAGCTGTCTGATGTCAGGTACATACATTGCAAGCAAGACAACAGTTGCATTGAGTGCTAAAGTGATGAAAATGTGGCGGATCAAAGAGAAGGGGAGGTGTGAAAAAAACACCATCATCACAGCCTTCCTTGCCTGTGGAATTCAAAAGACAAAAATACATACACGTCAGGCCACTAGCAAACAAGAACAAGACCCTGAAATGTTCTGTTTATGACATTTAAACAAAACAAAGCAAAACAGAAATGCACTATTCAGGCAGATTAACCAAAAATGGTTGGCAGGCACAACAAAGGCTGAATATTGTTGGAGACATAGACAGAGGTAAATACTATCAGGCAAATGGCTGCATTTTCTTAGAAGCTGAACAAAAATGGTATCCTAATCAGGGTTGTGCAAGTAATTTATCTGTTGTATAACAGATGAGGGTGAGGCATTGCCACACATTGTGTGATTAGCTGCACAACAGTGTGGTCAAGCAGAACTCCACTGTAGCACTAAGTCAAGCATAGCAAAGACAGCAAAAATCTAAGCCATGGAGCTGTGTGTATCTTCTGTTGTTTAGCTCTACTGAACAACCCTAGGCTCTAATAGTGAAAGAATGGGAAAAACAGGTTTTGAGATTCCAGGAAAGCTTTTTGCTGACTTTTAGCTACTCATTAAAATGCACTCTTGCCTGCCTGAAAATGAAATATGAATTCAAGCCAAATAAATTTCAGGATATCACTTTCTGCAAACAATGCTATGACTCAATTGAAATTCAAACTTCTTCTTTTTTTAAAAAAAAAAAAGTTAAAATATAAAAATCAGCATAGCACCTTAGGCCTCATTTTCAGCTGTTGTTAATGAGAGGTTGAGGATTTGGACCAACCACACAAATGGGTAAGACAATCAAAACTAGATGGCAATGAAGTTGGCAAATAATAAAGGAAACCATTTTAGCTGGGCCAAGACATCAACTTGTTTGCAATACTTACAGGAAAGTGGATTAGGGGAACTGTCAACAGCACCGCAAAGAGGATGCTCAGTCTTACTGTCTCGATGAGAGTATCATGGGGCAGGTATCTACTGTATCCTTGCAGCAGTTCTGAGTCCACATGGTCTGAAATTGTTTTAAAAGGCTATTAGACTAGAAGTCATAATTGGAAGTAGACCTCACTCATGCATACAACACCACATGAAATAAAACTGTATAGAAACATTAACCAAGGGCTCCCTAATGAGATCAGTAACTGTAAGCAAGCTTCTTTGAAAAAAACAGCTGGCCTCCCCACTATTGCAATGAGCAATTTAACAGGAGAGTGTTAAAATAGGTAAAGCAATTTGGCTACTGGTAATTCTTTTAAAGTTCCAACTAAAACTACATCACTGAGGTGAAAAATACCAGCTGTACAATAAAGAGCTCAGAAGAGGATATATTACAAAACAAAATGTTTACACAGTATGCAAGTTTACAACTGTTTCTTATAGTTGAAATAGAAATGTGCATTGCTATTTTTTTATTAAAAATAATTTTTACACTGCTCTTCACTCATGCAGATCCCAGGCAGTATCAAATATACACAGGTAAAACTATTTGTGACAAGAGAAGACCATACATAAAACAATGCAGTTGGCCCTCCACATTTGTGGGTTGATTTTCACAGATTTGATTGTTTGCGAGTTTCTTCAACCCTTGCCTCCACGTCTCAGGCACTTCTTTTGTGGTGGGGCGGTGGGGAGAACCTTCCCTCTCGTCAGCTCCAATCAGGCCATGCAGCCCTTTAAAAACCCACCTCTGGTCTTCCTCCTCCTCTACCAGCCACTGCCTGCCCAGCTAAGGATGGTTCACAGCCCAATTTCTCAGCATCACAAACCATCTCCCGATGTCCCCCACACCTAAGGAAGGAGATGGGTAAGAGAGAGGAAATATAGGGCCAATACACTGACCTACCCACCTACCCCTTTCTTTTCCTTTCCCCAACTTGGTTTGGACCTGGGTGCCATTCTCCCCACCATGCCTCAGTCTCCCTCCCATAGACACACACATTTTGATATTTGTGATTTTTCCTCTTTTGCAGGAGTTCTGTGCCCCTACCCCTAGCTAATGTGGAGAGCCGACTGTATTTATAAAACAACGCATAGGCTTAAGCAAAGCAGACTCTAATGAATGCCAACGTTTAAATCACTGGGCAAATAAAAATGTTTTGACTTGGCAACAAAAGCAGAGATATCTCAGCACCATTTGTGCTCTGGTGTGCAAGGCATTACAAAGAAGAATGTGATAGTAGGGAAGAGTGTGAACAGTTGATGGTGTGCCTGTCTTGTGTGTACTCCGAGGGATGTGTTGATGGAAAATTCCAACCTCCCTGCCTTTCTATTGGTTCTTTATTTTCAAAGTGGACTCAACAACCCTTTATCTTATATATTCAAATAGAGGGCTGTCCTCCATAAAGGAGGACACAGGACCACCTTATGTAACAGACTTGGCTGGCATCCAGGGATGTAGCTATGGAGGAGGGAGCAAAATTTGAGCATTGCACTCCCATAAGAATTCTCTCCTCCAATGAAATGTTCCCTCAGCACTGAAATTTCTAGCATTACAGTAACTTAAAACTTCAGTTGAGCATTTAGAAATATACAGTTTAGGCATCCAAAGAAAAAGAGAAGGCAAAGATACCAAGAGAATGCAAACACAGCACATATAACCAATCCTAAGTGCAAATGACTTTTCAAAAGGTCTCTCTCACTCTGTAACGCTAGAAATTTTGAAACTGAAAGAAAATTTCATGGGGGAAGAATGCATAGACAATACACATATTTTGATCCCATCCATACCTATGCTCACTAAGCAAACTAAGGCCACATTTTACATCACATCTCTAAAACCTCTTCCAGAATCATAGAGCTGGTAGGGACCACAAGGGTCATTCAGTCCAAAGCCCTGCTATGAAGAAATACACAACCAAAGCACTCCTGAAAGACAGCCATGCAACCTGTCTGAAGACCTCTAAAGTCCATCACTCTCTGAGACAGTCTATCCTACCACCGAACTGTTCTTGTAGCCAAGGCGTTCTTCCTAATGTTTAGGTGGACTCTCTTTTCTTGTAATTTGGACCTATCAGTTTGTATTTTAGACTCAGGAGGAGCAGAAAACCACTTTTTGTGCTGATGACCCTAAGAACCTCTTCAGCTTCTCTCACTGTTTTTTTCAGGCTTGCATGGGAGCTTTCAATACGTGGCTTCTCTGTTTCAGAAGAGAAAGCAGGGCACCATCACAACTCTGGCAGGAGTAGAATCTACCCAACGGCAAGGTTCAACAGAGTGTATCTTCTAGATTGTGTTGGATTGCAAGTCCCATGGTTCCTGATCACCAGCTATGTTGGCCAGGGCTGATGGTAACTGCAGTCTAAAAACATTTACATGATTGTGCTTTGCCCATTTCTACTCAAAAGGTGCATTTATTTTAGAATGTGCTTTAGAAAATATGCATTCTGTTTTGTCAGGACCAAACATTAAAACTTAACCAGACGAATTTTAAAAGTTGCTGTTCACCACTTCCATTTCCTATTCAGGAAGCAATGATCAGGAATTGTCCCCAGGCAAAACTACGGCCAGGTAGGTTCCTTGGAAATGAGAAGCAGGCAGATATGTTGATTACAGAGGAGGAGAAAGGTGGCCATCTTGGCTTACATTCTAGGTGAAAAGGAAAGCTAGATAATTTAAATAAATATTATCTAGGTTGCCTCTTTATTTGAGCCAATGTGGCATGGTGGTTTGAGGTACACTATGACTCCAGAGATCAGGTTTCAAATTCTTGCTCAAATCCTCACTTGGCAAAGGAAATGCACTGGCTGACCTTAGACAAGTCATACTCTCTCAGCCTCAGAAGAAAGCAAAAGCAAACCCCTCTGAACAAATCCTGCCAAGAAAATTCTGTGATAGGTTCCTCTTGTGGTCACTATAACACAGAAACAACTTGAGGGCACACAATAACAATAACAACAACAAAGTGTGCCTTTTCATGCAGAATATGTATCTAAGAAGGTCCCTGGGCAAAGTTTTTGAGGTTTTACCAAATATTTCCCCAGATCATCTGTTGCTGGTTACAAATTAGGTCTGATTTGACCCTTGGTGTTTGTTTATGTACATGCACTGGAAGACACTACATCCAAAATCACATCAATGACATCAAGACATCAAAACAAGCAGGCTGTAGCACTTTGCTTCAAAAAAACATGGTTTGCAATGGGTTCATAAATCATGATTTAGAGGCAACGATAACTAGAGGAACCAACATCTGAGAGAGGAGAAAGTCTTGTGGACTAGGCTTGTGATATCTGGAACAGGCCATGGATTGACTGACTGACTGATTGATTTTATTGCATTTATATCCCAAATGAGATCCAAGTTGGCTTACAATAATCTAAAAAGATGCTGCTAAAACTTTCAGTTTACAAAAGTTAGAAAAAGGTTAAATATTTCAAGTATTAAGACATGCTTAAAACAGTTAAAATACTGTGAGATGCCATCACATAATAACAACATTCACAACAAAGTTGCAAACAGACCCAGGATATCTTACATTATATTGTTGCTTCCAAAGTGGTTATACAGAAGAGTTAAGAGGTTCAGGACACTGTTTAACAGGAAAAAACATATTTTATAATATTGATTTTTTAAAGTTAATGACATGTTGCAAGTCTCTCCCATAAGCCAGTGGGTGGAGTGCACTATTTACTTTTTGACCTTTGAAACCTGGCAAATTAAACTGGATGGTATTAAAGAACAGCTAACAGCTAATTAAAAACAGAGTGGGAGGACAACCACAATTTTGCAACAATGGACAATGAGAAAATAGGCTGTTACACAGTGAGACAATTAAATATGCCATCTTTCCTTTTCCAAGAGCAAAACAGAATGGAGAGAACACTTTAGTTACGGTGATTTCATTCAAGTCTACTTGAATAAGTTTTGTTGCTGCAGATATTTTAATTTCTAAATGACTAAGCTGTGATGGTTGGATGATGAAAAAGAAAGAACTAAAATGAATGAGATTAGAAAAACCAAATAAACAAAATATAGCTCCTGTCCAGAGATAAACTTAAGGCTAACCTAATATGTTGAGATGCAAGTATGTGTCCTTTTGATCCCTCCAAGAGTAGAAAATCTACAAAGGTTTAGCTGGCACAAGCAAGTCCTACTTAGATTCTTAGGCCACTTCCGCACTAGACTGTTATAGTGCTATTATTCCACATTTAACATCTGATGGAATCCTGCGGTTTGCAGTTTCTGCAACAGTCTAGTGTGGAAATGGCCTTACTCTTGCAACAGTATACAAACAGGAAGGAAAAGCCCTCAGCTGCTAAACTCCCATAGACATGTAGGTTTCTCAGGGGTGTAGCTATGGATGATGGGACAAGTTAAGGGTACTGCAGTAACTTAAAACTTCAGTTGAGCATTTAGAAATAGTTTAAGAATCCAAAGAAACGGGCAAGTAAAGTTACAGACGGATTACAAATATAGGTGCCCGCTCTCAGGGCCTGGCTGTTGAACCTCCAGTTTTCATCAGCCATCTTCAGGCATGAGTTGAGCATCCAAATTCTCCAGACTTGGTGGGTTAAGAGGAGAGGGCTGTGTGCAAATCTGTAGTCTGGCTAAGAGAACAGCAGCTTACTGCAATTTGCAAGGCTTAATGGAGTTGTTGCTGCAACTTGCAAAGATTCTCGAGGGGGTCCATACATATATTTACTCAGCTTCCTTCTTAACTCCCTGTCATGGCACCAGGCCTCAACCTCTGGTCGGTATCCACCTTCTGGCTAGAAACACATAGATTAGATTAAATGCTCCCTATCCCATCTTGCTAAGTAGGTAAGAAGGAATAACAGTCTCATTTTATCTCGATCTGGGAGCAGCTCATTTAGCTATGATTTCTCCCCTAACTTCCAAAAAGGAATTTTTTTCCTCTCTCTCTCTCTCTCTGTGCACACACACATTTGTTCACAACTACCTGTGAACAACTATGATTGGTACTGAATGCATAACACTCAGGTTTGGGCCCAGAAATCTCAGCATACGGGGTGATCCTGAACTGGCAACCTAAAGGCAAACACAGCAAAGATGAGAGTCCTAGGTGTGAAAAAATTCCACAGTCTCACTATCTCCTATACTAGAAATTTGGGGCATGAAGGGAAATTTCAGTTTTGGGGAGGACAGAATTCTTACGATGAGTTAATGCCTTCCTTTTGCCTCTAGAAAACAGAGCAGACCTCCGTCTGATGTTCTCCATGAAACCTTCATATTCTTAATGCAAACTAAATTTTCTGTAGTTTGGAAGCAAGGTGTCATGTGACAAGAACAGCGTTGTAGTACCTCCTCTAATGGAAGTCCCACTTAGCATAACAGCTATCCTAAAAGCCAATCTGTTTTACCTAAACGGTAATTTTGTGAGTTTGAGTGTGTGAGTGTTTTTATTTTTTGAAAACTGGCTTGGGCTTAAAAAAAAAATGAGCTCCCTGAAAGGGGAAATACAACAAAAAGGTCCAGTGGCACTCCCAGACACTTGGAGAGTGTTATTGGCCATTTCAGGAATACAACAGAAACCATTTTTGACAAATTTTGGGAGGTCTGGAGACCCATGGAAGCCTCAAAAAGGCTCTGAGGAGCAGCATGGGGCCTGCAAGCTGCACCATCCTCCCCTCTCAATGAAAGGTTTTGGACAACGAAGATAGAATACTGTATTTGCTGGTGTATAAGGCTCACTTTTCCCCCGAAAAATACTGATTGAAAACGGGGTGCATATTATACACCGGTGTGTCTCATACATTGGCAAATAATAATTGCCTGTGTATGAATGGGGTGCGTCTTACATGCCAGCAAACACGGTACACCTACATAAAAGAAAAAGCACAGTTAAAAAACAAGTTCTCGGCCTTGGTGTCTGTCCCGAGGCCCTTGAACTCCCTTCCCAGCAGGACTAGAATGGTCTCCTCCTTGCTGTACTTCTGCTTAGCGGGTAAAGAATTGTATTCCAGGAGGTTTGAGCAACTATCTCCATAGCCTTTCGCAGTTGCCCACTCCAGCTTCAAGACAAATCTTCTGCATCAGTGCTTTTTAAGCTATCTATTGTGGGGAACCAACTATTTTTTTCACCAACATGCCAGGGACCAGTACCATCTTTGTTGTGCTCATTTCCTTCAATTGTTTTTCCCTTTCCTAGAAACTCTCCAAGGACTCCACAACCAATTGCTCATGGACCAGTACTTGCCTGCCTGCCCCAGGACAGGTTGCACACATATTGTATCCATTGACGATAATGGGATGGAGCATTAATGGTTTTTGCTTTCTGTGAACAGAATGGAACCACTGCATATACAGAGGCCACACCTTACTGTTTTGCATTATCTTACAACACTTGTCCAGTTTAAAAAAAAAGAAAATAAATTACAATATATTGGAGATCATAAGTGAAACTTAAGAGATTGAAATTTTGATGTCTAGAGACCATTTCCTTTTCAGAAACACTAAGAAACAATTACCTGAACTTGACATCTTCACTAGTATGCTTTTATCATATCTCTTGTTCAGTTAATGAAAACCAAGCAGACCTATGTGTTGTATTTTGGCCACATATCTATCACATGCTGCAAAGGAAGCTCTTCTCAGATAGACAACTGATAGCACAAACATGGTCATGTGTGCTTCAGAGAGCGAGGAATCAAAGTACTTTCCACATAAGCTCAGCTTGCTCAAAGCCTCAGCCCAAAGAAAAAAAGAGAATGGGTAGGCAGACTAGCTAGGCAAAGTACATTTCTGACAAAGTTTCTATGACTTAAAAGCATATTTCAAGCCACTTTTAGACAACAGGTATTTCTGCATTTAAATGATAATGACTACATGCATTTAAATGACTGTAGTTTCAGCAACCTATGCTACAGTAATATTAGTGGGAGAAGCAAGACAAGGCTCAGACACATTCTGCTAGAAAGAAGAGCACACAGCAGTACTGTACAGATACCGGTGAACACCAGGGCATGATGACCATGCTTTTGAAAAGCAATCAGCTTCTATTTACATCACATGAGCTGACTATGCCAGACTTTCATATGGATCACTCACCAACTTTCTCCAGAACTTTGATGGACCTTTGAAAAGAAGAAAGCCACTGAAAGTGCTGCCAGAGTCCTTTTTTTAAAAATCTTCCTCCCTTTTCCTTCCTCCTTTTTGTGAAGTGTACAGTGTTGAAATCTGACTAGATTCTAAGGATACATAGAAAGCCAGTGTGAAGCCGTGGCCTGAGCATTCCATGATGGTGCGGATGAGAGTTCCAATCTTGACTCTGCCATGGAAACCCACTAAGTGACCTTGGGCAGATCACACTCTCTCAGTCACAACGGCAGCTTCCAGGCTTGAGTATGCCCTTTCTAGAGAGGCTAGACTGGCTCCCATGTTGCTGTCCTTCCCTCAGAAAGGGAAAACTTCTCTATTCCAACAGACTTTTAGAAATTAACTGCAAGGGCTTTTAATGGTGTGCTATTCCACTGACTTTTATCTTTTGCCTTTTTCATGAATTTATTTTAAATAGTCTTAAATCACATGGAAAGCTTAATTGCATTTTAACAAACTTCCTGTATACAATCTGTCCTGTACACTCAGGTCCTCTAGGGGATATTTACTTCAACCAAACAGGATTTAGACTAGCAATGGTCACCCAGAGGACCTTCTTGTTGGCTGCCCATAGACTGTGGAATGACCTGTCAGAAGAGATTTGACAACAACAACAAAAAAGGTGTTTGAATTAAAAAAAAAATACTAAAGACCTATCTCTTCCAGGAGGCCTGCCCAGTCTATTTTTAATTATGATGCCTTTTAATAATTATGTATTTTAATTATGATATACTCGTATTTTAAATAGTTTTATGTTTCAGTGTATTTTAACTTGTGAGGTGTTTTTAACTGCATTTTAATATATGTTGTACCCCACCTTGAGCCTTGGAGAGAGGCAGGTAACAAATAAAAATGTATTTTTTTTATTTATTAATATTATTTACATCTTTGTACGTGCTTTTATTTATATTTGTCTGATCTTCATAAATAGCCTAGAGTCACAGTTTGGGGGACAGAAATGGATGGAAGAAAAGGAACAGGAAGACAGAACAGTTCTTCAGGTAAGTATAAATAAAAAGGAATTACTGTCTTGAAAAAAAAATGAACATACCATAAAAAGTGAGGTATCCAAACAGTGCTGACACAAAATAAACTAGAAAGCTCAGAGCAATTCCTGTGTTGGCTACCTTCTGCATCCTGCTTTTGGACGGACTGTAAATATAGCAGAAAAATGCAGTGTAAGTCGTCAGCAGAAAAGAAGTCTCCATTGATGATTGTTTCAGCTGTTGATCTCAGTCTTTTTCCCAACAAATAAGTAAATCTCAAGGAACACCACTTTTCTGCAACTTTTATAATTTCAATTTAGCCACCTGAATGCTATTGTAAAAAGGAAGTACAGTGGGTGATTCATGAATAGAACTCACTGGTGATGGAGGCTGGCTTAGGTGTTTTTAAAAGGTGCTAAGAAATATTCATGGAGGAATGAGGTCTGGCAGTTTACAGTAGGTCCTCCAGAGGCAGAGACAGCATGTCTCTGAATTCCAGTTGCTGGAAGGCATAACAGTTTAGGATGACAGTTGCCTTCACATGGGGCCCATTCACGCACACGATTATAGCACTATGATTCCACTTCAACTGCCATGGCCCCATCCTATAGACTCCTGGGGCTCCTTTACACTACCCAGTTGTAGTGCTATGATTGTAGTTTAGCTGCTATGGCTGTGTCCTATGGAATGCTGGGATCTGTAGTCTGGTGAGGTATTAGAGCACTATCTGAGAATTCTAAATATCCCTTCCTAAAGGGTTAATCTCACAGGATTCCACAGAATGCAGCCATGGCAGTTAAAGTGAAATCATCGTGCTATAATTTTATATTGTGAATGGGCCAATGCTTTGCTTGTGATCCATCCTCCTAAGTCTGGATGGCCACGGTAGGAAACAGAAAGCTGAAACAAATAAGCATTCAGGTCTAATCAAGCAGGACTTATGTAACACCATAATTTCCTTTTCCCCCCAGAATGCATTGTGGACACTAAAAAGTCCTTCTTTGTGATCGTCCCCCTCCCATCCCCTTCCTGATATGTGGAGCTTTTGGAAAGGACGAAAGGGGCTGAGTGGGCTGGAGGAGTTCTGGTAAATTGCCTTCTTTAGCCCATGAAATCAGAGGTCACCCATCACTGCTCAATATATTGGAGGTACCATTTACATTAGATATCTACACCAGTAAATGAAAGAGGAAACAGATTTTTTGAAAGCTGCGGTACTCTTACACTACTGGATTTTAAGTGGAATAATAATATCAATGATTTCTTACCTGTGGAGCTCACAATAAATTGGCAATACTGATGTATGGCAGAGAAATGAAAATGCCATGACTGGAATGGCATAAGCACTCTAAAAAATAAAAGGAAAACAAAGAAGGAAAAGAAATGATGTTTTTGAAATAAGTTTAGTAAGTTTTTGACATATATTTCTAAAATTTTCCTGGACTTAATCCTTCATTCACACCCAGATGCTATTTAACTGCAACACTCAGCATTCCTCACTATTGGCGATGCTTTCTGAGCTGCTGGAATACAATCCAACAACACCCAGAGGACTGTGGAATTCCCACCACTGCTTTCAAGCATTCAAAGCATTGCTTTCATCATATTTTACTGCTTTATTTTGTTGTTATCTGCCTTGGTTATTTTTACGGAAAACTAGGGTGCATAGTATAAATAAAATACAATAAAATAAAATAAATTAAAACAGACTGTACAGATTACACATTAGACTTACACTTCTGTTGCATCCTGCAAGGATTAAAAGTAGTTTAAAAATGCCTATTCAAACTACTGTCAGTAGCAGATTCAGGAAGCAGTACATATGGAGTAATACTTTTGAGAAGGTCTCAGCTTATCCCAGAGCTTAAATACATTTTTCCTAAGCCCCTGTGATCTGTAAAGACGATGCTGTAAGATTACCTCCTTAGAAAAATTAAAGAATGCTGGTTTACATTCTTCGGTAGAATTTGAAACCTGTAAAAGACAAACATGCAAGTACTGTGATGAAGCTCACTGGCTGGATTCAATTCACCTATGCTTAAAACTACATTAAAACCTTATGAACATAGAAAAAAAGAGCACATCACCAGCCACGTGTCCACATGTGGCAGTTATGTATTATAACTGCTGCAATGGAATTCTCAATGGAATTAACCGTGAAGCACGCTTTCCTTCGGTCTCCAGATATTGAACTTCAGTTCCCAGAAGCCCCAGCCAGCATGGCAAGTGGTAGGAGATTCTGGGAGCTGCCGTCCCACAAAATCCAGGAAGGAAGAGATTAAGGACCATGGAAATATAACCATATACAGGAAGACTCCATCCTTTGACACCCTGTTATCTGATGACTCACTTTTTCATTGCTTCCAAATTAAGGACAAGCTCCATTAATTTGACATGGGGTCCACTCTTTCATCAGTTCTTGCCCACGGAGGCTTGCTTGGGATTGCTTGCACGCACGTGTGCAATTCAAAGTCTTGTCTACGGAAACAGTGGATCCCCTGATTGAATTAATGGAACTTGTCTGCACTGCAAGCATTGAAACAGTAGGCTTCCATCAACTGTTCTCTCCTACAGAAGTTTGCTTGGGATCATGCATGTACTACTTGCAAAGCGAGTTTGGGGATGGGGAGTGGCAAGCCAGCTGACAGACTTTACAAGCAGTGCAGGCATGTGTAGTTGGTTCCAAGCAAGCCTTCTTGAGTCCTTCATGTTCCCCACAGTAGATGGCTTCTGCTTTTCAACCATTTCTGCTTTCTGGCAGTGCTGCAGTCCCAAACCTGTCAGATAAGTGAAGGAAACTTGCAGACAATAAGAACAGTTGAAAACTTTTAAGTCAACTCGCTTTAACAAAAGAGGGTTACTCCAGATACATCTTCTAACACTTCTTTCTCTGTAGATCACCCAGCATGGGCATGGGTTAACATGGAAAAGATATACAGCATACAAGTTATATAACATTGGTGTATGAACTCTCTAAACACAGAGAAACACTAGCTCCCAATTAGCTTCTATCCCCAACTGTGCTGTTTCCAAACACTGAAGATTAACTGATCAGCAATCACTTTTCCATAAAATAACAAGACATCATTCACATTCCAAAGAATTCCATAAACAACTGTGACAAGCCTGGAAGGTCTTCAAAATGGTAGTGCATCTGGAAGAAACTTACAGAAAAGTTTAGTGGCAAAGGACAAGGAATGGACCACTTTTTAATAATGATCTGCAGAGAGAGAATGAAAATATAGTTAGTATTTTGCAGGTTTTTAAATTGGTAAACGTGTTGGACCATGTGTTATATATCTAGCCACCGCCTCACAAATCAGTCCATAGCTATAAACTGGAGCAATATTTAGAGAAAATAATTGCTTGTCCAGACTGAATCTTCCTTGGCATCGAAGCCTGCAAGACAGGCCTCAACCAGGCACTATTTCGCTCCGCCTGTTCCAGGGAGAGGTTGGAACCTGTCTTGGGCCCTTCACCATAAGGAGAAAAATATACAACTACAGTATATACCGGATGTTCCTTGGGATTTTATTTTCTCATAGGTAATATTTGTTAGAAAGATTTGAGATCCTATGTCTCTAATTCCCCAAGATGTCTTGTCTAGTACCTATAACTTTTCCCTATATTCTCCAATCCAATCTGTATTCAGAGTTATTAACATACAGAGGTTGGGTTCCTGAGGGAATACACTGCCCTCCTCCTTGCTGCTAGGCCTTGTCTCCATAGCAATCAGCTAGGCCCAAGAGCTCTCTGGCTGAGAATTCTAAAGACCCCTCTCTAAATTGCCAACCTCAGGATTCCACAGAATCTTCGTAGGCAGCCAATCATACGAGGTCTTTGCCTGACACAGACAGACAACCTTTGACTTTTATATATTAGATTAAACATGGAAAGACTATGGCTCTTTGCAAATGGACAGTGTTGTCACTGTGGTTGAGCTGCCAGGCACAGGTCTGGGGCCTCCCAGCCTAAATAGCTGTCAAATGCCATTGCTGTGTCTTCCCTACCCCCAGTTTTTTTAAAAACCTTTTAGAAGAGGCTGGATGTCTAGCAGACCAACGTGGCAACTGAGCCCAGAATCTTATAGTTTTCCAGAAGGGCCTCCAGGTGGCCCCATGCGGACACAGAGGTGCTTTGGGGAAAGCAAGTTACCAAGGATAATGTGAGTGCTTCATGGTATATATAGTGTGTCTGAAGAAATCAGAAAGGAAGGAAGACAGCAAGGGAGGGAGGGAGGGAGGAAGGAAGGAAGGAAGGAAGGAAGGAAGGAAGGAAGGAAGGAAGGAAGGAGAGCCATTTCCGCATTACACTCTTATAGCGCGATTATTCCACTTTCAACATCCTATGGAATCCTGGGGTTTGCAGTTTCAGGAGGGGTTGGCCGGCCCCTCCCGAAATCTCAAACCCCAGGATTCCATAGGATGTTGAAAGTGGAATAATCACGCTATAAGAGTGTAGTGCGGAAATGGCTTACGTAACGGTGTTACTGTGAAAGCACTGCCCCTAAAAAGAATTGTGCCCCCCCCATGAAACTCCCCTTCACTCCTCAAATTTCTAGTATTGCAGAGAGTGAGATGTTGTTAACTGTAAATACCTAGAATTCTTCCACTTGATGTGTTCATATTCCCTTTTCTTTAGATGCCTAAACCGTATTTCTAAACTCTCAGCCGAAGTTTTAAAATACTGCAATGCTAGAAATTTGGAGAGTGAAGGAAACTTTCACAGGCTGGGGCAAAATTCTAAAGGAGGGGCAATGCCGTCATCCCCCCCCAGCTACACCCCTCAGGTGTAGGCAAGGGAGGTTACCACTCTCTGAGAAGGACAGAGGAAGAGTGCTGGGGAGGAAGACCAGAGAGCAAAAAGGGACCTCAGAGAGCAGACTCTACCAGAAAACCTATTAGAAGGGAGATCTTTTTGAGCAGGACTCTGTTGATGCCAGGTTTAAGTCTCATAAATAGCAAATGAGGTAGTAAACATGTGCTTGGACTCAATCACGAGAGAAGGCCTGGAAGGAAGGCAGACCCCTGTGACCAAATGCCTCTTGATACAGCATTCCCTGTGCACAGAAAAAAAACTTGAAAGTCAAGAGAGGAGAGTTCTAGGCTAGACTGCTTCCTGATGGGCTATTTTGTTGTGTGCAGGAATGTTTATTTTTAAATTTATAGTGGGGTGGTGGTGGGGAAGCATTCCACCTAATGAGCCTTCAGCTGGTGTCTGAAATGGTGCAGTCTGGACTGATTTACTACCTCATCTGCTGTTTGAGAATTAAGGCCCAGCAGATGAGCCAGTGTTTTGAGCACTGGACTACAACTCTGGAGACCAGGGGTCCATTCCTCGCTAGGCCATGGAAACCTACTGGGTGACCTTGGGCACATCACGTACACTCAGCCTCAGAAATCCTAATAATAGGTTCGCCTTAGGGTCGCTGTAAGTCAGAAACAACCTGAAGGCACACAACAAGATCCTCCTAAATACTCTGAAGTCACCAGATCCTGTCAGATCTTGGAAGCTAAACAGGATTGGCCCCAGTTAGTACTTGGATCGGAGACCACCAACAAATACCAGATGCTGTATGCTATATTTCAGAGGAAGGGACTGGCAAAAATCCTCTCTGATTATTCCTTGCCTAAGAAAACGCTATGAAAAAGTCATGGGGTTGCCATAAGTCAACAGGCCACTTGAAAGCACATATACACACACAGACTACAAACTCAGAACAATGACAGTGTGGTTTAGTGGTTGAAAAACAGCAGGAAGGAGAGGTTAGAGTGCTGGCCTGGGACCTGAGAAATCCAAATGCTGGTCCCCAGTGAGCTGTGAAACTTCCCATATGAGACTGGGCCAGTCACTCTTTCTCAGAGCGATCTACCTAATAGGACTGATGTGAGGGTAGGAGGAGGAGGAAGAGAACAATGTTATGCTAATTTGAATTGACAGGAGGAAAAAATAAGTGTTGCTAATAAATACTGTACAAACACCTAAGTACGTTGACAAAAGAATACGTGAAGGTAATTAATACTATTGTTATGGGTCAAAACTTTGTGTACTTTCACAGCTGTATCCAATGATAAGTTTTTGTGGGGAAAAAAACCCATTAAACTCAAAAGATCTTGTTCATCACCTTTGCTGGAAGACTTCTACTGTCCAAAACTACTACTGCCAGCAAACATTTATCTGAAGCTAGAGGAAAGGAAAAGAGGGAAAAGCTGATGGCAGAACACTGAAGATCCAAAAAGATGGTGCTGCATCGTGAGATAGAACGTTATATGAACATGCCCTACTCTAACATTGTAGTGAACTTTCAGTGTACAAATAATTTTAATTAATTAATGATTCCACCTTTCTTTCAGTATGGGGCCCCAGGCAGCTTGCAAAATTAAAACAAAGTACAATTAAAACCTATTTGATACAAAAGCTTAAGCCATTAAGCATTACACAATTTAAATGGTTTAAAATTAAACAATTATTTTAAATTAAACAATTCAATCAAAAAGACTAAATTAAATCAGATTAAAAGCACATTAAAATACAGTGAAAAGGACACAAGTGTAACACACCCCATACAAAGACCCAATGTCAGAATAAATTAAGAGCCAAAGGCCTGTTTAAATTTTTTGTGTGCCTGTGGTAAGTGCAAGTCTTCACATTTGGTCATCCTTAGGCCATTCACTCCCACAACAACCCTGCAAGGTAGACTATCTTCCACAATAAAGATAGGAAACAGGACAAGATCACCCTGGAAAATCTAAAATCGAAGTGGTACTTCAACCCATTTGATGATGTACTGAACATTCATTCTCACAGGCAAGAAACTGAACAGGTGGTTTGTCGTAGAAACCAGGTATAGAAAATTATAGCAAAAGTATTACTTCCATATGGCTGGTTAGGTTTTCCTCCCTGCTGGAACAGAATACAAGTGTATCTGCTTGTGATAGCAAGAAATACTGTGCAAATGTTTCTCAATATGAGCTTTTTTCCTAGTTTAAAAAAAAAATTAGGTTCGAAAACTAAATTGCATTGAATACACTTCCCAAAATTTCAGCATGGCAAATGGAACTTAAAATAAATACATAGAATTTCTTTCCTTTCTTTTTGCTGTTTTGATTTTAAAAGCACATTATGTTTAATAAGTAATGATAAAATATTTATATGAAATACAAACGTACATACACAAAACCACTCTTGGTTCTTAACTTGCCATGCAGGCAACTTTTAAGATATGTGAGATGGCTACAGCTTCATAAGAAACCCCAGAAAGAAAACCTTCTGGATCAGTGTTAGTGAAGCCAGAATGGCTCATGGAAATGGATATTAAAGAGTTGGATTCACATTCTGGGTCCTGGTCAATACTGGAGTTAGTCATTTTAATACTGTTCAACCACCTAGAAGTTAAATACATGACAAAAAAATTAGCATGACAAGCATATTCAACTCTTACTGGGGAACAAGACCCACCAAAACCAATGGGATTTACTTAAAAACATGCACAGAATCAGTTTAGATGTTTACTACATGGTAACTAATCTACGGAGAGAGCCACCATGGTATAAGTGGTTTGGGTGCTGTACTCTGGGAGAACAAGGTTCAAATTCCCACCCAGCCAAGAAAACCCCCTAACTGACCTTGGGCAAGTCACACTCTCTCAGCATGAGAGAGATGCAATTGCTAACCCCTGTAAACATATCTAGCCAAGAAAATCCTGTGATAGGGTCACCATATGTCAGAAACAACTTGAAGGCATACAACAACAAAAATCTACAGAACATGGAAAAGTTACTTTTAGAGACTACAACACCCCACCCACTATCGCCACCATTCTGGGCGCCGTAGTGCAAAAAGCAACAGTCCGGCAGGCCTACTCAGTCTATTTTTAATTGTGTTTTTAATTGTACTTTTAATCATGATATATTTTAATAACAGTATATTTGTATTAATCAATGTTTTAGTGTATTTTAATTATGATTTCTAGTTCTATATTCTGTACCCCACCTCAAGCCTTGGGAAGAGGCAGGTAACAAACAAACAAAGAAATTTATTTGTTTGTTTGCTTGATATAAACAGCAACCTTACTGTAATGCCACATGGTCAAGCCAACTTTTGAAACTGAAGAGAAAGAGATGATGATATGGAAAAGTGCCCTGTGGCCCACAGTAAAACAAAAACAAAATACGGGTCTATCCAAGCAATTGGAGCACACTGGTTGCAGATAGTCAAATTCACCTGCAAGGGCTTTTCCTTTTCTAGATCAAGCCATGGAGGAGTATAGTCTCCTAGCCCTTGAAGAAGTATTTTGGAGTTTTTGAGAGATGCTGACCTTAGGGAGTTCTGTTGACAGCTTTGAAGTCTGATTTTATCACATGGTTCAGTTTCTTAATGGGCTGACTGTTCTGTCTGGTGGACAGCATTTTTGCTGGACAGTCTTTCCCCGATTTTTATCTTCTTTTACAAAAAAAAGGCAAAGAAAAATAATACAGCACATATTATTCAAGACCTATGTGCAAGTCAATGCAAGCCAGGGAAGTCCAGGGGCTTTCCTGATGATTCCAAAACAAAAGCAATGATTTTCTGCATACCAAGCCTGCTCAGGTGGAAGGGACGGAGCGACAGCTCCTATATAAATCTAGCTATCATTTCATTCATCTATTTTCATTTTTACTTCAATTTGCTCCAGGGTAGGTAACAACAAATTAGGGTTAGTGAAATAAAATGCTCAATTAAATAATATATATTTTAGATCTATCTATCTACAAAATATAAATAATTTTTAGCACTCCACTCAGTTTTCATTATCTACACCTATTTGTTATCACTCGCCTTGGTTTTCTTCAAACATAAATATGTCTTTTAAAATTAAAAGATACATTTCCACAGCACCAGCACACATGGCCCCTCATTACTGCACTGATGTTTAACTCAAGCCATTAAAAGCTCACCATCACTCCTTGAGAACAAAAAAAAACCCTGACACAGCAAACCAGACTACGCAGCAGGAGGTTATTAATCACATCCTGGGTCTTGGGCTAAAGGAAAGAGGAGGGGGATTGACCATTTGTCTGGCGGTTGTTTGCTTAAGGAGAATCTGAAATAATAGGGGCAACCCAGATCATCTATGCACTCAAGGCCCTAAACAGCTGCAGGAGTGACAACAGTGGAGAAAAGATGGGAAGACTATAATTCTTGCCCACATAAACAGACGTTATCACTTCAGCATCGCTGATTTTGTGTGGACTTACCCATTCATTTCAATGGAAGCATATACTTTGCAAGAATAGGGATTTTGGGAGAATTTAGAACTCCTCTTTGTAGGAAACTGCTGGACTACTCTGGATTTATTTTTTTATTTATTGTTTTATGTTTCTCACTCTTCCTTCAAAAAGTTTATGGTGTTGCATGTATCTATTTTTAGTGACTTGGGTTAAGCTGAGAAATGCTAACTGGCTTGGCCTCATCTAGTGAGCTTCACGGTTAAATAGGGATTTGAAGCAACCATTATTATCTACAACCAAAATTCTCTTTTAGTCCTAACTAGAGTAGACCCATTTAATTCATTAGCTTTATCTACATGCTGACTGACCATTCATCAACTGATTGAACAGGTCTGTTTAGCTGGGATGAACCAACAGCATGCTAGCCTATATTTTTACTGAGTTTTTATTAAAATGAACTGGAGAGCGAAAGAAAAAGGAATAATCATGAACTAAAGGCTACCGGGATGGCATGGATGGAACATGACCAGAGATCCAAGGGGCTAGTTCATACGTTGGGCCTTTCTGCACTAGGCTGTTATAGTGCTATTACTCCACTTTCAACATCTTATGGAACTCCGTGCTTTGCAGTTTAGGGAGAGGCACTTAGGATTCTTAGCCAGAGAGCTCTTGGGCCTCAGTAAACTACAAACTCCAGAATTCCACAGGAAGTTGAAAGTGGAATAATAGAACTATAACAGTGTGGTGTGCAAAGGCCCATTGTATCTGGTTGCTTCTTCATTGTGGCTTCATTGTGATGGCAAGAGCTGCTCAACAGTGGAATACACTGCCTTGGAGTGTATTGGTGGAATCTTTTCTTTAACAGAGGTTGGATGGCCATCTGTGCTTTGATTGGGCATTCCTGCATGGCGAGGGGTTGGACTGGATGGCCCTTGTGGTTTCTTCCAGCTCTGTGATTCTTTGATTTCTCCTACATAGGTTCAGCAAAAGAAACTCATGCAGGAAGGATACTTCACAGACTTTAAGCCACACTCCAGTGCTACTCTCTTCTGATGGCATTTTCTTAGAGAGCAAAAAAAGTATATGTCACTCTCATTTCCGACAGGCCCATTACATTTTGTCACATTCCCAAGAGAAGCAGCAACCACACCACTAGCTGAACATACAAACTGGTCCAAACTCTGTTTCTTTAATACAGAAACACTGTGCAGGAGGAAGGTTGCCTTCCCTGCTTTCATGCTCCTGGCTAGCTCTGCTCCCCCACCCAGCAGTAATTCCCTCTCCTCCAAAGTTAGAATATCTCCTTGCATGTTAAGGTATATGTGGTTTCCTGCTGCTACAGAGAAGAATTTACTGTAAAAACTGGCCAGATCAAAAAACCACAGTGACTTCACACACTGTTACAGTCGCCTTTGAAGAGTTTGCAGATAGCAGAAACCTACACAGCCTGTAGATAGTACAGTTTGTGGGGATTCCTTAAGGACTCACAAAGCAAGGACTGGTGGACTATTGGTGATACGTAGGCTGTAAGTCTCCCACCTGAAAGAGTGGGAGAGGATGCTTACGTACATATGTCCTCAATAGACTTTGACGTCAATTTAGACATAATCTGTAGTTGATTGACTGACCAAACCCAAAGGGTGCTCACCAATGGCTTCTTTTCTTCCTGCAGAGAAGTGACTAGTGGGGTACCACAGGGTTCTCTCCTGGGCCCTGTGCTATTCAATATTTTTATCAATGACTTGGATGAAGGAATAGTGGGCATGCTGATCAAATATGCAGGTGACACCAAATTGGGAGGGGTTGCTAATACACCAGAGGACAGGATCGAAATTCAAAATGACCTGGATAGATTGGAGAGCTGGGCCAAAGCTAATAAAATTAATTTCAACAGAGAGAAATGTAAGGCCCTAAACTTAGGCAGAAAAAATGGAATGCACAAATATAGGATGAGGGACAGTATGTGTGAAAGGGATCTAAGAGTCTTGGTGGACCACAAGCTGAACATGAGTCAGTAGTATGATGTGGCAGCCAAGAAAGTCAATGCAATTTTCTGTTGCATCAATAGGAGTATGGTGTCTAGATCGAGGGAGGTAATGGTACCACTCTATTCCGCTTTGGGTAGACCTCATCTGGAATACTGTATCCAGTTCTGGGCACCTCATTTTTCAAGAAGGATATTGATAAGTTGAAGTGTGTCCAGACAAGGACGACCAAAATGATGAAGGGTCTGGAAGCCAGGAAACTCTATGAGGAGCGGCTTGGGGAGCTGGGTATGTTTAGTCTGCAGAAGAGAAGGGTAAGAGGAGACATGATAGTCATGTTTAAATATTTGAAGGGATGTCATGTCGAGGAGGGAGCGGGCTTGTTTTCCACTGCTTCAGAGACTAAGACAAAGAGCAATGGATTCAAGCTGCAGGAAAGGAGATTCCACCTGAACCTCAAGAAAAACTTCCTGATGGTCAGAGCTGTGTGGCAGTGGAACATGCTGCCTCCGAGTGTGGTGGAGTCTCCTTCTTTGGAGACTCTTAAACATAGGCTGGATGGCCATCTGTTGGGAGTGCTTTGATGTGGGTGCCTGCATGGCAAAACGGGGTTGGACTGGATGGCCCCTGTGGTCTCTTCCAGCTCTATGATTTTATACCTTGTTGAGCAAGAACTCTTAAAAACTGAAAAGTAGCCATGTCAAATCCAATCAAAGGCCTATTTAGCCATCATTCTGTTCACACAGTGGTCAAAGATTTGTCTCTGGGAACCCCACATGTAGGATATGAGAACTACAGCACCTTCTTATTTACACTCCCTAGTAATTAAATAAAGAGCATACTGTTTCTGATATTGCAGGGAAGATCAGAGTGGTAGCCACTAACCTAGGAGCTCCATGAATATGTTTAAACCCTTTTCAACGCTGTCCAAATTGGCACCCATCAGCACATTTTGGGACGGGGCTCAGGCAAAGTCCCCTGTATGGCCATAACGTACGGTTCAGGCATGTATATTTGTTGCAATATGGAGTAATAAAAACTTTTTAAAAACACTTTAAAAGTTATGACATAGATAACGTTAGAGATAAAGGTTTTGTGGGTATCCATGCAAGTCTTGGAGATGCAATCATGCTGAAATGTATCCCTTTAAAAAAAAATCCCTAAAAGGATATTCCATTTCTACATATTCTCTTGTTTGCAGAAACCACTGCCAATCAAAATCCAAAGCAAATGTATTCCAGGATTCAATTTTCCATATATCACATAGGAATCAGTGGCTGTAAATATCACCACTGAAATTTCCCAGTTGGCACAGGAAGAGAAAAAGAGATAGAAAGAGGGGAAAGGAAAAAAAATCCTTTCAGCTCAAAAGAATAAGATATTTGATATATTAATATCTCTATATTAAATTGCTCAGAAGAGTTTTGCTGCTTCTTGTGCTTTTTCATTATTAAACTAATCTGTACATTCAATTTACTTTGAATGTGTGACATTTTCTTCTGTACGAGATGCATTAAATGGTGGTTGCATTAAATGGTGGTTGGAAGGAAAGACGAAAAAATTCCATTCCACATGTGGAGGAAGGGAGCAGGGAGCCTTGGAGGCACACAGGCCAATATTTTTCACTACTCTGTCAGCAAAACAAATACACTTTGCTGCATTTTATAGTCCAAAAAATTAATGATGGTGTATCTTTTCATATTCCTGACTTTTTCAGCCAAACAAACTTCTCCAACAGCAAAAGCACACACATACATACATACCACACATAAAGGACAGGAGAAGGAACACTTTGCTTTTAAAGGCAGGTTTTAAAAGAGCAGACATCTGTTTTGAAGGAACTCTGAAATCCATCAAAATAATAAGAAAACTTAACATAAGCAGTGATCTGGATTGGGGATGTTTTTTTTTTAGACTTACCACAAGAGCAAAGTAGACCATAAAGAAAAATGATAAACTACTTGTGTAGCCAAGAAAGCCTGTAAAATAACAGTAAAAATAAGAGGCAATTTATAAGGAAAGTGATCCTGATGTAGAGCTAAAAGTGCTTCACATTGTAGGTATGTTTTCCATTACAGGGCTTGGTATCTGGGGCTTAAGACTCAGAATAACAACATTCCAACTTGCCTGTCACAGATCATTTATGTAATTTTGTAGGGCAGAATTAGAACTGGCTTACCACTAATGGCATGCTATAAGTAAATGCAGCTCTTTAATGTTCTGCTGTAAAGGTTTTATTTTAGTAGAGCAGACAAAATACTACTGCAATCTCAGTAATAGGTTAACTAGGCAAGGCTGGGGGGGCAGAATAGGTTGCAAATAAACCCGCCCCTCTCTATCTTTCTTTGAATCTCTCTCTCTTTTTTTTTTCCTTTTAAAACCAACAACCCATTAAGGGTTTCTTTTAAACCCTTCAATTAAACTGCTACTAAAAGAGAAGTAATTATGTAATTATGATGGCAATAAGGCCCCCTTTAAAATTACTTACCAATTTTAGGAAGAAGTGCTAGTGGAAAGACAATGCAAACGGAGGTAATCAGGAGCAGTAATCTCCCATCAAGGTACCAGGAACTATCAGAAGGGATAAAACAAGTTGGTTTTAATGTCAAAGTCTCTTTTCCTGAACACTAGGCTCTCACAACTAAATCTTGGGGAAATACAGATTCTTAAAAATTAAATTTTCTTCTTTAGTTTTCTACAAAATTGCTTTTAGAAGTTAATATTTTAAAGGCTGCATTTAACACCTGAGTTCAAAAAACTGATCCTGTCACTTACCATACGTTGTTAACAGCTCAGAAAGGCTACCACCCAATTAAAGAAATCTTAGGCTGCAATCTTACTTAGGAATTAATCCTATCAAACTCAGCAGGATTTGCTTGTGAGTAAATATGTTCAGGATAGTTTTAAAATAAATCAACACCTACTCTCCAATCAAGGAAAGACACACTCCATGCCGTAGCTTGTAGCAGCTCATGCATGGTAAGCAAAAAGCTTCCACAAATTTATTTAAACAATATTTTTTTTACAGTATCCACTTAGCCACACGGAAACCTAGTAGTCCTGAGCAAACGACTGTCTTTCAGCCTAACGTATGCCCCAAGGTAAATGTGAGCAAAGCATTTTTAAGTAATTGTGTGTCCAAATGGGCACCCAGTCCTGGCTGCTAGTTATTTCATGCAGAGAAATGGACACATGTAATTTAATTAGTGAACCACTGTTTTAATGCCTTTTTTCAAATTTACTGCGCACAAAAAAATAAAAATAAAACGTAAATATAAATGTTTTTACAACCCCACATAAGTGTATTTTTTAAATCAATTATTCTATGATAACAGTTTTAGACATTTTTCTTCTTTTCGATTCAGGTATTTTCTGGTCATGAGCAAGATGGCAAAGATTACTAGGGATATTTTATTTATTTATGCTAAATAGCCCTGAGGGACCCCAAAAGTCGATGGCCATGGGATCAAACAGGAATCCTCCAGCATCACTTTCTGAGTTTGCCCCTCCAAGAAGGACTGGAATCACTGCAGAACAGTGCCCTGAAGCCCCACCCCAGAGAGGCAGCTCGGAAGGATATCATGGTCGATGGTACTGAGAGCCACTGAAAGGCCTAACAGAACCAACAAGGACACACTTCCCCCGTCCAGTTTCCTGCACAAGTCATCCACTAAGGCAACCAAAGCTATCTTGGTCTCATAGCTAGGCCTGACACCAAACTGAAATGGATCTCGATAATCTGTTTCATTCAGGAACCCCTGGAGCTGGGAGTCCATCACATGCTCCAGAATCTTGCTCCAAAAAAAGGAACACTGAAGACTAGCCAGTAGTTATCCAGTGTAGTTGGGTTCAGGAAGTTTCTCTCCCCACCTCTGGTAGTGGCTTCACCATAGCTTTGGAACTGGGCCTTGCTGCAGTGAAGCATTCACTACTCCCCTTACCCACTCAGCCAGTCTCCCTCTGGCTGCTTTTATAAGCCATGAAGGACAAGAGTCCATGGTGGCTCTCACCTCTCCAAGGATCCTGTCCACATCTTCCAGCTGCACAAGCTGAGATGTATCCCATTAACCTGGGACAAGCAGGAGCCAAGATTACACCCACTGGACTTGTATTAACTACAGCATGCAAGTTAGAGTGGATCTGAGCAATTTCATCTGCAAAATGTCATGCAAATTCTTCACAATGGGTTGCCAAGTGGTCTACATGATGCTCCTGTGAGCAGAACATAAAAGGTCCCCAACCATTCAAGACAACTCCATTGGACAACACTGTGCAGATGTGATGGTGGCAGAGAAGAATGATTTCTTTCCTGCCACCATTGATGCGTAAATATACTTGCAGCTCCTTTTAAAAGAATCACATTCAACACAATTTGAATGTCAGGATTGTATGTAGTAGAGAAGCTTTCACTCATGAAATTTCTGAATGGGAGAATGGACACCCAGTAACAACTTTTTAAAAAATACTCTGGATGTGTGGATACTTCAGGGAAATTTGTAAAACACACGGCACATTGGGAAAAGTGCCACAGAAATTCTTAGCAGGACAACTTCAGCTAATGCAGCAATCACTGTCCCTTCATAACAGAGATGTATTATCCTCATCCAGGAAAAGAGACTGTGACCTGTCGAATCATCAAAATGTTCTTGAAGGAACATCATGTTAAGAGTCCTCCTTGCTAAAACTGTATGCCAGCTGATAAGGGCCTTAATGTATCATCTCTTTGGGTTGTTCCCCATAAACACCTTGGGCTCAGGGTTTATTTAGCCCAGAACATGGTTAGCACCTCATAAACAGGCCCGGGCATCGTATTACCCTTTAAGGAGGCCACTAACACTTATGGGCATGCATGCACTGGTGCTGAAACAAGGTGGGCAATGCTGACCAGAAGCATATTTTACACACATTTGACCTGCCTGTGCATGTATATATTTAAAACAGGATGGATATAAAGGAAGCGATCTAAAAACCCTGAAGGCACCAAATCTGGTCTGATCTTGGAAGCTAATCAGGATCAGGCCTCGTTAGTACTTGGACTGGGGACTGCTGAGGAATACCTGGTAGGCTGTATTTCAGAGGAAGGCAATGGCAAACCACTTCTGAGTACTTCTGGCTTGGGGTCACCATAAATCAACTGGCGGCTTGAAGGCATATACACACACAAATACCTTAAAGATAATAATGGCATCATCTGCAACCAAAACAGTTTGTGCAGCTGTGTCTCTTCGTGAGCATCCTAATGACCCTCTCTCTGACTGCCCCCCAGAAGACTGTGAAATGACTCTCAGTGCCCTCAACTGACTCCACGGTTTTCCTCTTTCGGGAGAGAGTTGCTCAAGCCATCACTGAAAACCAAGAACTATATGTGGTTATATCCATATTTTCCAACCTCTCAGATAAGTGGCAAATGGAATGCAAAAAAAAACAAAAACAAAAGGGACAGAGCAGTAAATGTAATATTCCAATTGCTGCTGCTGTTTTCCAACCACTATCCAAACTATACCCTCCCTGAAGTTTCTCTGAATGATATCACCAGCACTCTCTTTGGCTTGACCACTACATGCAGCAAGATCAGAAAAAGACTGTAGCCTTGCATGCTCTCTCCCTGGTCCCCTCATAATGCTGTGGAACCTTTGCTCCTTAAGATATTTTGGACTGCAATTCTCACGAGCTCCCAATCAGCAAGATGAGGTAATAGACGATGAGAGTTACAGCTCAGAACATGTAGGGCAGAGGTGGGAAACTACAGAAGGTCTAGGAGCCACTTTCATGTCCTGAGTTCCTCCACAAGCCACACAAAAATAAAACAAATAAAAATAAAACAAACAAAAAACCAAAGTGGCCAGTGTCCACTTCTGGTTCTCAAAGCTGACCATTTTTGATGTTATGTAAGATATAGAAGCCTTGCAACCTTTTCAAAAAGTCAACTGTTGCATCTGAAAGAAGGAGCTGCAACTCACTCTTGAGTTTTGAGAATTAAAAAAAAAAGTTACTCCAGGGATTCCGGAGGAGCCAAGGACCATAAAAACAAATTGGGGGCAGTTTGGGGCAGTTTGCCCACCTAGATCTAGACTGCCAAAGGTTTCCTACTCCTGGTCTAAAACAACAGATCCCACATCTATTTGATCACAAGATCTACTGGTCTGGAATAACCTTCTATGAACAGAGAAGAAGAGGTGACGTATTTTAAGAAAGGGGCTCAGATTTCCCAGAAAAACAACATACAGCTTTACTTCTACTTTCCTGAAAATGAATTGTCTCACCCCATGCTATCTCTTTGTTCAGTGCACCCTATGCATGTTTCCTGATACATATGCCCTATGATTTCAATGGATTTTATCCATTATTTTACCCCTAGCAAGTGTATTTAGGACTGCAGCCCTAAAGTGGCATGGAGTTAATCCAGATAGAACGAAGCTTCCCTCCCATCCATATGCATGCTCTAGGGTTCTATTTTCAGAAGACACATAGAGCCAAAGGGGAAAGGCAATTAATTCCATTGCAATAAAATGAATTCCAACCACAATATCCCTTTTTTCCCTGTAAAATAAAATAAGCAAGCCCATAGTAGCTCCTGTCTCATCTGTCTGGAATGTGTGGAAGATACATTTTGCTGCTCCTAATCTTATTCAAATGTACTATTTTTGAGTCATAAAGATTATTTTTACAAAAACAGGAAAAAGCCAAGCATTTTAAAACTAAATTTATATTGAGAAAGCATCATTAAATATTGTGATCACAACTAATATGATCCCAAAACAACAAATCATGTCATCATATTGGAGGAAAAAAACAACTGTCACTGTCCTAATATTTCAATTTCTTGCACATCTGAAGCATCTCCGTTCATTTGGCATGAGATTATGCATTTTTCATTTCTAAGCGTTTCCTCTACTTTAAAAATCCATTGCAAAGAGGTACACTTGAAAATTCTGCTCCATCATAGATTAACTTAACGAAATTTAAGGCTCTCGGGAATAAGAATCTCTTTTTAAAATGTTATTTAGGCAATTGGGAATTCTGCCCTATCAGCACTTAGTCTTTGGCTGATGTTGACAAAAAGCAAGAAAGATGCTTCTTGCTTATACAGCATTTAAAAATATTTGTTATGGAAAGAACATTATTATTGGAGAAGGTAGCAGCTTCCAAGGTTAGGGCTGTGTTCTGGAAAAGGCATTAAAAACTGACTGCAAATGAAGCAGATTGTCTCTCAGAAGAGCTGGCGAATTCACACAAAGCTCAATAAAGGGTTAATAATTTGACTCCTTGAATTTTCTAAGCTGTTTTGGCCTGGCATTCCCCCCCCCCTTTGGTAACTATTTTTATAAGGGCTTGAATGCTGTCTCTGGCCAAATGTTTTCCTTGGCAGTTGGGACCATCCGCTGCAGATGACTCCCTCATAAAGGGTTTATTATGGAGCAACACAAAATTTTGGCACAGCCAGATGTCCTCAGCAAATCTGGCGCATGCTGTTGGAGCCTTGGGGTGTGTTGATGTTCAGGCTTTGGCAGCTTTTGGTTCTTGTTCCATATAGGTGAAAACAGCCTGCAGAGTTTTATGTACGGCTTAGATCTGTAGCTGTACCATAAGGCCATCCAAGCACTCCCAGGTGCCAGTCAGGGCTTGGGTAGGATGGATGAGTGAGAGAGTAACACAACAGTGGACATTCCAAGCAGTACATGTCAGGCCGCCATGCCAAAGTGTGTGCTGTGGGAGATAAAATCAGCATGATAATTAACTTTTCTGCAAGTTCAAAGTACCACCTACAAAGGAGGGAGTCTATTGTATGGCCATTTCAGCACTAGACTGTTAAAGTGCTATTATTCCATTCTCAACATCCTACGGAATCCCGCAGTTTGCAGTTTAGAGGGGGCCCTGAGCACTAAAACAGTCTACTGCAGAAATGGCCTATGATCCAGGGATCTGCTCTTATCTTCCTCCATCTTGGTCCAACTGCCAGAGGGAAAATGAACAATTCTGCACCCTCTCTGGATTGAACAGATCCATTCATTTCTAATACTGGTGCAGCAGAAATGGCTGTTGCTCAGAAGAAGCCTGCCCAGAACTGGGTGAGCCTGCTGAAAATATAAAGGGCTCCCCTGAAGGTAGGCAGTTCTCTGTCTTGCAGACTCAAACCACAAAGCTTTATGGACACACGAGTGAAGGTTTAGTTCAAAAACGCTATCAGCACTGTTAGTTAAAACATTTTTTAAAATCCTGCTTCTTCGCACATATGTGCTTAAGCAGACTCGATAACAGTAACAAAACAACAGTTTTAGAAAAAGCCAGTAATCATTAATCACGTCAGCAGAACACAACAACCAGAATCAGCAGCAGCATCAAATAAGAAATTACGACACCACTGAGCGAACAAGACTTTTCCTATGGTGTTTTTAAAAAACAGAACAGTTTAATGACTAGGCAAATATCTGAGAAATATCCTGGCCCACTAGTGATTGCCCAAATAAGCTCTGAAGCTAGGGGCAATCATAAACAGGCCTTTAGAATACTATCTTAATGAATGGGCAGGTACATACAGCAGAAAGCAATCTTTTGGATACGTTGATCCAAAGCCACTGAGAGCTCACAGAAGTCTAGAAAAAACTGAAGTAGAGAGCACTGGGCTATACCACTCGGACAATACAGAGGGCATCAATATAGCCTCAGACATAACTTCCTTCAAGGGTTTGGAAAAGTGTCCTTTTTGGAAGCACATCTCCCAGACAGGTCATGCTGGCGGGAGGATTTTGGTATTTCTCAAGTATAATTGTTCCAAGCTCTTGGCATTGTACTTTTGAGAGCTCTGACCAACTAGATGAAGACCAAATGTTTTGGTTATTCCAAAAACTGAGCTCTGGGTATGGCATACTTGACAATCCCAAATAATTAAGTGCAGACCAACTGACAAGAGAAATTACACCTTAATTATCATTTTCACAGCCCTGGTAGACTACATCCACTCTCACAACATTCAGCCTAACTTGACTTAAAGTTGCCAGATGTCTTTTATTATGAGGAACATCCCTTATTTGAGTGCGAAAAAGCATGTCCCTTACAGGGCTAAAAGGTGTCACATGGATATCCCATATCTGAAGGTTGAAAAGCTTTTCCAGTTATATAGACTGAATAAGACACACACACACACACACACACACACACCCCTTTATTTTCAAGTGTGGGCCCTTCCTAAAGACAGAAATGTGTGCCTCATGCAGACAATGTGTGCCTTAATGCAGACAATATGTTCCTTTTACAGGGAAATACATGGCTAGGTTAACAGGAATCAATTTTCATTTCATATTTCGGTACAAGACAAATTTGTCAATATCTACTTCCTGATTGTCAACCCTATTTGTTACGAATTTCAATTGTCCCTTATTGCTGTTTTGAAAACCTGGCAATACTAGGTTGACTAGATGTTTTTTATAGAAAGAAAATAAATGAAGAAGTCCCACTTTAAATAGAGCTATGCCTTGAAATCTCAAGACTTTAGTCTAGCACAACCCCTCCATACACTCTCACCACCAAAACCCATAATCAAAAACACTTTGTTATTTGACTTTCTGAAAGCCAACTAAAAATGTTGTGCATTAACCTATGGTTCACAGAGTATGTTTTATGGTAAGAGTTCAAATTCACTGAAACCAAGAGACTGGAAAGACAACTAAAAGATAGCCTGGAGCTATTTAATTGTAGAAGCAGAAGGCAACTACAAGCTATTCAAAACAAGAACAAGCTATTCCAAGGTTGGAACATTTTTCTCAGCAAGCTGAGCCACTCTTCCCCCACCCCAAGTCAGTTTTAAAGGCGAAGTGAACACAGCTGCACAGCCAAATTGGAGGAATTATAAAACAAATATGAAAACTGGCACAGTTCCCAAAGCCTAGTCCAATAACTACTCAGCGAAAACAAAAATATTTAAAATTTCAGTAACTGCCAAATTTTGCTTTGTGGTTTTAAAAAATATGTTAACATGGTAACATGACAGCAACAGTTTAAACGTTTCAAGCTCAGTCACGGGCCTGATTCCATGTTTTACATTTGGTGCGGGGTTCCTCTGACACAAGGTGACTTTTACAGACGCCCGTTGGAAATGAGAGTTCTTTGTGATGGGACAAAACTGGATCTTGCTGCATAAAAAATGAAGATGACAAATAGTCTCTGTGCAAAATTAGGCAGGAAGGTCACCTTGTGAAGAAAGCAGACATGTCGTTAAAAAAACCAAAAAACAGAAACCAATAACGTGTGACTTGGGGCTGACTCTGCAAGACCAAAGAATCTACCTTGTTGTTTTAAATAGAGCCCACAACTGATCTAAAGGACAACTGATTAAAGGTTGGATGTGTCAGACCTCAAGTTAAAAATTACAAATTTTCCAGGGCAGATAGAGCAATGGATATCAGTGGAATTCTGTCAAATCAAGTAGTATGAGAAGAATTTTGGAAAAAGAACAACACTAATTTACATCTTTTCAGTATCTTATCAGAGAACACATGTATAGTTGAATGCTCCCCTATACACGTATACCTCAGTTAAAGAAGTCGGTGTGCTAGTGGGCATTATTTCTTTGACAGAAATGTTGGTACTAAAGACAGAAATAACACAGAAAGAATAGGGAAAGGTTCCCACATCACAAAAACTAAAAACATGCCCATGTGAAATGAAACAGGTCAAGTATGCCTTGCATAAGTAAACAAAAACATTTTCAACCTAGAGAATACTAGGAAGCTTCCTCCAAAATACATCGCACGGACAATTTTTTTCCTTCACCAGCTTCCATCTTTCTTATGCTTTCTGTTTTGGTAGGCAGCAGTGATGAAGACTCAAGTCAACTGACTCAGACTCAAGTCAGACTTAAGTAACTCCAGTGACTCGACTTGGACTTGACTCAGCAATAAATGACGCACTGACTCGACTCGACTTGAGACTTGTATATTTTTAGTGATTGACTTGCTGCCCTTGGTTCTGTAACATAACACATTCCTCCAAAAACCTTACGACTTTGAACAACACTTCCATCTCTTTTTGCCTACTAGTCACATGATGACCTGTCTCAAGCCCAAAATGTGAGTGCATTTCTCAGAGGGGAACAGCAAACAGGTTAGGCAATGGGATTGAGGCTGGTTTGAGGTCTGCTCCTAAAACTTTTCCTAAGAGCAAAAGGCAAGGCTCGCCCCTGAGTGCAGGGTGCATTTCTCAGAAGGGAACAGCAAATGTTTTAGGCAACAGGCTTGAGGAGGAAGAATCCTTCCTTCTAAAGCTTTTGAAGCTTCAGTAATCAGAAGGATCCTATTTCCAACTTCTGAAAAATCCTCCAGCTTCCAAAATGGGAAGTAAGAAGGATCCTATTCCCCATGTCCAAAGCTGCAGATGGCAAAAGCACAAATTTGGAGGGCCATCTCTGCTTAAATTGTTACAAATGACTTTATTCAACTCTGTCCATAAAATCTGGAATTTAGGTTGGGATATAAACTTGGCTCCCAGACTTGAGACTTAACTTGAAAGTATCTTCAAGGACTTGAGACTTGACTTGAGACTTGGAGTAAAAGACTTAAATACATCATGGTAGGCAGACTTATAAACCTATGCTCTCTCTCTCTCTCTCTCTCTCTCCCAATCTCTCTTTTTTTAACATACTGAGGGGAGCCAATAAGGCAGGCTTATTTGTTCACTCCCTTCTGCATGTCATGCATGCTCAGTAATTGATTCTGGAGGGACCTGCTGTTTATCGTCCCTGTTGTAGTCTGTCTATCAGTCTAACCTTCCTCTTGATGTATCTTTCTAATGCTTAGGAATGCCCTCAAACCTGATATTTGGGGTGGGATTTATGCACTGTTTCTACTGATTGTCGAATCTGGCCCAAACAATTCAGCCATGCTGACTGAGGAGACATGGAAGTTGTATTCCAAAAAGCTAATTTTTCCAAACCCTGTATAAAATCTCTTCCCATTTGCAACTTGAAGCAGTTCACCCAAGAACAGCACTGTTTCTACTGATTGTAGAATCTGGCCCAAACAATTCCTCACTTGTCATGAATGTGAAATTATTAAGTTTGTGGGGACAGCGGCTTTAACTATTTTGACAGCAACCTAGGACTTGCAGGATCTTACTACTCACTGTGGGCTAAATCTGCAAGGAATGACACTTGTGTAGAAGAGATCACACTTGGGCTATTTCTGCACTACAGTGTTACAGTGCTATTATTCCACTTTCAAGATCCTATGGAATCCTAGGGTTTGCATTTTAGGGAGGGGCATTTAGAATTCTCAACGAGAGAGCTCTTTGGCCTCAATAAACTAAAAGCCCCAGAATTTCACAGGATGTTGAAAGTAGAATAATAGTACTATAACAGTGTAGCGCGGAAATGGCCTTGGACTGTGAAGAAAATCTGTATAGCTGCAAGCATAAGAAAGGTCTTATCCTTCTGGAGAACAAAGATTGTATGTTCTAAACCTAAACCCTATGCTTCACTCTGTGAGATAATTTTAAGTCTCTCCTTACCCGCTGTGGTCTTCACTCAAAAATCCTGCAATGGCACCAGGAAGTTCAGACTTGATAATGAAAAGATAAGATGACATAGCTGTAAAATAGGGGGAAAAGCATTATAATGATGTTAGGCACCCGCAACTGGCCCTCCTGGCTCAGTGCAGCTAAAAGAGAAAAAGGTCTATTTCTCCTTAAAGTGAGCAGCATGTCAAATAGAAGTTCCACAGAAGTGCCACAGAGAAGTGCCCCATTATCATACTTCAGAGAAAAATCTTGTATAGCTAACGACAGACAGACAGATTAAACAGTAATGAGCATCGGTGGCCATCCAGATGTTTGTGGTCATACTAAGACCGCTACTACTTCCATAATCCCTCACTATATGCTGTGGGGAGAGCTGTCGAGATTTGTAAGTGAAAAGCATTGAGAGGACCACAATTAGCCATCCCTGACAGATAAATAGATATTGTCAGAAATATTTATAGAGGGTACAAATGCATTTGATAATAATTCTTGCAAGTCTAGAATCACTAGAGACTAAAACACAAAAAATTGATTAAGCAGAACAAAATTAAACTGAGACAAATTCATGAGTTAAGAGCTTGCAAAATCTCCAGCAGTTACAACAGACAACCACTTGTGGGCCTTAATTTGTACATGAGCTTCTGAGAGCTGATCTCCAATCTTTTCCTACATATATAGAGTGACATATACATATGAATCATTATGAACTGTGGGCTTACTACAGCCTCCCATCAAAACAACTATATATTCCAGAAACTTCAATAAATTTATGTTTTCAATTGAAATCTAGCTCTGGAAAAAAAAATCTAGCTCCCAACATTTCATCCCACTTTCCCAACATTTTGTCACACACTAATGCGATGGAAGAACACTAAGGTGATGCGCCTATAGTGACTGAGTTTGGAGACACTTTATTTTATAGGGGGGAAAAAAATTACAAGCTTGCTTTCCTGTCTTGCTCGCTTCAAGAAACTGGTTTACTATTTGTTTATTTGAGCTCTACCCTGCCTCTCTCTCAGAACAAGGACTCAAGGCAAGAGGCAACAAGATTCTTTTTGTAAAACATAAAACACAACTAAACTGATTGTAATATTACACTGAGCCTTTGTGATGTAGTGGTTTGAGCGTTAGACATCCCCGGAGACCAGGATTCAACTTCCTGCTTTGCCCACGGAAACACACTGGGTGACTTTAGGTACATCACACACTCTCAGCCCCAGAAAACCCTATGATAGACCTGATGGTTGCCATAAATCAGAAATGACTTCAACATCAACATCAACATCAACAACAACAACACAATTGAATTAAGAGTCATTTAATAGCACATCAGTTGGGGGGAAAAAGCACAGCGTCAATCCACTGAAAGTCCCTTCCTCGGCAGCCAGGGAATTATAGAGTGCTTCTGTGCCTCTTTTTAGATGATAGTCCTCTATTTGAAAGACTGCCCAGTCCAGTTCTGATTTAAAAACGAAGAATGATAAAGAGGATGTGATCAGGGACTTTGAAGTTACCTCTGACTCTGTTCAAATTGTAATGCTATTCAAATCATATAAGCCATTTCTGATTCTGTAACGGTACATACCGGTCAGTATATACAATTTTACAGAGATTTGCATTCATGCTTTTGGTGATGCATGTTCTCCTCACAGTCAGTTACCAACATACCCTCCAGTGTTGCAGAAAGGAAAATTGCTACGTGTGAGGCTAGAGTACATTAGGGTGTAGCCTAGATGGTAAAAGTTATTAATGAGAAAGCATAAATGATCCAGGAGAGCAGCACTTTGCTTTGGCCTAAACCTACTAGGAAGGGCAAGTTCCATCCCTCTTCTCCTCTCCCTTCTGCTGAGTTGAGAGCAAACTGCTTTTGTACTTTGCACTTAGTCTGCAGCTACTGAGGCAAGCCAAGATAAAGGGAAAAAATAGGAGGAGAGAAACTGCAACATTTTAAAAGTAACCGAAATAATAAGATGACAGAGGGTTAACAGAGACTGTCCCTGCCAAATCAGGATAGTTGGAAAAGGGCCTAAACACCCTAAAGGCACCAAATCCTCTCTGATTTTGGAAGCTAAGCAGGGTCAGAACTAGTTAGTACTTGGATGGGAGACCACCAACAAATACCAGGTGCCATAGGCTATATTTCAGAGGAAGGAACCATCTGTTGAATTTTTCTTAGGCAAGGAATATTCAGAGGTGGGGTCACCATAAGTCACCAGGCAACTTGAAGGCACATACACACACATATACCAAGAGCTTGCCGGAATAAACAAGAGCGTTGCCTATACAAATGGAAGCACAATACGGAATAGGACAGTCTAGCTTATTTTGAATTTGAAATCCCCAGGAACAGCCACTGAAAAGTCCTGAGTGGTTCACTAGATCTAGGTTTTGGGCCTGTGCGTCATTACTTTCTCCCATTTCCTGGGCAGGGGGTGGGGATTATGCTGTGGGACACAGACAAAAATTGCCCTGCAAGTTGAATAGCTGGGTTGCTGCAGTAGACCCTTATCAAAATGATGAGTGTTTGCTAGTATATTGATAACACTGGTTTTTCTGATTCATGGAAAACCATTGATTTAATTTTAGCTGTATGCTAACTCATTTGGAATTGAATTCTATTCCAAAGTTTGCTCTAAAAAAAACAAGAAACTATTTAAATAACTGGAAAAATATTCCCATGGTGTGATCTGCTCATTCACCAAAATACATTTTGCAAACAAACCAGATGTCAATTCATTTATTTTGCCCAGTTATTAAAACCAATGAGAATAAAAAGGGCAGATATGGCTAAATGGCAACAAAATGCTGCAGCCCTGAAACAGTTAAAGATTACAAATTTCGAAGTGAAGGAATGTGGCCTCTATAAAGAAAAGTGAATTGCATTAATCCAGAGTGGCATGTACCTACAGCAAGGTTAAATTAAAAACAGTTGTGAGGTCACTAAATAAGGAAACATTCACTTCTTTGTATTGAGACACTAAAGTTTTTCCAATTGGAGTTGGCCTTCCCGGTTGACTAAGGCATGGGGAGACATTTTATTTGGTGTCTCCAATTTTATTCCTTTTTTTAAAAGAAAATTTGATGGAGTGTTATAAGGGTATGTAATTTGAAAACCACCAGTATGACTGTAAGACACTAATAAAGACACTACCCTTTTCTGATGGTGACCTGTAGATCCCAATGAATGTAAAGAGGCATTTTAAGAAAAACGTACAAAGAAACGGAAACTTCTGAACATTTCTCTCTCATGTCCATTAAGGAGCTACATTCTGTACATCTGGAACTGAGAGATCAGAGATTTATCTCCTTCATTTTTTTTTTAAAGAAGTCACATCAGTTCAGACAGGGAGGAAAAAAACAATGTAAAAAAATCTTGGACTAATTTCCAGATCAGATTTCCTGCAAATATACAATCTGTCACTCTTTCCCGTGCATTTATTTCAGCCTCTGGCTAACCATTTGATCATTTCTATCCTTTGTTGTATGATTGACTCTTTTGTTTCCTAAATGGCAGAGCTACTCCTTTGAAAAGCACCCTCCTGTTCAAAAAAGGAACCAGTCCTTGCTGTTAGACCCGGGTGCCTGTATAGAAACTAAAAAGAAAGGAGCTGCCTCCCCCTCGTGCCTTTCGTCTCTCTCCTGTGTATACTGTTCCTTTTCTTTCTCCAGGCAATAAGGAAAATGGATGCCAAGTTCAATGAATATATTTACACCCTGAGGCTTTGGTAAGATAGGGATCTCTCTTTTGGCAGCTCATGAGAAAATAGCACTGTTGGGATGAGAGAGCTTTATCCACAGTTTAAAAGGTTAAGCTACAGGGTTGGGTCCCCTATATGTTTTGAACTGAAGGGAGGATCTCATATTAAAAATCACCACCAAATAATAGTAATACACCCTTTAGAAAACAAAAAATGAAGAGCCACTGGTCATCTGTTTGAAGTTACAATGGGAGGGGGGTTGTACAGTGAAAAACAATGGCTGCATGTTCAAGAACATTTACAGACATAAATTACAGTGCACCCCGTTGTACAGCTTAGCAACAAGTGTACTGCTTAGACAACAGTTCACCACAAGTATTGTTTAGACCTTTATTTCTAGACGCCAGCTGAATTGTGGTCAGAAGGGCTAGCCTGTGTCCTTGGGCTGAAATGTCATTCTAATTTTCAGCATTTTTCCAGCCAAGTAACACAGTTAACAATGATGGAATATTTATTTCTTTTAATTTATTGAATACTAACAGTACAAATTAGGTCCAGGTTACAGAAGGTGCCAGCCATTTGAGTGGTTATGTTGGAGAGGAACACTTGGCCAAACAGACACTTGGTCAGACCAATTTCTCACACACCTGTACTTTGAACTTCCCAATGAAATAATCTCATTGACCCCTTACAGATTCATGGCATCTCCTGAAGGATTTGCAAACATGAGGGATACTCAGTGATTCTTTATTATAATTTCCACTTCAGCCCAGACGTTTTTCTAACCCCAAGGTATCTAAGGTCTGGTTTTCATTAATTGAGGAAAAGTTATTCTGCGCATGACCAGAGGCACTTGCCCTACTACTTCCTGTGCTCCAAGGTTACTACTGAAACCAGGTTCAAGTCTAAGTCCATGCAATGACAAGCTAAAAAATGAGTTATAGCTTGGAAGAGGGACTTGAAAGGTGTCAATAGCCAGCCAGTCCACGTACTGGATTTGGCAGAGATTCTACAGACATACAAGCACAAGCCCCCGGTCTTTGTCTCATCCCTAGCTTCCACAATTGGGACACTGAAATATGAGGGCTATGTCACTTTGCTCCTAGCAATTCTGAATAAATTCACATTCCCTCCAGTGGATGAGAGCCAACCAATCACTGTGTCCAATGTGGTATCAATTAGACCTGTCAATTAGACCTGTCAATCTTCTCTTTTTTCAAAGTGGCTTAAAGCCAGAATGTCTGCTTTCTCATTTACTACTGAGAATACTAAAATGGTTTTGTGCCAATGTACAACCCTCATCAAGTGGCCTGAAACTTGACAAAACAACGGAAATCCAACAATATATCTCTACTGAGATTTAGGCAATCCTCTAGCAATTTGCTCATCCAGCGATCTACTTATTGCAGGAAAGCATTTATTCCGATAACAAAATCAGGGAGTGAGAATGCGACAAGCAGCAACTGGGGGTAACCCTCACTTTCTTCCAAGAAAACTCACAAGATAGCCCCAGCCAATACTAGCCTCCTCCACAGTTCAAAGAAGAACTTAAGTCACAGGAAGAATCTCTACTTTTAAAACTAAGCAACCTGGATGGGAGGCCACCTTGGAATCTTAAAACTTCAAAACACCAGCAAACAAAGGAAACCACACAGTCTAGGTACCCATTCGCTTAAGAATATGAGAACAGTGATGAATCAAACCAAAGACCTATTCAGTCCAACTTTCTGTACAACCAGTTGCATATAAGAAGCCTGCCACCAGCAAGACATGAATGGAATAGCACCTCTGCCTTCCTGCTACTGATATACAGAAGATTATACTGATGACATACAGAGGCTTATTGCCTTGGATACTAGAAGATAAGAAGCCATCCTGATGACCCTAATGGCAAGAGGAGGAAAATAACTCAGGGTCAATTGTTAACATACCCTCTATGTGCAAGGTGTTCAAGCTAATGTTTGCTAATCAACTCCAATTCCCTTGGCCTAAACTGATTTTCTAGATTAAATTCAATCTGATTTTAGGCCTAGTTTTGGAACATATACTGCCTTGGTTGCCCAGTGTGATAGCTTGTTCTTGGATAGAATCAGTGGAAGTGTAACTCTTTGAGATAGGTTAATCCCACTCTTATTTTGCAGACACAGAAGTACAAGGTTCAAGCGTATTGGCCATGCTGGCTGGAGGATTTTGGCAGTTGTAGTCCCCAAAAGGACATTTTCCAAGCTGTAGGCCTGAGGACATGCACCTGAGGAAGTCATTGACTCATAGCAGAGAAAAAAAGAAAATATTCAAAATGTATTTTAAGAGAAGAAGATGATGTATCCCTTGACAGGCTGTTACACCAGTGCTAACATACAAGGTGGGTTTTGTTTCTAGAGGTTTCTGATCGCCCAGCCTTGGCTCCAACTTCTCCTAACCACTCAGTGCACAGACAAGCCATTAGTGCCAAAACCGCAGTTTGGTGACAAAAGGAGGATGTGTGTTCAGGCGCTCAGGGAGTTGTCAGAGAGTTCATGGGACTGCTGAAGGGTTGGCAAGACACCCTTAAAAACATCCGGTGGTTGGAAAGAATGAACCTCACTCCCTCTGGCTAGTTGTTCCTAACCAAACAGTTCAGCTTATGACACTGTTATAAAGAAGGATGTACATCCTTACAGGGCTTTATGGAACAAGCCAAACACAGCACTTTACAGATGCTTATTTGGGCTTCGGGTGAGAAGCAGACTTTTAAAATATATTGTTCCTATTAACCATCATTTACAGTGCAAATTTTACAACACTGCTTCTAATCTGAAAGGTGATTTGCCCTCTCTGTGGCCATTCCCATAACAACTCTATGAGATAAGTCAATCCTATTCTTATTTTACAGACAGGGCAGTCTGAAGTTTAGGCATATGGATTCCTCCTGACTCACTGATCACACAGAGGACAAGCTCTGCTCTACGCATCCACTAGATAGGGCCCAACCTTATCTTTAGGCAGAGTGAGGCAACAGCCTTGGGCAACAGGTGTTAGCAGGCAGCTGGGGCACCTCCCAGCCAGCCGTTCCTTCTGAGCTCCCCAGTGATTATTCTCCATGGCATGGCAGAGTTGTATATGCCACATAATCTGCTCTGCATGCCCCAAACTAGTTTGCTGCCCTCTGGTGTACAGGAGGACATGGACTGATCAGCACTCTTAATGTAACATTCAAGTGGCAATCCAGTTCACTGGCAGGCGCCATCTTGTCTTCTGTCTCCAGCTGTCTTTTGTCTCCCAGTACTATCAGTGGGAGCGTTATCCAGAAATTAAAGACTTGCTGCAATGGATCTTGGCTAGGTACTGACAGTCTACTGAGCAAGTATGGGAAAGCTCTTTCAGCCCATGGGCCAAATTCAATTTCAGCAAAGTTGTCAGGAGCCAATTCCAGCTGCAGCCAGAGACCAAAGCAAAAGGGTAAGATACAAACATAATCTAACCGAAAGCTCTTACTAGTGGTAACTAAGCTTTGAGAAACACATTTCAACCTTTTAGAATGGAAAGGAAAGTCCAAAACCTGGAAAATACCAAACAATGGTGTCACAGGGCAGCAGGAGCAGCTGTCTGGGAAATCCAAGAAGGCCAGATTCAGCCTCAGGGCCAACGCTTCTTATCCCACCTGTAGAATAACTTGTTTCTCCCCACTGGGAGGAAAGGCCTCTGCAGCAGCTCGTTTGTTTTGTTTGAGCACTGTGTGTAGTTCTAGGCCTTCGCAAAACTTGTTCAGTACTGAATAGTGACATATGCTACTGCTATAAGATAAGCTTTATTGGTGGTAAAGGATGTAGCAAATGGTGTACAGCAGAGAAACATTCCAGTCCTTTCGCTGATGGGGTCTGGCATCCCCACAGTTAATGGTAGAGCTTGGCCCTTAAACAACTTAGTCTACACAGACTATCCCTGGCTGGCAATCCAAATCGCTATAGCTGGTTAAGGGAGAAGTCCTCGACCTGGGATGCACCCCCAAGGTGAGACCAATAGATTCCCAAGAGTTATACAGGGTAGATGCAAACAAAGAAAACCAAAGAGTGAAAGTGTGACCCATCTCCTTCTGTGTATAGCTATGAGAACTGCGCAAACACGTTACCAACACAGGGGAATTCCTTCCTCAATCCATTCCCAGCATTCCTGTCTTTTCCCAGCTCCAAATTACCAAGCCAATGAAAACAGTATCTAACAAAGTCACTAATACAAATTAACCCTTACTATATCACTGGACATCTGTTAACATTTAACTATCATGGACTCTAAAAACCATCTGCCTATCGGCAGAGGTCCAATTCATTACACTGTTTACAGGCCCAGTTTTGCCAGGCCCCACACAGTGGCACTAATGGTCCCAGCAGCAATGAGGCATTTGTGGGACATACACACATATATTTACAGCTAGGGCAGAGGTATCATAACTTATTGAGTACTGGGAAAGTTTAGCAGTTCCCATTGTCAGCAGGTCAAAACTGGTACATCCCTGGGTTTTTGCTACCGCAGTATAATCTTCAGTAATTCATGGCACCATTTGAACTATTGGATTGAAGAACTGAAGAGATGAAACATATGCTTCTTACTATGTAAGCATCAATTTCAGCTTTCAGAGAGTGACACGGTCAAATTCTAATTTCAATTTATTATAGTTACATGTTAATTTTTATCAGTATAGTAAGGTACCACCCCTTTATGTTTCATGTTTCAAGGGACATGTTTAGGAATCTTGATGCAAATTGTTGCTGCTATTGGCCCTTCCCCTATCCCTAAAATATATTTTTGAATCTGAATTAGTTGCAGTTTGCTGAGGCAAACAATTCCCTAGAGCATGGCAAGCAACTTGTGGCCTTCAAGATATTGCTGGAATTCAAGCCCTTGAAGCCTTGGTGCTGTCTTTCTTGACTAGGTCTAACACAGTGGTTCTCAACCTGTGGGTCCCCAGATGTTTGTGGACTTCAGCTCCCAGAAGCCCCAGCCACTATGGTCAATGCTCAGGGCTTCTGGGAGCTGAAGTCCAAAAACATCTGGGGACCCACAGGTTGAGAACCACTGGTCTAACAGGAGATGCTGTTCAACAGCAGGAGGAAGTCGAATTACCTATCTCTGTTCTACAGCATAACGTGCTTGTTCCTTCAAGTCATTTCCAACTTACAGTAACTTTAATGTGGGTTTTCCAGGGGCTGAGAGTGTGTGACACACCCAAGCTCACCCAGTGGGCTTCCACTGCTGAGCAGAGAATCTAACCCTGGTCTCTAGGGTCATAGTTCAATGCACAAACCACTACACCATGCTGGCTCTAGAGTATAGGTAGAACTGTTCATATCAGTTTTTACTTACTGTTGAAAGAAAGCCTCAAAGTATGAACAGTGTATACAGTTGTGAGCAACTATTTTGGGAACTAGAGGGAATTTTAAAGGAGTTTAAGAAAGAAGAATGGGCATCTCCTTCACAGTAATGAATTAACAGATAATAGTAACACCACGTGGTCACTGATTTGCATTGGAAAATACTGCATTATTTATAACATGGGCTGATCAGCCACAGTTAGCTTTCAAACCAAAAATGCCACTAAACTGTTTTATTCTAGTGCTGATTATGGCTTCATTCTGGTACCAAGTTGAATAGATACGTGATTTTAACCTGTTTTAACTTATTTTTTTAAATCTTCTTTAACATAGTTTTGGACTACTTAAATTTCTTATTGTTTTAAATATTCAATTGTTAACATGTTTTTATTACATGCTCCCTCAAGTTGTTTTAATATTTATTGGGATATAAATAGTATCAATAAATAAATTAAAAAATAAGTAGTATTCTGGACTATTTCCTAAGTTATTAAAAATATTTTCAAGCTTAATGCCTTGGGTCCTGTACCAAAAGAAAAATAGATATAAATTGGTTAAATAAATAAATGAAATCAATGGCCTCAAATAGTTCAACTAGGACAGCAATGGAAAAACTGTCTTCAATTAAAGTGGGGCTGGAAATGCTCAATTTAAAACAATAAGAGTAATTAGCTTTCTGGCTAAACACAAGCTGCTGAAGGGGTGAGTGCCCCAATTACTCTAAATCTTTTTGTAAACAATCCACACTTGTGGCAAGTACAGAAGTCATTTAAAAGATTAATGTAGGCAGATTTCTACCAAGACATGGATGCCTGGAAGCAGGAAAAGACAAAGCCTACTTCCAATGTAAATGTCTGTTTATTTCAAAAATGTTTGCAAAGTGTGTACAAAAGAGGCCATATCTCTGGCTTTTTTTCATAGCATTTGCCTTTATAACTTCTTGGATTAGCAATTTTTAATAGAGGACATCCAAAGAAATCTCTTCCCTGTTGATCTACATAGGCACTGTTCTATGCCATCCTTTGAAGTTATTCTACCCCATCCTTGACTTTTAAATATCTCTTAAAGTTATTGACCAGAATTCTGATGAAGCATTATGCTAGTGTAAAAATAGCTGCAGGAGCAGTTGTGTAAGTGTGGCCCTTAGTGCAGTTAATCACACTCACTTTTGATGTGGCGGGTGATGAAGCTAATGAGCCATTGCACAACAGGTGAGTTCAAGGTCTGGGTGTTCACTGAGCATCTAACTGTGCACAGCTGTGGGTTCGAGCACAACAATGCTAGGGTATATTTACACTACAGTAAAAGCATATAGGATTTTGGTTGGTATATGGATTGCAAGCCTTGTCACCACTCCACACCCTTTGGGGGTCACTGTCTCATCTTCATCCTGCATGAAATTTACAAAAATAAAGCCCACAAAGGTTGCTGATCGATAGGTCCACATATGTCCTTCAAAAGGACTTGGAATCCCATTAATGGAAAAGGAGGAAAAAAGGAGGGTGAGAAGCTGGAGAGAAAAAGGGTTGCTATAAATACACTCCATGTTACAGAAACACAGTACACACAACACCAAGGCTGTTGTAGTGATATAATTCTTCACAACATGAAGAGGAAAAGTACCTTGCTTCTCCTTCACACAATGGCTATATAAATCTGAAAATATTATCTATTTGCACACACAAAAAAATATATCCAGGGTTAATAGGGTGAATTTGCAAAATAAAATTAGAAGATCAGATGTTTGAGCAAAATACAGGAATCTGGACTGGAAAAGAAGGAACACAGAATTCCATCTACAAAGGGAAAATACATATATTCACTGTCCTGCAAAAGAAATAAAAAAGATTACAGCAGATACAAACTGGTCAACAAAATTCACAATAGTGCAAGAGGTTTTAAGATCATTTCCTTACTCAAGGAGACAATTCTCATTGTTGTACGGTTTTGTTCCTTTGTTATTCCTGCCACATTCTTTCCAAGAGGGAAGATAAAAACATCCAGCTTCAACACTTTCCTGGAAAATATACTGGACGCAGCTCTACACCAAGTGACCAGCAGATGGAGTGGCAACAGCGGCAAGGATCCTTGCCTGGTGGCATATTCCCCCTGTGACAAGGACTTTTCGCAAGGAAATAAGCACATATAACTCCTAATCCAAACCACGTTTGGTTTTTTCGTGTTCTCTGAAGTGTCAATAAACACATCAAGAGGAATGGTCTGGTAGACATTATCTACTTAAGAGTTCCAAAAGGCTTTTGATAAGATCCTACACCAAAGACATGCTCAGCAAATTTAGCAGTCATGCGATAAGAGGAAAAGTCCTTTTGTGGATTTGAAAAGGGGCTAAAGAACAGGAAGCAGAAAGAAGGAATAAACCATCAGTTCTTGCAATGGAGAGATGTGAGAAGCAGTGTCAGCTCAGGAATTTGCATTGGGAATGGTCCTTTTTAACTGGGGCTAGGGCTGAGTAGCAAGGTGGCCAAGTTTGCTAATAACATGAAATTATTTTGAGTGGCAAGAATAAAATCAGACAGCAGAGAGCTCCAAAAGGATCTCCTCAAGCCAGAAGGTAAAGGAATAAAATGGCAAACATAAACCAGCGAAATACAAACACGGATGAGATATGAGCAGGCAGTGACCGACCAAGGAAGAAAACTTGGGGCAGTGACAGATAGCTTGATGAAAATGTTCACCCACTGTGTAACCACTGTTTCAAAAAAGGGCAAATTCAACAAAAAATAAAACTGCCAATATGATTATGTCCATACACAAATCCATGGAGCAGCCACCCCTGGTCACTGCATCTAAAGAAAAGATAAAAAGAAAAAGTAGGAAAGAACAACTGAGAAAAGAAAGGGGAAAAAAGACAGAGTGCATACAATTATGCATGATGTGGACAAAGCTAATGGGAAAAAAACTTGTTTTCCCTTTCTCATAATCCTAGAACCTGGGGTCATCCACTGAAGCTGAACTGTTAGTGACTGAGAATAGAAGAAACTCAGCCCTCCACATTTGTGGCTTTGACTTTCACAGACTTGATTATCTGTGAGTTTCTTCAACCCCTGCCCCCTCACCTTGGCCACTTCTCTTCGGAGGAAACTTCTCCTCTTGCTATAGCTCTGATCAGGCTCTTCTGGGGCTGCAGCGACTGCAGGCAAATATGCGGCACTATATAAACAAAGTGTCCAGAAGTGCATTCTTGGTTTTGAAAAACAGAGGCGATTTTTTCCTATTTGAAGGAGAAGTTGCCATTTCTGGAGGTTGCCAAGAGAGACAATTCACTCTTTATTGGGTCAGAAAAGGGCAGTCCAGAGAATCTGGATGGGTTGAGGGCAACAAAAACAGCCATTGTGAAAGGTACTTTGACCACTCCCGTGTTCTCTGACCCTCCTGACTAGATATGGCAGGGACAATCACTGGATCATTTTGTGCTGAAAGCATGGGTTCTTCCACTGAGCTGTGGTCTCTCCCCTCTGGGGCATTCAGAGAATACAGCCAGCCCTCCACATTTGCAAGTTTCACTTTCACAGATTCTATTATTTGCAAGTGACTCCAACCTCTGCCCCCCGCCCACCTTCGACTGCTTCTTTTCTGGGGGAACCTTCCCTCTCAGCAGCTCCAATCAGGCCACGCAGCCCTTTAAAACCCTCCTATGAGCCTCCTCCTCCTCCACCACCAGCTGCTGTGCGGCCAGCTAGGGATGGCTCACAGACAATTTCTCAGCACCAAAACCCCTCTCTGGATGTCCCCCTCACACACACACACACCCAGGGAAGGAGAGGATGAGAGAGAGGAAGTATAGGGTCACCATGTCAACCTACTCCTTTTCCCTCTCCTATCCCTGACCTGGTTTGGACCCTGGGTGCCTGTTCTCCCCTCTACTCCTTGGCCCCCTTCCCACAGGGACACACATATACATTTTGATATTTGCCATTTTTCCACCTCTGAGAGGGTCCTTCACTCATAACCCTAGCAAATGTGGAGGGCAAGCTGTACTTATTCATAGCGTATACAGTAAACCATTGGAATTCACTGCCACAAGATGTAGTGATGGCTGCCAACATGGGTGGCATTAACAGAGGACTGGATAAATTCATTGTGGATGAGGCCCTCAGTGGCTACCAGTCAAGATAGTTGCATGTTATCAGTGTTAGAGACAGTATTCCCCTACATGTCAATCGCTAAGGAGTGCAAGATGGAGTGTGCAGTTGCATCCACATCCTGCTGATGGCCTTTCTGTTGGCTAGGTAGGGTTTCAAGCTAATCCAATATGGTTCTTCTTATGTGCTTTCTCTTTGAAGTGACACAGAATAGGTCAATCCTGCTACTGGGGACGGAGGGCATGGAGCAATACCTACACTTTCTAAGAGAAAAGTATATTTTCATGGGCAAAAATGCATACCAAAAGGACCTGGCAGTTTGCAAATGATCAGTGCTGTTTAAACCCTTGAAATAATATTTTCCATCAGGAAAACAACCTTTTGAATTAAGTAAAAATGAGAATTTGGGCAGGTAGGATTGTGACAGCCAGCATTATCATGGAGGATGGAATAAGTAGTTTGATAACACTCTGTGTGCAATCGTCCAGGCCTCTAGGGCTGCTTAGGAGAATTTTATTAAAAGTGACACACACAGGTTATGAACTGTTGAGAGGAGGGGGAGGAAATGAGACTCAAATTTCCTTTTGCCGGCACACTCTTATACTAGGGTCCTAGGTCTGTCTGATCCTTCATCACTTATCCCCGACTTGTTTAATGATGTTTATTTAGAGGTCCAGTCAAACAGGAAAGGAAATTAAAAAATTCATTTCTTGCTCCTCAACGTCCCCTCAAACCAGTATGAATAAATAATTCTTAATCTTTAGAATTAACATGTTCACACTCCTGTCTAGAATGAACACCAAACATTTGTTATAACTTTAAAACACAGCTTGTTTGACAAAGGAGGACACAAAATTGAATTATGAAAGCGAGTGGCCTGGTTCTAAATATAAGGAGAGCAATACCAGGCAGCATACCCTGGAATGTGTACAAACGTGGAGGGATTGTGCCACTCAGCAACTTTGGTATCTTTGGCCTCAGTCCTTATACTTTATATTAAGAATCTTCCTCACAAAAAAGCATGTGGAAATGCAACAAGCAACTTCATATAATGGCCATAATGTGCCTATAATTGCATTTATGCCAGCTTGTTCCCTCGGGGTATATAAAGGGAACAGCTGGTACTCTTCACCTCCAATTGCAAGCGGAGACATTAATCAATGCTCCATATTTTAAAATGGAACTTGCTGTCCCCGTTGCGTTTCATGTACTGATTGAACAGACAGAACATGGAACAGCAGATCTGTTTGCTGACTGGGTGGTCTCCAAAGATTCTGCTGCTTGAAAAAATGCCCTCATCCACCTGGCTGATTTGCAAGAGTGGTTTCACTTCATATCGAAGGACGAAAACCATCTTACTTGGCAGCAAGTAACTCAGTCTGAGCTGTTTGTTCGCAAGATCTCTGTGGCCACTGTTTCTTGCAATGTTTTCGATTGTGAGTAGCTGCAGAATATTCTGGAGAAGGTAGGACAGGAGCAGTGTATCCTTCCCCCCACACACATACCTGCAAGGGGCTGCCTTTAGGGACAATAACATTTACAGGCTAGCATTATGTAAGCATCATACACAGGCAGAAGCTCCCCTTAGACTTGTGCAAATCCTTTTTTCAGGCAATGCAGAAGCTGATCTTTCCTTCCTCCCTTCCTAGCCCCCAAAGTACCTCCTTGACTTACCATAAAACCTCAAAAGTCCCTCTGCATCACTATTCATTGTCTAAGGCAGGATCAGAGAAGCATCAGGCTACATCTGTGTAGCTCAATGTGAAAAGCTAATATCAGTGATGAGATGTCTGCAGTACCCTAGTGGATTTCAGTGCTGCCGTAGCAATTTTGTACTAGGTTACAGATATGTGGCCAAATGCTTCTTTGGTCCAATTCATTCCCTACGAGGCACACAATGACACACAATACTGGAGGGCAGAGCTTCTAGGCTGTACTGCAGGTCTAGTGGGATAGCATGTGGTTCAGCCTCGCAGAGGTCCATATGCAGAACTATAATGTCACGTTGAGCCATGATGAGTTGCAGTCGCAGTCACAGAGAAAAGCAGAGAAAGCGTATGATCCATTCTCATTTTATATACAAAAGAAATATCACAAAGAAATAGTTTTTCCAAACACATTTAGACAGATCATAATCTATCACAGAATACTGCTAAGTAGTGAAGGACAATAACGTTATAGTGATGTCGAGCACATCAAGAAGACGACGTCATCAACCATAACAAAATCAACACTAGCTTAGATGTCTCCCTTATCAGCACTTTCATACATACTATGCATTTGTTTTCAAGAGAGTACAATACATTCCCTATAACCATGTGACCAGTATCCATGGTTTCACTTACCCACAAGTCACTCCAGGGCCATGGCTACTAGCCAAGGTCCTTGCTCTGAGAATCTGGCTGAGAAAGGTGCCTGGCAAGGTATAGTTAAGCTTCCCATGCCTCTCTCAGCTGAGGAAGAGATGGACATTCCTTCCTCAACTGAGAGAGGCATACAAAGCCCAGCTCTGTGAAACCATGCATCTTTCTCAGCCAACGAAGGAGATGGACACTCTTTCCTTGGCTGAGAAAGGCATGAGAGGCCTGGCACAGCTCCTCACAACCTCACTTCCCCATGTCTTCTCTCTCTGCCAAAGAGATGGATGCTCCTTCCTCAGCAGAGGGAGGTACACAAAGCCTGTCCGATCCACATTTTTCACCACGTTTTTCACCATCTGCATTAAGTCTGAGAATGTATCCCTTGAGCATGTGGGGGACCTACTGTACTATGTACATTATCTCTGAAGGAGAATCAGTATTATCAGATACTGTAACTTAACATTTCTTACCTCCAATATTCTGTATAATGATTGTACTGGCTACAATAACCTGGCAAAACAGTAAATTATGTTAAGAAAATCAGAAATTTCACTTCAAACCAAGTCCAAATCACAACTTTAACAAAAAGCAGAAGAAAGTATTCAGTTCATTTTACCAGGGGATGAAGGGTACCCATATGGCGTAGTAGAAGAAAAAGGTAACAAAAACTAACATTTCTTCTTAAAATATATAATTTAAAATTATCAGTGACATCTCACATAGGCTTGCTTTTGCAACATAAAACTTAATTGAAGTCCTACGCTGCTTCAGTGCAGTATAAATATGAATCAGAAGGGTTATGCTTCTACTGAATGACCTCATTACTGAATAGCAACACAGCACAATGAATGCGCACTGGTGGTCAATGTGCATAAGCACCACCAGTGAATTCTGACCTGCACCTGCCATGTGCAATGGTTTCAAATATAGAACTCCAGTTCCACACACCATTAATCGGATACAACCACTACACACTGCCTAAAAAGTTCACCCTTCATGCACAACACAATTTATGTCTGGGTATGTCACTAACAAGGTCATGGTCTTCAAAAACAGGCAATGACAACTTTAAATTTATGAAATATGCAACTACCCCCAAACAAGCAACAGCTATATCTAGATAACCTTTGTGCTCATCACAATACAGTACAAGTTTGCATGTATGCTAGATATAGCCCTCTAATTGATGATAGATTTTGAACTTGGCCTTTAGTTCTGCATTCAGTATACTAGAAAATGTGTCTGGATCTGACCGGGCTGATATGGATGATTTCGCTTAAATGAAATAAACATTTTACTGGTATCGCCTACAATCCACAAGACTGATTGCACATCAAGCTCCATGGAAAATGGATCACGGTCAGAAATTTTTTAGTGCCATTAAATAACAAACTACATTTGGCAACTCTGTGAGCAAATATGTGAATCTCTACAGCATAAAAGAGAACAAAATAGACAAACATGGTAGAAGTGTTAAAACCCAGGAGTTCTAATGTTTCTCCACATGTGGGGCATACTGTTCCTTCTAAGAAGGGGAAAAGCACAGAGCTCCATGCAAATTCTGAAACCTTGTGGAAACCTAGTGGAACTAATTTAGAAACTGTTCCTGCTTCCTTGAAACTTTTCGGACCAACAAATTACTGGAACTATAATCTTGATTACAGGACAACAGGCAATAAAAGGACTTTTTTAAAGTATAGGAGTTTGGTAATTACCTTTCCAGGGGAGCCAAACGCAAAGAGACCGAGATCTTCGTAAGAAGTGACAGCTGTTAAAAGGGGGGGGGGAATCCAAATTATATATTTGTTCATTTAAAGTAATGCATTGTTTTAAATTTTATATACACAGACACAAACATTTCTCAAATAGAAATCTTCACTGTATAAATTTGAGGTATGTGTATCTTTCTTCAAAAATTAACTTTATTATGAAATCCAGACAGAAAATTTTTTTTCACAGGTATAATCAGGGTTAACCTAAAGATGCTGTTTCTATGGACTGACAAATGTGAATACTGTACTATAAAGGAATTAACGGTCAATTAATTAAACTAATTTAAGGCACAATCCAGCTAAAGTCAAGCTACTTTAAGTCCCGCTGATTTCCATAAGAACACAGAGTGTGTACTTCAAAGATATATTCAATAAGTTCAAGAATATACAACCTTTTGAATTCCACAGAGCTCACTGGCTCAAAGAAAAAAAAAATTCCAACTAAAAGGATGAGATTTCCATACAGCAGAAGTGACTCAGTACCAAATACCATTTTATTTTGCGTGCCAGGATTAAAAAATGCCACAGATGTGGTAAAAAGGGACAGTGTGAAAAGCGGACAACACTTAATGCTTGATGTTCTACCTAAATCAATTGCTATGGTAAAAGCTCCATGTCCTTGAGAAGCTCAGTTTTTTGCATAAGGGTCATTTACTGCTTTATTTTTCACTACTTCATCATTTTCTAAGAAGGTATTTTATTTACTTCTTACATTTATACCTCACTTTTCCTCCAAGAAGCTCAGGCACACATGTTCCATCTCCACAATTCTAGCTTCACAATAAATCTGTGAAGTAGGTTAGACTAAAATACAGACTGGTTCAAGTTCACCTATGGAGTTTTGTGGCCAAATGGTTACTTGCACCAGGGATTTCACTGGTCCTAGTCCAACACTAGCCCATGGAGAGGCAATGGTGGGCAGGTTGCACTAGCCATACATCTCCTGTACATCTCTATTTCAAAAATTAATAAAATAAAATATTCCCCAAATGTCCCCGAGAGACCTCTAGAGAGGCTGGAGGCAGCACTTCTGCCATGTTTTTAGGCCCAGGAGAGGCCATTTTTCAAAACACGAAGTGACTAGAAATCACTTCCGGTTACTTCTGGTTTTAAAAAGGCCTTTCCTGGTCCTAAAATGGCCCAGAGAGGCATACAAATGTAACAAAAATGCCTCCAATAATCCAGGAGACTCTGGAAATCACAAAAATGTCCCTGGGAGGCTGCATACAGACTGCGCACTGCCCACTCCTCCTCTAGTCACTGCAAGAGCAGCGGGAATCATGTGCCCTCTTGCTTTTGTGGGCCCACACACATCCGAAGTATACAAATTGTGGGGAAAGCAATTTGCTTCCAAAGAATGAGAAAGCTGCATCTCTGGGGGTGCAGCTCTCCTCTAAAGCACAGCAGACGCACACTAGTTTGTTTTAGGAAAAAACCTGGTTCTTAACACTGTAAGTGGTTTTTCTTTGTTTAACCTGACTGACTTTTTGGTCACTCTCACGTAGAGGAGCTGATGATTACCCCATGCCTTACTTCCCATCTGTTTCTTTTCTATGATTTTATTTTATCAGACACAAACTCTTTGCAATGGCAGTGTCCTTTGACCTTTTTCTGCCCTATCTCCCATGCTCCAGTGGGGAGAAGACAGTACGATCATGCTGCAAATAAGCATGAAAACCTTAGATCCATGCTGAACTATTCTGGATTTCAATCACAGAAAACCTTACTAAATGAGAAAGTAGAAATATCATCAATACAATATCACAATACAAATAAATATCAGAACTGCAATGGTCAGAATTCTGCATTACAAATCTGAATGTGTAACTTGGAATTACACACTTATTACTATTAACGTATCATGGCCCCTCTGTAGTGCCTAGTTTAGAAACTACGTAGGGACCACAAAAGTCTACATCTCCACTTACCAAGCAGCAGCCATTGAAACTGATGGGCGTCTGTTCCTCTGTCGCTTGGGAAGATGCTTACTGCAGTTCTCATGCACCATCCCTTGCACTGGCAATATTCAGTACAAGAGGAAATTGCGACAGGGACCCTAATTCTTCCTGAGGCAATGGAGATGGCTCAGGGTGTGGGTGGATGTGTGTACGGAAATGGCAGCCAACTGCTTCTCGCGCCACAGGGAAAAAGGACAGATCCTTGCTGATCACAGCAGCTGCTGCCTGGTGAGTGGAGACTGAGGATGGGTCACACTGGGTGCTTACATGTACATAAAGACCATCCAGGATTCCTATCAATATCCTAACTATAAAGAGCTCTACTCAATGTTACAAATATTTATCAATATTTTTATATTATTATCAATATTATTGTATCATTATTTCATATAAGAGACTCTTTTTTTGTTTTTAGTTGTCCATCTTCATTTAAAATTTAAACGAAAACAGACAAAAATTTAACTGAACTTTAACCAAACAACTTTTGTTGATTTAAGCATTGCGGCCATATACCATAATTTATTAATTTATTCCTTAAAGAAGAAAGACTGACTAATCTCCACTTAGCAGCTATAACTATTTTTGGCTGCTGTGAAAACATTTTCCCACAAGAACCACATACTTATTTTTTATGATACTCAAGCAAGATGTACATAAAAAGTCATAGATAAAATATGCTACCATTGCACTTATTTGGGCTACAATGTTTTTCTCCAAACCTCTGGTTTTTACAAGTCCACCATGTCTGAAGAAAATCTAACATTTCCAACAAGTACTAGGATATAACTTCACCAATAATTTTGTATATAAGCTGTAGCACCAACTAACAGCAATTTATTTTCTATATAAAACAAGACAGGAGAAAGGCTAGATCACAACATGGGCCAAGATCCTGTATCAAGTGAGGTATCGTAACATTTCACAGTGTCAGAACTGCAAAATGTCTCCCTTTCCCCCCATAAGACTTTCCTCTTGTAGTCTCCCCCACCCCGCTACATAGTGGACAAAGTGCGGAGAGGGGATGGCTGAGAAACATCTCGCATGTGCTCAACAGCATAATCTTCCAAGATTTCCAGAAGATCCTAGGAGGTCTTGGAGTATGCCTTCACAGTTGGGCATCTGACTACAGTCACATAGCCAGAAGCTTCTCAGCTGTTTAATCATCAAACAACTTGTAGTCTTTGTGTGCCTTCAAGTCATTTTTGACTTAAGGTGACCAAAAGGCAAATATATCATGGGGTTTTCTAGAGCCGACAGTGTGTGACACGCCCTGGGTGACCATCTGTCAGGAGTGCTTTGATATGGGTTCCTGCTTGGCAGGGGGTTAGACTGCATGGCCCTTGTGGTCTCTTCCAGCTCTATGATTCTATGACCCAATGGGTTTCCATGACCAAACAGGAATCAAGCCTTTGCCTCCTTCCTCTCTCTCGTTTATCTCCTTCCTTGGGTTTGGGGGAGCGGGGGCATTGGGAGAGGGTTTGTGGCTCTGAGAAATAGGGTTGCAAGCCATCCTTAGCCGGCCATGCAGCTGCTGGTGAAGGAGCAGGAGGACCAGGTTTTTAAAGGGCTGCACTTTGTTGCTGGGAGTGCTGGAGAAACCCACAAATAATTAAATCTGTGAAAGTCAAGCCCACAAATGTGGAGAGCTGACTGTATTCAGAAAAGTAACCAACAATTCAAGAGGTTTCCTCATGCAAATTTTGATGGATTCTTAAAATCTGGGTAATACTGGCGCTGTATGTTACACAACAAGCAGAACAGCCCTGTGCATGTTGGTTCAGCGTAATATCCTGTGGTATTCAATGGAGCTTACTCCCAGGTATGCGTATGAAGGAATTATATCATCAGGCACACAATTTTAGAAGTACATCTGGCTGCACATTCTTGCAGAAAATCCTCCTACCAGAAGACCTTTTTACTAAGGAATCACAAAAAGCAACCATCACTTGCCATTGTTTGCCTTCCAGTAAAGACGGTTTTACTTTTAATTTTTTTTTTCCAGAAATCAACCCACTGGGCATCTGTCAGTCTGACTGTAATATGATTATTTTACTGCCACTTTTACTGGTCTGCTGTTCTTGTGATTTTTAAGAAAATTGCTTCTTAGCTTTTAACTGGTGGCCTTTTTTAATAAGGTGCCTCAGGCATTTTTATGAAAAGGCCATCACCTAATTAAAGAATAAACCGCTAAAAGAGTAAGAAGTAATAACCAGATCCTACCTCTTTGAATATTTAAGAGCGAAGACCAAGTGCAAAGAAAAGGCAAGAGCAGCAGCCTCTGAGAAGAACCAGGGAAGAGTCAGTTGATTGACTAAAGACAGCTACAGAAAAGAAAAGAGAAAAGAGAAAAGCATTCACGCAACATGAAACCCACTTACTAGAAATAGGAAGGAAGAAAGATGTTGGCTGGAATCTTGTCAGGGTCTTAAGCATTCATAGGTTTCCCTGTGGAAGTCGTTTGATATTTTTATCCAATATGGAACAGCTATACAGTCATCCCTCCACATTCGCTAGGCTTAGGGGCACAGGACCCCTGAGAAAGTGGAAAATACATGAATAACTCTAGGCCTTTCCAAACCATATTTAACACACAAAAAAGTATGATCACCATATTCAACCCACAGTGGATTCCTTTGAGGCATCAGGGTTTCTTCACAAGGCAGAAGTGAGTGGCCGGTGGGGCTTGCTGCCACTTCCACTGCTGCCCCACACCATTTTTAATAGGGACTGACAGACCTTGTTCACAGTTTCTCATTCTCATGAGGCTTGCAGTCCCTATTAAAAATGGCATAGGGAAGCAGCAGAGGTAACAGCAAATAATCTGTGAATAATCAAATCTGCAAAATTGAAACCCACAAATGTTGACGGCTGGTTATACTCAGTTCAAGGATATGGCAGCAGAACCGTCAAGGTTGCTCATGGCAAATGTATGTCCATTTGCACTGTGCATGCAGATGTGTATGCACATTTGCAGTGTGCTTTCAGTTGTGCAACGCCACAATTCACAAACAAGGCAATGCTATGCAACTGCTACCTAGCTCCATGAGCATCAAGTTATACTCTGTCTCCTCAATACAGAATCTCAGCCATTATGACAAGCACGAACATGACAAGTCAAGGACAGGACTAGGCCAAACTATAGTGGAAAAGCCATAAGGCCAAAGTGTGTGTGTTGCAATAATAAAATAACAAAGAAGCTAAGATAATGTTGAGTCAAGAGTTCCTCTTTCTCTCATATCTCTGATGCTAAATGAGGCAGAACAAAGGAAGAGTGAGGAAGTAAGAAGATATTCATCCACATCATGCTTTAGAGCAGCGGTGGAAATTGCACAGCCATCCAGGCATTGCTGAGTTTAAATTCTTGCCAGCACAGCCAGTGTTGAGGAATGCCGGGAGCTGTAGTTGAACAATATTCTCACCCTTGTGTTAGGGTCACTATGGAAGCCAACAAGAAGCCTGTACTATGGAAGAACAGAGGGCTTTTTGATAATAATGCAATATATTCAAAGTCATGGTTGTGTTAGTCTGCATCAGTACACAACAGAATCTTGTAGCACCTTTGAAAGTAACTGAAAGGAAGAAGTTTGTAACATAAGCTTTCATTGAGCTTCTGATGAAGTAGAGTCCACCAAAACTTACCCTAAAAACTTCTTTCTCCCAGGCTCAAAGATGCTACAAGATCCCTTTGTATCTACTCAACACAGGATATGGCTGCTGACTTCAACAGACCTCTTGTAAATCTATTTTTTGGAAGTAGGTTGCACTGAACTTCAACAGAACTTATTTTTGTACTGTGCAGGAACCTACTACTACCACAGCTGAAAGAGGAGAGTACAGCGGAAGCCAGTTACAAAATTAGTATAAACTTGGAAAAGTTACTCTGTTGACTATATCCCAGAAGCCACCATCAGCACGGCCAATGAAAAGGCAGTCATAAGCAAATGATGACACAGTATTGGAAAGAATAATTTAAGTTAGGGAGAGTTCGGACAAACAAGGGAATGCACAGGGCATTGGTGCTATTTTTGCTCCCCAGGGCAAATCAAAAGCTTCCCTGGCTTTCACTACATAAATTCAACATGTGCCCACTTGTATAAAGAACACTCCCTCCTCATTTCGGGCACTTTGTCAGCCTTGTCTATGGCTATGCATTCTTAAAATGAAAGACTAAGAGAAAAGGAAAGGACTTAACGATCTCAGAGATATCCTGCCAATGAGCACCTTGCTCAGCCCGTATCTGTTTTGAATTTACAAAGCTAATCCTCCGAACTTGACTGTGTTTGGAGAGATGTTCAGCACCTGATGAAGTAATCAGTCTCTTTCCAGTACACAGTAAATCCTGCCTTTAAGTTCACTTGAGTTCTCCCTGAAAATGTGGTGCACTGCTATTTTTACAAAAAGTACTGTATACCGAATCCTAGAACATCACTGCTTGAACACATTAGAGAACTGTTAAAAGGCTGATGGGTACATCAAAATATTCCAGAACTAGTATTTAATTTTTTTAAACAATGCCTAGCCTAGTTTGTAAAACATAAAGTCTCAACATACTGATATCATCATACAAATAACAATCATGTTTGAACTGACTTAAGTATGCAGTTTTAAAGTTAAATTAAGAACAGGACAGCTGACCCTTCACATTTGTGGGTTTGACTTTCATGGATTTGACTATTTGTGAGTTTCTCCCATCCATGTCCCTCCCATAAGCTCTTCTTTCTAGGGGAACATTTACTTTTGGCAGCTTCAGTCAGGTCATGCAGTCCTTTAAACACCCAGCTCCAGATCTCTTCCTTCTCCTCCAGCTGCCATTTCCTGACCCACTAACGGCAACTTACACCCCAGTTTCTCGGCACCACAAATCCTCTCCCAATGCCCCACACACACATCCAAGGAAGGAGAAGGGTGAGAGAGAGGAAATATACATCCACCATGCTGAACGATCCACTCTTCCCTCTCCTTTTCCTGACCTGGTTTAGACCCTGGGCGATCTCCCCACAATGCCTTGGCCTCCCCTTTCCCACACACACACACATTTTCATACTTGTGGTTCTTCCATTTTTGTGGGAGTCCTATGTCCTCTAGCCCTAGCAAATGTGGAGGGTCAGCTGCAGGTGCCAATCAATAAGATAGCAAATAAAAACTTCAGATAATGCTTAAGAACCTTTCAAAACCACTTGTACTTTCTAGGTGGTTCCATACTTGGGGATCAGGAGCATTTCAGCATTTTTTATTTGTTTTGCTTACTAATTATGAATATTTACAATCTGCTTACCTCTAAAGGCAGGGTTAACTAAAGCCCCTTCTGCAGGATGATGCTGTTATGCGTCTTCCTGTCAGGGTCACAGCAGCAGCTCTACCAGTATGGGAGCATGTCCCCAATGCTCCTCTCCACATGCAACCAGCTGCCTGCAGAAGGGAGCGTGAGGAACATACTCTGCTCCTTCTTTCCAGACCAGTAAGCCTTCTTCCCATAGAGCAGTGGGGGAGAAAGCGCATAGATTGCACTTATGGTCATTCTGCATGGCTGGCTGCGACAGAAGGCGCATGCAATTGGGGGTCATTGACAGACTTTTCCTATCAATGATATATCCCACGAACACACTGGCTGGCGATGTAAGAAGAGCAAGACTGCGAGGAGGATACTTCAGGCAAGAGGGCCCCACTCTTCATGCACTGTGCATGTGCTTAAAGTCACCTGTCGGTGTACAGTGACCCCATGAATTTCATAGGGTTATCCTAGGCAAGGAAAACTCAGAAATGTTTTTGCTAGTACCTTCCTCTGAAATACAGCCTACAGACATGGTATTCACTGGCAGTCTCCCATGTAAGTACTAACCAGGGCTAACTCTGCTTAGCTTCCAAGAGGAGACAAGAATCCAGTGCCTTCATGATATTTAGGCTTCCAAGCCCTTTTTTCCATGCATTACTGCATGAAAATAAAGTCTGAAAACCTCTTTCAGTATGAATTCAGTATGAACTCAGTATGAATTCAATTTGAGAGAAGTCCTTGGAGATGTCCAGTGGTGCATGAGGGTCAATGTTACCAGAATAGAGCCAAAAATACCAGCCCATTTCATCTTTAAGCTTTTATGGACAGTAACTAACCCACAGGAAAGGTACATCGGTCTTTCAGAATGTGATAGAAAATAGTTAGGGTCATAAAGAAAACTTTAAGAGGGTTGGATTCACCCCTACAGCATGAGATTCACAACCTGAGCTCCTCCTCTACTGAAATTATTGCATTCTCCTTGTCAAATTATTACTATTATTATTACTGCTGCTATCATCATCATCATCATCATCATCATCATCATGCTTGTTCAGGATCCAAGATGAATTATAACAGATTAAAAAAAAAAGTTAAAAATTAAACATAGTTTAAAACATAGTTAAACATAGTTAAACTATCAAAACTATCTCTGGAGCCCTCACAGTGGGTCCACAAAGCCCTGCTGCTAGACAGCAACAGCTGTGGCAACAGCAGGGACTTGAGCAGGGATTTGAAACCTGGTCTCCAGAAGGCTTTAATAAACAAACAAACAAGCAAATAAATACACAGATAAATAAATATTTGAATATTTAAATTTAAGCATTTAAATCTTGCGCTAAGTCTTATATTTACGGGGGTTTCCCAGTAAAGAAAAGGTTAGGAACCACTGGCATAAACTATAAAACATGCAGCAGCACAGCACAACAAAAATAACAATCAGAAAATCCAGCACAGGTTACAAGGTCCATCCTGCCTAAAGAGAGGACCTGTCAAAAAAGAGAGGTCTTCACCCATCTACGGAAAGACAACTGGGTGGGTGCCAGTCTAACTTTTCTGAGAAAGAAGCTCCAGTACCTGGGGGCAGCCACTGAGAAGGCCTTCTCCGGTGTTCCCTCTGGATGTACCTGTGAAGGTGGCAGGATAGAGAGGACATTCTTCCTATCAAATTGTAACTGTGTATAACTAGCCTTTGTTGTGCAGCTTGTAATTTGGGTATAGTCTTCAACAAAACTGACGTGCAAGATTAGATGGATAGTAACAATGAAAGACCATGGCATTAGCTTCTAGACCAGTGGTTCTCAACCTGTGAGTCCCCAGATGTTTGTGGACTTCAGCTCCCAGAAGCCCCAGGCGCTATGGTCGATGCTCAGGGCTTCTGGGAGCTGAAGTCTAGAAACATCTGGGGACCCACAGGTTGAGAACCACTGTTCTAGACTCTAACATTCTGGAAAACCTGGGTTTAGGCAGGAGCTTCTCAGTTAAAAATACTGCAGTTTACCTAGCACTACTGCTTTTCCCCTGCAAAATATAGTCTTAAACAAAGACTGGTGATATCACCAAGTACCATCTTAGTCGAGTGGCAGGGAAAGGACAGCAAAAATGAAGCTCAGTCAGTAGTGACCAGTAAACTTCCATATCAGCAGAGCAGTGCATGTGCTCTGGGCTTTAGTCCAAGCTTTGAAGAAGCCATCCAAGGTGTAAAACCTATGTTGAGGATAGAGGCTCAGCTCACTGGATAGCTCTTTTAAAATTCAGACAAAAAATTGCAGCAGATTAACCCCCTCCATTGTTATGGAAGTGACTTCCCTGGTCTGGCTTTGTGGCTATGTATCCATGAATAAGTCCCCACACTTCTAGAACACAAAAGGATTCCTTGTATGACTTCCTCATCAGAGAAAGCAACATAGGAAGGGTTCCATAAGGACAAGAAGTTTGTCTGATACGAGTAGGAATTCACTAGTGCAACATCGCATATCTTTTGACATTTAGTGCATAAACTGCACTGCATTTCAAGTTTATACTATACAACATATTAGAACTGTATGCTGCTCTTACTTACCCGTGTGAATGCACATAGTAAGCAGCAGGAATATGGAGTAAGATGCAAGAGTGGCAACAATCAACAGCAACACACTAGGACGAAAAGCACAAATGGTCAAAGTCACGCTTAAGTACAATATTCTCTGTAAAAACAGAGAGCTGAGAGCTTGTGCTTTCCCAACACCAATAATAAATAAATAAATAAATAAATCATAAGATATATTTCCTCATTTGACAGTCCATGCTGGCAAAATACAATTCATGCCATTACTCAGTATTTTCCATGTTCTGCTTTTCTTTGACATTTCCTATATGAAAAAATTAGATCCCATCATGATACACAAGTAGAATAGCAGAAAGACCATTTCAAAATGTAAGCTCTGGTAGACAACAGTCAACTTTTTGGTTTGCTATTTGCCTGTCTGCAGAGGAAAAGTAAGCAAAGGAAAGGTACATTGCACTGGCTGGATGATTTTCCTGTCACCCTACGATCTCTTTCGAACTCTTTAAACTAAGCATTAGCAATGTGGATCACTAAAGCAATCAAGCAAGCCATAAATGCATCAAACTACACATTTCCTCAACTTTCGCTAACAGTGATGCATAGGTACAGCAAGATAGCACTTAAAACAGAAGATATTTTAACATGTCACTTGACCTTTTCCTCTGAATAAAGTGTTGATGGCCAGAATCAAGGAAAAGAGGGATACAGCTTAGAAGGGCAATACTTATGTAGTAAAGCCCAAGTTTTGCATGAAGATGTTCCTAGGTTCAAAGCTGACATCTCCAGTCAGAAAAAATAGGCGGTGAGAAAGACCTCTAATGAGACTCTGAAAAGCCATTGCCATTCAGAGTACTAGAGTCCCTATCAGACCAAGGAAAGTAATAGAATGATGTTCTGCCAGAGTTATCATGGCGTAACGGTTTGAGCCTTGGAGCATGGCCCTGGAGACCAAGGTTCAAAGGTAAACCCCTCTGAACAAATCTTACCAAGAAAACCCTACTGGAAGTTTAATCATAGAATTGTGTTGGAGGACCTAGAGATTCCTAGAGAAGTATTCTGTCAGGTAAAAAACAAAAATAAAAATATTTAAAAACAGTGTTCATGATTTTTATTTATATTTGTGATTTTTCCACTTTCACAGGATCTTGCTCCCCCAACCCTAATAAACGTGGCAGATTGACTATATTAATATATTAAGCACAAAGTCTTTCAGAGAACTTAACAGTGTAATTGATACCAAAAAAAAACAACAACCCACAACCCATACCTAAATCCAATGATTCCTGTCTTGGCCATAGCATATGCCAACCCAAGGATCCCACTGCCCATGATTGCATTCATTAAGTTAAACACTGAGAAGCCAAAGGAAGCACCAGATGAGGATCCCTGTAAAAATCAAAAGAGATGGTTACATTGCAAGCTTTTCATCTGGGGGAAAACAAGCCCAGAGCGAATGCAAACCCAGAAAGCATTTAGCATATATGCTCAGATGCACAAATTCATTAAATGTACATGCTTGACATACAAAAGCTGCTTTCAAATCTATTATTATGTCAATAAATCAGAACCATTTAAGTTAGAATATGTATGTACTTTTACATTCCATAATATTCTAAGGATTTGTCAGTTTTGAATATACTCAGACAAAAGGGGTGGCATGGATGAAAAGACTCAGAAAGATTTAAAAACGGGGAACCCTTTTAAATCCAAATTCTAATCACTGTTTATCTAGCTATTTAAAAAAAAGATATCCTGGGGGAAAGCAAGAATTCTTACATTGCTAGAAAGCTGACTGCCTCACTGTGGATTTTTTTAAAAACAGTTCTTTTAATTTTAAGAGCCTCCTACAACTGGAAAAAATCACAAAACATGCAATAATAAAAATTTGAGTTTTCAAAGTTTAACTTTAGCACCTTTGTTCCTTGGACTTGTAAGCACCAATAAACCCAGGAACAGAGCCAAGGCATGTCTCAGTTGGATTAAACCAGACTCACCCATGTCCCATGTAATTTATCAGAATATTATACTTCAAAATAAGATTACTGACAAAGCTGGTGGTTCTTTAGTGAGCTTCCAAGGCTGGTGGAAAGCAACACTGATAACCTTTCAAGATTGCTTTTTAGGGACATGTTACATGGAACATACGGTTTTGCCTCTTCTTTCTGGTTTATTTACCAAATGAAGGATCTGTAGCTAGTAAATTAACATCAAGAATTGAAGTGGCACAGAGCTAAACAGAGTACAACAGAAGTATGATTTGGTCAAGAAATATGTCTGTTCGTACTATAGGGCTCTATCCAGCCATAAGATTCATTTGGACTACGACACTGGATACAGAGTGGCATGTGTGTCCTTTCGATGGGGTTCATGTCCTGAGAAATGTGTCCACTTGAGAAGACTTCATAAAATTGCGTAGATCTATGAGCCTCTATTGTGTATGCTTCCAGATTAGTCCTTGGATGGGAGACCACCAGTGAATACCAGGTGTTGTAGGGTATTATTTCAGAGGAAGGAACCAGCAAAACCATTTCTGAGTATTCCTTACCTAAGAAGCCTGTGGAATTCATGGGGTCACCCCAAGTCAACAGGGGACTTGCCGACATATGCACACACACACTGTGTATGAATGGGAAGGGACATGTTTTCCTATGGGATTGTAAGAAGTGTGAGTGGCTTTTATAATTTAGGGCTAAATAATACTGAGGGAGACACTGAGTGTCCGTATCTCACAGGGCTACAAAATCTCACAGCTGTGAAATCTCTGGGCATGGAGACCCATTATGTGGGACTCTGAGGCTTCACACATTTGTAATACAATACAAATGGGGATGCTTTGGTGATTGTTGCAACCCATCCTAAAACTTGGGGTGGCAGGAGAGCACTCAGCCCTTGCAGGACGGCTGCCAGGGTAAATAAAACTGCTGTGTATTTCACCCTAAGGTTTTTGGAGTAATGGAAGACTAACTTCTAAAACCAGAGCAAGCAACTTGGTGGCCCTCCAGATGTTGATCGAATGCAACTCCCAGCAGCCCTACCTAGGAATGATGGGAGATGCAACCTCACAACCTCTGGAGGGGCTACAAGCCAGTGTATCTGTATGAACGGATTATTTAAGGACTATTTTGGGTTGGTTTCCCCCCCAGCTTAGCAAGGACTGGGGGGATTCATTCACCGCCCCACCAGTGGGGCAGCCAAAATTCCAAGCCAGGTCATTGTGTGAGGAGAGAAAGAAGTCTTTTTCTAAGGCCGGTTCCGCACCAGGCTGTTATAGCGCTATCCTTCCACTTTCAACATCTATGGAATCCTGGGGTTTGCAGTTTAGGGAGGGCCTTTCTTTTAACTCCCTGACTTCCTTTTTCCAGGAGCGCCCGGATGCAACCGCGCGGCCCCTTCCCCGTCTCCCCCAACCCCCGTTTCCCCCTTTCACGCACCCTGCCCGGGGGCGCCGGCGGCGGCGGGAGGAGCAGGGCCCCATCCTCCAGCTCCTGGGCCGACAAGTACCAGCCCGGCTCGGCGTTGAGGCTCCCGATCACCGGCTCCTCCATGGCGCTCCGTGGCACGGAGGAAGAGGGCTCAGGGGCGGCGCTTCGGCCCCGAGAAGGCCGGCCTGAGGGCGGGGAGAAGGCCCGGCCGAGCCGCCTCCCTCGCCCTGCCCGGCGACGGGCGATGATGAGGGTGCTGAGGGGAAGCGGGAAGGCCGGGCCTCTTCGCCGCAGCGACGGAGGGAGACGCGGCGCCGGGTGAGGCCGGCATGAGGTGAGGCAGAGAGAGGGGGAGAGGCCTCTTTCCGTATCCCGTGTGGAGGGTCTCTGTGGGGAACTGAAGAGGGGCCTTCCGGAAGTCAGGCGGTTCTTCTGGCAGGCCCTTCCCTGCTGACTCTCCAGAGGTCCCTCAGGAGAGGCCTGCGTGGGGTTGTCTCCTGCCAGTCGGCGAGGCCAGGTTGCGGGCACTCTGCACGTGCTAAAGGCTACGATTACAGCATCGTCGAGTGGGAAGGGGAAGACCTTCTAGGCCCTCTACTCCAGGGGGACATTCACACCATACAGTTACGGCGCTATGATTCCACTTGAAGGCCATTTCCGCAGTAGACTGTTACAGTGCTGTTATTCCCCGTTCAACACCCTATGGAATCCTGGGCTTTGCAGTTTACTGAGGCCAAAGATGGCCCTCCCTCAACTGCAGAGCCCAGGATTCCGTGGGATGTTGGAAGTTGAATGATAGCGCTATAACAGTCTAGTGCAGAAATGGCTTAAGTGCCATGGGTGCATCCGAAAAAATCCTGGGACTTGTAATCTAGTGAAGGACTAAAGCAGTGGTTCTTAACCTTTTCTTTACTGGGGACTTCCTGCAAAAATAATTTGTTGCCAGAGACCCCCAAGAGTTAACTCAAGATTTAAATATTTAAATGTTTGTTTATTAAAGGATTCTGGAGACTAGGGCCATTTCTGCACTACACTGTTATCGTGCTATTAATCCACTTCCATCATCCTTTGGGATCCTGGGCTTTGTAGTTTGCTGAGGCCAAAGATGCTCCTCCCTAAATGCAAACCCCAGGATTCCATAGGGTGATGAAAGTAGAATCATAAAACAGTTTAGTGCAGAAATGGTCTTGGATTCAAATCCCTGCTCAGACACTGGATGACCTTGGATAAGTTGTTCTTGCTGTTGCAGCTGTTGGTATCCAGTAGCAGGGTTTTGCAGCTCCCTTGTGAGGGCTCCACGGACCCCCAGGAGTCCCCAGATCCCAAGTGAAGAACCACTTAGGACTAGAGCATCTGCAGTGGCATCATTAGAGTGGGTGTCCCCCCTATGGACGAAGTATCTGTACCTCCCCTGCCCCTCCTGTATCCTGACATTGTGCACACACACGTGTTCATCCCTGCTTTGGCACCCAGTTTCTTCCTTGCCGTCTCGCTCCTGGTGCCGCCCAAGGTGGGAGTAGGGGGACAGCCAGCCTTTCTGACTGTGAGTCTCTCTCCTTGTTTCTGGTTCTTTTCCATCCTCTGCAGAAAGAAGGCCAGTTTTGCCCTTTTCTGCTTCCTGTGTGATCTTAATTTCTTATTTCTTCTCACCTGGCAGCACCTTTTCCTTCCAAATAAAAACAGCAGTGTTCAGCATGCTTTTAAAATATGCCATGGTGTGCCAGTCAGGCCTCACAGCATTCTGTACAAGACAGACTCCACACAAAAGAAGAAACCCACACAAAACAAGACACCTCCAAAGCACTGGGGAGAGATTTCGATCTCCCAGGACCCCCAGCCTCAGGCCTTAAGGGGAGCAGAAGAACTTCAGAGTGAGAGGCCCAAGGGGAAACAGCTGGAGAAGAATTAACTTGCAAAGTCAGCTCTCTCTCCCTGTGACCCAAATAAGGACTAGGGCTTTTAAAAAATTTCACAGTATATGTCAGACCTGCACAACTTGGCAGCAGATAAAGGCCGAAATTAAATAGGCTAAACTTCTTCAGGCCGCAGATAGGTTTTTAGTGCATAACTTTCCAAGTAAAGTTATAATAATGGTATAATAATGTGTTTTATTTGCAAAATAAATTATAGTATAATTAATGATTAAACTATTCTGCAAATACAATAAACCATATTATAAAAAAGGGAAATTAGGGAAGTTTTTCCTAATGTTTCCTTTCCTGCAGTTTGAAGCCTCCGTGTCCTAGGGCCTTTCCACACAACACTATTATAGTGCTATTATTCTACTTTCAACATCCCATGGAATTATGGGGTTTGTAGTTTACTGAGGCCAAATAGCTCTCTGGCTGAGAGTTCTAAATACCCCTCCCTAAACTGCAAATCCCAGGATTCCACAAGATGATGAAAATGGAATAATAGCACTATAACAATGTAGTGTGGAAAGGCTCCTAATCTCTTAAAACAGCAGAAAACAAGCTTGCTTCATCTTCTATATGACATCCTTTCAGATAAGAGATTCACAAAAGTTCCTTTTGGTGAACTACAACCTCCCAGAACCCCAGGTAGCATGATTACTGACTGGGGAATTCTAGGAGTTATAGTCTTAAAAAACAATGCTTTCAAACTCTGGGTAAGCTTTTATCTCATCAGAGTAACTCGGTGAATTATTACTTTTATGTGCCTTCAAGTCGTTTCCAACTTATGGTGACCCTAAGGCAAACCTATCACTGGATTTTTGGGGCAGAGAGTGTGTGATCCACCCAAGGTCACCCAGTGGCTTTCCATGGCTGAAAAGTTCAAATCTTGCTTCTGTTACAAACTCATCTGGTAATCTTAGGGAAACCTCTTTTCTTAAATTTCAACCACCACCACCAATATACAACATGGGGAATGACAACACTTGCCTTTTCTGCCCTACACTTTTATAGCACTATTATTCTGCTTTCAGCATCCTGTGGAATTCTGGGGTTTGTAGTTTCCTAAGGCCAAAGAGCTCTCTGGCTGAGAATTCTAAAGGCCCCTCCCTAAACTGCAAACCCCAGGGTTCCATAGCATGTTGAAAGTGGGATAAGAGCACTGTAACAGTATAGGGCAGAAATGGCCACTGTCTTACCCTCTTAACCTGTTGTTAGGATGACTGAGATACTGCAGATGTGGCAAGTTGTGATTACACAAAACCAATAAATAGGATTATTGGAAAGACAAGAGAGCTATGCCTTAAGAAATGTAGCAATGTGTAATTTGCAAAAGATCAAAAGGGAGGAGAACAATTTTGGGTGGCAAAAAAAAAAGTATTAATTATGAGGAAGGGAGAAGAAAATAGATTTGGAGGATAAACAGGGGGAATTCCAGATTGGGGGGGATTTATGAAGGTGCATGTCAGAATAGACCTAAATTGCATTTTAAAATGCAATCTTTAAATGCAGTTTAATTTTTTCCAATGCAATTTAGGAGGGATGGAAGTGAATGAGGACACTGACCCATAATAAGCTGCTTCCCCCAGAGGGTCCCAGTTTGCCATGTAACAGTCCATTTGGCTTGCTCAGGGAGGAGACCACCCCCTTTCTTGCCCTCTCCAACCCCAGCTGGTCTTCTCCTTTCCCAGCCACTTATGCCCTCATCGCCCATCCAAGGGAAACAGAAAGAGAAGAAGCTACTGCCACCATCTTGCGCAAGGGCAAAAGGTAGCATCAGCTTGGCTCTCTGCTGCCTCCTGGCTGGAAGGAGGAGGGAACAGCCCAGCCGGGTTCATTCAAAACCATCCGCAACCTAATTGCTGCAACCTTTTTTGGCCCTTGTGCTCATGAGTGATGCAGGCTGCACAAAATTCTTTGGCATTCTGCATGCAGCCCCTGGGCTGTAGTGCAGGCCTGGTATATGTTGATCAGATCGTATAAGCTGGGATGCATGTATTGCCACCTAACTTCAGCTTGCTTTTGCTACCATGTAAACAATTTTCACCACCCATAAGTTTCTCATTTCTATTCCCAACCCCATCCTTTCTGATTTCAATCACTGAAATACTGTATTTGCTGGCATATAAGATTCACTTTTTTCTCCAAAAAATACTGTTTGAAAATGGGGTGCATCCTATACACAGGTGCATCTTACATGCTGGCAAATATGGTATACCCAGTCTGATACATGGCCTAGACAAAGCCTTTCCATCACCACGAGGCCCTTACTCAGCTTATCTGTGTCAAGAGCTCCTTCACATCCTCTAATGGCTGTTAAACCACCTCCATAAAGACACTTCTGGCAGTTATATACACACCCAGCTTACCTCAAAATACATGTCAGCTGAGGAAACACTCCCTGCATCTGGCATAGTGAGGCTTCAGCCCATGACACATAAAAGGGCTTGCTTTTAAAGGCTCCATTTTGGATCTCATATTGAGAGAAAGGTGGCATATAAATCAAATAAATTATCATAGAAAATAGATGAACCCTCGTGTCACATTTCAGAGAGGCCTGAGAGTGTGGCCCTGGGGGATTTGGGAACATTTTCTGAGTCTGGATGCCAGCTTGCCCCTGCCCCAGCTGTTGCCTCACCCTCGCTGCTGAAGACCCCTCCTTGGTGGATCCATCTCAGTGAAGAGAGTGATCCCACATTCAGTTTTTTGCCCCCCCTCCAGATTCTATGGGAATTCCCTAGCTGCAGGGCCCTATTTTTCCCAATGGAGGTTCAGGATGGCAAGAATTTCTCCTATACAGCCCAGAATAGTTGCAGAAAAAGTAGCCATAAAACAAAGAATCAATCTACTGCCTCCCCAGAAACAGATTCAGTGGTTGCTGCTTTCACTAAATCCAGTAATACTTTGAAGAGAAAGTGAGAACAAGCCCTTCCTGACCTATCGTCTCTCTCAAATACCCTCCTCCCCCTCTTTCTGAGGCCTGTCAGGAGGTCTCCATCTAGGGTGAGGCAGCATGGCTACGTATGGAAGATGTCCACATCAGAGCTGGCAGCCTCAGCATCCCCCAGGGTACCCTGCAGGCCCAGCCAGAGGCAGAGGGAACCGAAATGGCATTTACTCCTGGACCAGTCCAGATCCTTGAGCCTATTCAGGAAGCAGTAAACAGGGCCAAAGTGAAACCTCATCTCTCCCTCTGTGCCCCCCTGCTCAAGCTTAACCTGCAGGAATTGACAGGAAGGGGTTCTGCAGGAACCCCCCCTCTATTGGCACACTTGGATGTGTTGTCAGCTTCCACTCCCATCCTCAATAAGAGCTATGAGGAGACAAGGGAAGTCTGACAGGGGTGCCCTGCTCAAGATGCAGGCAGCAGCTGATCAGCTTTGCAGGAGAGGGGGAGGAATGAATGGGGTCCCACCAGTCTTGGAGGGGCTTTCTCTGAGCACCAGTAGCTGGGCAGCTCCCCTCAGGAAGGAAACTTTTACACGCACACACACACACACCTTGCTTGAATACAGCAGAATTTCTGGGAAGTTCAGAGAAGCAGGATCAGCAGTAGTGGAGTGCAGCCAGCCCACAGGAGAGCAGGGAAATAGCAAAGTGGCACCTGGGCTAACTAAGTCCCACCATCCATGTGAAAGGAGCAGTGCCATGTTGTAGCTCAGAGGGTCCCACTGCACTTTTCTAGCCCTCTCTCTGCAGTGGAGAACTTTTCCATTGACCTTTCATCTCTTCCATGGCTGGTGTCACCCTAGTGTGGTTTGCGCGCACACACACACACACACACACACACACACACACCCTCCAGTGACACCACTGGCTCTCTGGCCAGGAATTCCAAGTCCTAAACAGCCAATCCCAGGATTCTGTGGGATGTTGCCATGGCAGTTAAAGTGGAATAATAATTTTAAAAATAATAAAAGGGGAGTTGGTTATGTTCAGAGCAAGAGAAGAACAAGGATACCTTCTTTGCCTTGGCCTTCTCCCTAAAGGAAAACAGTGCTTGTAAGTGAATATGGAACAAATCATGGAGCAAGAGGACTGTTGGTCAGAACAGGTAAAGAGATAGTAAAGGAATATCTAGCTGTGCTAAATGAATTTAAGTCTCTAGAGCAGCGGTTCTCAACCTGTGGGTCGTGACCCCTTTGGGGATCGAACGACCCTTTAACAGGGGTCGCCTAAGACCATCGGAAAATATGTATTTCTGATGGTCTTAGGCACCATTCCCTCCTCGGTGGTGGTGCGCAAGTGCGAGCCATGCGCTTGCGTCCTCCTGCCCCCTTTGGCGGGAGCGCATGCAGGCGCATGCACTCCCACCAATGGGGCAGGAGGATACGAGCACGTGGCTCGCACTTGCGCACCACCACTCCTGGGCCTTTTCCGCATGTTACCTTATCGCAGAGGTGGGGAGTGCCCTCTCTTTGCTGCTCCTCGTCCTGCAGCTGGCTTCCTGGCCGCGCGACAGCCCCTTCCTTCCTTCCGCAGTGCAGCCTGGGAGCTGTAGGTTGCGCTGGGGGAGGAAGGGGCGGGGCGGTTGCGCGACCAGGAAGCCAGCTACGGGACAAAGGAGCAGCGAAGAGAGGGCACCCCCCCACCTCTGCGATGAGGTAAAGTGCAGAAAAGGCCCAGGAGTGGTGGTGCGCAAGCGCGAGCCACGCGCTCACGTCCTCCTGCTCTCTGTTCAGAAGGGACTGAAATCTCTTTCCTTCTGCGCTACCGGGAGAACCTCCCATCTGACGGGCCAGCTTGGGGGGCGGCGGCAGCACGGGGGGCAGGCCCCCTCCTTGCCACGGCCCCTGCCCCACTCGCCATGGAGGAGGGCACTGCGGAAGGGCCGGGGGGCCACAAGACGGCGCTTTTCTTGGGGGGGCGAGCTGCACCTGGCGCAAAAGACAAAGGCGCTGGGATTCCCCCCCCCCGGCCAGCATCGACACTCTGGAAACTTTTCGCACACTGCCCCCCCAGCAGAAACGAAAACGAAGCAGAAGCAGAGCCCAAGGGGGTTCTCGGAGTTTTTCCTGGGGGAGACGCACGGCTCCTCTTTCCCTTCCTGCCCCCTCCGTTTCTGGCCGGCGAGGTGGCCTTTGCCGGGGGGGAGGCATTGTAAATAATAAATAAATAATTTTATGGTTGGGGGTCACCACAACATGAGGAACTGTATTAAAGGGTCGCAGCATTAGGAAGGTTGAGAACCACTGCTCTAGAGCCATATGAACTACATCCGAAAATACTAAAGGAACTTATGCACAGAAACTCAGAGCTATTGTCAGTAATCTTTGTGAATTCTTGGAGGGTAGGAGAGGTCCCAGCAGATTGGAGGAGAGCAAATGTCTCCATCCTCAAAAAGGGCAAAAAAGAGAACCCATGGAATTTACATCAAGTGAGCCTGAAGTCAATACCAGGAAAGTTTCTTAGGATGGTTGGAAGGCCCAGCCTTTCAATTAAAGAAATGTGGTTTATTTTTGACCCCCTATAGACCAGAAAAACAGTTCTGGGGGTTGTATACAGCCCACAGTCCCAACTTTGCCCACTTCTGGCTTAAACAGTAGTCCTTAAACCACTGCATTAGCAGTTGCTGAAGTCACTTTTCTGAGAATGCCTTAACTCCAAGGATGCTTCCCCCTCCTCATAGCCTCAGTTGGGTGGGGACCATGTGTTGTTGCCATCTTAATCGCCCTTTCCTTGCCATCACTGCACCTGCACCCTTTTTCACCTTGTTGCTGCTGCCTTCACTGGCAAGGTAACTACATCAGCACAGCCAACAGGATTCCACCTGTAGCTCCCTGGGTCAAACAAATGGGAGGGAATGGCTAATTGGAGATCTCTAGGTTAATCACTGTAGGCCATGAAAAGAGCTACAAGGAAAGGGATATCTTAGATACAGTTGTTCAGAAGCAGCCATTGTGATAGTGTGGCTTTTGATATTACCCCCTCTCTTGCCACAGCTCTAATTTTTGCCCCATCATGTCTCTCCTGCACAGCCTAAAGGTAAATTTCAAATAATCTTATACAAGTGGGAGTGATTTTATGGGAACAGAGCAGACATGCCTGTTTGAAGCATTTCTGACTAAATGCTTACATAATGTCTATAAAATGAACAATTTCCCTTCTAGGATTTGCAGACAATTAAATGGCTTATTTGCTGGACTCCTCAAAACGAAATATTTTGGAACAACAGCATCAAATATATCATTTCCAGCAATCTGGAAGCTTTGGGGCCAGCCTTTTCATCTTGGACATCTTGCAGTAGTTCAGAGAAGAAGTGTTCCCACAATGCTGAAGATGCTTGACAAGAAGGTTGACCTTGATCTGAACTTCCCTCATCCCAGTGTACGTGGAATGACCAAACTTAACAGAGCTGCTTTCAAAAGGGAAGTTGTCGTACCAGCTCTTAAGGTTAACAAAGACATCATAAACAAACTGGTGAAGTCTCTTAAGGAGGTGCTCATCAAGCGGCCAGGTCTCAAGAGAGTCATTGAAGACCCAGAAGATGAAGGCAGAAGGCTCATTTTGTTAGATCCTCATAAAATATCTGGTGATGGTTCCCTGGGTGAATCTGAGCAACAGATCTTAAAGAACTTCAACGTTAACCCCGAGATAATCAAGTACAACCTGGAACTGACCTATGACCATTTCAAGGCAGAAGAGATTCTACAAGCAGTGCTTCCTGAAGGTCAGGAAGTGACCACTTCATTCAGCAGAATTGGCCACATCGCTCACTTGAATCTGAGAGACCATCAGCTGCCTTACAAACATTTAATTGGTATGTGTGGATAGAGGTTTGTAGTAGTCCTTGTTTTAGTGGTTTCCTATCTGATGATTCAGCAGTTACTCTTTAAAGCTGCTTCAAGCATTTGACACATGAAAATGACTCAGACTTTTATAGATACTTGACATGAATAATGTGGCTTACTGTGAATTGTGCTGTGTGCTTTCTGTAAGGAAACGTAAAAAGAAAGTAATGGGTAAGAAATGCCCTGTGAATAATTGAGCCACACTTTCAGTGCCTGACAGACTCTGGAGTTACAGATCTGACTTGGGATGAGAACACTGTGGTACCAAACTGGTCCAAGATGAGTTGGTGGGTGAGTTTTCTGCTCCATGACGCTCGTGGGGCTGCATGGACTGCAGGCAAATATGCTGCACTAAATAAATAAATGTGTCCAAATGTGCACTGTTGGTTTGGAAAAACAGAGGAGATTTTTTCCCCCTGTTTGGAGAAATTGCCATTTCTGAAGATTGCCAGGAGAGACGGTTCACTCTTTAGTGGGTCAGAAGAGAGCAGTCCAGGGAATCTGGATGGATAGAGGGCAGCAAAAATAGCCTTTGTGGGGGTAGTTTGGCCACTTCTTTGTTCTCTGACCCTCATGACTAGATATAGCAGGGACTAAACCTGGGTCATTCTGTGCTGAAAGCATGAGTCTCTCCCATTTGGGGCATTCAAAGAAGTACAGTTAGCCCTCCATATTTGCAAGTTTCACTTTCACAGATTTGATTATCTGCAAGTTTCTCCAACTTCTGCCTCCTCCACTTCAAGTGCTTTCCTGGGCGAACCTTCCCTCTTGGTGGCTCTGATCAGGCAGCATACCCCTTTAAATATCTCCCTATGATCTTCCACCCTCAGCTGCTGCCAGCTCCAAAAAACCCTTTCTGGATGCGGTCCCCACACCCAAGGAAGGAGATGGGTGAGAGAGAGGAAGTATAGGGCTACCATGCAGGCCCACACCCCTTCCCTCTCCTTTCCCTGACCTGGTTTGGACCCTGGGTGCCTGCTTTCCCCATTGTGCCTTAGCCCCATTCCCACAGACACACATACACACACTTTGATATTTGTGTTTTTTTCCCTTTTAGGGGGTTCTGTGTCCCTAACTGTAGCCAATATGGAGGAGGGCCAACTGTAAATGATTCTTGTATTTGAATGAAAGTATTAGGCAAATCACACATGCTCAGCCTAAGAAGAAGGCAGTGGCAACACTCTTCTGAAAATGCAGGCCAGGAAAACTGCCCAAGAGGGTTGCTGTGAGTTGGAGTCAGCTTGAAGCCCTACAACAGCAAGGAGTGATGCTGAACACTAAATGTAATTTCCTACTCAGCTGAGTTACAGATTGGACAGGGCAGAATGAAATGTTTTGCATGACATGGGGCTGCTGCTGAAGACAGCAATTCCATGTGAGTTCTCCTTGGTCTTTCTGTAACGTCCATGCCTACAGTCTCCTTGTCTTTGTCAGAAGCCAGTGGTGGGGAGTAGAAGTGGAGGAATACCTGTGGTGACGTTATGGCACTGTGCACACTTAAGGGCAGAGCTGCCATTTTCAGCAACATGTGTCAAGCCTGATTTGTATTTCCACACTTAGTCTTGGGGTGTATTTCATGCAGTAAGTGAGACGTAGGACTCCATGTGAAGGCACAAGAAGTTGTAGGACGAATTCCTCCATGACATCTTCCACAGGTTGGATCTTGTTCAGTGGGTAAAGTGCGCCCTTCTGTTAGCCACCCAGGCAGCTGTGCATTGGTAACAGCTAGAGACTTCTGTGTTCACTGTCTGTCTGTTTGTCTTGTGCCCATCCAGTGATCTCAGTTTGTTGGTCTGTGGTTTAATGCAGAGAGAAGTTTAGCTAGTTCCTTTTTCTGCGTCCCTGGATTTGAACCCAGAGCAATATTGTGACAGGGTGCAGCAGCAGTGTAGATATGTAACCCAGTCTTAAAGACCTCCTGATTGGTAGAAGATTCTACAACCAGCCAGTCTAAATTCAGTGACTTAGCCTATCATATGTACAGTACTTTAAAAAGCTCATGTTGCAGTTAATTTGTTAACTGTCAAGGTGCTACAAGCCTCTATGCTTTTATAAAAATTAGTCATCCAACTTTTTCTTATTTCAGTTGCATTGTTCCCCAGTGTTTGGCAATGCCAACTTTGAAATTCTGGGAGTTGCAGTTGAAAAAAGTAACATTTCCAAGCTCTGTTGCTCCCTGCACCTAACTTTTCTCTTCTGTCTATGGGGCTAGAAGAAGGTATTGTATGTGTAACCTTGATGGGGAAATCAGTCTCTTTCAGCCTTAAAGGGCTACTGATACTTCCTTAGACTTAGGGGAGAGTTGTGCACAGCCAGTGACAAAGGCAATATGATGCTGTGGGAGAGCTACATATATTTTTACTTTTGGTTAATAAAGGAAAACATTAACTTCATTGAAATTGGGATGGGTTTTTCACTGGAGATACTGACATTTCTACTTTTCTTCCAACAGCAAAATTAATTTCCATCTCTTGTCTTTCAGGTCAGGTTATTATCGACAAGAATCATGGTATCACCTGTGCTGTAAATAAAATCAATACCATTGAGAATGCTTATCGAAACTTTCAAATGGAGGTCCTAGCTGGAGATGAGGTCAACATGGTAACAAAGGTACTAGGGCTTTTTAACAGTATTTTCAGGTAGCAAAAAGAGGGTTAAATTCTAACTCTGACTAAGAGAGAGCAGACAAAGCAAAGAGTAGACATTATGGAAAGATGTAGTCCAACATACTAATGCTTGCCTTCCTCTTGGTTTGACAGACTTGGCAGTCTCTGCCTGTTCTCAGATGTCCCAGTTGAGCCTAAATGAAATCACAGCTCTGCTCATAAGGCTTGAGTCAAAAGAGTATAGCTTACTGGTTGAGTTTATAGCCCATATTAAATTTTTTTGAACCACGTAATCACAGACATTAATGAACTATTGCAGAAACACTCATTTTAGAACTAGTTTTAGAAGCATGGTTCTACATTCTGCTCCTTCAGAAATGTACTGGCTTTCTTGCTCAGCAGGTATGCATTTGGTTTGAGGAAAGCAGGTAAGCAAATTGAATCCCTTCCAGCAATATTTAGGATGGATTTATATGGTATGTCTTGTACTTGGGAGCTGATATATAAATTTAAAAAGGCATATGCACAGCACCATTTCTGAATCATGCCACACATATTGCAGCCTTTGGCTGCAAAATACACTCACTTGGATGCATGGTCATTTCCCAGTTAGAAACGCATGCAAAATAAATATGACTGATACAGCTTGCTGTCTGTCCCAGAGAATGGGAAATTGTTGAAAAATGAGATGCGTGCTGTATCTTTCACTGAGGAAGCCCAGATTATAGGACCTGGTCTTCAGCTCCATAGCTTCCTTGCTGGAGGTTGGGGTGCCCATTTCATCTTTCTTTGTTCTCTCTTGTTAAGTAAAACAGAACAACAGAAAAGCTATCTAGAATCTTTGAGAAGGAGAGCCAGTGTCAGGAACCTTAGGCTCTCAATCTGGCCCTGTTAAGGTTCCAATCCAATCACTCCGAAGCCGAGAGTGTAGAGCTGATTCTTTTGAACTAGGCTGGTGAGACTTGTACCACTAAAATGCCACTGTGCTGTGAAACTTCCTTAAAGTTGCACAGCTCAAAAGCCTGCCCATTCTAACTGAATGTAAAGCCTGAAGTTGGCACAGAATTTAGGACAGGGGTGGCAGCTGCAGAGGTGGGGGGCATTTTTCACATCCACACACACACATAGCCCAGAGGGCTGGACCAGTATACTCTATACAGCTGGAAATGACATCACATCACTTCCAGTTCTGGATGATTTTGCAGGGAAGGGGGTTGGCATGGGCAGGGTCTTGAGATGGAAGGAGGCAAAGATGCTGCAGTTTTGAGCCATTTGGCTGCTTTAGGCTGAAAAATCACTGTGGGAGAAAAATTTGGCTCTGGGGGGTTGGGGTCTGCAAAATGGAGCCCATTTATATGGCCCATTCGCCATCTTTACCTACCCCTGATTTAGGGGATACATGCTGGAAAAGACTGTACTTTCCACTGGCATGCATTTGACATGATAACGTGTTGCTGGAAAACACCATTATCAGATCAGTTGTTCTGCCACAATTCCATCCTCTTGCTGTTCCTGTGCTGTGCTTTTCATATGGCACCATAAACGAACATGGAGTGTTGCAGAGCAATAAGCCTGAGCCCCAGGGCTATTATCATCTCAGTGTGGACTGAGACAGGCAGTGACAAAGCAGTTGGAGGGATGGACATGATCTGGCAGAATTGTATGCATCGCACCTGTCAAGTAGCTTCCCAGACTTAAGAATGCAGTTCTACACTTTGCTGGGAGTGAGTCCACTGAACTTACTGGGACTTACTTCTGAACAGAAATACATAGTATTGTACTATAAGAGTAGAATACTATAAAGAAAAAGGACTGCAGCAGAGAGGTTCTTGGAAAAGCTTACCCTAAAGTAGCAATGAAGTATGTGCCCACCTGCTGGGTGCAGAACAGAACCAGTTCCTGGAGCTTTCCCTTTCTACAGCCAGTAAATGGAAAGCTCTGGTGTTGTTTTGCCGTAAAGTAACTTTTGACTGCATCAGTGCAGCTTTTCCTGAACACATCTCTGACACCAGCCCTGTATTTTGGACTCTTGCAGGTTAAAGAACACCACCTCTCATATGAATTTGATTTTTCAAAAGTCTATTGGAATCCCCGCCTTTCCACCGAACACACACGTATCGTCAGTCTCTTGAAACCTGGTGACTTTCTCTTTGACATCTTTGCTGGGGTGGGCCCATTTGCAATCCCTGCAGCAAAGAAGAACTGCATTGTGTTTGCGAATGACCTCAACCCTGAGTCCTACAAGTGGCTGCAGCACAACTGTAAATTGAACAAAGTGGACAAAAAAGTCCAAGTCTTCAACATGGATGGCAGAGACTTCTTGAAGGGGCCAGTGAAGGAAGAACTGGCCAGGCAACTTTCTTTGAAAGAGCGTAACAGCTCCCTGCATATTGTCATGAACTTGCCAGCCATGGCCATTGACTTCCTGGGTGTCTTCCAGCACCTCTTGGATGGAGAGCCCAGCAGCACTGAGCTTCCCACAGTGCATTGCCATTGCTTTTCTAAGCATGATAATCCTGCACAAGATGTTCAGGAAAGAGCTGAAGCTCGCTTGGGAACTTCCTTAGAGGGCCTGTGTTCTGTGGAGCTGGTGAGGAACGTGGCCCCCAATAAAGATATGATGTGCATTAGCTTCCGTCTCCCTGCTGAGGTGTTGTACAAGCCACCATCGTCTCTGGCAGGTAAATTCACCCACGGAAGCGGCAGTATTAAGTTGAAGATTCATTCCATTTGAAGAAGAGTCCTTTGTCACAAATTAATGTCTGATGAGGATTCTTAAATTATAAACTGTGATAAACCTATAGATGGGCTTTTGAACCAGTACAGACATGATATTCTGACAGGGAGTGTAGTTCTACAGTGGGAAAAAGCATGAAAGCCACATAAAAATTTTATGTGATGACCACACATGCATTGATTTCATGTATGAGAAAGCTGCAACCAATCACTTTCTCAGCACATATAGATGTGATGAAATAAACATGCATATGCATTTGTCATGCATTTTGCGTACAACTTTCATGCTTTTCCCTAGAAGAACTGAACAGCCTGTGGTGTGGGCTCTCAGATGTTTAGTTAAACTCACCCACCTCACTTTGGTCCTAGGTTTTTGCTCTTTGGCTGAGGCTGAAAGAATGCAGATATGCACGGGGAGGTTGGTGACAGTTTTCTTCCAAATAGCCTTCTGTGTCACGTTGACTGATCTAGTGGCTTTTTAGAGGATTGGAAGAGCTATATTTGGAATGGGGAGGGGGTGAGAGAAAAATCCTCATGTGCATACTGCCCTCTGTGTCCTCTAGGTCACCAGTTGTTCCTTTCTTCACAGCCACTTCATGTGACACTGACCAGTTCCAGTTCATCATAAGCTTTCATTTTCTTCCCTAGTTCTTCCTTAAATCATTTAACCTCCAATTTTCCTTTGGGGGAGTAGGGGAGGCAATTCACAACTCTTTTCCACCTCTGGGCCTCTTGAAATTGCTTCCTGCCCCCTTACTCACTCAGTCACCATCTTGTCCACTGCCACAGCAGGATTAGGTGCTTTGAATCCAGATGTGTTTCAAACAATGAGAACACCTATGAGTAGATAGCTAGTACAGACAGAGACAGAGAGGGTTTTTAAGTATCAGCTGCCTGTAGCTCAGTAGTAAAGGACAGACTTTGACTCAGAAAGTTCCAGGTTCAATCCATAGCATCTCCAAGAAGAGCTGGGAAAGACTTCTGTAAGAAAGCCTGGATAGATGTTGACAGTCAATGTTGTGGAATGAAAACCGGAAGCAGTTTTGGGTTGAGTTGGAGTCAGTAGATAGGGTACCAACTCCCTCTTCAAAATAAAAAGTTGTAATATTAAATACCTAGTTTATTACATATTTACTTTCATAGGAATTTAGACAAGTTTTCTGATTCAAATAAATGTATTTTATGATCTATCCCTCTAAGTGGCTGATGATTCACATGGTGGTAGTGATGAATGCCTTGCGCTACCACTTTATTACAGTAAATTTGGTGTAACTAATTAATATTCATTTGCCATTTAGGAAGGAGTTGGAGTCAGACAGTAGAAAAATAGAGGGGTCTGAGTTGAAGGTTTCGCGTACTGACTCCACAGCCTTGGTTGTAGACAGTGCTGAATCAGATGGATCGGTGCTCCGACTCAGGATTAGCAAAATAGCATGCTGCCTAAGTGGCAACTGTATACCTGGAGACTGCATGAGAAATTTAAACTCTTAACAGTGTCAGAAATTTATACGTCACATCCAAATCCATATGGATTCAGATAATTTGTTGTCTTAATGTTATAGGTGTGGATAATTCACAGGAACTAGAATCCAAACGCCTGCGCTTAACTGAGGATCCCCCTGAAGAAAAAGTGAATCCAGTGGCATAGGAGGCTCTGTGCAGATAGCAAAACAGAATGTTAATTTTATCTTTCATCTTTGAAGGTCTGGAAATCAGGTTGGATTTGCTCATCTGAACTTTTAACGGCAAATGTTTAATGGCCATCTCTGGAAATTGGAATTCCAGCTGCTGAACTCAGATGCTGATTATGAAATATTTTGGGGTTCTTTTTACTTCCATTAAAGTTGGACTAGGTCCATTCTTTTATTTAAAAGTAATTGAAAGTTTATTTTTCCACCATAGACATTGCAGTCATTCATTGGTCGGGGGGGTGGCTGGGGAAGTTAAGTATACCATGTGAAAAGGTATCTCATCTACAGTTTCCTAACAATTCCTCCTAGTGTTTTTGTGGGAGAGGGGGTTGTCACAGTTTTGGTCAGATTGACTTCCTTCTATTGAGTCCCTAGCCCCAATAAGGGGAAAACCAGGTCAAAGAAAAAGATGCTCATGTGATAGATTAGGATGAATTCTGTTTAAAGGCTCGTACTATGATTGTTATCCCTCTCTTTAGAGTCCTGGGCATAGCCCTTTCAAGAAGGGACAAGGCAGGAGTTCTTCCACGTTTCTTGACATTAATGAAACTACAGTCCTCTGAGAGAAAACTGAGGAAGATGGAGCCACCTATGGTTGCAGCCAGGGGCTGTTTAGTACTCAGATTTCTTCAGTTTCTCTGGAGAAGGAGCCAGGAATTACGAAAGGTTTTCTTGTAATTTGCCCAGAAGACTTTTATAATTGGGTGTCATATAAACAAGTGGAAAATAAATAAATGTGTAAACAGGGTGGGGATTTGTTCAGGACATTGGCCACAGGAAGAAGGGACTGAGGCATTGTCTTTCACATGGAATAATACGTTTGTGTAATGCAAAGAACATGTGTTTTGTGAAAGAGCAGTTCCGCACACTTCTGAGTATCTGCCATGAGATGTCATTGCCTTCTCAGCCTCCTCCTGATCCAGTTCTTTGTATCTGTCAATGAGAGTCTTGTCACAAGTGTGAACTGCCCAGAATAAACAGTTATAGATGCGCAGATCCCTAAAACAATCTATAACGGCTGAGTTCTAACATCTTGCATTTCAGATAGTATGGTCCCTGCCTATCACTTTTTCTGGTGTCTAATCCATTATTGCATTATAGAATCACAGAATGTAGAGCTGGAAGGAACTGTATGTCAATGCAGGTATGAACAGCTAAACCATTCCTGGCATAGGTCATCTCAACTCTCTGTTTAAAAATCACAAAAAGAGTTGACCATTTTTTGAGGTAGCCCATTCCACTGTCCACAGCACTTACATTCAGGAAGTTGGAATCGCTTTCCTTGTATTTTTAAACCACTGGTTCAGGTCCTGGCCTCTGGAGCAGCAGGAAACAAGTGTGCTCTGTCATCTGTGTGACAGCACTTAAGATATTTGAAGGTGGCTATCATATTACCTCTCAGTCTTCTTAAGGATAAACATATCCCTCAACCTTTCCTCTTAGGCCTGGGTTTCCAAGCCTGTTACCACCTTGTTCACTCTTCTTGTTAATTTCCTCCTTAAACACAAGTGAGGTCTGATTAAAATAGGACAGGGTGGTATTATTTCCCTTTATCTGGACATTTGTTGTTGTTAATTGCCATCGACTTGACTTTGACTTAGGGTACTAAGACCCCTAGTTCCTTTTTACCTGTATTGCTGTCAAGCCATCCCATATTTGCGCATCCTGGCTCAGTGTAGAACATTACATTTCTTCCTGTTGAGATTGATTTTGTTGGTTTTGGCCCAGTCCTCCAATATGCTAAGGTGATTGTGATTCTGTCATCCAAAGTATTAGCTCCCACGCACAACTTTTGCTATTGCACATCAGATGCACATCCCCTCTTCTGCTTCATCCAAATAATTTGTAAAGATGTTGATAAACATCAGACAGAAGACAGAACCTTGCGCTTACCTGCAGGATTGTAAGGAATCATTGGTAAGCAGACTTTGGGTATGGTCAATCAGTCAGTTAGAAATCCACCTAACAATAGTGCTGCCTAGCAACTTGACTGCAAGAATACCATGGGGGTAGAGGTTTATATAATTCTTACTGACAACCAGATACCTTTCACCCATACCATTCCCCTGATCTACCTAGTTTGTAACTCTGTCAAAAAAGGAGGTACAAATAGGCAGGCATGACTTCTTCTTCATAATCACACCATTCTTCTGGAAGTATTCACAAACCGCCTGTTTAATGATGTTTTCTAGAACCTTTCTCTGTATCAGTATCATGTTGACCTGCCAGTACTTGCCCAAATCTTTGTCCCTCTTTTGAAGATAAGGAGACAACACTTTTCTGCATTTCTCTGACCTCTAGGAATTCTCAGAGACTAGACAGAGGTTCTGAGCTTGTATCTGCAAGTTCTTGAGACTTGAATTCATTTAGTATCCAGATATTGCCATACTATTTCTTTATCTATTTTGGGCTTCAGCTATTCACTGCATCATTTATTGTCTTTTCACCAGGCTGAGCACTACTTTCTCTTTTGGGATAAAATGAAGGCACAGACTGTGTTGAGCTGTTTTACCCTTGTCACTCATTACTGTTTCTCCATATTACCCACACAGCAGACCTTGCTAGTTCCTTGTTGCCTTTTTAAATATATTTAATCTCTCTTGCAAGTTTGAGTTCCTTCTGAGCTTTAGCCCTCCTGATACTGGTATTGACATTGGTCACTTGTTTGTATCTTCCTTGTATGCCCCATCTTCTATCTCTTAAACTTGCCCCTTGTAAATCTCAGTTCTTCTTAAAAAAAAAAACTCTTCTGCAGCCACCCTGGCATTAAAAAAATGCTTCTGACCTTTCATTCTTAATCGGAATAATCTGTGATTTTGCCTCTGTTATTTCACCGTTAAACTCTTCTCCACCATAAACCCCAGTGTTTCCTCAAGTATAACTCTCTCATGTTAGGGGAAACACAACAGTCTCTTTTTTCTTCTTCATTATCTCCTTTGTTTCCCCCACTCCCACCCTGAAATGCAGATTTTAAAGAATTGAGTTCCCGTTTCCATCTTGTTCTTCCTCTAAGAGATCAGAATAGTGCACTCTCATTTTTTATTTTATCCAGACAACACCCCTCAGGCTCAGAGCAGTGGGTGATCAAAGACAATCCGGGAAGCTTCATGCTGAGCAAATTCTCCCCAGTTCTAGTCTCATACTATAGTGGCTTCCAACATATAAATGGCATGTCATCATTAATGCAGAAGAGCCCTGCAGATACAGCAGAACAAAATCTTTCTGGAGCAAGGTCTTATTTCATCTCTTTGGAGCTGGGTCCTGTGCTAGGTAGCTGTTGACATTTCCTAGGAGACTTGTTTCAGTCACAGGTTTTATTTCTCATCTTCTAAGAGTTACTGTTTCCTACCTCCTATGACTTCAGGTTTCTCTGTTCATATCCCATTCCTCTAGTGGTGCATAGTTTTTTGAAAATCTGTCTTACAGAAAACCTATTTCCTGCAAACCCTATAAACAGGCTTCTCGTCAACAAGGGTTCCCTGAAACTCTACAGTTTCATGAGAGGTCTCTTGGGGTTCCACAAGAAATCATCATTTTTTAAAAACCCTCTTTTTTTTGGAGCTGTAGATATAATACTGCCATCTAGCAAGAGTGCTACATTTTGCCGACATCAGCTTTAGGCAAACTACTCTCCTCTCAGCCTCATCACATCTACTACATGGGTTTGTTGTGAGATAACAAACGTTCAGTACTTTACTAAATACTCACACAAGAGCTAAGTAGTATTAATAGCCACAGTCATAGATCCTCCAAGTAACAAGAAAGCTACAAACAAATGCAAGATCTGCCCACCCACTCCCCGGATGGATCACAGCAGGGTGAGCGGAGAGAACTTTGCCTCACCCTGAAAGGCAAAAGTGCAACCAGAGAAGCAACACTGATGTGTCTTCCTGAAGCTATGGCAGAAATGCAGATACCACACAGAGGCTTGTGACTAATGCCTGCAGAGTAGCTGTGCAGTGTGCAAATGGCAAAACCAGAGCAATCTCATACACTGCTTTGTAACCTCTAGCTTCACATTCAAAAACAAAAAGAATCAGCATTTCACTGCAAAGTACCAATTACGCACAGTGCCATGAATCAAAATCACACTCTGCAGAGTTTGCATTTGGGAACAACAAGTCACTCTGCACGTTCTGTTTTCTTTTGGCTTGTCTGCTTGCATTTATTTTGTATTGAAGGAATGAGTATTTTGGATAAATTGTATTGTCCTTCCACTTGGGATTTCTTTCTTATAGTAAATCACTTATTTTAAACATCCTACACATCTACATTACAGCACGTTCCCCACTCTCTGACTTCATAGTTATGACAAGAAACTGCTGTTATCTCAGCAAACCAATCTCAATCCTAATATAGCATCAACAGAAAAGTGGGAATGGGGTGTGGGAGCTATACCTCCACATGCTTAACCCTTTCTTGTATTGTGTTCTTTCAAATCATTTCTGACTTACAGTAATCCCAAGGCAAACCTACCACAGTGTTTTCTTGGCAAGGTTTGTCATCTGAGGCTAAGAGAGCTTGACTTTCCCAAGATCACTCAGTGGGAGTCTGTGGCAGAGTGGCAATTTAAATCCCGCTCTCTGAGTCCTCGATCCTTAAACCAGTACCCTATGCAGGATCTCTCTCTTGCATCTTCTAATTTTCTGCAAACAGCCTTGTGCCCATGTCTCTGCAACCCACCCCAGGAAGATTATGTTTTAAACCTTACCTGATGCGCTTTTTCAGGCAGCATGCAAAAGAGCCCATCTCTTGCCCGCCAGACTCTGCTCTGCAAATGTCTACCTAGTTCTGCACACAGTGCCAATTCCATGTTCTGGGAAGAGGGGACAGGTCTGAACAAAATGCTTGCCTCCATGGATCTTTGTCGTTCGGGTGCAGGCTCCTCCTTACAGCTTTTATTACTGACAGTTCAATGGACCTCTCCATCAGGACTCAGTGCATCCCACAGCAAGGCACGGGAGGCTACTGTTGCCCCCTCATCCTTACTGCTGACATTCTTGGCAGGGGCAGATGAACAGCAGTGCAAACAAGGAGCAGATCCAGGGTGCATCCAGAGTTTGCATTGCTGTGGTCTAGGCCTTGGTAAGAGTCCAGTGGAAATCTTTTATAACATGTAGCTGCAAGAAGCCCCATAAAAATGAAATCAAAAGCAGCTGTCCGATCAAAGTTTCATAACGATTTGATTAGGTCAGTGTCCTTATCCATATGGTAGAACATGCACAGCAGGAAAATGCTGCTGTCAGCCTTCAAAGGGCTAAATGACTAAGAACCAGGTTATGCCAAAGAGCATTTTCACTTGCCTTGGCCTCTGTCTTTGCGTCAGAGGCCCTCCTTTCTAGACATTATTAGGGTGACAGGTATTAAAGAGAGGGACTGCCTTCTCAGCGATGGTACCATTACTGTAGAGTTCTCTCACTACCAGACTCTTCACGTTCTGTCTTCCCTAGTTTTAGATTGGTACCGCAATCCTTATTAAAGCAGTGGGGATTTTATAATTTGTTCCTGTTCTCATTTTTTTACTAGGTCCAATTTTGCTATTTTATACTTGAATTTTTTTTCAAGTGTGTTATTGTATGTCTTTTTCTTTTTGGCATATGCATTTCAGAATTGTTTTAAAAAGTGGGTATGTCTCATATAAATAAAAAAAAATCAGTTGTCGTATGCCTTCAAGTCATTTCCAATTTATGGAGACTCTAAGGCAACCCTATCATGGCATTTTCTTGTCAAGGTTTGCCTTTGCCTTCCTCTGAGGCTGAGAGAATGTGACTTGTCCAAGGTTATCCAGTGGGTTTCCATAGTTGACTGGGAATTCAAACCCTGGTCTCTCCAGTGATAGTCAAACCACTACACCAAAATAAAACAATTACATAAACCCAAATTAAAATCACACATTTTAAATCAAGGTAGAGGGCCTACCGCTGCCTCAGCTGATATTGGATTAGAACTCTCACCACGCTAACAAAAGTCCACATTGGTTGGGGTCAGTGGGACCTGGAGTCCCAACATCTCTAGCACTGTTAGTTCCCATCCCTTTGCCCTGTTTTTAAGGCCAGCAAGTGCCTAGCTGAGCACACCTACAGTCAACAGAAATCAGCGGGGAAAACCAGGCCAATCCCAACACTTACACTGAAGATCACAAGCAGAAGCGTTGTCCAGGCAGTCTGAGCTGCAAAGAGAAAATGCAGTCCAGAGCAGAGTCCAAAGGCAAGAGGGTAGTTGACAAAAAGAGTAGTCCAAAGATACATACCAAAGATTAGAGATTCAGAAAACCAAAGGTAGCAGCTAAGGTTGCATGGAAGTTTTGGAACTGTTGTCTGCAGCGAAGGGATAGCCTGGACTGAGTTAGTTTACAGCCAGTGGTTAATCAGACCAGCTGGCCTCATTAGCTCAGCATCTTGTGTTTAAAATGGAATAGGCAGTGGCCTGACACTTTACTCCTGGTGTTTTAGCTTATGTCACTGGACAGGGTGAAGTTCCTCTGCCCCCTCACCCCAAACTGGTGCTGCCTGGGATGGACCAAGCTTTGCTTCTGCCAGTCCCATGACAGGGCCTGTTGTCTTGGGTCTCCTCTTCCCCTTCTTCATCCAAGGAGGCCTCCTCCAGGCATGACACAAGACCCCTGCTCCAAGTGCAGTGCTTGCTGAGGCCAGTTCCATCCTGCCTGAACGTATCTGCTTGGACTGCAATTCAAGCAATCTCCTGGTTATTTCAAGGTAACTATCCCGAAGCTAATCAGCTAACTCGTGCATTGCTAGATTAAGGAACAGAAACATCTTTTATAGGCCTTTTAGCTACTACACAGTACCTGACATGGAGCTTATTTCATTGCCTGGGACAGCATCTATGGTATAATCCTGATGTTATGATACAAACTCCATTCTGAATAGCACATTTTTTAATAACTGAGGATGTGGGAAACTGCTGTATGCATTCACTACTCTTTGCTATCTCACTGAATTCCAATTTGCACATTCAGCTGGTATACAATATTGGCTAAGAATATCAGCCAAGAGTGCACACCAGCTAAGGTCTTGTGGAACCCTACAGACCTAAATCCCACTGTTAGTCTCAACTTGAACAGACCCACTAAATTAGTGGTATTTACTGAAGTGTTGACTTCTTCAGGAGTTAATAATAGCAGCTGGATTTAATTTAATAAATTGATTTACTATGCACTTCAACACATTCAAAACCCACTCCGTCCGAAGCACCAAATCAATATTTGCCAAAGTTGATAGTTTTTAAAATGCCCCCCAATCCTTGTTTTTGCTACAGCAGACTTGTACCTGCCTCCCAAATAAAAGTAACATATTGTATATCCAATGAAGTGGACTCCTGTCCACAAAAACTGTTGTTACAACAGAACTGTTCGTCAAAAGGGTAGGCAACTGTGGGGGGCGAAGGGTGCTGCATTAGACCTCTCCAGGAGATCTTGGAGGATTGTACTCCTCTACTGCTCTTGTTCCCATCAATAACCACAACCACAACATATGTTTCCGCTCAAATGCCTCTACGGGACATTTTCACCATGCTTTGGGGCCCTACTGGGCCTAAAGGTAAACAGAAATCACTTTCTGTTCACTTCCTCAAAAAAAAAAAAGCCTCTCCTATGCTTAAATTGGTTGGACGGAGGGGAAGTATGCAAGGAAAACATGGCTGAAATACATCTCACATCCCCAATAGGACATTTTGAGGCAAAGATTTATTTTGGAAAATTTTGCCAAAAACTGGTTTTGGCCCCTGGGAGCCCCAAAGGACTTCAAACTTGGTGGAAATGCCTTCCACATCCTCTGGAGCACAGTGGGGGGCATTCTGGAGCAAAAAAAGGGGGAAAACCATGGGGGCCACAGAAACAGCCCTGGGGAGCCTCATCCCCCCCCGCAAACTCTAAGGTCTCACATGACTCTGTTTTGTTCACACAACACAGTAGCACAGCTACCACTCTAGAAAGAGGCCATTTCCGCACTAGACTGTTAATAGTGCTATGATTCCACTTTCAACATCCTATGGAATCCTGGGGTTTGCAGTTTCGGGAGGGGCCACTTGGCCCCTCCCGAAACTGCAAACCCCAGGATTCCATAGGATGTTGAAAGTGGAATCACAGCGCTATTAACAGTCTAGTGCAGAAATGGCCAGAGTGGTTAAGAAATGTTGCCAAATCCAACAGCATGTGGCCAGACTCTGTTCAAACAATAAGACTTTTTCTCCTTCCTCTCCCACGATCTTTGCATGCACAATCATGGTAAATTACTCCCATTTCCCAATTTTTCAGAACAGAATAGAGAAGAGAAAAGGGAAAGTGGCAGGTGAAACAGAGCCAGCTCAGTCACTTCCTGCATCCTGAAAGCCTGGAATGGCGGCTAACTTTATCTAAGGTGTTGTTGGGCCTTGCATGAGAGGCAGCAGAAATACAGTCACAGGACTGTGCAAGATAAAGCAAAGGAGCCCAAACTTTTGAGAACCTGGCCTGTGTAAGAGTTTGCTTCAGGGCAACATGGCTGGTGTGTTCCCGAGCGCAGGCTGACTTTCATTTTTCAAAATGTAAGGTGGGATGAATTAAGAGAGCCGTGTGCACACCTCATCTCGTGCTTCAAGGAAGGAAAGCCCATTTGTTTGCATTAGGAGAAGCTGGTTTTATGAGAAGAAAAGACTTTGTGCTTATTGCAGAGTGACACCATAAAACTTTAATCAAAATAGTATTTCAGTGCTTGTGCAAATAAAACTCTGAAGTGGGGACAGAAACCGCAGAATTTAATAATAATAATAATAAAGTCTGGCTCTATTTTAAAACTTTTTACAAGTCTGTTTCTGAAACCTCAAAACACACCAAACAAAATGATTATTCACATCTTCCATTAGCCTCTCAGCAAAGAGACTTATAGCGTTTCCCACTCCCACCCTCGCTCCATAAAAAAAAGAAACTCAAGATACATATGCACACACAACCACCATTTTTAAAGCAAGTTTCTGTACAGTGAATTTTTTTTAATACTTAAGCACAGCTGGCTTCACAACTTTTTAAAAAGGGTTGGGGGGAGAAGATGACGGCAGCTTAGCTGTGGTGCAGCGGCAGCAATTTTCACCTGAGGTTTTGCTTCGCTCGCTCCGCTCCAGTCTCGGTTACTCAGTTCCAAGCTAGCCAGGATGCCAAAACAGCCCGCTGAAGGCATCTTGAAGGGCTCGATGACAGGCGAGGGAGGAAGTGTAGCCACCAGCCAGATCCTGCGGGGAGGCGGCTCGGACGTGGTTTAGATACCTAGAACAAAGAGAGGCATTGTCTGAGCAGAGAGACAAACATTTCATCCTCCAGGAGGGAACCAAAAGAAAATCCAATTTCTCTGGTTCCCACCACTAAACACATTTCCACAGATGCCAATTCACTCTCAAAACCCTGAAACTGGAAACTGGAGAGACCAAACTGAGGCTTGCTTTCCTTGATAGATTAATGCATCACATAATTGGAGTGGGTGGAAGGGATTTGATCTCTCACTTGGCCCAGCATCCTCCTGCCTAGAGACAGGACGTGTTCTAGACCTCCATACCAGATGCCGGCCCAAGCTTTTCTTGAACCTCCAAAGAAGGAGATGTCAGTTGAAACTGTTTCCCAATCATGCCACTCATTATGAATCATGTTTTAACTCATCTGAAATTATTTCTAAAAAGATACACAGGAAAAAGTCCAAGAACAGAAAATCTGCACAGCCCTCCCTCCACATTTGTGGGTCTGACCTTCCTGAATTTGATTATTCATGAGACTTGTGCTTGCCTCCCCTTCCCGTTCTCTCCCTCCCATTTCCTTGCCTTTGGCCCCAGCACTGGGAAGTTGCACTGAAGCAAAAGGTGGGGGGGGCTATTTAAATAAATAAATTCTATTTATTTTTGTTGAGGATTGCTAAATTTAGGGTAGAGGTCCTTGTGTCCTAAAACTTTGCATGCCACTATAAGTGCTACAAATGGAGAGGGCAGGAACAGCAAATGAATAACAAACATTCTCTGCAGACAACTAAACTGTAGGGTCAAGATCACATTCACACCTTGCATAGCACAAAATGACTCTAGCCGGGAGTTCAGAAATGCCTTAATAAAATAAATATAGAATAAAAATAAACTTCAACAGAGGGAAAGAAAAGCCCTCTTGCTACAGCAAAGTTTTAAAAGCCCCAATTCAGGTGTTACACAGTTATTATATAGTCACTATTACTCAGTAAAATTATCACACCAGCCGGTTCCCATAAATGCCTTGAGAGCTCTGGTTGGCAGCTACATTTCATGTGCATTTTTTAAAACTGGGACTATATTTTGCACTGAACTAACGCCGATGAAGGGAGGAGAACCTGGAGATGCATAGATGGGAGTTAAAGTCCAGAAGCCCCCAGGCAGCATGGCTGGCAGTAAGGGACTGTTGGAGTTATAGTCCCAAATCTCCACTCTGATCAGAAGATGACTAGGATTGGGAATGGCAGCCATTAAGGAAATAGACAAGATCCTGAAGCACTGAAGATATATCACTGAACATTAAAGTCAGAGCTGTCCGTGTCATGGTACAGTCCTTCCCCCCCATTTGCGGTCTTGACTTTGCAAAAATTGATTATTTGTGAGGCATGCATGTGAGGCATGCATATTCTCCTCTTCCCATTCCCTTGTGTTCTGCAGGGCATGGAAAAGAAAAGCAAGCACTGGGCAAAAGGCACGGAAACTGGGGGTGGGGAGGCATGCATGTACCTTCCTTCTCCCTTTCGGAGCTCCCCCTCCTATTCCTTGCCTCTGCCCCAGCACTGAGAAGTCATGCCAGGGCAAAAGGGATGAGAATGGCGGAAAGGCTCGTGCAAGCCTTCCTTCTTCCCTCTGGAGCTCTCCCCCCACCCAAATTCCCTCACCCCTGGCCCCACACACAAAAGTCAAGGAAATGGGAGTGGGAAGCCCCAGAAGGGAATGAAAAAGGGTTGCGTGAGGGGAGTTACTCTTGCTTTTCCCCCTTTCATGAGGGTTCTGTGCCCTGAACCCTTGCAAAAGTGGAGGGGTCACTGTATTTCTGATTTCTGTATACAGTTGCAGAAGATGGACAGCGAAGAAAACTGCCAGGAAGAGAACTGACTCAATTCAAATGTGGTGCTGGGGGACCATTCTGTGGATTGCCAAAATGACCAATAAATGTGTTTAGGGCAAATCAAGTCTAAACTCTCACCCAGACGACTAAACTGAGATTATCATACTTCAGACATAGCATAAGAAGACATGACTCGCTAGAAAAGACGATAATACAGCAGAAGGCAGAAGAGGAAGACCACAACACAGGTGGGTAGACTCCATCAATGAAGCTGTGGCCGGCAAGAGCTGAGCAGGGCCGTTGATAATAGGCTGACTTAGAGTTCTCTCAATTTAGGGTCACCATAAACTGAAGTCAACTTGATGGTAATTAACCAAGTTCCAAATATCTGGAGGACCAAAGATTTCTCACCCCAAGGCTGTGGACCCCTCCTCTGACTCTCTCCTATGTGAGTCAAAAGACAACTAAAAAAACATTTAATCTTTTCCTCCCTGTTATGAACAGGAAGTCAGAGCTTTGGCCTAGCACCACCTTCATGATACATCTCAGTTAGTCATTCCCATGCCCCTATCTTGGCTATGCAAAGGCATCCACAGTGGTGCACAATGGGAGAACTTGGGCCAAAACCACTGTGGGTGTTTATGGCAGGAAGGGAAGGCTTAAAGGGCTCCTTTCCTATGTCTTGCTTCAAGAGAAAGCATCTGGGAGTGAATCATAATGAGCAGGGGGCCTGGCAGCCAGGAGCTGTCTTGTGAGCCAAATGGGGAGCCCGTGAACACTCAAATGGACTCAAAGCTGCCAGCTGCCAATCTCTGTTCTAAACTGTTACCTTGTCATAAGTGGACAATTGACTGTCTTGGACGTTAAAATTCCCACAACAGTTTTGCAAATCAGTACCAGCTTTCACAATCCTACAAGCCACCAAGATGCCAACTAGTTGTTTTGATTCATCCCATCTTGGTCCAACTTGCTCCTGGGAAGGTTGAGTCATTCACTCTCTCTCAACTTGGCAGTTTAAGCAGAGCTTCGCAACCCACCCACAGCCTTTTATACATTGTCCTAAGAAACCCAAAACAGCTGCGGTGCCAGCTGGAGAATTCACAAGACCACCAGTAAAAAGAGCCCAAACACTTGCATCTTCTAGTTTACAATGCCACTAGTTTCCATAAAGGGTGCATAAAACAGGCCAGCTTTTCTAGAGGTGATGCTATAAACAACCAGGATCCTTCTCGACATTGTAAAGGTGTTAAAAAAAACACGGGGGACATTAAAAAAAGAAAGAAATTGATTAACTACAGTTTCAGAAAAAGCCTTTCTTGCACCTAATACCCAGAACAGGCAGACGTGAGCACTATTTCTAACTAGGTTATTTTTGCAAAGGTGCTAAATTGACAGAACAGAGAAGGCGAACATGATGTTTTCTGTTGAGGTCAGTTAAGCTGCAGTGTCTGCGGGGAGGGAATGGAAGGATGCCCCTTTCTGGATGGAAGCAGATGTTCTTCTACTTACATGCCAAGAAAGGGAAACTTAATTACTTTAATTAGACTATCCATAAAATTAAAACCAGTTAAAAACATAACACAACAAATAGACCATAAAGCCATTTCCCCTTGAGCAATCTTCAAAGGCCTGCTGACACAAAGATGGACAAGGAAGGTGCCAATGGAAGCACTCTAGAAAGAGAATTACAAAGTCTGGGAGCAGTCACCAAAAAGGCCCTCGTCCGTCTTCCCACCAGATGTACCTGCAGGGATGGTACAGCCTACAGATCTTCATCTGAACAGAGAAGGAAGGAAAGGACAAGCAATCTATATACCTGCACTCTCTCTCCTTACATTTTCTGCTCCCTCCTCCCAGACAGATGAGACACAATCAAGATGACACACTGGTGGGGTGGATCCCTTTCTCCATGCCCAAAGAGTACTCTCCTTGCTAACTATCCTGACGATGTGCAATAAAACAGAAGTCAAACATGGGGCTGCCTTTGGAAACTGTTCAGAAACTTCAGCAGGTTCAAAAGCTGACCAGGACGAGTTACACATAACTCCCTTGTAAAAACAGCTTCACTGGCTGCCTTTTCATTTCTGGGCACAATTCAAAGTGCTAGTCATGACCTATAAAGGCCTATACAACTTAAGTCTGGACTATTTGAAAGACTGCATCTTCCTATACAAACCTACCAGAGCCCTAAAATAAACAGGTGAAGCCTTTCTCTCAGTCCCACTACCATCCCAGACTTGCCCAGGGAGGACACAGGAGAGGGCCTTCTCAGTGGTTGCTCCCACCCTCTGAATCTCCCTTCCTCAGGAAGCTAGGCTGGCCCCCTCCTTGCTCTCCTTTCGCCAGCAGGCAAAAACATTCTTATTTAAGCAGGCTTGTAATATGTAAGCAGGTGGGCTTTTAATTTATCAAGACGTTTTAAAAAAAATTGTAGCATTTTTTAAAAACGTTTTTAACTTTTTGGAAGCTGCCTTGGGTGCCACTCTGGGAGAAAGGCGGCATATAAATATGATCAATCCGTCCCGTCTGTCCGTCCGTCCACTCACCCATCCATCCATCCATCCTCACTCTTCCACAGCACAGGCATGGAAACCAACTCCTGGATTCAAATTAAGCCATTCTACCAGCAACTGATTCCCTGGATTTCTACTTCCCTTGGAGAGTCATTTACAGGTGGCTAAGGCCTGATCTATATTTTCACAGCACTGGAAGCACTGCCTTCCCCAACGATTCTTCCCAGCTCTGTAGGAATTGCTAGATGTGCAGCCATACTGAGTGGAGCACAAGGCACACTGGCAGCATCTCCAAACATCTCCAGAGACATACATACCCTGAAAATCTGTGATTTCATCAGTGCAGTCCCTCTACCCATGCATACACTGTCACTGGGTTCATAGTTGCTATGGCCAGTTTGGTGGGCAACCACCTGGTGACAAGCCCCTCTGTGCTGAGCTAAGCTGACGCTTGGCCGGAAGACATGAGGTCCATCACTGGGGCTGTACTCAGAGCTTTGCCAGCTTGATAGAACCCACTAGATCAGTGGTTCTCAACCTGTGGGTCCCCAGATGTTCGTGGACTTCAGCTCCCAGGAGCCCCAGCCACTATGGTCAATGCTCAGGGCTTCTGGGAGCTGAAGTCCACAAACATCTGGGGACCCACAGGTTGAGAACCACTGCGCTAGATTTTACAATTAAATGTCAGAGACTTCAGGAGCCCAGGGGCTCCTACACACCATGATGAAGTAGCATTTCAGGACTTTGTGGAAGAGCAAGACACATATCCCCGTAAACTTAACAAACTTTTTGCAAGCCATTTTGGGTACTAGCTAGTGTAGTGTAATGGTTTGAGTGCTGGGCCATTTCCACACTAGACTATTATAGTGCTACAATTCCACTTTCAACATCCTATGGAATCCTGGGGTTTGCAGTTTAGGGAGTGGCCTCAAAGGCCCCTCCCTAAACTGCAAACTCCAGGATTCCATAGGATGCTGAAAGTGGGATAGTAGCACTATAACAGTCTAGTGCGGAAATGGCTCTGAACTAGTATTGCAGGAGACCAGGGTTTGAATCCGTAACTCAGCCATGGAAATCCACTGGGTGACCCTTGGGCAAGTTACACTCTTTCAATCTTAGAGGAAGGCAATGGTGAACTCCTCCAAGTAAATCATGCCAAGAAAATCCTATACCGTAAGTTGGAGCTGACTGAAGGCACAGAATAACAACACTCAAGTGAGAGGCCCTCCCACAGCTTGCTCTGACAATTTTTTCCACTTGACACACAATTACTCAGGGCTAAGCAGAGATAAAGGACAGCCAAGAGCCATCAGTTCCTCCCCACCCATCTTACGTACAGCCCTAATGGCCCCAACCAGCCTTTTACCATCTCTCAACAGTGCCTCAGGCCACATGGGAGCTGACAGCATCTCCATCAGAGACGCAAAACCATATCCTCACACCCCGTAATATTACACTTACATTCCTGTTAGCCCTTAAGGGTTTTATCCTTTTATCTGGTTACTCTGGGAAAGGCGGGGGGAACATAAATACAAAGGCATCTCTCTTCAAGTGACAAAGGGACTGGTTTTGGCGTGCTTCTTTAAAATCTCCAGAACAAAATCTTGTTTGTTGGAAGGCATCTTGAACAACTCAAGATGTGTGAATTGTGAATACTGTGTTTGCTTCAACCAGCCAAGTAGGAGGCTTAATCTAATATGTATATGGTGGGATAAGTTAAACGCTGCCAGATATCAACTGCAAACTGGCAATGGAGGGCAGAAGTCTCCTTGGCTTTGGTACCAGGAATTGTTCTAGGATTCAAGAATTCACCCAGAAGACAGCGACCAAAATTGTGAAGGGTCTGGAAACCATGCCCTATGAGGAGAAGCTTAGGGAGCTAGGTATATTTAGCCTAACAAAAAGAAGGTTACGAGAAGATACAATAGCCATGTTTAAATATTTGAAGCGATATCATGTTGAAGATGGAGCAAGCTTGTTTTCTGCTGCTCCAGAAACTAGGACACAGAGCAATGGATTTAAACTACAAGAAAAGAGATTTCACCTAAACATCAGGAAGAAGAACTTCCTGACAGAGCTGTTCGACAGTGGAATATGCTGTCTCAGAGTGTGATGGAATCACCTTCTTTGGAAGTTTTTAAGCAGAGGCTGGATGGCCATTTGCTCGGGCTGCTCTGAGTGTTTGTTCCTGTATGGCAGGTGGTTGGACTTGATGGCCATTGTGGTCTCTTCCAACTCTATGTTTCTATGATTCTTTCCTTCCCAATTTCCCACATATTGCCTCTTACCTTCCAAGGTGTTTGGGTAAAAGAGAGAGTAACAGCCAAATGCCCAGGGAAGAGAGGAGGAAGAGGAGGACTTTTAAGCACAACCTCAGTAAATGCACTTGGAATCTGTCTTCAGGTCCCACACTGAATGCACAAAGGCGAGCAGTGGAAAGGGTCATATGAAGACGTTGGGTGGCAGCACATACAGCTCTGCTCCACCTACACAGTTTGTGCCCTCACACACGGCCAAATCCTTATCTAGGGCTAATGTTCTGCTCTGTTCTGCCCTCAGTGGGCTGCATCTGGAGTACTGCTTTAGTTCCAGGTGCTATCTGCTCGAAGGATTATAGCAAAATAGGAGGGCAACCCAGATTGTGAGAGATCTGGAAACCAAGCCCCATGATGGATGGCTGAATGAGCTGGGTATGTGCAGCCTCGGGCAGAAAAGGTTTACTCAAGACACAAATGGTCTTACAACAAACAGGAGAGTGGCTTCATTCTCAGTGGCTTCAGGGGAGTGGACTAAAACCGGATAGAAATCACAGGAAAGCAAGTTTTGGCTAAATATTAGAAAAAAACCTATCAATATGAGGTGTTTTGACATTGGAGAGCTGTTTGCCTTGGGCAATTTTTGGCTCAAGGTATTTAAGCAGAGGCTGAATGACTCTCCATAAGCGGTGCTGGAGATGCATTTTGCAGACTGTCTACTGAGCAAAGAATTAGAAGGGATCAGTGGTTCCCAGCCTTTGGTTCTGCAGATGTTGTAGATTTCTGCTCTCAGAACTCCTTACTGTTGGCTAAACTGGCTGGGGTTTCTGAGAGCTGACGTCTGAAAAACCAGGAGGACCAAAAGTTGGGAACCACTGGAATAGATAACCACCAGCTTCCCATCAAACCTAATGAAATATGTTTTGTTCTAAATAAACATAAAATACTCATTTTGTAAAAAAAAATCTGTCAGGATCTAATCAACTCCATTACAGTCCTGACAACTCAGCGAATTCATATTCTTGGCACAGTAATAAACACTGCAGGCCAGAAAATTGAGAAAAGCTTATATTCTTCCTGAGGATCTTCATCTCCTGTGGCCCCTCACAGGCCTGGCAGTTGGGTCTTTGCTTCCTTACGGTTCCACCAACCCTAAAACCACACACTAAGGACTGTGTTGCCACCCTTTTTGCATTAACCCACATCTGCACTGTTTTAATTCCTTTACCACCATCACATCTCTGAACTGGATTCCTGAGGTTTCTGGCAGAGACCCAGGTCTTTTCATGTACACCTTTTACAACAGCAGCAGAATGGCACGCAGCAGGGTAGGGGGATGTGGTTTGCATGGCAGGGCAGCCGAAACTGCTCCTAAACATCAAACTCAGCTGGGTTTTTCAACCTGGGAGGAAAAACCTGGGCACGCATTAAACAAACCCAGCAGATTCAGACCTACTTGAAGACTGAGTGACTGATTTGAAGGCTAGCACATTTTGAGCACGCAGGGAAAAGGAAAACTGCCCTCTTCCATACAGAGTCCTCCGGTTCCTGTTTGTAGTGGGAGAAGAATAAACCCTCTGTTTGCTTGTGGTTTTTTGAAGTAAGAAAATAAACCAGAATTCTTTTTTCAGTACATCACCATGGCCTCTGTTCTGAACGTTGCCCAAACAAGTTCCTTTTAGACATCTCATCCTCGTCAAAGTTCAGTGGTCTCATGATCTCCAACAACCCTGATGGACTGACTCCTGTACTACTTTGTTGGTTAAAGACAAACAGTTCAGCCAGCCCTAAACTTTTCTGAACAGTTCTATAGGGAGCCTTCAAGTTGGTAAAAATAATGTTAGCCTCTTTATCCAATGTTATTCTAGCATCTGGTGAACAAAATATGCAAAAAGGTACCAGCAATAACATTTGTTCATCTCACAGAATCACAGAGTTGGGAAGGACCTCAAAAGCCATCCAGTTCATTGCAGCCGTTGCAGGAATTCATTGCTAAGGTATACCTGAAAGATGGGCAACCAATCTCTGCTTAATTATCTCCAATAAAAGGAAGTCCATCACCTTTCAATAGAATCTGTTCCACTGTCAAATAGCAATTGCCATTTGGAAGTTTCTCCTAAGGTTTAGCTGGAATCTCTGTTTCTGTAATTTGAATGTACTGCTGTGGATTCTACCTTCTGAAGCAGCAGAAAAGCAAGTTTGCTTCATCTTTCACATATCCTCCAGATATCTGAAGATGACTATTGCATTACCAGTCAGTCTCCTTTAGGTTAAAGATGGCCAGCTTACTCATGTGGCTTGACTTTTGACAATCATAATCACCCTGCCACAGATATATTCCAGATTGTCCATATTGTTCTTGAACTGTGGTGCCTTCAACTGGACACTTGTTTGACCAAAGCAGAATAAAGTGGTACTCCTACATCTCTCGATCTGAGACACCATAGTTCTGTCAATGCAATTTCACTGTGGCATCACACTGTTAAGCTTATTGCCTGCCAAGACGCCTAGATTCTACTATATTTATATCCTGCCTTTCTTCAGTAAGTACAAGGCAGTGTACTTCTGTACATGATAGTATACTTGTCGGTAAATTCCAGCATTCTCTCTCTCCCTGCTCTTGGTTTAGGGTAAGAGGAGCTTGGATAGCATAAGGTTTCTTTTTTCTTTGCATGGCACAGCCTTCTGCTTTCTCACCGAAAGTCTCACCATTTGCTCTTGTATTATTTAAATGCATGGTTGTAATCCAAGTAACCAGACCATGTGACCCAGGAAAGTTCCAAGGGTCATTGGTTTTTAAAAAACCCACTTCTCAGACCTCCCTCTTTTCTTCTCCATTTCTTTCTTCATCTTCTTCTTCTTCATTCTCTCCTACCATGCTTTGCACTTCCATCAAGAATCACAGAATCATAGAAATGTAGAGTTGGAAGACACCACACGGGTCATCCAGTCCAACCCCCTGCCATGCAGGAACACCCTCAAAGCACTCCCGACAGATGGCCATCTAGCCTCTGCTTAAAAACCTCCAAGGAAGGAGACTCCACCACACTCCAAGGCAGCAGATTCCACTGCCGGACAACCCTGACTGTAAGGAAGTTCTTCCTGAGGTTCAGGTGGTATCTCCTTTCCTGCAGCTTGAATCCATTGCTCCTTGTCCTGGTCTCTGGAGCAGCAGCAAACAAGCCCTCTCCTTCCTCTACATGGCATCCCTTCAAATATTTAAACATGGCTATCATGTCCCCTCTTAACCTTCTCTTCTGCAGACTAAACATCCCCAGCTCTCTAAGTCTATCCTCGTAGGGCATGGCTTCCAGGCCCCTCACCATTTTGGTCGCCCTCCTCTGGACTTGCTCCAACTTGACCAGGTCCTTCTTGAAATGGGGTGCCCAGAACTGGACACAATATTCAAGATGAGGTCTAACCAAAGCAGCGTAGAGTGGTACCAGTACCTCCCTCGATCTAGACACCATACTCCTATTGATGCAGCCAAGAATTGCATTGGCTTTCTTGGCTGCCGCATCACACTGCTGAATTAAGAACGATGCTACTATCTTACCTAATCTACTTATTAGCTAGTTAGGATGTATGCTCCCCAATGCATATGTAAATGTAAAAGCTCTTAGCAAGCTGCTAAGTTTACAGTCCGAAACTGCCTGCTATGTTTGGTTTTCTCAGTCAGGCACCACAGTTCAGGAAGGATATTGACAAGCTGGAATGTGTCCAGAGGAGGGTGAGCAAAATGGCAGATGGCCTAGAAACCATGCCCTACGAAGAGAGCCTTAGGGAACTGGGTATATTTAGCCTGGACAAAGGAAGCTTAAGAGGTGACAGGATGACCGTGTTTAAATATTTGAAAGGATGTCACATGGAAGATGGAGCAAACTTGTCTTCTACTGCTTCAGAGGCTAGGGTCATTTCCGCACTAGCCTGTTATAGCACGATGATTATACTTTCAACATCTTCTGGAATCCTGGGGTTTGCAGTTTTGGGAGGGGCCAGCCAGCCCCTCTCTAAACTGCAAACCCCATGATTCCAGAGGATGTTGAAAGTGGAATCATCGTGCTATAACAGGCTAGTGCGGAAATGGCCTAGGACACAAAGCATTGGCTTCAAACTTCAGGAAAAGAGATTCCATCCAAACATCAGGAATTCCTAATGGTAAGAGCAGTTCGACAATGGAATACACTGCCTTGGAGTGTGATGAAGTCTCCCTCTTTGGAAGTTTTTAAACAGAAGCTGGATCACCATCTGTCATGAATGCTTTGATGGTGTTTTCCTGCATGGCAGAATGGGGATGGACTTGATGGCCCTTGTGGTCTTTTTCAACTCTAGGATTCTAGTTTCAGTTCAGAAAGCGACACAGAGATTGGGGCATACTTTCTCTGCTACTCTGCTAAAAGAAGGCTTTTGTAGAATTTCCCAAAAGGGCTAACACCCTGGGAAACTCTAATTCCCAACAGTAATAGGGCTTCATACTTTGAACATATCAAGAGATGACAATAACGCTCAGTAAAGATGAAGGCAGTAGGAAAGAGGGGGGACCACACTACAGGTGGATTGATTCAATCAAGGAAGCTGTGGCCAAGTTTGCAAGACCTGAGCAGGGCAGTTAATGACCAGGGTTTTGCAGTTCTCTGATTCACTGAGTCATCATAAGTTGAAATCAACTTGAAGCAAACAACAACAAAGTGTACAGGATCCGTTCAGTTACTTCTGCTAGGGCAGATTGCTTTAAGGAAAAGCAGAAAGGTCAGGAAGAAACTGCAAGAAGAAAACTACTCCACCAAAGGTTTCCCCAGTCCCTTCTGTGACATAGTATTTTTCATTATACGTGTGCTAAGTTTTCACATGAAAGAACCTTCAGACATTCAGCCTGCTCCAATTTGAAATGGCAACGTTCAGTCAAAGCTTTTCAACTTGGCTCTTCTTAGTCTACAAACTGGCTCTTGAAGGCATAGCTATAGAATAAACATCTGGACACTGGGGGAAACTTTAATGGTAAACAGCCAGCCAAGCACACACCACATTGATTATTATTTCTCTCACTCTATGGTTCAGAGAGCTGACATTGAGATGGCAAAGTGGTTAGTTCTTCATGAGAATGTGGATGACAACTAGAACTTCCCTCTAACACTGCCTGCAATCAGGCAGCTCTCAGTATGCGATTTCTGCAGATGGATCATCTACAGCACACACTCCATCTGAAAGTATTTGGCATACAGATGTTTCCCTCCCTAAAATCTGCTGTCCAGATGTCTTACAGGCAGCATGGGGAAGATAAGATTTACTCACCAGTTGCTTGACAGGGTGAGAGAAAGTTGTTCCCCCACTAGCAAACTTTACTGGCTTCCTGATTTAACCTCAGTATTAGAAGGGCTGGAGCACAGAGGGAGATGAGGACGGTGGTAGAGCAATTACTGAAACAGGAGAAAAAGACCGCCAGAAACATAAACACTTTATACCGGCCTTCTTGCCCCATTTCAATTTGCAAAATGTCTTCTTCTCTAAAGCCTGGGGTGGATTACTACGATGTAAAGTAAATAGCACATATTTAGATAAAGTCAATTAAAGACTTAATCTGATACATCAACATTTAACCCCTTCCCCCAGGCAAACAAAGAAGTGTTTTGAGGATTGGGCTTTGCCACGTCTCTAGGGAAAGGAAACTCAGCAATTATTCTGACTGCTGATTGATAGACAGAATATAACAAAACAGTGTACACAAAAGGATAAACCTCTTGCTCCAATGAGTTTACATTCCAAGTTTCATTTCAACAGCATGGATGCTAGCAATGGTGACCAGAACAATCCAGTAAATCTGATACGTGAAGGTGGAGGCTTGAACTTCAACTACTGGAAAACAGTGACTTCTCTTCAATTTGCTTTTGAAAGATACACCTATATTGTTTCATGAAAATCTCCTATAATACAAAGAAGTCCTCAGCTTGAATCTCATCACTGCTAATGCCATTATCTTATACCTGGGAGCCTTTAAGAATACCTGTCCCGAGACAAGCTATCAGACTGGAAATTTTCTTCAACTGGTTAAAGAGGCACTAAGTGGAATCAATTTTATGCTCTCCCCTGTGTAATTTTATTTCTTTCTGAAGACTCTTCCAAAACAGCACTAACACCTGGAGTTATTGTCACCACTTGGAACTGAACTGTGTAGATCATATATGTGGGTTGTTTAGATTATACACTACTTAGTACACTCTGCTTTGATTGATCTGCTGGAGAAGAACCAGACGATCTACACAGTTCGAACTCAAAAAGCCAAGCAGGGCCAGGCTTGGAATGGAGATCACCACGGAATACCAGGTGCTGCCAGACTATATTATCATTACTATCGTTATTTACAAACAAAACAAAAAGTAAAGCAGAAGCAATCACAAATCACAAATGAAAGACAACAATAAACAAGCTAAGAAAAAGATAAACAAAAAGATGATCCTTGAGACCAAGGTTCGATTCCTGCTCAGCCGTGGAAACCCCTTGGGTGACGTGGGCACGTCATACACTCTCAGTCCCAGAAAACCTCATGATAGGTTCACCTTAGGATCACCATAAATCAGAAACAACTTGAAGGCACACAATAACAATAACAACAACCACAACCAATAAAAATCTTTTTTAAAAAAAAGGTAGTTTCAAGCATGCACCCCAAACCACGCTGTACTTTTGTGAGCATCTGTGAACAGTAAGGCTAAAGAATGGTGAAGCTCTTAAATTGGTGATCAACTGTTTCGTGGCCACCTCTTTGGGAACTATGCAAAGAGGAATACTTAAGCACCAGCACCCTAATCTTTAGAGTACATTCTATTGTGGCAGAGTTCCACTAATTCACCAGCAAATTAAAGCTAAAGCAAACAAGTAGCAACTTTTTTTTCCAGGCGAGAGTTATATCTAAGCTCAAAAGAAATTTTAAAGTAACACATTTAAAATAAACTCATTTGAAAGAAATGTGGTGCTGGAGAAGAGTTCTGTAGATAACCATGGACTGCTAAAAAGACCACCAAACGGGTTTTGGAGCAAATCAGGCCTAAACTCTCTCTAGAAGCCAAAATGACTAAACTGAGGCTGCTGTACACTGCCCACACCATAAGATGATATCACTCACTGGAAAAGACTGTAATTCCCAGTAAGGTGGTCTCTTATTCACAGGGTCACTGTTAAATAGAAGTCATCTTGATGGCAAATAACAACACACACAGACACACACACAAGCCTCCCCTATATGCATGAGAAGGAAAAATACAGCATGTAGCCAATTTACCAGTTTAGCTTAGATTCCTGGATTTTACAGGACAAAAGCAGAGGCAAAGAGCCTAACTGTGTATGTGCATGTGACTTCAAGTTGCCTCTTGACTTATAGGGACCCCATGAATTTCATAGGGTTTTCTTAGGCAAGGGAAACACAGAAGGGATTTTGTCAGTTCCTTCCTCTGAAATATAGCCTACAGCACCTGGGATTCATTGGCAGCCTCCCATCCAAGTACTAACCAGGGCCAATCTTGCTTAGCTTCCAAGATCAGACAGGATCTGGTGCCTTTAGGGTATTTACGCTTCCAGAGCACTCTGGATCCCACAATAAATCCATTCTGAATTTTGGTGAGAACTTGCAAACTTATTTCTATCAATAGTACACTTACTGGACATTACATTGGATAACATATCAACAACAAATGAACCTCTGGAGCTAAATTTCAGATTTAAATATGTCTGTCATGGTCTGGACTGTGCAAGTCACTTAAGTTCGTTGAAATAAATGGGACTTTAGTGTAAATAACTTTCTCTGGATTTGTATCAAAAAGAGCCCATGGTACAGACAGCGGAGGAATTTCTCTCTCTTGTGTGCTTGGGGGCTGGTGGTTCTCCACATATCCCCACTTGCCAATTTCTACTTCTACAACCTTGCTAAAAAAGTAACTCACATTCTGCCAAGACTGAAATGCTGGATTCAAGCAGACGTTCATGGAAGATTATACAAACTGCTATTCCTCTTCTAAACAGGTTTACTTGGTTGCAAGTCTGATGATTTCAGTGAAATTTGTGCTGGAGTTACACTCAAAGCTTGACGCAGTTACCCATACTGGCTGAGGAATTCTAGGAGTGGTCCGTAAAGGAAAGTTCTAGTTACATTTTTATAAGATGATCTTTTTCAACAATTTAAGAGTCAACTTCAAGTTTGTCACAGCCTTCCTTATTCCAATCCATATGCTTCAATTTTCATGTGCAGGGGGTGCCAACTTTATGCTAACTTTCCATTTTCTCCCTCTCTCCCTTTTTTTCTTTTAAGTGTCTGGAGTTCTCAACAGGTGCAAATGCACCCTACAGAGTGAGGCCTAGGTTATGCTGGGTAACAAATGCCTTTTTTAATTTCTTTCTTTTTTTTCTTCAAAAACCACCAGTCACTGGCGTCTTAGATTACTGCAGTGATCTCATCCCTCCGCATTCCACATGCCATCACTTGGCTGCAGGACAGAGATGGAGGCTCCAACTAGGTTTTCAGCATGACAACAGAAAGCAGAGTGTCCCTCCCTTGACAGAAAAAGAGGAATTTGTTTCCCAGAGCACTGAGAATGGAAGCACAAATTACTGCCTGTTTCCAGAAACTTCAGTCTGACTTGCCGGGGCCCTCTTTAGGTCCAAACTGCTTCCGCCCATCGCCCTCCAAGGAGAGGCACGGCTTAGCTTAAAGCATTCAGTAATGGCCGAGGCACCTGGCCCCCGCATTTGTCATTCTCTCGAGGTCACCGGCCAGCTGTCTGTCCTCTCAACACCCTGCTTCGCCAAAACAGCCAGCGCATTTTCTGCTGCACTCGGGTTTCCAGGTCCCAAACCCTCCAGATACAGCAAATCAATCATCCCTCCGCTGAAATAACTGCAAGTGAAGCATTTTCACATCCTTGAGAAACAGCGGCTCTCCCTGGCAAGGACGCCGCAGTCACTGTCCTCGAGCCCGAATCCAGTAAACGCACTCAAGCTGTGTGTAGTGGGGACAGATCATACCTGACAACAACCACAAAGTTGTTGTGGCATTTACACCATGACTAAATGGGGCTTTGCATGAACTTTGTTCACTGGGGGGTGGGATGCCAATGGAGAGAATATCACTGAACATGAGGCTCTTTCTTCATTCCCATTGGCTCTTAGCTGCTCTCCGCCTTCCTTTTTTCCATATCCACAACTGGAGACAACTCTGCCATTGCTGAAAAGAACATGCTCAGGAATGTGAACATGATTTGCTGAATAAGCACCAAGGCAAATTTCCCTCTTCCATCTTAACAGAACATTGGCCACATAGGTTGGTGTTGTTCTCCCAAAAACAGCCAAGAACAGCCAAGGGGTGCAAAACAATTTTAGTTTATCTTCAATGGCAGCTTTCATGACAAAGGGATGGTTAATCCACTCCAAGTTTTAGTTCAGATTATGAAAGAATGATCCACACTTCTGGACCCTATGCCCAAATAGGTACAGCACTTTGAGTAGCTCGTTTAAAGTTCAGACTTAAAACTAGGAGTTATTTTACCACCCCACTCTCGTGGGAGCCATCTGCAGCCCTTGGTAATCATTTAGAAGGAGATCTGCAGCTGGGAGGTTGGAGAGAAATAGTCTATAGGAATTTGCTGCCTTCTTTTTGTCAACATATTATGAATGCTATTATTCTTTGGCTTCTGTTGCAGCGAGCCTGTTTTTCCTATTTGTTAAAAAATATGCATAGAACTCATTGTGTTTTATTCCCCCTACTCCACCACACCATGATAGACTTTCCAGAGAAAAGCAGTTAAGAAAAAAACAAGAAAGAGAGAAAAAGTATACAGGCAGGCAGGCAGAAAGACAGATAGACAGATGATGGTTTAGCTTCTTGTTATAATGAAGATAACAAAGAATGACAATGAGAACTTCAGAGGGGAAAGGGTTTGCTTAGAATGCTGAACCCCAGTCCTTGTTTTCAGAGAAAATTCTGCTGAGGATCTGTACTATGATTTCCTGAAAGAACAGGAATGAAGCCACCAAGACTGAGCCGCTCGTAAATTTTCACCTGGGAAAGAAAAGGTGCTAAGAAAGTTATACAGAAAGAATATTCTGCATGTGCTGAAAGAACCCTCCCAATAGGGTATGAGAGCAACACAACTGTGAGTTGCTGCGGCTTCAACAAACCACTCCACCTGGAAATGGGGTGCAAGGCAGGATACTAATACAAACATTACATACTAACATTTACAGGTTTTTTAAGGCTGAATATTCTAGCTGTCACAGAAATGACAGAGAATACTCTGGGGAATAAAACCAGTCCCTCCAGTGACCAAATGCAACACTTGTCCCTGGCATTTAGGTACTGCAAGAGGGATTAGCCAATAGCTTCAGTTCCTGTCCAGACAGCAGGTTCTTCTGATGGTCGATTTGGAATTCTATTGCTAACCTGGAAGAGAATATACTGAAGAAAGAGGTATCAATTAACACGAGGATTTTTGTGCAACTCTACTGAAGGGAGTTTACTACCAGTTCAAGCCCCCAATCTGCCATTTGGATTAGCAGGCACCATCATTATTCTCCCACGGTGTAGATCTGGAAAAAGTTCTGTCAAGAAACAGGCTGAGAGCCAGACTAGTTAATCCACCTCCTCACGTGATGTATTGTAATTCACAACTGACCCAGTTCATCCTCTACCTGAAGGAGGAAGTGTCTATACAGTATGAAAGGATACACATAAGGAATGTCTTTTTCTATGTTGGAAGGGGAGAATCAAGCACTCAACAGCCCGTCTGCAGTTTGGAGTGATGCTGGTCTCTTTTGTATCGTACAGTTATAGCACTTTGGTACCACTTTAGCTACCATAGCTCCATCCTATGGAATCCTGGAGTTTTCAGTTCTGTGAGATTTGTCTGCCAAAGAGTTCTAGCGCCTTATCAAACTACAGATCCCAGGATTCCACAAGATAGAACCTTTAAGCAGCTTCAAACTGCCCCAGTTGTGAAGCATGAAAGATGCACCCTGTTGGGCAAGAGCTTACCAGTGATGCTGCTGATCATCCTTTCAAGCTGCTAGCCTTGGTGGGTTGAGGGGACAACAAAGCAGGATGGATCACCTGTCCAGCTCAGAAGCACAGACAGACTGGTTATGAATGAAACTGTCAGCAGGAAAAGTCAGGGTTGGGAAATGGCGAGAAAGAAACACTAGCATAACTGGGAGTTATGTTAAGCACATGAATACATGGAACCAATGAGACGGAAGCACAAGAAAGAAACCTCGTGGAAGGGTCCCCAACACAACTGGTCCTGTCCAAGTTAAAGGCTCTTGAGAAAAACATCATGCTTTTGGAAAGCACAAAAGTTTGTCATCAAACACTAGGTGGCAGGAGGATCTGTCTCACCAGAGCCACCCGAAAACAGAGCAGACATGTGCTCAGGCCTACCAGGTTCGTGGGAAAGGATTAGGGAGGACGGGTCAGTTGAGAAAGACTATTTGTGTGCTCCAGGATCCTTCCTTTTCTAGACAGTTCCTCTGGTTCCAACAGCAACCGGGGCAAAACTATTCATAGAAAAAGTGGCAGGTGTCTGGCAGGGGAGGGGGACACAACACAATGGTTGCATTTTCTCTTCCTACACAGCTAAAAACCAGACAGTGGGGAAAATTCACACCCGCTCCCATATCCACTCTTGGAGATCACCTTTCCTCTTGTGTTCCCTTTCTGACCTTAAAGGGGCCAACCTAGAGTCGTGTTAGAGCACAACCAAGGTATAGTTTTTATCATGAGAATAAGAAATCTTTTCTGATATTTCCACCATCTCCACGGAATTCACATAGTCCCAGCTCTCAACTCACAATATAATGTTGCTGTAAAATAGAGGCCCTTCCCTCCAGCTGCTAAGCAAGTGTCACAGTAATGTACGAATTTGCTTCCTATTCAGTCAGGTCATGAGGCCATACTTCATGGACTTCAGGCAGGGGCTTTTCTCAACCAATCTGGAGATGCCAGCGAATTGAACCTGGGACCCTTCTGCATGCAAAGCCGATGTCATAGAATTCCAGAATCATAGGTTTGGAAGAGACCACAAGGGCTACCCCGTCCAACCCCTTACAAGGCAGGAATACACAATCAAAGCATTTCTAGAAGATGGCTATTCAGCCTCTGTTTAAAAACCTCCCAAGACAGAGACTCCATCGCACTCCAAAGCAGCATATTCCACTGTCAAACTGTTCTTATTATTAGTAAATTCTTTCCAATGTTCAGACGGAATCTCTTTTCTTGTAGTTTGAAGCCATTGCTCCATGTCCTAGTCTCTGGAGAAGCAGAATGCAAGCTTGCTCCATCTTCAACATGACATCCCTTCAAATATTAAAGCACAGCTATCATGTTACCTCTTAACTTTCTCTCCTCCAGGCTAAAAAAAACCCAGCTGCCTAAGCCACTCCTCATAGGGCAGAGTGTCCAGGCTTTTTATCATTTTACCTTTTACCATGGAAACCATTAACCGTCAGTGCCTGGCCATAGACAGCAGAGGCAGATTTGGGGAGTGGTGTTGCTAAATGGCCCAGAAGGGTGGTGGCATTGTTTGTTTATCTTGATTTATATCCTGCCTTTATCTCAGCATGGGACCCTAAGCAGCTTTCAATGTAAGGTTGAAAAAAAAAACTTAGCTAAAACAATATGTGATGCAAAAGTTAAAAAGCATTAAGCAATCATTAAAATGTTAATTTTAAAACATTAATTTAAAACTATTAAAAATGCATTAAATGCATATTAATATCAAAAACCAGCCAAAAATCTGTTCAAATAAAAAGACTTTGCCTGCTGGTGAAAGGAGACCAGAGCGGAGACTAAGCCAGCCTCCTTCGGGAGAGAGTTCATAGCCTGAGAGCAGCCCCAAAGAAGGCTCTATCCTGTGTCTTCACCAGATGAACGTGCGGGGGTGGCAGGACGGAGAGAAATCTCTTCCCTGAAAACTACAGAGATACAGGCAGACATCCAGGTTTCCAGACAGTTTATCACTTTGATAGTGCACTGATCGTGACAAACTTTACATAAGGGAAAACCTGAAGTGAGTATAATGTAGAAATTAACAGACTTAGCAGGAAAACACTAAACAGACAACCTGAGGATACAAAAAGAGCCACTCTGTAAAGACCAGAATTAGTCACTGGCCTAGTAGAAGCCCTAGATCTAACCCATAAATATTTACAATGTTGTTGAAACACGAACAGACAATACAGTTAGGTTAGGGGTGCAAGACCCCCATGTAAGTGGAAAAAGCACGAATAAAAATCAAGAATACTATTTTTTCACTTCTCTAGGAATCTCTAGGTCCTGCAGCATGATTCTATGGTCAGCTTCTAGGAGAAGTGGGCCACAGATTCATGCTGGAAGACCTAACAATGCCTAGAGAAGGTTTCTCTTTAGGAATCTCTAGGTCTTCCAGGGTGACTCTATATAGAATCACTCTGGAGTTCCTAGAGATTTCTAGACAGAACACATTTTTTCTGTGGCAGAAACAAATAGAGTAATAATTTTTTAAAAATAAAGAAATTAAATAAATACAGCAAAGTAACTTATGAATAATCAAATCCATGAGTGCAGAACCTTCAAACGTGGAAGGTCCATTGTATGTTCTGCACCTAGGAATTTGTTACTACCAGAGGCATAAGCACACAGACAAAATGTTTCTCATTCCATTTTCACTGGGACCAGCTGGGAGTTGGCATTGCCAACTTACATTCAATAAGCAGTTGCAAAACACATACAATCCAGTGTTATCACATTATTACTTAACCAGGTCCCTACACATTAGCCATGGACATTCAAGGAACAAGGAAAGACTAGCACAATGACATTGCATCATCCACATTCTTCAACTGCATGTTACATGTGAGAAACATGGGCAGCTTCGACCGACGCATGCCATTGGCAACACATAGTTAAAAAATAACAACATGATGCTTCAAAATCCATGGTTAAGTAGAATTTTTATTGGGACCAATAACAAATGTGCTGAATTGTAGGCAAACGTTTTAGTTCTGTTCAGATCTCTGCATTACAAAAAGCACATAAGAGGGAAAAGAAGGCTAATATGATGGCAGACGTCATGAGATCTGAATGGTCACAGTCTCAAGAATGAGCAGCGGACAAGCATAGATTTAACTGGGTAAGACTCTACTGGACACCATGCAGATTTCAAGTTACAAAGTAAGACAAACAAACACATATCCTTCAACATTTAACCAATGAAAACCAGAACATGTGGGATCAAGCAACATCAGAGTGTGGTGAAGATGGCAAAAGCTACTAATGAGGAAGAACACACAAGCTAGGAGGGGCTGTAGCAATTTGTTTTTACCCAAGTCTACTAGGGAGTAATGTAGAGTCAAGTCAATTGACTTGGACTCAAGTCGGATTCAAGTCACTTCAACAACTGGACTTAGACTCGACTTGGCAATAAATGATGCACTGAGTCAACTCGTGACATGTATATTTTAGCAACTGACTTGCTGCCCTTGGTACAGTAATATAACATGTTCATCCAGAAACCTTACAACTTTGAACAATGGCACCATCTCCTTTTTGCTTACTGGTCCCATGATGATCTGTCCAAGCCCAAAGCTTGGGCCATTTCTTGGAGGGGAACAGCAAACGTGCTAGGCAACAGGCTTGAGGCGGAACTGAAGTTAGCTCGGCAGCCTGTCCCCACTGCATATCAAAGGAGCCTTCTAAAACTTTTCCTAACAGGAGAAGAACAAAACTAGACCCTACGGATCCTTCCTCCTGAAGCTCTTGAAGTAATGGTGACTAAGAAGGATCCTATCCCCCACTTTTGAAAGACTTCAGCTGTAGAAATGGGAAGTAAGAAGGATCCTATTTTCCCCACTTCAGAAATTGGCTCCCAGACTTGAGACTTGACTTGAGACTTGACTTATCACTTGAAGGTAGACTTGAGACTTGACTTGAAGCTTAGAGTAAAAGACTTAAATATATCAATGCTACTGGGAAGAACAAGGTTCTGCCCTCCTTCTCTTCTTTCCCTGTAGAGCTAATTGAACATCAATTACTTTTGCACTCTGAACTCAGTTTACAACAATTGAAGTAAGCTGAGAACAAAGAGAAAAAGTGGGTGAAAGAAAGAGAAAGTAGGGCATTTTAAAAGCAGCTGAAAAGTGGGATGACATGGAAACAATTGGGACTATCATTTTCAAAGCAGGATAGCTGGAGCTTCTGCGAACATATGATGTTTAATTTTCCCTGTTATGAAAATAGAAAATCCAACAGTTACTCATATTTGTCTTCAATTTTATCCAAAAACAAGCAGGTTCCTTGATATGCAGAGAAAACAAATAAGGAGAAACACTGCAATTTTTATAATTGCAAAGCCAGAGATAAATTTTTGAGTGGTACACTCAGGAAGGCCATTGGAAATTTAACATTTGTATTAGCTTTTCCCCAATCTCAATAATAAAGTGGAACTATAAGATCTTGATTTTTTGAATTTCTTTTTTAATTATGAGTTAGCACTGCTTATGTATCTTCCCCAAACATACAGACTGGGCTTAATTCTTGCTCTTCCAGCACATTTCAGAAGATGAAAAAGAAAACTCCAAGTACAACTCTTTAATTGTACTGGAAGTCATTTCACAGTGTTTGCCTTCCCTTGTTCTAGATTCTAGACTTTGGACACAACTCTTAGAGAAACAACCTGAGTCTTAAAATGGTATTCTGTGTTTGATGGAAATTTTTTATTATTCAGGTTAACTTAGTCAAAAAGCAGTTACCAATTGCTAATCCTTGAGGAAACATTTTGGTAAAAATCTGAAGAGATTTTCAGATATTAGAAATTCTAATAAAGTGTTACCATGTACTTAATTTTTTTCTTCCAACAAATCCAACTAGCATGAGGGTTTATTCAACAGCCTCTGTAACAATAGGGAGACAGAAATGATGTACAGTACTAAAACTGGGAGGAAGGCCAGGTTTTACGAAGAATACTGAATATGGAATGGCACATATATATCTTACAATACTGATTACCCAAAGTGGAAGGGGCATTAAAATTTTAGCATCTTTAGCATCCGTCAGCTCAGAACAGGTTTTTTAAAGGGGGAAAAACCCAACAGAACAACATGTGATTGCAAGACTTAGCAGTGATTTTCAAGGGACAAAGTTTAGTAAGCACTCTTAATGGCATGGTGGATAAATTCTCTCAGAAGTTGCCTCAGAAGAATGAAAAATAAATTAGTGCTGGATAGCCAGAGACCTAACATTTAATATCACAGCAAACTGTCTCTGTCATGTATGAATTAACTTCAGTTTTTCCGTCTTCAGTCCTAACAAGAATCAATATGCTCTGATTGAGAACATTTGGGGGTGGGGTGGAGGAGAGCAAGGAATTAATAAAGTTTAAATATTGAACCTGAAAGGAAAGAGCCCTCTTGCTTGATATGATTAAAAGTAGCATGGAGAGGAATGAAAAGCGTATGGCCACATGCTGAATGCTGCAAGAGGAAAATCAGTCACACTGCTATGAATCTGTGGAAGCCAAACTATTTTCGTAAGTGTTTATTTTTATTTCAAGACTGCATTCAGCATTTTCCCTCAGCCACAAAAACATGTAATCATAACCCAATGTTTTCATATATGTATTTTCAACAGAAAGCTCCTGAAGAAGAAAGGAAGAGAATACTGTTAAAACACTGTACAAGAAAGAATCCAAATAAAAAATACAGTTGACCAAACAGAAGAGACAATAAAAAGTGGGTGAAAGCAAAATAGAAAGCAGATCTGTTGCCCACTGAAAGAGGAAATTACAAAAATTATGATATTTTCTTTAAGAAAAAGGATGATCCAGAGGTCAGGCTGCTATCCCTGGATTTCAGATATGTCAATTCAGTCTTGGAACACTTGGTGAGAAGGGACAGACACAGTGAAGCACAGATATACCAACTATTTTCTAAAATCAAAAGCTATATTACCTATTTCAGTTACAGCACTGTCGTACTATGAATCCACTTTAACTGCTATGGTTCCACCCTGTGGAATTCTGGTGTTTGCAGTACATGGAGAGGCATTCTGAATTCTCAGCTGGAGAGCAATAGTGCCTTGTCAAACTACAAAAGCTGGGATTCTACAGAATGCAACCATGGCACCTGAAGTCGAATCATAGCATTATAATAGCGTAGTGTAAAAGGGTCCCCAGTCCCTATACTACCACGGCTACTGATTAGAGAAAGAACCACGGGTAGTTTGGGCCAAGACACTAACACAATAGAGCAGAGATAAGAAATGCTGTAGTTTTGGACTACAGCTCCCAGAATCCCCTAATGCTGGCCCTACTGACTAGAGGATTCAGGGAATCATACTCCCCCCCAAAAAAACTTTTCCAAGCTCTGTCATGGACCACAATCACCTGCTCAAGAGGTCAGGCAACTCCAGAAGCCAATCACAAGGCATTCCTTGCAACATACTCCCAACATCTGTAGTCCCTCTTCAGTCTGGGCAACATATCCCTGAACGACAGTCTCGCGCTGTCCCTTGGCACTAGCAGGATTCTCTCCTGCTTGGCTGGCATCTTCCACGATTCTGATTTTGCCATGTCATGTCCTTCACACTCAGTAACTAAGAAATGGTCCTTCTTCTATTTCTCTGCATTGAATGGTATAGTAGTTGTCTTTGAAAGGCAGTAGGAAAAGAGAGAGACCACAAGTGGGCAGACTCAATCAAGGAAGCCATAACCCTGAGTCTGCAAAGACCTGAGTTGATAACAGGGTGACTTTGAAGTCTCTCATCCATAGGATCTAGATAACTCAAAAGTCAACTTCACAGCAACTGAGAACTAGAAACTGCCTCACCCTCTTTACTCTATCCCATTCCACTTACGCATCTTCCTGCGAACTGCAAACTATCCAGGTTCTATCGCAGACTCTAGAATAATGTTATTTGTCTGGACAGCAAGTCCCAGAGTCCCTCAACCAGCAACGCCACATTTCCAAACATTGCTCTTTCGGCATTCAAGATTAGCCATCCGTGATCCCCGAATCTTATTATATGAATCTCGTTTTATGTCAGCGAGCCCCTTTGTTGACTTTATGAACGTTCACAAAATAGTCCAACTTCTCTTTCCATCTGAAATGACATGTCATTCAACAGCAGGACACACCACATTCCACAGCATGCTTACTCAACCAAGTCCATGAAGAAGAAGGCTAGAGATTTCAAAGTCTTGCCCACAGATCTGTGCATTTTTTGTTTTGCCTAATAAAGTTATTGCCTGACCATGAACCATCACATTTTATGGTGAGTTATAATTCAAGTCCAGTCTCATTTTCAATCAGGCCTTGTAAACAGCACTTCTCAGTCCCACTAATCCTGTTGAATTTGGCAAGGGACACAAGCCGAAGTATTCCTTGTAGCTACAAAGCAGCATAGTATGGTGAACTGAATGATAAAATGGGGCTCTTGGGGGACCAGGGGTTGTATCCCTGCTTGGTTATGGACAAGGCCAAGAGAAAGGCAATGGCAAACTTCTTCTGAGTAATTATTGGCAAGAAAACTGTAGGACAGTCACTGTAAATCAGAGTCTGCTTGAAAGCCCATAACAACAACTAGGGACATGCAGGTGTCCTCAAGGGCTTCAGAATGCAAAAATGGCATTGGGTGCTACATGCAGGCTGTGGGCCACACTTCCTCATTCTGGTCTAAAGCAAAGTGTCATACTTGTTCATAGAAAGTGAATCATGACAATTCTGCTAGCGATTGATTTGCAGTCATCCAATGCTGGTATAGTTCAGAAAGGGAGAGCTGCGCTTGTATATGTTCATTTCTGCATAATCTATATATATGTATAAAGGAGCCCTGGTGGCGCAGTGGTTAAATGCCGGTGCTGCAGCCACAAGATTGTGAGTTCAATCCTGCAAGGCTCCAGGTTGACTCAGCCTTCCATCCTTCCGCAGGTCAGTAAAATGAGTAGCCAGCTTGTTGGGGGCAATTAGCGGACACATTGTAAACCGCTTAGAGAGCACTTAGCTGATAAGCGGTATAGAAATACACATGCTATTGCTATTGCTATGGGTATGAGTGTGTTTTTGTGTGCATCTGTGTACATATAGCCTTCAACCTAGTATTAACACATTCTTAGAAATTCCAAATAGTAGATAAATATATTTTCTGGCTTTGTATGCAATGGCAAAAAATGTCTTTGCTTGGTTTTGGAATCTAGATGTCCCCAACAAGAATAGTTCTCAGTAGCTGCAGCCAAGCCTGGGAGTTACCTTGCTAAAAAAAATTGTATGCTTCATAGATATTTATTTTGTTTTATTTAAAATCAAGACTTGTCTTTAAAATCTAGATGTTACAATGTGGCCAATGTGCTTAACAGTTTTTATCTTTCTCTCTCTCTTTTTTTCATACTACTCATTTTCATTTTTCTACCAGGTTCTCCTCCTCACTGTTGCCTATTTGCTTTCATCGCTGTATGGGGGAAAAAAGGACTTAAACTAGAACAGCAGTCAAACAAATAAATAAAATACTTCTAAACCATAAAAACAACACAGATGCCTCTATCTTTTCCGATAGGCTCCTTCATTTTGCAGTTTCCAAGAAATGGGCTCTGCAACTATATGGCAAGAGAATGAGGGATGTACAAGTACATGTGGTTTATTTGAAGAAGGAAAGGAAAGAGTTTCTATTTGCTAGCTCACTAAGTTTCTAGCCTGCTAAATTTAAAGAAATAGGAACTGAAATAGATTTAAATAATATGTATTCCCCACAACCACTTCTTTATTTGTATTCTTTGCCTTAAGACACTGTTTCGGTTTGTTTTTACTGTTGGCAGCTGAGACCTTGTTCTAAAAACAGGTCCGAAATATTCAGTGGTGATACCATTTCCACTGAGGCTTGGCCAAAATGGTGTGCGGTGAGACTCTGCTACTTCAGCTGTTCGAGCTCTCCAGAAAGGGAAGGACATCCTGAAGACAAGCAAGAGCAGAACATTAAAAAAAAAAATCTAACATACAAAAGACACTTGAATCTGGATTTTACAGTCAAGCACCATCCTACAGCATCATTCCAAACCACGCAGAGAAGGCAGGGTAAAAAACAACAACAGAAAATAAGAATGAACATGCTCCACTCCTGAGATTGCCGGGGCTGCACAGAAAACAAAAAACTTGTGGTTACTTTAAAACCAAACATATTAAAGCATTCATACCAACCCAAATACTGGATTCATACACTATTTTTATGGTTCCATTTAATTCTCCAAGGGAATATGTGTGCTAAGCAGAAACTAAAGTATGAGATTTTCCTTTCATGTTCCTCTTCCAAAAAACTTTTTGGACCAAGGGCAAGATTTCAGTCTTAAATACAGAAGCAGATATGCTGTTAAACCAGCTACCAGGTTATTCATAAGGGCAACAGATTTGACCACAATAGCTCACAATGTTTTCATAAAACTATTTTCTTGTTAGAAATGTAGGGAAAGCCAAGACTGAGTGGCGATATGCCAATATAGCCCTAAAGTTTATGTGTTTGCTTAACAAGGACCCTTGAGGTCAGTCACCAGAGATGGTCTAGGGCCTTGTACTGAAGACAAAATTAGGCCTTCCATAAAAAACTAAAGCTTTGGGTAAGAGCAGGTCAGGAATTGGCAGACTTCAGAGTTATAGGAATATTTTGTTTTTCACTAGGATTCAGAGCTCTGTCAGCTGTAGCCCGATGCAAACCAATGTTTCAGGACGGAAATAAAGATTGTGGAACAAGTGGCCTCTTTTCAATACATGATTAGGTGAAGAATTTGCTTTCATTACCAGAACTGGCAAAGATTTGGAATGACTACTGATGAATATCAAGGAAGGAAGTGCAAAAGCAGGATTACAGTAGGGGAAAAATGACCAGAGACAATTTGCGTATCTTTAACATAGGTAATGAAGATGCAGAAACAGTTAAAGCGTTTGGCTCAGTCATAAATCAAAATGGATGCTGAACTCAGGAAACCACAAGAAAGCTAAGACTTGGAAAGGCAGCCATGAAGGACTCAGATAAGATCCTTAACAGTAAAGATCCTCAACAATAAGTATATATCATTAAACACCAAAGCCAGAATCATTCATGTCATAGTATTTCTGACTTCTGTGTATGGACATGAAAGCTGGACAATGACGAAAGCCGACAGGAAGATTAATTCATTTGAAACATGATCCTGGAGGAGCGATCTGTGAATACCATGGGCTACCAAAAGATAAATTGTTCTAGAGCAAATTAAGCCTTAATTCTCACTGGAAACCAAGATACCTAAACTGAGGCTATCATATTTTGGACATATCATGAGGTGACATGACTTACTGGAAAAGAAAATAATCTGCCATGAAGTGGAAGACAATTGTAGAAGAGGAAGATCACATAACAAGGGGACTGACTCAATCAAAGAAGCTACGGCCCTGAGTATGCAAGACCTGAAGAGGGCAGTTGTAACTATTGTTCATGGAAGTCCTTCCTTCACAGGGACATTATGAAGTTGACTTGACGTCATGTAACAAGAAAAACACACCTGAACTAAAGCTGCCATACAAATCCTCTAACACACAAATCCTTCCCTAAAGCCTTTTTGATTAATTTAAGAGAAGAAGATGAGTTTTCCTGTTTTTATTATTTTAAAACTATAATACCAAGGGTTGGAAACTCTTGATCTACTATAGCCTGTCATCAGAACAAGGCTGAGGATTCACCTTTGAATGGTTTTCCTGCTTAAGGTTATTTGATACTAATAAACAACATCTTAATTTGGATGCACCCCTGGGATGCTCCAGTCTTGGTGCACTGTAGTGAAATATATTCAGATAGTGTTCCCACTACTGGTGGAACTGGACTATTCCCTTTGTTCCCCCGGCCATTTGGAACTACAAGCAAAGAATTGGTCTTCTTTGCCTTCAGTGGCATTATTACACAGCCAAATCTAATTAGCTACATAGTTTTGTGGTGCCTTTGTATTAATCACATGATCCCTGATTGGCTGGAATCACTCAGGAGGAAGAAAGCTTGGCTAAAGGAAAACTGTAATGAAGCCATAGCCAAGAGAAACAAGATCAGCAACTCAACATGAACCACTGCAAAGGAAGGGGCTTGTCAGGAGTCTGAGGGTGAGCAGGTTGTGTAGCATATGTGTGAAGAAATCTTAAGTCACCTGTATGAAGTTTGTTCAACTAACATTTGCAAAGACTCGAACAGAGTGCACTTTATAGGTCTCTAAAGGAAACGGAATATTTTGTATTTAGATAATATATGTGTATGCCATCTCAAGCACAAGCTGGAAACAAGCCATGGGAGTCAAAATGGGACTTGAGACAGTTAACAATACAATGAATAAAACAAGTGTGTTAAAAACATAGAACAGATTGGCTAAAACAAACTTTAAAAGCAATTACAAATATTTTTCTTTCTTTAAGGCAGCACCCTGATGGATTAAGAGACCCTTTTACAGAAACCCAATTTAGATGCTAAAGGCTTATCTGAATAAAAAGTTCTATGCCTCCTACCAGAAGGAAGACAGGGAAGGTGGCAGCTTCACTTCTCTTGGTAGGAACCTCCACAGCACCAAGCAGCCATCAAAGAAGACCTTTTTGTCATATCCTCAGCAAATATGCCTCTAAGGGCACTGAGACAGAGAGAAAAGACTCCCTGAAAGATCTCAAACCCAAGCAGGCTCATTTGGGAGAACAGACTCCTTCAAATCTCTGGACCCGTCATATACAGCTTTGTGTATCATAACCACTAGTTTAAATTGTGCCTGGAAACAGATTGCTATCCAGTGAAAGCTGTTGTAACAAAGGAGTTGTGTGCTCCCTCTAATTGGCCCCAGTTAAACATCCAGCCACAGCATCTTGAACCAGCTGAACCTTCCAAACACTTTTTAAAGGTTGCCTCTTGCAAAGCACTTTATAGCAGATCATATCAGATGTAAGTGAAGCATGCATCGCTGTGGCCAGATCTGACACCTCCAAGGATGGATGCAATTGCTTCAGCTGTGCAAACACATTCCTAGCCACCATCAAAATCTCTTTATCCGAGTTCAGAGGTGAAGCCAGGAATATACCCAAACAAATAAGATGCAAGTATTTGAGAAAAAGAGGGAAGATCTTTTCTAGTATAGTGCCACCTGTAATTGTTCTAAGCATTTATATTTAATATTAGGAATTGCCCAGTTAACATGAAGCGTGATTTTAGTCAATCAAAAAGTTTTAATCTGTTAATCTAGCCAATTAATTAAATGTTGCAGCTAAGGTGAGTTTCTCTCAGAAGTCATCCTGTGGTCTGAACAGGCAAATGCGAAAACTCAATGCAGCTTTGTCGTGCTAAATAACAACCCCCTGTCTGGCCTATGGTATCAATCAAATTCTACTGAACTTTTAAAAGAGAGAGGAGGTGGAGTGCAATGAAGTGTGAATTACCAGTGCCATTAAAGTAAACAATAAAACTGTCCGATAAGTTCACTCAAGACAAAATTCTGGCAAGAGGTAACAAAGTGTGTTATTTTAAAAAGTGTGTGTGGCAATCTGCATGAAGGGGAAACAAGGGGGAAAGACACAGAACCACAGTATCCACAAGTGGCTTAGAATCTCTTTAGGTATATGTCCCCATGAACAGCAATCAGGATAAGGATGCTGAATAGTAACTGTATCCCAAAGGATGTGCTAGCTATGACCTGTCAAACCTTATACAGCTTGGATCCAGGCTATATGAGCAACCATGATCTCCCATGCAGCCTCTCTTGGTGCTGAGATTTGGGGGGGGTATCTCCTTGTTCCACCACCTTCATAGGCATGTTTCATCAGGAGATTAGAGAGAATCTTCTCAGTGATCCCAGGCTCTGGAACTTCCAACCTACAAAAGCCACACTAACTCCTTCCTTTCTGTCCTTTCAACAGCAGGCAAAAATTTGCTTACCTATCTAGACCTTTCGAAGTTAAGCAGTAAAAGGGTTTGTACAGAAAGCTGGTTTGTACTGAAACGCTTTTACAGATATCTGATGTTTCAACTAATCTGTTTCATGGTTTCAACACATACCTGTTTATTGACTTCACTGACAGCTGCGCTGAGTCCCATTTTCTAGGAGAGAGGTGGAACAGAAATCTAACGGTGAATGGCAGACCCTCCGGTTCTCCTGGAGAACAGACCCTCCGGTTCTCCTGGCAAGAACAGTCCTGATTAATCCTCTTTTTCAGTTGCCTTTAAAATGTTCCAGTTTCTCTCTCTTCCTCCTGCTTTCCTCCTTTGTTCTCAGTTTGTTTTAACAGCTGCAAACTGGATTTGAAGTGGAAAAGTAGTTTGCACTCACTTAACTCAGGAGAGAGAAGAGAAGCAGGGGAAGAATCTTTCCCTTCCCTGTAGGATCAGGCAAAAGCAAACTGCTACAGCCTCTCCCACCTTGTGTGTTCTTCCTCACTAATAACTTTTTCAGCTTGACCATAACCTGCTGCTGTTTGGTCACACACATCTTGGCTTTCATCTGTTAAACGTTGGAGGATATGGAATGGGTATGTTCATTGAGTTAAGAGGGTGGACTCAGTGGTCTACAGGGCCCTTTCCAACTCTACCACTGTATGTGGATTTCTCTAAACATCCGTTTAAAACCATGGATACCAGTAGCTATCAGTGCCACAGGATGAAGAAAAAAAGTATTAGCAAAAGAGCAAGATAGTCCTTCCACATGCAGTGGCAGTCCACTTAGATGGAAACAACAATCACAGAGCAGCTTCACACATTGTTTGTGTGACTTTTTGCTACCTGAGGCAAAATAGAAGCTGTTGCCAAGCTGTTGCAACTGAGTCTTTCTTGGACCTTCATGACAAAGCAGCACTCTCCACTGCACCTAAAACACCTAGCCAGCGTATGGATTGTAGTAGACTGTGAGGGACACAACTCTGTCCTTTCATTCATTACCGCTACTCAACACCCTCATCATCTGCTGCCTGAGGATGGTATCTCCTTCTGCTTAATGGTAGGGATGACCCTATTATGAGCTTTCCCAAAAGATATCCGGCTGCCCTAAGTTGTATTTTGGTCTAGTTTAGGAAGGCTCTTTCTGTGTATTTAAATTTTCCTGTGGAAAGAGGAGAGCCAAGTAACTGCTGAGAATTTTTTCTTCAGTTGTGCTCTCAACATGGGCACTATGAGAAAAGAAGTAAGTTTCACAGTAAGATTCAAAGACTTGCAAAGAGATATATTAAAAGATTAACTTTTCCCCAAAACAATGTATTTTGGAGAAATGCCAATGACATTGTTTTGCTGTATAGCATTCTCAGTAAATATATGGGTACTTACTGGGGAATAACCACAAATGAGCTAAAATGTTAAGAGGTAGGAAACATGTCTTTGTAACCCACTGTCCTTCAATTGAGTGGGAGCCAGGGGACAATTTCCCCACACGCCGCAAGGGCCTCATCCCACCCATCAAGCGCAAATATCTGTTTTCCTCTGCAGCTCCTCTCAAAATGATGAAGGAAGTTATGTCAAATCACTTCCTGTCATCATTTTGGGAAGAGCTGCAGAGGAAAACAGAGCTTTTAGGGGACAGTACAGGGTTCTAGGGTGGGGTGTTTGTGCATGTTTTCTTGCTTTCTGCATGGTTTCAGGGCAAAATCACATTTTTTATGGAAGATTGATGGCCTGGGGTACTGGAGGGGAGCTTCAGAGCTGACACAAGTGGGGTTCAGGGGTTGCATGTGACCCACAGCCTTCACTGTACCCAACCCTGCTCTAGCTGAAGGGCCCAGGCTGTGAAAGCTGTCATTTCTGAACACGGTCAATGCAACGTTCAATTAAAGCCATTTTACATTCAACATACAAGCTGAAAATGCAAGTGTTTCAGTCACAGCTCTGAATACTGCTTATGAAAGTGTTCACAGGGATTTAAACAAGGGGGTAGCTCTGAGTGATGGATACTAAACAAAATGTTAACTGAAAAATCAATTAAGAGAAACATACGAAAAAGTCAAGAAAACGTGAGCTCTATAATGAAAAGTCAGCCTAAGTGAACATAATACATACACACTAGAATTAACAATAAATCTAACTCTGCTATTATCAGACTTAACTTTCAGACTCTCTTTGAGGTATTTTCAAATAAATCTTTTTACTACGTGTGGGCTTTTTTTTTTCATAAAAGCAATTACTTTAAGTAGTGGAAAAACTCACTCTCTGGAAGGCATGCTCTCATACACATCAATATTGCTGGGGATTTTTTAAAGAATCAAAACCCTTTTTTTAAAAAAAACACACAAATTAAAAAGTTCAGTTTTATTTTTCTAGTGTTTTTCTAAAAAGATTACGTACACACACCTGCTGAAGGCCTATCAATCTGAGCCTGAAAACATTTCACCTCTGCATCATATGTGAGAGCAAAAAGTGCATATTAAAACATTAATCACAGTCCATTATATTCTGTCTCCCTGCCAAACGTTTCCCATTACATCACTGAAAAATACCTATTAACTAAAACCTGATTCTGACAAGTTACAGAAGTATAGTGTTCTTGTGAGTCAGTAATGTACAAGCCAGTTGTGGTACTTTTCTTTTTTTGGAGTCGAAAAAGAGTTACACAATTGATTTTGCAGTGGCAAGCAAGTTTAAGTACTCAGTGGAAGAGAACTGGAGACATTTATGACTGCAAAGGGGTTGATTTAGCTTCTGCTTCTACTGTAAAATAATTCAAAAGATTATTTCAAACCTCACTGCCCTTTATTAAACACATTCATTGAGAATGTATGATATGCCCAGGTCGCGTTAACAGGTCTTAAATATATTGGGATACATTCTGGTGAATGCAAAACTGTATTGTCTTGTGAAGGTGGGCCTTGCCTGGAACAGTGTCTCACAGGAAATTACAGCAAATGAAAACCACACCACCACCCCTCCAGCAATGGAGGATTTATGTTTTTATATTTAAAACCAGTTATGCAAAGGAACCAAAATATACCCATGTTGCCTTCTAGTCTTGACAATGGCTAATCTGTAAATTCTGCATATGTTCAAGTCATTATTTTATTATTAGAAACACTACATGATTTAGGGATGTTTAGATTCCAAAACCAGGAAAAGACATTTCTTGACATTGCATGCAAACTCAGAAAATGTATTTACTTAATATATGGAAGTTTTAAAAAGTGCACAAACATTATACTGAAGGCCACACACCCACGTATACATCGTGCATGCACAGACATACATGTACAGTTCCTTTCTAAGCCCTTCTGGAATAAGCACTGGATAGTACCATACCAGCCACTCAGCAGAACTGCATCCATCACTTTCTTGGAACATGTGCCTTCAAGCTGACTCCAGCTTTTGATGATCCTATCCTTGGGTTTTCTGGAAAACGTTTGTTCAGAGGCGGTTGCCACTGCCTTCCTCTAAGTCTGAGTGACTTACCCAAGGTGGGTTTCCACGGTTCAGGAGAGATTTGAACCTTGGTCTCTTGTTGTCCTTGTCCAACATACAGTCCACTGAACCATGTTGGCTCTTAACTACCAAGAACGCTAGTGTTCATGTCCTTGCACTATTAGGAGGACTGAGAGAGAAGAGCCTCAGGAAGATCTCAGAAATGGAAGTGGGTGAAAGTGGTCCATTTTTGTTGCCAGGTGAGGTGAGGAGTTAAACTAACGAAATGTCTGTGAGTCAGAGAGAATTTCATAAGCCAGTAGGATTTTCCCAGTTACTCCCCCAATTTCTTCTGGGAATGTGACTTGTGCAAAGTCACCTAGGGAGTCTGCAACAAGTCCCTGTAATGCCCCCCCCAAATCAACAACATTGTGAGAAGTTTTGAAACTACAAAATGCATTACAACCCCTCACAAATGCAGTAGTTTGTGTATTTCCCCCACCTGTAAAACTCCCACCCACCCCTCAATAGACCAGCCCCAAATTATCATGAACTGGAAATGACATAATAATAATACTTCCAGTTTGCTGATATGTCCACGCAGCCCACTAGAAGGTACATAGGTGTGCAAGTTCAGACCTGTCACCTATAGCTGCCCATTCCAGTTTAGACCTTCAATTCTGTGATCAAAACCTGGTTAGCACTGAAACTTGGTTCATAAACATATCTGGTCAGCTATCCTCTTGATACGATGGAAGAAAAGGTTTAATCTTAACTCTCTATCCCATGCCATCTCTCTTTGGAAAAAGAGTCTTCCTACAGAGGAAAACTCCAACTCCTTAAGTTTAAAGATATATCAGTGGATGACAAAGTCAGAATCATCCATGCCATAATATCTCCAATTTCTTCTAACAGATGTGAAAGCTGGACAGTCAAGAAAACTAACAGGAAGAAGATAGCAATAGCAATAGCAACAGCAGTTACATTTCTATACAACTAATCAGTACTAAGCAATCCCTAACCAGTTTACAATGTGTTCAGCGAACTGCCCCCAACAAGCTGGGCACTAATTTTACTGACCTGCAGAAGGATAGAAGGCTGAGTCAACCTGGAGCCCGGCAGGATCAAACTCACAACATTGTGGCTGCAGTCCTGGCATTTAACCATTGTGCCATCAGGGCTCTGTTAAGATGATCTCATTTGAAAGAAATGTGGTGTTGGAGAAGAGTTCTATGGATACCACAGATTGCTAAAAAGACCACTGAATGGGTCTTAGAAAAAATCAGCCCTAAACTCTTCCTAGAAGCCAAGATGACTAAACTGAAGCTGTCATACTTCACTTGTATCATAAAATGACATGACTCACTGGAAAAGATGATAATTTCCAACAAACCGGTCTCTTATTCGTAGGGTTACCATAAGTCAAAGTCATCTTGATGGCAAATAACAATACACACACCACACACACGCACACACACATCTCCCCTGAGCCCCTTCCTGGAGCTGGAACACCTAAAAACAGTGTGCATGCGCTGGTAACTTCACAGCTTGACTTCTGCAATGCGCTCTACATAGGGCTACCCATGTGCTTAGTCCGGAAACTTCAACTAGTTCAGAATATGGCAGCCAGGTGGGACACTTGTAGGCCTAAAACTGACCGCATAACACTAATTCTGAAGTCTTTACATTGGCTGCCTATTAGTTTCCGGGCACAGTACAAGGTGTTGGTTATTACCTTTAAAGCCCTTTATGGCTTGAGGCCAGCCTACCTGCGGGATCGCCTTCTCCCATATAATCCACCCCGCACACTATGGTCCTCTGGGAGGAATTTACTGCACCCAGTCAGAACTAGGTTGGCTGCGGTTACCCAAAGGACCTTCTCTTCTATCGCTCCCAAGTTATGGAACGGCCTGCCAGAGGAGACCCGGCATATTACCAGTCTCGACTGCTTTAAAAAAGTGGTCAAAACTGCTCTCTTCCGACAGGCCTTCCCAGACTAGTACTTCCACCGCCTCCTACCAACTGTCTTGCTGTTCTTTTACTAGTCAGTTGAGTGTTGTTAATTGTTAATCGTTGTGTCTTTTAGGGGGTTGGTTTTAGGTTGCTTGGTGGGTGGGGAGGACTGAATATATTTTTTAATGTTTTTTAATGTAATTAATGTATTACTGTTGTTCGCCACCTCGATCCATGGGGAGAGGTGGGATAGAAATAAATAAATTATTATTATTATTATTATTATTATTATTATTATTATTATTATTATTATTATTATTAAAGAAGAAGAAAGCACGTAGCCAAGCTTAACCAACTTGGCTTAGATTCCTACATATTACACCAGAAAAGGAAAGGCAAAGTCCTAGCTATGTGTGTGCCTTCAAGTCCCCTGTCAACTTATGTTGATTCCATGAATTTCATAGGTATTCTTAGGCAAGGACAATTCAGAAGTGGTTTTGCCAGTTCCTTCTTCTAAAATATAGCCTACAGCACCTTGCATTTGTTGACGGCTTTCCATGTGAGTGCTAACCAGGGCTGACCCCGCTTAGCTTCTAAATGTGGATCGGATCTGGTGCCTTTAGAGTATTTAGACCCTTCAAAAGCCTAGCTAGTTTGTTCAGATCTCACAATACCATACAGCTCAAGACTTCCCCTTGTCAAGTCATACCAGGTAGCAGTCATTCCATCAAGCTGTACCAGTTCCATTAGATTCTTGGTATCCATGCATTTCAGTTGCCTGTTGTAACAAATACTATTTAATTTTAAGAAGTTGTGCCCAAATGTGTTTGGTTTTTCCTCTTCCCTCCCAAACTCTTTTTTCTTTTGTGCTGTGCCTTAAAACTGTAAGCTTACAATTATTCAATTTTAACAATCCCTAGGAATTGGAATTTTCAGAGGAGCAGCTTCAGAAAGGAGAACATGAGCCAGCCTACTCTGGGAATACAGTGGCTATGTTTGGTAATTAGAGCACAGTCCTCTATAGTGGAAAGGTTGTCAAAGGATGGTCCACTATTTGATAGGCATCCTCTACGAAAAGGATGGTCCTGCTCATATCTGTTTTGAAGGTTAAAAAAACTGTAGGAAGGGAGAACACGGGCCCCTTGTCCACCAACACATAGCATTTGGACAGCAGACTCAGCATACAAACAAGTCAATAGCCATAGTCTTTCCTACTACTAGATTTTGGACTTCTATTTAAGGTATTGTGATGCCATCTAAATATGCATACATACACATTAACAAATGCAAATTCTGAACAAATCTCTTTCCCCTACTGCCTTGATCATGCATTTCCATTCTTTGGCAATGCTTAAGCTGCCACTCCACTTGGCGCTGCCATTCCTCTATCCCAAAACCTCTCTTCCACTGACATTTCAATGCCCTCAATTTTTTTCTCCTTTGTAATATTGCTTTTCTTCTTTTCAGCAGGGAAGGAAGAGATGCAAGTGACCACCCTATCTAAGTATACAACGTTTTGGTAAAATATTTTAAAAGAATAAACATTTTTTAAAAATTAAAATGGCTTATATTGTGCACACTGCTTTCACTAACAGAACCAACAATGGATCTTGACTTCTACAAAACCAAATTAATTCCTCAGTTCCATGATCTGCAAATTTTCTGTCTTCAAGGAACATTTTCTGTTGAAGGACTGGGTTGGATTAAGCCTTAATCCTAAACTGGCCCTGAACTATGGCTGGATTCTACATGAACTACTTAGTTACTAACTAAGTAGTTCGTGTAGAATCCAGCCATAGTTCAGGGCCAGTTTAGGATTAAGGCTTAATCCAACCCAGTCCTTCAGCAGAAAATGTTCCTTAGTTATGTATGCATAACTAAGTAGCCTCTCCCAGTCAAACCCCAAACTACTTCACTGGGTATCAACCACACCAAATGAAGGAAGCCTATTCTGTTCTTAATCGAAGCGTGGGCAGATGACATTTCCATCCCACCTCCACCAGTCAGTTAAGATGCAACACAGAAGTCCAACAAGGGTCCTGTGTTATCCCACTGGCATACCCTATCCTGGGGACTATAAATCTGATATCAAATATGCCCGCCATGCCAGAGAGGTTTCCCAAATGGATACATAGACAAAGAGGTCAAACGACCAAAAAATAGGTCAGGCCAGGAAAACCTCCAGTCACACTCCCCTAGGGAACATCAGGCTAAACATATCTGAACAGACAAAAGGCTTTCAGCCAATCTGAGTGGATTATTGGGTTTTCCCCAGGTTGAGCAATTTTGACTTTAGAAAAGTCCTACACTGCAAGATCCATCTGCATAAGCCAATCATGCAAATTACCAAGCTGCCATTGTACAGCATTTCTCCCTCTGTTTTGGACATTGTTCTTCCCGGGAGAGGGCCTGCCCTTGAGGTACGTTCTGCCCTATAACTAGTCCTAGTTTTTGAGGGTCTCTTCGGAGAACTCCCCGCTACACTAGCAGATCAGCACTCTGTTAGATGAGTGAGACCCTCAGCTGCTTCGCTTCTCTTCTCTTTGCTGAGCTCCGTTCTTCTCGCCGCTTCCTGGACTGAAGACTTCAGGATAGGTGCAGTATCGCCACCTCTAAACCCTCTTCGCTGAATCCCCTATCCATTTTCACCTCTTTCCCTTCTCAATAGGCCTTGTGTGCGTGAGTACGTTGGCGTGTGAGAACACGTTTATTAATAAAATCCAGTTATTGGTATGTTTCTCTGGCTTTTTGCTTGGTCTGACCCCATAAAAATTGGGTAAAAGATTCTGCTGGGTTACCCTGCCCCTCGTTTTGCTATTGCCACTGCTCCACTGATTTCCCCAATCTTTGTATTTTTGGAGTAAATCACAGTGTCCCCCAAGGGACCCCCAGAAGTCAGAGTAACACCTGCTTCTGAGTGTCATCCATATATGCCCCAATCGTCAGCAGTGTGGACTTCCTTCTCTTGGTGTGGTTGATGCACAACAAAGTAGGTTAGGGGAGGCAATTAGATGGTGGTAGCGATGCCATGATTGTTACTATGTAGAGATTGTTTATAGATGTGTCACTCCTGGTTACACATGTGTAAATGTGATACTGAATTCTGGCCGACATCAATAAAAGGCCCTGTGGCAACATCACCATAAAGGTGTACCATTCAAACAAACAAGAAAAAAATGCAAATTTGGTACTAAAAATTCATGAACTTTAGCTTACTAAGCTTATTTGAAAATCCATCATTGTGCAAGATGCATTCAACACTCTTGCAGCTGCCCCATGTTTTACAGAAGTTTGTCTCCTTGTGAGAAGCTCTTAATAAAACTTCCAAAGAACCCAGTAGGCAATGGTTCTCCACCCATGGTATGTGGACCACTGGTGGGACACACAAAAGCAGGCTACAAGGGACAGAACTTTCACGACATGAAATTATGGAACTGTTATTTTTTGTTATATTTTACTCTAAGCAGTAATCTTTATTTCTAATAATACTACTGCAAGCTTCTGTTTATTATCTTTTGTGTTTTATAGTTACCACAGCAGTCCTATGTACACTCAACAGTGTTATTATGGTTTTCAACTACTAACAGAATTACTATTTTTGCTTGGACTTGATACTACTGAAATTTTTATGTCTTTAAAGCTTACCATGAACGATTAATTTAACAAGAAAATGTATAAACGTTCTCAGAAAAAGTAGGCTTTTTGTTTCCATGATGGTGGTACTCACCTTCTTCAGGGGATAGGATGAAAGGCACAAAAAGTTGAGAACCACTGCCCTACAACACTAATTGTAGGGCAGAGATTCTCAGTTCAATTTTACTCAATATTCTGTATTATTTTATAATCTGATCCTCAAATTTTAACATTTCCGGCCAGTGAGAAACAGACTGTGCATATAATTTTAACAAACACCACACACACAAAAATCCTAAAGCCCAGAGACTATTCCAGAATAAAATGGCATAATTACATTTCCTACCATGACCTTGTAATCTCTGGAGTATTTATTCTAGACTAAACAACCTCCTTTAGCTGCCCTGCATCTGATTGTCAGTAAAAGAAGCTTGTTTGACAACTGTTCAAAGCAGAAACATTTTTTTTCCCATGATTACATTATGTTAAAAAAACCTGAAAAGTAGGCAGGGGGGAGAAGAACCACCCAGACTCATTACCGGACAAATATTCAGAGCACACAGGCTTGTGTTCGACCAGTGAGTTAACTCTGAAGCCAAATGCCAATGAAAACAATTACTAGGGACATTCTGATGTCAGGTCCAGGCTTTTGAGGTTAATTTAGTGGTAACATACCCAACTGCAGCCAATCAGAAGTATAAGTAAGTACACAGCCGAGCGCAAGCTTCCTTTTTGTTCCTTTATGCATTTTCCATATTCCTCAGTTTTACAATCCTCCCGAGACCGCTAACAGTTACAGAACCCACACTAGACGCACAGGTGGGCGGACAGGAAGTCAAAAATTCTGTTTCATAAGCAGCCCGCTCCCAACATACTCCGCTAACGACCTTGACAGAAGTGCTCCTTTCAAAAACGCCATATACTACAGGGTGCCGCTTGAAAAGCTCAGAAGACGCTTTGCCAAAACGTCCAGCTTCTCTAAACAGTGGGGTTTCAGGCTTCCTGCAGGAGGCCACGTCCCTGTCCTTGGTTTCGATTCAATTGGACAGCCAGCATTATCTGCTTCCCTCATTATTAAAAAGGAAAAAAAAATACCCGAACTGGTTTCAAACCACCATACAACCCAGGCAGTGGCATTCCAAGCCTTCTCAGGGAAAAGCAAAATAAATCTACCCCTAAAAATCAAGGGCCCTGATCCAGGTCTTTGCATGCAAAACTAATCTTTTGCGCCAAGGAGCATCCCTGGATAAGAGTTTGTTAACCCACCTCTTTCAGAAAACATTATCCAATCAGTGAAATGGAAGCTGGAGAAAGGATGATACGCATGTACAGCTGGCCCTCCATATTTGCTACACAGCAAAAGTGTAAGAACTGCAAATATCAAAATGTGTGCTTGTGTGACTGTGGGAAGGGGGCTGAGGCACGGAGAATGGGCACCCAGGGTCCAAACCAGGTCAGGGAAAGGAGATAGAAAGGGGATGGGCCCTATCTTTCTCTCTCTTGCCCATCTCTGTGAACCATCCTTAGCTCACCCGGCAGCATCTGGTGGTGGAGGATAGGACGAGGAGGACCAAAGGTGGGTTTTTAAAGGGCTGCACAGCCTGACTGGAGCTGTTGAGAGGGAAGGTTCCCCCAGAAAAGAAGTGCCTCAGGTGAGGGGGGATGGAGAAACTTGCAAATAATCAATCAGTGAAAGTGAAACCCACAAATATGGAGTGCCGGCTGTAATTTTGCAGCCAGTTGTTCATCTGTATCTCATCTGCATCATGTACATTAGTCTGCTTCTGCATGAAAATCTATAGAATCACAGAATCATAGAGTTGGAAGAGACTACAAGGGTCATCAAGTCCAATCCCCTACTACAGGTCTGGGGCAAAGAATATTTTATACCTATTGATTCTCTTCAATTATCCATACATTTCCTATTCCATAACATTACTTGTGAAGAAGGTGTTATTGCAGCTCCTGGGCCATCCTTGGGGTGACATTAGATATCATTTTGATATCAATAATTTGGCCTACTATACCTCTCTGTTCTCCACGTGCTTGCGAGGCCCCCGGACAAGCACGCAAACAGGTTTGGTCGCTAATCGCTGGAATATTCAAAACAAATACAGGCTGGCCAGAAATAGCCAAACTGCAGCTTCAGGAGACCTCAAGGCAAGTATCCTCATTACGTATGCACACCACGTACAAAGAACTCCCTGCCCCGAGCAGGCAGCTTGATTAGAAGAATCCTCACCCATCAAGCACTCTGCGTTTGCATACTGCCTATTCCATTGTCAATTCGGAACTAACTCAATCATGCTAAATTCTGACCTTTCAGAGGCTTTGTCTCCAACCCGAAACTCTTTGTTTTCCCCAAGTACGGACTAGCCTGTGGCTACATTTTCCTCTTTAAAAACCCCTGGTTTTGGGAGCTTCTTCGGATTGCTCTGACCACTCGGATCACTTGGATCGCTCCTGACTTGCATCCAGCCTTGCTGCCACTGTGCTTGGCGAGCCTTCCCTTCAGTCCCACATACTGAGACTCCATATCTCCGAACTCCTGTTGCAGACTACCCGGGCTTCAGGACAGGTGTACTACTACCCAAACAAACAACTCCTCTAAAAACCCCACTATCCTACTCCAACCTTTATTTCTTTAGTTCTCTGCGTGACTGTGTTGCATACACTGTTTGATTGTATTTTAATAAAGATCACATTTATTATTTCAACTCTGCGTGCCCCTTGACTTGGCCTGACCCCGTAGACATTGGGTGAAAGATCTCGCTCCGTTGCCCTGCCTCTCGTATTGCTAGCTTGTGCTCTTGGCTAATTTCTCCCAACTCATATAATTGAGAGCGCATTTTGGTGTCCCTTCCGGGACCCCCAGTAAACAGGGTAACACAGGAACATTAAAAATCCTTTCCCTGTTCACTCCAACTGCTATGTGAGGTATGGCAGGATGGAGCACAAGAGGAAAGAGATGATGTCTACCTCAGGCTGATCTCCTGATATGTGGGACATCATGGCAACAGGTTAGTCAAAGCACTTTAACCCACAGGCAGCTTGGAAGCACCCAGATGGCTTTCCTGTCCTGTACAAAGTATTCCTGCACATGATATATTCACCCCTGAAAAACTATGCGCTTGCTGGGAGGGAGGAGTCAGGTGCCAAATGCTGGTGTATCTGAAAAGCATCACTTAGAATTGGGAGGGACCGAAAGCCATTTAGTCAAACCACTTGTTTTGAAACACAGTTTTTTAAGAAACAACAATCTACATATGATTTGAGGGTGATTTTTCTTTTGAGGTGTTAGGGGAACCTGAGGAACTGAGGGAAGCAAACCACCACTTTGCAGGTAGCTTTGGGGACTTTTGATTTTTTTAAAAAAAAATGGGGGTCTATGGGGCTTTGCAGGGCTTCGGCAGGCAGAGGAAGCAAGCCTCCACATTTATGGGTGGTTTGGAGGGTGGGGGTTGCAGGCTGATATTAGGGCAAAAAAATAACCAGAAAATCATCATGGATTTTTTTTAATTGGGGGAGTGGTTTGGGAGCCTTCGGAGGCCAAACTTAAGAGGGCCCCAGGGGGGCACTTTGCCCACCTCTATATTAACATCACCACCCTTGGACCTTGTTCTGGCATTGGTCATATACGGAGCAGACAAATCATCACAACGCAGTACCTCCAGCTGCCCAGAATGATGTCATTCTCAATGATATCAAAAGTTCCTGAGCAACCCAACATTATTTTGGGGGGGTGTGTGTACTGGATTGCTACTCCCAGAATTTCTCCAGTCAAGTATGGTCCCCTAGTTAGGGAATCCCCCTTCCTTTCTCAACAAGGACAGCCAGGCAGTTTCTTGCCAGGGGTGCCTTTGCCCATCTTAAGCCAGTGAGGCAACCCACAGGGCCACTCCCACTCAGGCCCCACTTGTTTATTATTTCTCTTCTTCGCTCCCTTCCTCCTATCCTCCTCCTCCTCCTCCTCTTCCTCATCTCATTATTGTGCCACAATAATAACAAAATTCTGCACCATCAGAGCGGATAATTTAAAATCTAGCATAATAGATGCAGCTAGCAACAATGGCTTTAGTCACAACCAGACTGAGTCTGTGACAGCAAATTGTGCTAGGGCTGCCTTTGAAGGGTTCCCAGAGTGCAGAACGTGATACTGACAACCTGAAATAGTACCCATATGAGTCCCCCCATCAAATAAGTTGCAGTGGCTCCCTCTTTCTTTCCAAGCTAAAATTCAAAGGACTGATCATTACTCCCAATCCCCTAAATAGCCAATTTTGGAAGAGTTGGGGTGATTGTTTCTTTTTTTGGAGGGTGATATTGGATTGCTACTTCCAGAAGCCCTCCAGTCAAGCATGGTCCTCTAGTTAGGGAATTTTGGGAGGTGTAGTCCAAAAAAAGTAACTTCTCCAAACCCTGCAAAATCACATTTCCACCACATGAATTTATTTGCTGGTGGCCCCACCTCATATACTATATACTGACAGAGGCTCAACTGGCCATAGTGGGGACAGGTCTTCTCTATTATGGAAGTCCACATGGCCCCCTCTTTTGTGCAAGATAAAAACAGTATTCTTCCACAGAGCTTTCAGCTTGTAATCTGGAATCACATCTCATTTAATATTGATACTGCTCTGCTCAGCTGCTGTTTCTGTTTTTCTTTGCTTTGAGAGTTTGCATTTAAATTACAGTTATTTTATTTTCATTGTTAAAATGCTTTGAAGGTTCTTGAGAACAAAAAGAGGAAGGAGTAAATAAATACTGCAATAATTTTGGAGAAAGAGATAGAGAAAGAAGTTGTATTTTACTAACATAGGACTATCTCAATGATCAGCAGTCTTGTGAATCTCAATCAGCACTTTGCACTGGGAAAACTCAGTACTCGTTGGCAAAACACAGACTTCTGTTTCTCTCTTGCCTGGAACAAATTAGTATAATCAGCAATGCCAGAGAGACATGTCATTTAGGAGTTGGATGGATATTCCAATACAGGTATACCTCAGTTAATGAAGTGCACATATTCCTGGGCATTACTTCTTTAACAGAAAATTTGGCACCAGAGACAGAAATAACATGGAAAGATCAGGGAAAAAATAGGAATAAGAACAACATGGAAAGAACAGGGAGTTCAACATATGTGGGCAAACCCTTGATCTAAAATGCCATGCACATGTGAAAGGAAACAACTGGGTCAGGCAACCCTTGCATATGTAACAAAAACATTTTGAACTATCTAAAGACCATCTGAAGGTTTCTTCCAAAATATATCTAGGGATGACTTTTTCTCTTCCATTTTGGTGGCCAAATACATTTAAAAAAACATGCTGGGGAGGCTACTGAGGCAGCCTTATTTGCTCTCCCCTTTTCTCTCTTGCTGTTCATCCATGCTCAGTACAGGATTCTGGAGACCTTGCCAATTGTTGGGAAGCACACATGCAAAAAAATTTACTACACTGTTCACTGCAGACATTCTACTGTCACACAACACTGGAAGGATATGTTTCTGTTGCCTCCCTGTACCATCCTCCCAATGCCAATGCAACATGTGGGTCCCCACACCTGTGCCGATAGTCAATGGATGTAACATGGGCCCCCACACCTGTGCAGGTACATGCCCACTGCATTCACTGATTATAATGGGAGCAATGCTTAGTGTGACTTTGTATTTGTGTGTGCAGAGATTGCATCAAAGGAGAGTATTACATCCACCACCGTTGTCTGCCCAGCCTTGTTTCTGTGCATTGGATGTAACAGCTGCATGACCTTCATATACATGGAGGCCAAAACCACTTGAGTCTTATCTGCAAAGGATAGGTTAAAGAGAACACAGAGACTCCAAATCTGGAAGTCAAGATATTTAAATCATATTTACATCCTACATTTTCTGTACATGAGTATGAGGGTAAGTCCAACAGTCAGTGCTTTTGTATATTTTATAACAATATTAAGCATTGGAACAAAGGGCATGGTCCCCTGGCTGTCTCAACAGGCAGCTGCAACTGGGATGAAGGACAAGAATTGTTCAACATGGTGTCCTCCAGACTTCAGCTACAATTGAGCTTAACCCACAACTGGGCCAAGTAAACGAAATACCAAAGGCATCCTGAAGCTAGCCGCCAACACCCTACTGCCAACAAAGGACATCTGTTTACTGAGTTTACTGAAGCCAAAGAGCTCCCTGGCTGAGAATTCTAAATGCCCCTCCCTAAACTACAAACCCCAGAATTCTACAGGATGTTGAAAGATGTTGAAACAGCACTATAACAAAGTAGTGCGGGACTGGCCATCAGTATTTTAAGCACCAAGCAAAACCATGCTTATTCATGCATTCATATCCTATATACTAATAGCCAACTCATTCTCTGAGTGCTAATTTTTATGTAGCCAATCCAGCAACACTGATAAACAATAGGGAGCTATGAGCAGGTTTGCAAAACTACAAATAATTTAGGAATTTCCAAGAAATCTGTACAGAACCCTTGGATTCCTTTGAACTCAGTATGAAAACCATGCATGAGATCTCAAGGACTGGTGCCATTTCAGTTTGCTGTGCTTTCTTGCTTGCTTCCTCTTTTTCTTTTATTGTCTTTTCAAACTAATACTGTTAGTCACTCGCTACAGCAAAACTCTATGTCCCTAAAATAATATTGCAACTTGATTACTTACGATTTATTGCTTACCAGCCAGTTTCCTAAAGCGATGTGCAGACTTCAGCTTCTCTAACTCTCAGGAGGAATGGTCTCTCCCGCACTGCCCCACCACTACGCCAACTCCATCCCATTTTTGCTGTCAACGCAGTGTATTACTTCTGTCCTACAGCCTTCTGAAAATCTACTTCTGGTAGCATTTTTTATTGATTTTTGAGACATGGTTTATTACTTTCAGAACATTCCATGCAATGGGTCTTTCAGAAATATGCCAGCCTTTGTAATATCATTAACAGCACGCTCACTGCAGCCATCTCAGCAAAACTGCTGCACCTTTCACTAAACAGGTAGGAGGGAAACAAGATTTTCAGGCATTGAACACAGATCCTCTGGGGATGAAACCAAGATGGTGTAGTAATCGCACTGTTGGACTAAGACTAGGAAGGGCAAGGTTTAAAGACAGAAGGATCTCGTATTCCAGAAAGCTGCCACTTTACTCAACATGTTCTTTCTTAAAAAAAAAAAAATTAAAAAAAGGCGCCACGATTGACAACCCCCGTTGTATCAAATGGAATCAACAAGTTCCCCCTGCAATAGTCTAGTAACCTCTCTCTTCCTCTACAGCTATTAGGAATACTCAAAAGAGGAAGGGAGCAGCTTGTTGCTGATATGTCCCTTCAAGTTGTTTCCAACTTGGGACAATCCTAAAGTGAACCTATCACAGGGTTTTCATGACAAGATTTGTTCGAGGGAGATTCCTTTGCCTCTCTCTGAAGCTGTGAAAGTGTGACTTCTCCAGGGTCACCCTGTGGATTTCCATAGCTGAGCAGGGATTCAGTCCCTGGTCAGTCCCACTATACCACATTGGCTGTCTCTCAAACAAAAGCCAAACACTGGAATCCTTCAGCTAGGTGCAAGACAATCTGTACATTTCAGTGACTAAAAATGTCTGGAAGAAAGCAAACTCAAACCTTTATTTGGTAGTGATACTTAATGGATAAGACTCTAGACAAATTGCTATTTCTCACCATAGCTTACTTCATCAGGCACTTTATATTCCATTCTTAATTCTAAGCAGAACAGAAGTGTAGTTTACTGTAGTGGCTACAACACTGAGGTGTAGAACAGGAATTGCCTGATTGAAATTCTGCCTGTCCTCCATAAACTTAACTCAAGGTGGCTCAAGTCTCACTTGGATGGATCTGAAAGAAGGAGTCAAGGTGCAACTGGCATCAAAGGCACAAGGGATTCTTACAACTTAAAGCTTGTAATGCTGTTTGGGCAGACGTTGAAACAGCAATGATAATATGTCTAGTCTACCTGGCAGTTAGATAGAAGGCAGTAGGAAAAGTGGAAGACCACATTATAGATGGATAAACTTAGTCAAGGAAGATACATCCCTGAATCTGCTAGGAAGTTGGGGGCAGCTGACTTGGAAGTCATTAATTTACTCATATGGTCACCAGAAGTCATTCAATTTAACAGCAGTTAACAACAACAAACCTGGCAGTTGATGCAATGACTCCTGCGATAACATAAACCAATATTAATGAGTAGAACTGCAACCTAATCAAATGATCATAACAGTATTAGCATACAAATCAAATGATTTGTCCTTTATTCGCAGATTAGGAGAATTATGTAATACTTTATCTGCATCATTTAGAAGATGCAAACATAGTTTGTTGCACTCATCATCTTAGAAGCGGCATTCCTGCTGTGTGGGAGAGAAAGGAGAATGCTTCTTTTTCAAAGATAGCTTGCCACCACCTTTTTTCACACTAAAATTTTTATTGAAATAAATTAATATTTAGAATCATAGAATCATAGCGTTGGAAGAGACCCCAGGGGCCATCCAGTCCAACACCCTGCCATGCAGGAACCCATATCAAACCACTCCCAACAGATGGCCATCCAACCTCTGTTTAAAAACTGCCAAAGAAGGAGACTCCACTATACTCCCAGGCAGCAGATTCCACTGCCAGACAGCTCTGATCATCAGGAAGTTCTTCCTGAGGGTCAGGTGAAATCTCCTTTCCTGCAGCTTGAATTCACTGCTCCTTGTCCTAGTCTCTGAAGCATTGGAAAACAAGCCTGCTCCCTCCTCAACAAGATATCCTTTCAAATATTTAAACATGGCTATCATGCCCCCTCTCAACCTGCTCTTCTGCAGACTAAACATCCCCAGCTCCCTAAGCTGCTCCTCATAGGGCTTCATGGCTTCCAGATCCTTCACCATTTTGGTCGCCCTCCTCTGGACACGCTCCAGCTTGTCGATATCCTTCTTATAATGAGGTGTCCAGAACTGCACACAGTATTCTAGATGAGGTCTGACCAATGCAGAATAGAATGGTACCATTACCTCCCACGATCTAGACACCATACTCCTATTGATGCAACCAAGAATCGCGCTGGCTTTCTTGCTGCTATTTTAAATGTGTTCAAAATAATATTTCTTAAAATTGCTGCCCATTTAATCGGGAATAAGTTTTTAGAGGATTACTTTTTTGAAAGTCTTTTAAAGCAAACCAATCAATCAGTTGTACACTGTAGCTAATAATAACAATATTTGATCCTATATTAGAGAATGATCCATTTTAATATTCACTCAATGTGTGTCATTTTTTTCAAAGAGCAATAATATTTTACAAACACCACCTGATGAAATTTGGCCTTGTGTTGACAAGCACTAGGTATGAGAGACTGCTCTGCATATACTGCTATAAGCCTGCTCTCAAACTCGTGAGGAAAACATGAAATGTCAAGAACCAAGCGGTCCTTGGTATGGAATGAGAGGCCTGTTTCCTGACGCACATTTTCATTTGTCATCAGAAATCCCAGGGCTTTGGTGGCCCGAGCAGCTGTTCCAGGAACAGGTGGCATGTGCTAGAGCAGGCTGTGTTAGGGCTGGGAAAGCTAATTAATATTTGCCTCTGATAACTTGATACGCCAGCAAATGGAGAGGAAAAAAAGCACAGAACAATAAACTGGATATGAAACTCAAAATTTAAAGGGCTCATCAGTTAAGCAGCTGGAATGGACCCTCAAGAAACTTAGTCAAACCCCAGATAGTGAGATTTTAACCAGGTGCATGGTCTTATTTGCATTATAGATGCCTTTGTGCTAACTGTTCCAAAAGCAACTGTTCAAACAGCTATGCCCAGCACAGGATTTTATTTATTTACTCATATTATGTCTTACCTTTCAGTCTGGATTCTTCATAATGCCTTCTCCCCTACAGCAAGGTAGTGGGGGAGTAAAGTGAGGCCTGCAGGCCACAGGCTGCCCTTGCAACTCCTAAGTGTTGCAAGCCCTCTAAAGCAGTGGTCCTCAACCTGTGGGTCCCCAGATGTTCGTGAACTTCAGCTCCCAGAAGCCCCAGCCACTATGGTCAATGCTCAGGGCTTCTGGGAGCTGAAGTCCACGAACATCTGGGGACCCACAAGTTGAGAACCGCTGCTCTAAAGCCTCCCCCCAATTTTTGTTTTTAATGGGAGGGTGATTTTTGCCCACTAATTGCCAAAATTGTTCCAAAATTTGGTTTGCTTTTCCAACCACCCAGAGCCATACCAAACTCCCCTCCAAAAAACCAAAACAAACAAACAAAGAAATCCAGCCAAAATGGTACCCAGAGGTGAGGTCCCACAACCTTAGGTACACTGAAGCCCACTGGTGCAATCTGCCAAGTGGGCATAGGGAAGAACAATGCCCCCTCTCCACAATCTGCTGTTTACACAAGCGGAAACAAGGGATCAGACTATTTTCGTCCCCATCCCAATTCTAGACAGCAAATCCAGCATGGTGTGTGTGTGTGTGTGTGTGTGTGCGCACACCATACATACATATTTAAATACATACCTACATACATACACTAGCTATTCAGCTTCCAGTACTGAGTCAGCCATAAGCTATCTGCACACATACTAGTCAACCTGAGAATTCAAGTGGAAGCAACCTCTAGTGACACCCCCATCCCTCCTTCTTTCTCCAGTCTTGCACTTCTAAATGTTTTTTAATTTTTAAAAACCTTCTATAGAGACAGACCACTAAAACAAGTAGCCTCTTGTGCCCTGAAACACCTAAAATCATCGATCTGAAAACTCAAGTAGAGGAAAGCTTCCAGAAACATTCCTTCCTCCTTTTTCTCCCTCTCCAAAACGTGTACCTCCAACCCTCTTGAAATTGATGCATAGGTGGCTGGTTTGACCTTTGGGATACTCTATAATTCCCCTTAATTCTATGATGTTGGATGGCCATCCCTTGGGAGTGGTTTAGTTGTGTATTCTGGCATGGCAGGAGCTGGACTAGATGGCCCTTGTGGTCCTTTCCAACTCTACTACATTTTTAGAATCTTGCCTCTATAATTGAGTTTAACTACAGTCATAGTTTGAGTTTGACTAGAGTCACAGAAACATAGAGTTGGAAAAGACCACAAAAGCAATCAAGTCCAACCCTCTCCCATGCAGAAAGCAGAATGAAAGGGGAGAAAGCAGAAAAATTCTGAAAATGGTGAAAGGCTAAGAGATTGGTTATATCCACTTTGTTCATCACAATGATGAAAGGTATCAGTTTTGTTTTTGTTTTTTTACGTAGTTCAACAGTTGTCTTTTAATAACCTTCGTTCCAGGTCGTTATGTACTAGATATTCTATTAAGTAACCTTAACACTTTAGTACATATTTTCTTAAAACCCTCTGGAATATAATAATGTATTTTTCCCCAACTACATATTCTCAAATGCTCTTTATATATTAATCATATTTTGTGTTGGAGGTAATTATCTATTGGAGCCCACTCATTTTTATGCCTTCTTCTCTCTGGTTTCTTAATTTTTGTGAAAGAGCATCTGCTATTTTTATCTCTTGTATACTTTGAAACCATTGCTCGATTTTGGGAAGATCCTCATTTTTCCAAAATTTTGCAAATTCTATTCTTGCGGCTGTTACCATATATAGTATGATAAGGTATCAGTTTCTGAACATGCCTTCGCAGTAGGAACAAAATACTGCAGAATACTGTGGGTAAAATGAGCAAACAGCCTCAGAAATGTGCAGCAAAAAGCAGACAATCACAGAACCTTAGAGTTCGATGGGACTTCAAGTGCCATCTAGTCTAATCCCCCTACCATGCAGGAATACACAACTATAGCTCTTCCAAAAGAGGCCCTTCCAACCTTTGCTTAAAGATCCTGAAAGATGGAGAGTCCATGTCCCTCTGAGTCAGACTATTCTACTATCAAAAAGCTCTTACAGTCAAGAAGTACTTTGTAATGCTGTAAAGGAATCTCTTTCCCTATTATTTGAATCCATTGGTTCATGTTCTAGAATCTGGAGCAGCAGAAAACAAACACAGTCCACCTTCTACATGACATCTCTTCAGATGCTTAAAGATGACAACTCAGTCTTCTCTTCTCCAAGCTGAATATATCCAACCTCTTAAGTTATTCTTCATAAGCCTTGGTTTCCAGTCCTTTGATAACCTTCACACTTCTCTGGACACATTCCAGCTTGCCAATATCTTTCTTGAACTTGGGTGCCCAGAACCGGACACAATATTCCAGGTGAGGTCTGAGAACACAGAGGCATGACTACTTCTCTTGATCTGGACACTATACTCCTCTTGATGCAGCCTCGTATTACGCTGGCCTTTTGGCTGCTGCATCACACTCATGTTTGGTCTGTGGTCTACTAAGACCCCTAGATCCTTTTCACATGAACTGCCTTCAAGCTAGGTGTTATCTATCCTATACTTGTGCGTTTCATTTTTCCTGCCTAGATGCAACACCTTACATTTATCCCTGTTGACATTTATTTTTAAATTTCTCCAGTCTGTCAAGGTTTTGTTCAATTCTGATGTTGTCCTCTGGAGTATTAGCTATCCCCCTTAATTTGCTGTCATCCCAAATGTGAGAAGCATCTGTTCTATTCCATCATCTAAGTTCTTCATAAAGATGTTGAGCAACACTAGGCCCAAGCCAGAACCCTGAATCACTCCACTAGTCATTTCTCTCCAGAATTCTTTGGGTTTCATTGGTCAACCAATTAGAGATCCAGCTAACAGCAGCAATGTCTAGCGCACAATTCATCAGCTTGCTTGAAAGAATGTCATAGAGAACCTTGTCAAAAATCTTACTGATATCAAAATATACTACATCTACTACTCTCCCTGAGCTCCTAACCTAGTAACTAAAAAAAAAGAGAGAGAGAGAGAGAGAGATTAGTTTGGCATGAAACATTTCTGAGTAACGCATGCTGGCTGTTAGTAATCACAGCACTCTTTCCAAAGATGCACTAGTAATGACTTGTTTTCTGGTAACTGACATTGCTAGTTGGTAGTTGCTTGGATCTTCTTTTTTGCCCTTTGTGAAAATGGGGACAACAATTGCCCTCCTCCAGTCTTCTGGGATCTCTCCTGTGCTCCAAGAACTCTAAAAGGGTATTGATAGTGGGTCTGAGATTACATCTGTAAGTTCTTTTAGTACTCCCCGATGCAGTTCATCCAGCCATGGAGATTTGAATTCATTTGGAGTAGCTAGGTATTCCTTTACTACCCCTTTATCTATCCTGTGCTGCAGTTCCCTTACTACATTATTTGTTCTATTTTCACCATTTCACTGTTTTCCTTTTGTAAGAAGACTAAGCCAAAAAGGTATTGAACAATTCAGCCTTCTCTCTGCCCTCTGTCAGCATCCTCTCTATGCAGCGAGTCTGTTTACTTCTTGTTCTTTTTGATCCAAGCACAGCCAAAACCTGCTCCCTTTTATTATTTTTAACCTGACTAGCAAATCTGAGCAAATTTTGAGCTTTTGCTTTTCTGACTTTCCTCCTGCAAGTAACAGCTATGTATCTGAATTTTTGATGGTTTCTCCCTGCTTCTATATCTTATACAGTGCTCTTAAAAACCAGCTCTTCTTCTGAAGGTTTCTTTAGACACCTCTCATTTTTCTTTCTCAGTGGACCTGTTTGTAACTGTGCCTTCAATACCACAACTTTAAGAAACTCCCATGCATCATGAATTCCTTTCATCTGAGCCTTTCTGACCATGGGATCTCACCCAGTATTTCCCTAAGGTTATTAAAATCAGAGTTCTTGAAATCCAGAGGGTGTGCCTGCCTTCCCCAGTCCTCTAACAAATCCAATGAGGATATGGTCACTCTCATTTCTTCAACTCATTGACCAGTTCACCTCTGTTGGTTAACATCAAATTCAAAATAGTTGATCCTCTTGTTGCCTCCTCCATCTTCTGGTCAATGTTGCTTGGATCTTTAAGAAAAACCCAGAAAGTACAACAAATGCTTCCAACTCCCAACACATTTAACCCATCTGGAAGATTATGTGGACAGAACACATTGCTGGGTGTTAAGCCAGGGAGAGTAAAAATCTAAAGTCTCCCATAGCTAAACACCAGTTTTGATATTTTTACTGGCCTACAGCTGCTTCTGGGTAAACCAAACCCCTCAGTTATTTTTTTTTAACATGTTGATACTGTGCAACTGAAAATGAACAGCTACTTCTTGACTGCCAATGGCAACTTTGCAAACATTAATGCAACCCAGCCAAATTCTCAACTGATCTATAAAAGACCAGACAAGGAAAAAAAGAGGGAGGGAGAAACAAAAATCACATTTAGCCACCCAAACAAAACATTGGTTTGGGCAGGAAGTCGGCTATTTCATTAAGGTCTTTCTGTTTTGTTTCTTCTTCTTTTTTAAATTCTGCTTTGGTGGAGGGGAAAAAAAGTGGCAAGTTCCCAGATGGAACAACATCTCGATGACAGTCACGTAGGGTTGTGTGGCATACTTACCCTAATTTTCCCAGCAATTCAAGCTCTGGAACCGGTGGCCCATAGGTCTCTACATGCAACGGCCTGTATTCATAGAGCACCTCCTCAATCTTCGGAGTAGGAGCTAATGAAATATGCTGACCCTGTTGGAAAGATACAATGGGATGTTTTAGGACTGTGGTATATTTTAGGAGATTTGTACTAGGAAGGTAATGTTCACCCTTATAAAGCTGGATTTAAAACATCTCATCAAAGCACTCTACTGGCCATTATATGATCCATTTCCTGCTTCTAACTTGAAATTCTTTCCTAGACCTTAACAGTATGAGAATAATGGTTTGTTAGCTATAATTCTTTGGAGAGGGAGGGGTGGAAAATAAGATTTACTGACGTCAGATTTACTGTAAATGAGTGCAGCTGCTTTCCTGTGTCACTGGTGAACTTATTAGGTAAAAACTTTCATTTGTCATAAGCAATATCAAACAAATATTACACAGCAAGCTATTGTAATTTGTAATCAATCATTTCCTGAAAGGCTAATTAGAAAGGGGAAGCTACTTTTAATCTCTCTCTGCAGGGCTCTATAAGCTACCATATAAATTCTCAGGATGGGCTTTTACAGTGGAATCAAAATTAATTTGTTCAGTAAATTCCCACTTGTTCATAACTGGAAGGGAGGAGACTTCAGACATACAATTTAAAGACCGAAATACACTGAAGGTACCAGATCCTGTCTGATCTTGGAAGATCAGCAGCATTGGCCCTGATTAGTACTTGGATGGGAGACTGTCAATGAATACCAGGTGCTGTAGGCTATATTTCAGAGGAAGAAACTGGCACAACCACCTCCGAGTATTCTTTGCCCCAGAAAACCCTATGGAATTCATGGGGTTACCATAAGGTGACAGGCGGCTTGAAGGCGCGCACACACACACACACATACACACTTCTGCAAACTAACTGCCCCTAAGAGACATAGGGCCCCTTGAAAATTCCAGTCAGTCTTAAATTCCTACATGTCTAACTAAAGGTGAAACTAAGGCATGGTGACTTGACCACATTTAAGTTTGCATCTGCCACTAGGAATGGGCTCTTTCTGGTTGGTCCAAAGAAGTATTTGCAATGTAACTCTTTGGGCTTTACTTACTAGTACTGCCCCTGCATCCCATCTTTCCACTCTTTTGAGGGGCTGTTAGCAGTGATTTCTTAAATCTGCACTAGCACTTTTCCAGATGTTTTTGAGAAAATCAACTCATTTGATGTGTTTCTGGCCAAGAGTTCTACAGAAACCACAGACTGCTAAAAAGACCACTGAATAGGTCTTAGAGCAAATCAAGCCTGAACCTTCCCTAGAAGCCAAGATGACTAAACTGAGGCTTTCGTACTTTGGACATATCATGAGACACTGGAGTTAACAAATATGGTTGGTAAAGTAGAAGGCAGTAGCAAAGGAAGGAGATCACAATATAGTTAGACAGACCCAGCCAGGGAAGGCACAGTCCTGAGTTTGCAAGACCTGAGCAAGACAGCTGATGACTGGGGCCGATGGAGGTCTCTCACTGATAAAGTCACCATAAGTCAAAGTCAGTTTGAGGGCAAACAGCAGCAGCAGCAGCAGCAACAAAGTTTGTCCAGATGGCCTTATGGTTTGAAGGACAAATTGTCCCCCTCTAAATATTTTTTAATTTTTTCCCTAGAATTACAGTTTTATGTTAATTTCTATTTTTATTTTTCTTAGAGTTACATTGATCTAATGCAAAAGTTACCATTTCACTGATACACGATAGTAGTGCTGTATAACTCTTTTTTTAAAATTTAAAAGGAGAAGAAGAGAAGAACAGAAACATTTTTGTTGTTGTTCCAATATGTTTGAGATTAAAAGAAAAAAGAAAACAAAGAAACCCACTTCAGGGTGGGAATAACATGTTGCAGTTGGTACTGGGAAGCACCAAAAAGTAGTCTGGGACAAAAGAAATATCATTTGGGTAATTTAAAAAAAGCCAAGAAATACACTAACAAATACTGAAACCTCCCAATATGTTTGTCCCACTTGAGACACCGTAACGTGTCATTTTTTTCCCCATATTTTAATCATACGGTTAAAATGTGTCAAGCCTTGGATTGATTCTAGAAGGACTAACTTTGCAACCTCACTAATAAAAGGATTTTGAATCTCTTTACTTTCAACTGCAAACAGTGCTGGGTTTTACCAAAAAATAGTCCCTAGGTTTGCTGAAAGAAGGAAAAGCAATAAAATTTTAATCTTCCTTTCGAAAATAAAAAGCTCTGCAGCAAACTCAGTCGTCGTTGTTGTGTGCCTCCAAGTTGTTTCTAACTCATGGCGAAGCTTAGGCCACCCCATCACAGGGTTTTCTGGGGCTGAGAGTGTGTGACACGCCCAAGGTCACACAGTGAGCTTCCACTGCTGAGCAGGGAATTGAAGCCTGGTCTCCAGGATCATAGTCCAGTGCTCAAACCACGCACTTGGTAACTTGAAAGCAGCTACCTTCAGCATTTTGGGCTAGTCCTACAACAAGATCGCTGGTCCGCTTTCTCAAGGATTATCCATAAACCATGTCATGCTTCTAGGGAAAAAGGCAACTGACCAATGAACACTGGGATACTGATTAAAACGGAGTAGTGTAAGAAAGAGCAGAAGTGGAAAGAAGTTCTAACAAACTTCTAAGTATAACATTAGTTTATGAGCAGCTCCTCCATAGCATTGAGGCAGCAACACACACTTTTGACTCTTTCCATTTTTAGCACATTCCTGTTTTTGCTTCTCTTTCTGATTGTGTTCTGTCCTAGTGCAAGACCTATAAGTGTGAGTCACAGAGACCACAAAGAAGAATTAAGGTTTCAGAAAGTGCAGAAGAACCTCCTAGAAAGGGCTGATGAATTCTCTATGGAAACTTCTTCACAAATTTTTGGTCTACCTCATCCAGCCATGCGGGGATAGGGATTTTTGAGAATCTCGTTTTCCTCATCATATTGATACTGACCATTCAACACTCAGAAAAAAAGAGGATGAAATTGATAGATTAGGAAAATCCATTTTCATATTATTTTAGCCCCTAGCCCTCCTCAGTCTTCAACTGCCTTTGAAAATAAACAACTGTCAAGCTGAAATACAAAATGCCATTCCTGCTCTATTCCTCCCTCCTCCCAGTTCTACTCAAACTCCTACAGCCCATAACTCATTCAAGTTTTCAAATCAGTTAAGCAACCATTTTCTCTCTCTCCTCGAAAAAATAAAGCATTGGCCATTTCTCAATTTGTTTTTAAAGGCCACATAATTCATTCCCTTTACATTACTTCTTTCCATTGATAAAAAGGAAAAGGCATAGACAAAAAGAAGGGCATTTCCAAAAGAAATTAAATCTTTGGGACAGAGTAACCTAGATGTCTACATAGAAATGCTGAAGCATTTAATATATCAAGTATTTAACATATCAAAAATATGACATTAAATATAAATAAAGCATTGCACAAAAAAGCAGTACTTGCTTTTGATTAGGCAGCATTAATTACAAACAGGAAGAAATGAGCACTGTGGGGAGAACTCTGAATATATTTAAATTTTACACAACACTATCTCTGGCTTATCTTTGCAACCTACAACAGAGGAAAATTTTCTGTGAGATTTCTCCAGGTGATCAAGGTCCTGTTTTCTAAATCTGCTGCCCAGTCAAAATCAACAATTTCAGTGTGTCTGAGAAAGGGACCCACTTTTCTTCTTGCTCTTTGCACTGTCACTCTCCTAAACCCCTAGCTGAAGATCAGACCAACTGAAATTAGTAACATCTGTCATAAGATTGGCTTGCTTTCTGATGACTGTTCTATATCTAGGTGCAATGCAGTCTCCCTCTGATTACTATACAAGAGATATTAGCCAAATGTGGTTAGGTACCTGATTTCCATGTAAGCCAGACAAATCACAACTTTGAATCATAGAATCACAGAGTTGGAAAAAACCACATTGAGTCCAGCACCATTCTGCCATGCAGGAATACACAATCAAAGTGCTCTCAATAGATGGCCATCCAGTCTCTGTTTAAAAAGCTCCGAATAAGAAGGCTCTATTATCTGCTGCTACAATGATGGGTTCATTCTTCACAAAATAAGCTGACAATCACTGGTCAAATGACTGAGTTTAAGAACATGCTAATATCCAGTTCCAAATATAGGTGGCATGTTGTGTGCCTCTTTTTTTTTAAAGTGCTAAGCTCATAGAATTTGTGTGATAATCCATTATATGGTGAAGGATCTAAGAGGAGAATATACAATTATTGCAGCCATGCATACTTAAGACTTAATTGTGACAGGGGAGAGATGGGCAGTGAGTAGCCCTCCATAAGTTGCTGGATTGCAACTTCTATTATCTCTCACCACTCTGCTGGCTAGGTATGATGAAAGCTACAGTACAACATCTGGAAAGCTACACATTCCCTACTGCTGAAGCCAGATTTGGGAACCAGTGGTTGTGCCAAAAATTCTATATTTATTGGAGAACTTTCCCTTAAAATATTTTCCAGAGGGTATTTGACACTCCATAAGCTGTCATACTTAAAGGACAGTGGATCCTCTTTACTCATGACCTCCACACATGTAACTTCCAGCACACACAAAGCACTATATCCCATACCTAAAATGGCAGTACCACACACTGACCCTGAAACATCCATACACACATTACTGTCATTGAATGTAATAGGGCCTGTGTGTGCACAAATTTCACCATTTGTGACGGTCCTGGAACATAACATCCACACATACAGAGAATTCACCATAGTTGTCATACTAAATATTGCTTAAAAAGATAAGCAGACAGATGTTTCTTACTTTCACTCAAGTGAGGCTATTCCAGAAACCAGTGATTTTGTATGAGAATGGCAACCCACATCAAAATATGTAAGCAATATCTCCTATCCTTAAATCTTGTAGAGATCGTCTGGTGGATTGGTTGTTGTGGGTTTTCCAGGCTTTAAGGCCATGTTCTATTAGTATTTTCTCCTGATATTTCACCTGCATCTGTGGCTGGCATCTTCAGAGGATCCTCTAAAGATGCCAGCCACAGATGCAGGCGAAATGTCAGGAGAAAATACTAATACTAATAGAAAAATACTAATAGAACACGACCTCAAAGCCTGGAAAACCCACAACAACTTATGGATTCTGGCCGTGAAAGCCTTCAACTTTATATCAAACATCTCTTCTGGTGGATTCTTAACCCAAAATTCATCAGACATTTCAGACAGCTCAGACAGCTCAGAAAATGGAGAACAGGAAAGCTGCCTCAGTAAGGGGACTGTATGATAACTATAGGCAATCCTTATCACAAACTCATCATCAACTGAAACTGTAGTCAGCAACCTAATCCTACCTTCTAGAGGGTTTTCCGGAAAAGACACTTCTCATCCTGACCAAAGCTAAAGATTAGAACTGGAAGAGGCTAGTTCTGTTTTTCCTAAAAATTCAATCACTATTTTTCAATTTTTTTTGTTTAAAAATATTCTTTATTAAAAATGCACCACACACACAAACAAAATAATCTAAAATAAGACAAAAAATTACAACCACACATAAATACAAAGAAAAGAAAAACACGTACTCTGGGAGAAAGGCAGAATATATCGTATTTGCTGGCATGCAACACACCTTCTTCCCCTGAGAAACAGCATTTAAAAATGGGGTGCATCCTATATGCTGGTATGCCTAACACACCAGCAAATACCGCCCCTTTTCCTATGCCTTTTGCCACCGCGTGAGTTCTCAGCACCGAGGCAAAATGGACAGGAAAGGGCAGGGGAGCTCTAGGGGTTTAATGGAGAGCTCCCGCAAGGCTTCTCCCCTCCTTCCTTTCCATTTTGCCTCAGCATGAGTTTTCCGCGCTGGGACAAAATGCACTTGAAAGGTAGGAGAAGCTCCAGAGAGGGAAAGGAACCTTTATGCGAGGCCTCTCCCACCCTGCTTTCCCTTCCGTTTTGCATGAGAAGGGAAAGGAGGTAGCGCCAGAGTGGGGGAAAGAAAGTTCACACAGCTTTCTTTTTGCCCCTCCAGAACTCCTTCCTTTCCCTTCCCCTGCAAAACAGAAGGGGAAAGGGAGGTGGGAGAAGGGTCTTGGGAGCTTTCTTTCCCCACCTCTGGAGGTAGCTTCCTTCCCTTCCCCAGCAAAACAGAGGGGAAGGGAGTGGAAGAAGACATACTATTGTTTTTTTCAAACAAATTCCCCCCCAAAAAAATGAAAAATGGGGTGAGTCTTATCTTATACGTCAGTAAATACAATAAATAAATAAACAAACAAACAAAATATAAACATAAAACACTAATAAACACTAAACACTAATTATAAACAGTAATTATGAAAAAGTAACGCTAAAGTCCTAAAGCTAACTACTAACAAAACAATAAAATAGTAAAACAAAAGTAGTTTCCAACTATGCTAATGCAAAATATTGGTTACACAGAAAGATAACAACTTCTCTAAGCAAATACAGCAGGCTCTCCTCAGACACGAATTTGTGTTCACACAAGGCATTGCATCACTGTATGTAAAATGGCAGTGACAGGCATGTGCATGCATGTTGCTGACATTAAGTATTATGGGATGCGATCAATTTCATTATTTCATGGGTGGGCATTCCGGGAACAAAACTCCGACATATATGGAGGGCCTGCTGCTATCATTCAAAAGCTTCTGTTGCTACTTTTCTCAAAAAATACTAATTATAAAATCTGACTATGATATTACTATAGTTCTTTGCCCTTGCAAAAATCTTGTTAATAATTCCCAATCTTTGGTGAAAATCATCACCAGTTTTTCTCTTATCAGTGTCATCAATTTGTCCATTTCAGCTAAGTCTAACAGTTTTATCAGCCAATCTTCTTTCACTGGAATTTCTGTATTTCTGCACATATAACAATCTTGTAGCTGTGACCAAAAATCTCAATTACTTGCCATATTTCTTCTCCAGTCAATCCTCTACTAACTCCAGCAGATACAACTCAGGCCTTAATGACACATCCATTTTCAAAGCATTACATACTATACCATGCATTTGATTCCAGAATTTTTTGAACTTTACACATGACTCTACCATGTGATAAAAAAGTTCCCACCTACTGCTTGCATTTCCAGTATCATCTCTAGCTACATTTCCAAAATGCTTCTTTTTTACATTTTGCCCAGTTTTTTTGGAATCCACTGCTTATAAAAATTCTCTTTTAATTTTTCTTCTTAAATATTTAATTACGAATTTTGAGCATTCAGTATTTATGTCACTCTTCCTTCTTTGTCCCTCTAATTTACTCACAGACTGAATTTGTTCTGTTTGATTATTATTGCTGTCGCTGATGATTCCTCTATTTGCTATTTCAGAAAGGGACATTATTTTTGTAAAGTAAATCATGTATACCAAGATCTTTAAAATAAAAAGCATTTTTTAAAATACACAGCCACACTCAAATTCTACAACTTCTGGGACTGAAGCTGACTCTATGCTCACTGTAGCATTAGGAATTCACTCCCTTCCCTGCTGTAGCCCTGCACCATACCAAAACTCTGATCTTCAGGGTCTCTTACCCCTCCAGAGCAGGTTTTTAGAGTACCTAGAGCAGTGGTTCTCAACCTGTGGGTCCCCAGATGTTCGTGGACTTCAGCTCCCAGAAGCCCTGAGCATTGACCATAGTGGCTGGGGCTTCTGGGAGCTGAAGTCCATGAACATCTGGGGACCCACAGGTTGAGAACCACTGGCCTAGAGGGTTGAAGGAGGTGAGATATTCCCTCCCAGTTGCAATCACAGAGGCTGCTTGTATGAGTTGGAAGACATCACTTCAGCTAAACTGCAATCTTCTACACACTTACCTGGGGCCATATTCCTCTGAAAGCAATGAAACTTATTCGACAGCCAACATGCATGGGTTTGCACAGTAAGATTTCTCTTGTATCTCCAAAGAAAGCAAATATCTGTTTAATAATATATGGCACTATAGTCTGCTTGGCTGTAGAGCAAGTTTCAGGGTTACCTGGCACGAAGTTATCGAGCCTCTTTCCGCCCCTTCACATCAATGCATCAAGGCTTCCCGGATTGCTGCCACAGGTCCAGTGCCAGATGCAGACAATGAGGAGGGAGAATTTGTAGGAGTTTCTTGGAACTATGCACTCATTAATTTTTCAGAAAAAAGAAATCAGAGTTTCAAATGCAGCCATCACATTTACTTTCATATCAACCACATACAAAGCAACGAGTTATCAAAGCTGAACACTCTCTGTGTTGGGATGCTTTGAAAACTTCATCCGACCCAGAACACTTTGGCTGCCAGTATGCAGGTTAAAACGGATTGGGGCCCTGGAGCAGTTCCAGAATTGGGTCCCCTTATTGCACATGTGTAAGCTATTCTAGGAATGATCATATAGAAATTAAATAAATGAATATACAATTGTGACACTGTAGGTTTATTTACAGTCTTAAGTTGACTTCCAGCCTTGCAAGACTGGAAATTCCCTCCCAGTGCTTTTACTAGGGTTCTTGCCAGCCTTCCAAAGCTGACTTCCACGCATGGAATGACTGGCAATCTCCCAGCTCTATCAGGTATGCTGCCACCACCCCCCTGAATTATGAATTAGACAGAACAGGAGGGACTCTGCCTAATCTCTAAGCGTAAGGAACTTCCACCTCCCCCTTCCCCTGAGTGAGAGGTCCTATGTAGCGTGTGCCAACCCTGGCGTGGAAATGGAGAAAAACGGAGGTTTATAAAAGTGTTTTAATCAAGGCATGCAAATAAACAATATCACACTTGGGAGATCCCCTCTCCCAGGTACACTTAGTTACAAGAATTTACAAAACAGATATAACAGCACAGATACATTCTTAAGATCAGCCAATTCCCAAAATAACAACGTCCCTAACGCGAGTAACTACTTATTTCTAGTTACTCACAATTAGGTTATAGGCGTAGATGGTCTAAAGGAGAAGAGAGGGGGGTCCAGGAGACACAGCATGCCTGCCAGCTCAACTGGGCCAGCTCTCCCCTCTCTCTTTCTCTCTCTCTGTGTCTCTCTGGCCACATGGCCTCTCAGAAGTTTTATCTCTTCCTCCTTGGAAGGATCTGGAAGCCTCTCCAAGATGCCCACCTCTTTTCCTTTTGGTTGGTCAATTCTTACCTTGTGACCTGTGATGCCGACCCTTTCTTTTTGGTTGGTCAACTCTCACCCTGTGACCCTTGATGTAATCCTAACATCTCATTAACCCTTGGTTTACCTGAAGAGGGAAGTATCTCCCTTTGATAAGCCTAGATAATGGAAAGCCCCATTATCACACGCCCCCCCAAATCTCAGACGGTCTGGGAACAGCTGAAGGCTGGAACCACACCGGCTGGGATTTCATCCTGGGACCCAAGAAAGGAAAAGTCAAAGAATAAATGCAAGCGCACACAACAGTACAGGTTAGCCATATTATCAATGCGGACATGTAAAACTCAGCCCTCTTAACCTCCCTCCAGTCCTCTGCGTGACAAGGAATCTGCAACCACATTAGAACTTCCAGCCACGTGCTGAATGTCGAAGTCAAAGTCTTGTAGGGACAGGCTCCATCGTAGTAACTTCTTGTTAGTTCCCCGGACTGTATGTAGCCATCGGAGGGCAGCATGATCAGTCTGGAGGGTGAAGCGACGACCCCAGACGTATGGTCTCAGCTTCTCTAACGCATATACAATAGCATAGCATTCCTTCTCTGGTATGGACCAATTGGACTCCCTTGCAGAAAGCTTCTTGCTGAGGAACAAGATGGGATGCAAGGTGCCATCCGGACCCTTCTGTAGTAATACTGCTCCAATGCCTCTGTCAGAAGCATCTGTAGCCACTACAAACGGCTTGTCAAAGTCTGGTGCCCTGAGCACAGGATCTGCCATCAAGGCCTGTTTCAAGGCTGCAAAGGCTTCTTGACACTCTGCTGTCCATTTCACTACTTTAGGCTTCTTGGAACCTGTCAGGTCTGTTAGAGGTGCTGCCATTTGGCTATAGTTGGGCACGAATCTCCGGTAGTACCCAGCCAGGCCAAGGAAGGACTGCACCTGCTTCCTGGAACGAGGAATTGGCCAGCTATTAATAGCTTCCACTTTGACTTGCAGTGGAGTGATAGTCCCCTGTCCCACTTCATGGCCAAGGTAGGTCACTCTGTCCAGTGCAAACTGGCACTTCTTTGCTTTGACTGTCAGTCCAGCATCACTAATGCGTTGGAAGACAATCTCCAAGATGCCCACCTCTTTTCCTTTTGGTTTGTCAATTCTCACCTTGTGACCTGTGATGCTGACCCTTTCTTTTTGATTGGTCAACTCTCACCCTGTGACCCTTGATGTAATCCTAACATCTCATTAACCCTTGGTTTACCTGAAGAGGGAAGTATCTCCCTTTGATAAGCCTAGATAATGGGAAGCCCCATTATCACAACAATAAACAAAATAAACAGTGCAATAGATAGCAGCCCAAAAACCTTTGTGAATGAACCCATTTTCAACCTCTCAACTTTGGTGAGACCAACAGCCTGATTCCATGCCTTTTACTCAGTTACTCAAATAACATACTAAATGTTGATGATAACAGAAATACCAGGATTCAAGAAATGACTATGGAAGAAGTGAAATCAAGCTGCACCTCTTTTTTCTTAGGCACTGGGCCCCAAGCCACAGTGCTGGAGCTACCGTGCTAGTGGAATCAGTGATAATCTGACCCCATAGGCACAGTTCAAAGTGTTCATCATGACCTCTCAAACCCTATAGCATTTGGTCCCAGGCTTCCTGGAGGATCATATTTCCCCATACGTACCTATCTGCAGTCTTAAGATGTCCTGGAAAGTTTTTTTTTTCAGCCCCCCACCCCATCCTCAGAGGTATATTTTGTGGAGAAATGAGAAAGAACTCTCATGTCACCTTCTGGTCTGATTATTTAAGGCTGTTTCACTGTTCCACTTCTCAGACCCAAACAACATAAAACACTGTGCCTTTCTTTCCTCTTTACATCCTGAAAGTGTTGGTGTTATTTGCCTTCAAGTCAACTTCGACTTATGGTGTCCCTATGAATGAAGGAGTGCCAAATCAGTTTTAAAGGTGCTGCTAGGTACCTTTCTCCTCCTCTCCCCTTCATTCTCTTATTTATACTATGGCATGGATTATTCTGATTTTGGTTCTTAATTATTTAACTTTATACTTGAGGATATTTATAGCTGTCCTTCCAATTCTCAGCCTTCTTATTTCTTGACTAGAATCTCCATTTTGAATTTTAATTATGTCAATGTCTTTTTGTTACCCACTGTGAAGTTATGCAAATCATCTGTGGTCATTGTTTTCTTAATATCAAACTGTAACTCTGCTAGTAAAGGCAGAACTGATACCAGAAGCAAACACTTTTGCATTCCTGGATGTTTGAGCAAAGGAACTCTATTAAAATTTATGAACACAGGAAACTTTTCGATCCACACCTTGGGAAAGTTAACTTTTAAAAAATCTGCCTATAGCAAGTTGCAACACTGATTCATCTAGTTCAGTACTGTTTAAAATTGCCCCTTCTCAACCTGATACAGCCTAGATCTGCTGAACTACAACTCCCATCACACCGTCAGCTAGCATAGTTAACAACTGACTGGGATGAGTTCTCCAGAGATCATTCTGGCTCTGAAGAGATATCTTTCCCCAGCAAATGCAGGGAACTGAACTTGGGGCTTCTGCACCCAAAAATATTTATAGCAATGTTTATATGAATTCCTATACCTATCCCTGAGTATGGAGCGTGTCCAGAGGAGGGTGATCAAAATAGAGAAAAGTTTGGAGGCCATGCCCTATGAGAAGCGGCTCAGGGAGCTGGGGATGTTTGGTTTGCAGAAGAGAAGGTTAAAAGGGGGCATGATAGCCACGTTTAAATATTTGAAGGAAAGTCACGTTGAGGAGGGAACGGGCTTGTTTTCCATTGCTCCAGAGATTAGGACAAGGAGCAATAGATTCAAACTGCAGGAAAGGAGATTCCACCTGAACCTTAGGAAGAACTTCCTGACAGTCAGAGCTGTTCAGCAGTGGAATATTCTGCCTCAGAATGTGGTGGAGTCTCCTTCTTTGGCAGTTTTTAAGGGGAGGCTGGATGGTCATCTGCCAGGAGTGCTTTGATGTGGGTTGCTGCATGATGGGAGGTTGACTGGATGGCCCCTGTGGTCTCTTCCAACTCTGTGATTCTATGATTCTAAGTAATGGGATAGTAGCAGCAATGGGTTTCTCCCACCCCCAGTGCCTTATTCCAGTAAATATTCCAATAAATAATGTCGACCTTAACCTGGAAATATCTGTCTAATTTGCAAGCTCATTCAGTATTGAAATGATAGCCTGTCTACATAAAAAGATTTGCTGAGATCAGGACAAATATTCTTCAAACCCTCACTCCAATCCACTGGATATTCAGAAACTCCACCCACCCACCTAATCTGAAATACACTGTGAATCCGTTGTTTGTATGGATGTTTGTCCTTTGCCTCTGCCAACAAGACCATTTTTTAGGGGGACGAATGCTGTCATGGAAAAAATGAGATGATTAAGAAGACAAGCATTTGCTAGTCAAAAGAGAAGACATATAGGAACCTTCTCATCTATTTGATGACCCTGTGTGGCATTTTCATAAAGGTAAATCTGCATTAAGCTCTTGGCAGTCAATGCAAATGGCCTTGCTATGTTTTACGGCACCTCTTCTGACAAATACGCAGTATATTCATCAGACTGGTGCTAGGGGAAGGGGACATTTTAAATAAAATGAAAAGTGTTTCCATTTTAACAAACCATGGTCTGAATCTGCAGGTAGTTTGACTGGCTTCTTTCTCAGCTAGGATATTTTATTCAGTGTACTTATTCAATAATGGGTTTATCACCTCTACACTCACCAAGGCCCCTGAGACACTGCACAATTATTCAAAACACTTTAAAAATGTTAAAGAAATAATTAAAAACCAATCAAAAACACTCCAGATTCTTTCTTAAAGACCTGTACATTTTAAAAAACAGCCACAGATGGACACCCCTAATTTTAAGAGCCTAATGTTAGGTGAAACAGCACAGTCTTCACTGCCTGTGGAAAGTCAGAAAGGATGGAGCTAGCTTGACTTCCCCAGATGGGAATTCCACAGTTAAGGTGCAACCACAGAGAAAGCCCTGCCACATGTACTCACCAGCTTTTTAGTACAAAAAAAAAAGGTAACTTTTCAAAGGTCTGGAGTGGACAGACCCAAATCCTCACTCACCCATAAAGCTCTTTAAGAGATGGTGGCACAGTCAGTACTTCTTAAGCTAACCTCCCTCACAGGTTGTGAAGATTAAACTGGAGGCAAAGAGAACTACAGTAATCTCTTCACATTTACTAGGGTTAGGGGCACAGGACCCCCATGAAAGTGAAGAAAACGAGAATAACTCTAGGCCTTCCCAAACTGTATTTAACACACAAAAAAGTATGATCACCATATTCAGCCCACTGTAGATTCCTTTGAGGCATCAGAGTTCCTTCACAAGGCAGAAGTGGGTGGCTGGTGGGGCTTACTGCCACCTCCAGTGCTGCCCCTCCATCATTTTTAAGATGGATTTACATGCCTCGTTTGCAGTTTCTCAGTCTCATGAGGCTTGCAGTCCCTGTTAAAAATGGCATAAGGAGACAGTAGAGGCGACAGCAAATAATTCATGAATAATCAAATCCGCAAAAGTGAAACCCACAAATGTGGAGGGCTGACTATATATCTTCCAACTTGAGCTCCCTAGATGGAAGGTAGATTTAATAAAACACTCTTTGTGGGCATCCTATTACTGGCATAGGGGGGTCTTAAATCCAACTTACACCTGCATAAATTGTGGGGGCGGGGGGCAGGGAGGAGTCATAGCAGAGGTTGGAATTCTCTTTCTTCTTCATTCAACAATCCATCCTCTTCCTCCCTATCCCAGCCTGTAGTGATTGATGGAGAGAAAGAAATGGTTGAGAAGCATCTGTCTGTGTGACTGCACCAGATAAAGGCATCTCCTGGAAGCTCCCAAAGGTCCTCCAGAAGTCCTGGAAGATGATGTCATCAATGTGTGCCCAGCTATAGCAGTGGTTCTCAGCCTTTTGTCCTCCAGAAGCTTTGGCTTTCAGTTCTCAGGAAACAGTATGGCCCATAGTAAGAGATTCTGGGAGCTGAAGTCCAAAATACCTGGAGAACCAAAGGCTGAAAACCCCAGGCACATAGCTAGACACTTCTCAGCAGTCTGCTGTTCTCCAGCGTTCAACCACTACATGGCTATCAGAGAGCACTGCAGAAGGAATCCTGTGGGAGAGAGGCACTGGTGACAAGAACAGAGCTGGGTACTCAGTTGAAAGTCAGAGTTCAGAAGGTAAGAGAAGACGGGCCCCTTCCTCCTACTTAACAGACTTTTACTGTGCTTTGCCTTGCTCCACAGTCATTTAAAGATTAAAGTTACAGAAGTCCTGTCCCATATCTAACCTAGCAATACTAATCCAGATCAGCTGTGTTTTTTAACCAATTTCTCCTAAACTCTGAAAACAGTATCAGGGATTTTAATTCTTTTTAAATTCAATTATTTTCTGGTCAAGGGCAAGTTACTAAACATCACTAGGATACTGATGTGCGTAAATATATCTGCACCTCTGTAGTGACTTCCTTCTTTAGAAAAAAAACACTATCAGAATGTATATAGTGAAGCATCCATTAATGAACCTTTTAAATGGGATAATGGACACCCAGTACAATTTCTTTTAAAATGCTGTGGATACTGGCCTCTTATACTAAAGCCTGATCAAGCTCAGACTTCTTCAAGAGAGGTGCTCCTCTAGATCTTTCCACCTTCAGAGGCATATTCCATGGGAACACAATAGAGGGTCTTCTCTGTGACTGCTCCCAACCTCTGGAACTCTCCTTCGTCTAAACTAGCCCCCTCTTTGCTGTCCTTTTATCAGCAAGTGAAGAGCTTTTTAGTTCCAACAGGTACTGACTGTTGTTTTTTTTTACAAGAAAGTGTTTCTTCTAACCATGCATCTCTACTTTGCTTTTCAAATCCCAAGTTAGCCATGGCAACTCACTGGGTGACTTTGGGCAAGTCCCATTCTCTGTCCTAGAGGAAGGCAATAGCAATTCCCCTCTGAATAAATCTTGCCAAGAAAACCCCATAATAGGTTCACCTTTGGATCATATAAGATGGAAATGACTTGAAGCTATACAACAGCAAAGCTATATTGTACTTGTTTTAAATTGTAAGACACCTTGTGTCTCACATTTGGGAGAAAGGTAGGATATAAACAAAGATATTAAAAGTAATAGTAATACTACTATTACTACTACTACTAATAATAATAATTTTAGCTAGATGTGGTTTCACTTGCATTTTTTTAATTTTAGAGTCTCATCTTTGGGGAAAAGACAGACTATAAAGTAACAGAATACAGTACAATCCAATATGAACAAACTTAGGACCAGGAGAATGCTAGCCAGAGACACAGCCTAAGTTCTACTGTCCATCTCCAGCTAAACTGGCAAAGATATTACTTAACATCAACAGATCAGAAGAGGTTAACTGAGGCATCCCTCCCTGCTCCCATTTCCAGGTCAGATTTTCATGCTGGTCTCAGCAACTAAAATCGTGCTGCCTTCAGACAACGTTGGCCTTACTTCACCTCAGTCTGACCCTGCTTCCACTTTGAGAGGTACTACAGTTGACCCCATGAAACTAGGAGAGCTTGGTATCAGTTCATAACAACGAGAGGGTAGATTAATTCAAATAACCCAAATAGATGCCTGGAAATGAGAGTGAGATGCCATTGGGGCTGATGTAACTTCTTCAAAGAGCAAACATGAACAGCTGTCCTACCTATAGATTTACTTGCCTACCTTGAACCCAGTAGTTCTTGCTACTTGAGTAATGACCAAGACAATGAAAAATGACATGTCAAGAGATAAGCTGCCTCCCCCTTCTTGATCAGTAAATTTCAGTGTGCTGAAATTAATGGAAATTCATACATACATGGCTCCACATCTTTTCTAAGTACCTACCTGCACACAAACCAACATCATTTGTTGATTTAGCAACCAAAGCCTCTCTGCACATGGTAACCAACTAAGAGCTGCACTAGCAGCCAACACACCTGTCACCACAGACAGTAGGTGATAAACAACAAGCTATGGTTTAAGAAGCTGAATTATCTTTGGACTGTATGTACGAACTGACAAGCCACAGCATATGACCAAGCTAGCAAAGCAGAATCCAAGTATGACCTGAAGTTGATTTGCAAACCATTGGTTGTGCTAAGCTCTGTTCTGGTGTGATGTTGACCAAAAAAAAAAAAGGCAAGTTAAGAGAGGAAAAAAAGGGTTATTTAAATATATGCAATTATGTTTTAATACAACAATATTTGTGCTGAAATGAAATTCTGGGCAACAATTAATTATTATCAATCATCAAACTTTTTGATAGCTATTATCTTGCAACTGATTATTCGAGCTGTTTCCTCACTTTGGGAAAAAAAAGTATGTTGTATATTTTCCCCTTAAGGAAGACCTTACAAAAGGTTACCATATTTTTAATGCATATATTTTGTCTATTCAATGCATTTTATAGATGTTAGTTACTGGTAGGTGCTTTTGCCTGTTTCTTGTCCACTGTAGTCTGGGGTGGGAAGGAATGGACGTGTTGCATGGCTGAGGCATTCTACCTATGTGTATTGTCCCTCAATATCATAAGTCTGCCTTCTGTGAAATGAGCTTTGTGTTGTCCTTTGTAGCAGTAAATATAGAATTTCCACCACTGGTTTCTATTCAGTGTCTTGGCTTAATTATTATCTCTGAACTTCAGTTGTTTTTCTTCTTGGAACCAAAAACTGGATTCAAAAGAGTGTTCCGTGTTTTGAAATGCAGACCTACTCTGCCTTGCACTTAAATTTTTGGATGACCCTCACCAGGAAACTGGGAAATGGATGCTTTGTGACTGGCCACACCTGCTGCTGCAGGCGTTCTTCAAATGGCCAAGCTCTACACCCCAACATACACACAATTTCATTGCAACCATTTTGTGAAAAGCTGTTCTCTCTGCAAAAGAGACATGTGTAGATTTGTCACAGAATAAATTCTGAATGTGAATAACCTTCAAAACGGCAAAACTTTCAAGAATTTCCTTGCAGCAGGGAGAAAATGGTTAAATTATTTGTTCTTAACCACCCCTAGAATTCAAGCCATTTCATCAGATGTTGATGTAATCAGATTGCTGCATCTGATGAAGTGGACTGCAGTCCACAAAAGCTTGTGCCAAATATAAATGGTCAGTCTTTAAGTTACCACAAACCTCTTTGTTAAATTCACTTTTATGAAAAGCACTCCTTTTGAAAGGAAAAAGGTTGTTTTACCATTACAAAGTTATCTAGTTGATTTGCAATTTTAGTTTATTTTTGTTTATAATTATGCATACTACTGGGGGCAAGGCGTTTCTCTGAAAAGCAATTTACTAATAATATAAATAAAGACAAAAAGAATAACTAAGTTAGCAAGCAATTTGTGCTTACTTGAATAACAAGTGAGCATCCGGACATGGATTTTTTTCCAGAGATTTCTGACTGCTTAAATTCATACAATAGTACAACCAGTTGCACTAAATCTTCACAAGAGAGGACTTTACTTCATAGCTAATGATTTAAATCTCTGTGTATGAAATTTTGCAGCTGAAGAACAGAAATGTTATTTATGGGCTTCTAAAGCTTGCCAGAACTAGGTTATAAAGGTTGCCTCTCACCGCTCTGGCAACAGATCTAGCTCACATCACATCTACAGACTCTTAGCATATTTCATGCCCATTTAAGGAATGTTGATTGTTTTAACATTATAATATGAAATTGGTATGACATTGATGCGTTTTGTATTGCAGTACACAGTACACTTGTGTTCATTTCATGGTTCCTTACATTGCTCGGTAATCCGCCTTTTCAGATTAATAGAAACTTTAAGAACTTTGGACTGCAGCCAAAGAAGTGTACGGTTCACTGATGTCATCTGATAACATTAGCTAAAATCATAAGTACCAATGAGATGTGGAATACGGCTCAACTGATCAGTTATTCAGAAAGTTTTGTGGACCTGGTATTCTGTGGATCAGATTCTGCTTAAAGTGCAAAAGTATCTTGTGGGTCAAAAGTTGCTCATTCCTGGTCTAGGAGGTAGAAATAGATCTGCCCCCATCATCTGAGCCATATGTGCCCTGTCTAAAGTGTACGAGCTAACTTTCAATTTAAAACAGTAGATTTGTATAACGGCCTTCTCATTCAAACCCTATTTTTTGTCTTTCACAGCAGATCACTACACCTGGCTCTCAAAATATCTTTGAAACAGGAAATCTGACAAATTGCTGGGGAATGGCAAGGCATAACATAGAAAAATGAATACAGAGGTTTATAGTCAAATTTACCAGTTTCTACCTGGCTTACAACCTAGAACTGGACTGTAAGAAGAACACAAACAATAATTTAAAAAAAAAAAACCTCCCCACTCCCTCACCCAAAAGAAAATGATCTACTACCTAGAAATAAGTTTGATTTCAAAAACCTGGACCAATCAATTTCTATAGTTATATTGCATGAGTGGAGCTACCAGAACTTGGGGAGGCTGGGAATTCATTTTTGGAACACAACTTTCATAATCCCACAGCCATCCTGGTTACTGGCTAGGTTGGCTGTGAGAGTCTTAGAATGGTATTATTTAAAAAGGGATATTGTCCTCTCAAGTTCCGGGACCCTAAGTGGGGAAGCACCAAAGCTTAGAGATCCTAGGTTGAGTTCCCAGAATTCCAGTGTGTTGTTTTTAAAAATGAGGAAGCTGAGGTTGGGAGAGACAATACAGTACTGGACTAGACAGTCCAGAACCCTGACCTAGTATTATTTCCTGTGGAATATGGAAGCCAATTAAAGAAAATGGTCCTACCCCAGCTTTAACTGCAGAGGTCACCTGGATGCTCCAGACAGATGTGTCTATAAAATTCATATCCAGCCAAATTGATAGGGCAAGGATGCATATTCAGACACAGATTTGCAGCTGCATCAGCCATGAATTTAGATATCTCTTGTTGGATGGGTCAAAGTTCCCTCTCTTCTCTATTCCCGTACTGTAGTATTTTTATGCAACATTTGGAAGTACAATTATTTTTAATCTTCTCTTAATACTAAGCTTACTTCATAAAACCTTAAAGGAAATTCTCTGTGCTAACAAGCACACTGCTTTGATGCAATTAGCACAGATCCGTTTAAAGACTAAAGCATCTCTGAAGTCTTAAGCCTTTTTGGAAATAGCTGCCCAAACAGAAGCGCCCTCTTTCCATCAGTTGCTGCTACATATGTCAGTGCCAATCAGGCACATTTGCCGGAGCGCATTCCAGAGTTTACTAATTAATCTTCCCAGCAAACTTCCCCAAGGGCTATCTGTCACTTGAAGCAAGCACCCCTTTTTCATTTAAAGGAACCCTGTAGCCTGCTAAAGAGTCTGGAGTCTGGGTTTTATTCTCCTTAAATCCTCACTGTAGCTTGTTACCATCATTCATATACTGCCTTCCGATCAAATAAATCAATTCCAATGTTCATATAAACGTTCATATAAACTATCTATATATATATATATATATATCTAAATATCTAGCTGTTGTGTGCCTTCAAGTCATTTTTTTACTTTTGGCAATTCTAAGGCAAGCCTATCACAAGATTTTCTTGGCAAGATTTGTTCAGAGGGGATTTGCCTTTTGCTTTCCTCCGAGGCTGCCTTGTCAAAAGTCACTAGTGCAAATCCAAGATCTAGTGGGGATTTGAACTCTGGTCTCTTAGAGTCCTAGTCCAGAATTCAAACTACTATACCACACTGGCTCTCCATAGATATGCAATCACACAAAAATAATATGGTAAAATTGCTAGAAGGAAACTGCATTTCAAATTGGATTTTGTTTTTATAATAACATAGGAACTGACCTATTTGATCAGAAGACAATTTATCTGTGTGCAGGAATTCATTCACCAAAGCGCTAGCCAGACGCCCCTGGACACTCATGGGCAGTCACAAAGGTGATGCTGCTTCATAGATCGGGCAAGCAGGGTCTTTTCTGTAGTGGCATCCACACTATGAAATATCCTTCCCCAAACATATTTGCCTGGTCTCATTATTGTTAGAAGAGCCAGGACGCCATAGCCGTTTTGAGCATTGGGTTTCTGCAAACCCAGGTTTCAAATCCCTGCTCATCCATGGAAACCCACTGAGTGATCTTGGGCAAGTCAGGCCATTTCCGCACTAGGCTCCTCCCTAACTGCAAACCCCAGGATCCCATAGGATGTTGAAAGTGGAATAACAGCACTGTAACAGTCTAGTGCGGAAATGGCATCACATTCTCTCTGCCCAAGAGGAGGGCAATGTCAAATGCCCTCTGAACACATCCTGCCAAGAAAATCCTGTGACAGGTTCTTCTTAGGGATGCTGTAAACTGGAATCAACTTGACAGCAAACAACAACAACAACAACTTATTGTTAGGTGTCTGCTTCCTTCTGTTGCTATTAGAATTTTCTTATTTTAAAAAAGTAATAACAAAGTTATTTTCCCATTTTACTCAGTGTTGGGAGTCCAACTTTGTTTATTACTTATTTCCCATTTCCCAAAAATGAGAAGTTGCAAGGTGGGATATAAATGATTACGGTATTTATGCATTTCACACAAACATATTAGTCACCAAGGCAGTCTACAAATGTAACAAATATAGCAATGGAAAGTGAAAAATATAAACTAAAAATACAATTCCAAGATCAAAAGAGCAGTACTTAAAAGCTGCACTGAAACCAGATCCAAATTTCAAGATTTAAATCTAATGGCTTGGATCCCAAATGAACTGAAAAAGGGGACACTCGCATAAACAGAAGGAGTAAGGAACTGATGTTTGATGATTCCCCTTTTCCTCCAAAGTCCACTGTAAATCTGCCCTGGAGGAGTAGAGTTCTTCCAGAAAGCCACGAGAAGTGGCAGAGGGGGCTGCGGGGAGAATCAAGAAATATGAGCCTTTCCCTTTGGACTGGAGTTTGCAGAAGGTCAAACGAAGAGCCAAGCTAATACACTCTATTGCACACTGAGACTCTATATTCACCATTCACTGCTAAAAGCTTCATTGCTGTTGTGTGCCTTCAAGTACTTTCCATGGAATCGGACTACTGTCTTCCATAGCCCCAACAACAGATGGCAAAACCAGTATAGTATGGTTTTATACATAAGCACCCCATGCCCACCGCCACTGCCAAGCCAACTGTGTCACAGAGCTGGAAGGGGCCCTATGGACCACAAAGTCCAACCCCCTGCTCAACGCAGAATCTCAAGTCAGAGCTTCCCCAGCAGATAGCTGTCCAAGGCCTGTGTTTGGAGACTTCCACAAAAAGGGGCCTCAGCACCTCTCTAGGCAATTGGTTCCATTGCAGAACCGCTCTCGTTGTCAAAAAGTTCCTTCTAACGTTCAGTCAAAATCTACTCTCCTGTAACATCCACCACTAAACCTAGTTCTACCCTCTGAGGCAGCACAGAACAAGCCCACACCCTCCTTTTTGTGGTATTTCAAGGGTGTGATTATGTCACCCCTCAATCTTCTCTTCACCAAGCTGGCATGTCCAGCTCCTTCAACCTCTCCTCGTATGTTTTGTTCTCCATACCTCTTATCATCCTCATTGCTTTTCTAAACTTGCTCCAACTTGTCTATATCCTCCTTAAAATGAGGCACTCAGAATTAAACACAGTGTTCCAAATGAGGCCTGACCAGCACAGAATATAGTGCGACTGTTACTTCCCTCAACCATGATATCTACCAGAACTTGGAAAAATTACTTTGGGAAATATTGCTTCAACCTTTCCTCACAGAGAAGGTACTCCAACTGTTTAGACCATTTTGGATGTCAAGTATAGATGCTCACATGGCAAACTTGGGAAATCTGAAAAGCAAGAGAAACCCTGCAAGCAGATCCTGTAGTTTTCTGAGGTGAAAGATGTTACAGATAATTTTGAAAGTGGCACATTTCCTCTTCGTTTTTTAAAGTAAATAAGTTTGACTGATTTCAAGCTACATTTCATGTCAGGTTTTGAGCACTCTGTCTGCCTCATGCTGTCATAAAGTTGTTCTCATCTAGTATAGCAAGATAGTGCCATGACCTTCACAATAACCTCTGAAAAAAACATTTGTGCGTACTACTGTGGTGTAAATCCTTGCAGACAAGTCGAACCTGTTCTTTCTGGCATCCTGCCCTTCAGACGAATATTCCTTTAAGATTTATTACAAAAGAGGAGTGACGGGGGCGTTATTGCACAACATTTGCTCTCCACATCCTCCTCAAATTGCTCCCTCCTACACTTGTTTCAAAACACTTTTACTAATCCGATACTGGAGGTCAAATAAAACCCAATAAAATTATAATTTTACAATGTGATCTATTACACCAAAACTCCCTCCTAATGCATTGCATTCTTATGGGTACAAACAGGGGGTCGTGTCCAAGGCACATAATCAGCCCCTCAATAAATTCCAGTGTGGTCTCACAGACTCCAATGCATACAAACTTTTTCAGTTCTAAAACCTGATAAAACAGCAGTTCTTAACCTGTGGTCTGCAGACCCCTAAGGGGCTGCAATGTCCTCATAAGGGGTCCGTGAAGGCTTGAAGTAATGTTATGAGCTTTTACAGTTGAAAGAAAGAAAGAAAGAAAGAAAGAAAGAAAGAAAGAAAGAAAGAAAGAAAGAAAGAAAGAAAGAAGATGGGCAAACAGATGGACGGCCATACATTGATCTCAAAGAGCAGGAGTCCTTTGCTGGTGATAGACATCATTTGTACAAAGTTTCATTACAATATCTCAGACTTTTCAAAAATTATGAAAATAGATGTTTGTTAGCAAAAAACTTTACTCAGCACTTGCTACCCCAGCATGTAGTAAGAAGATGCAAGTGAATGAAGCTGAGTGGCTGAGAGAAAGCACGTGTCATTTCTTGCTACCATGCATCATCATCATCATCGTCATCTTGAATTTTTATGGCATCATTCCAATAAAAATATTGTAATAGGTAAGTGTGCATTTACCTATTTCTCACTTCTCTCCAAATTTGAAGACTCTTGATGAAGAACTTTAAATATTTTATGCACTTTAGGGTTTTAAATTTTGAGTTAGGTTTGGTCATCCATAGCAACAAAAGATATTAAGGTTGTCCCTAATAAAGAAAAGGTTCAAAACCACCGTGCTAGAAATACAGATTTTTCCCCCAAAATCCAATATACCTAAAATGTTTTTACTTCAAATCCTAAATCAACATAAATGTAGGTGTTGTGTCACTAAATTAGGCTTCAGCTACAGTGAGGCCATATAGTAGATATAAAAGATTATTTTTTTCAGGTCACATTTCACTTTCTCCCAATCATTACAACATTTTTGTGGAATGATCAAATTGTACCTCTCCCCTTTAACCTATGAGAATCCACATGTATAAAGTCGTGGAGGTTAAATGGAAGAGTTTTTACACAGCAGGAACCTTAAGATCTATGACAGTTAATTTTTTCAACATTTCCAGTGTCCTCTATATCAAGAGGAATTTTATTAAAGATGTTTTATGCTTCTGGACAGTGCATGGTGGTTAAAGTGACCCAGACACTAGACTGAGATGGGAGGGATGCAACCACCCCAGATGCTCTTGGATTGCATCTACCATCAGCCCGAATCAGCATGGCTAATGATGACGACACTGGAAGTTTCAATTCAATGATATTCAAGGCACTGTACATTTCCCACCCTGCACTCATTGATGCATGCAAGTTGCAAAGGGCATTTATTAATAAATTAATACCGCCTATAATGGTCCACAAGGGATATGGTGCTCCTAACAGCAAATGATTCAGCTCTTTATGTGAAGCATATTCCCATCTGGACAGCAACGATTCTCCTGGAAAGATGCAGTTTAATGATACTAAGCAGCTTTCCTGAGAAACATGTCCCCCTCCTTTCAGAGTCAACAAAATTAGCACCAGTCAGCAATGGATGCTGGACTCCTAAAGTTCACACCTGTTGGGAAAAGATAAACAACCAGGGCTGGCTATAGGAAGCATGTAACTCTCTTGTTGAAGCAGCTTCACTGACTACCATTCCATTTCAGGGCACAATTCAAAGTTCTCTTTACTGACCAACAAAGCCGTATACAGCTTAGGTTCAAACTAACAGAGGAGGGCGACCAAAATGGTGAGAGGCCTGGAAGCCATGCCCTATGAGGATAGACTTAGAGAGCTGGGTATGTTTAGTCTGCAGAAGAGAAGGTTAAGAAGGGACATGATAGCCATGTTTAAATATTTGAAGGGATGCCATGTAGAGGAAGGAGAGGGCTTGTTTTCTGCAGCTCCAGAGACCAGGACAAGGAGCAATGGATTCAAGCTGCAGGAAAGGAGATTCCACCTGAACCTCAGGAAGAACTTCCTGACAGTCAGGGCTGTCCGGCAGTGGAATATGCTGCCTCGGACTGTGGTGGAGTCTCCTTCCTTGGACGTTTTTAAGCAGAAGCTAGATGGCCATCTGTCAGGAGTACTTTGAGGGTGTTCCTGCAGGGGGTTGGACTGGATGGCCCCTGTGATCTCTTCCAACTCTACATTTCTATGATTCTATGAAACTATCTGAAAGCCTGTATCACCCCATATAAACCTGCCCAAGTCTCACAATCTTCTGCGGGGAGCTTTCTCTCTATCCCACCACCTTCCTAGGCTTGTCTGGTAAGAACACAGGCAATAACCTTCTCAGTGACTGTGCCTAGGCCATGGAACTCCCTCCCAAACAAGAGCTGATTGGGCCTTTCTCTACTCTCTTTTGTCCAGCAGGCAAAGACTTTACTTAAACAGACCTTGTTAAACTGATTGGGGTGGAAGGATATGCAATGGGTATGCTGTTTTAATAAATGTATTTTAATTGTTCTAAATTAATTGGATTGTTCAGTGGTTTTTAACATGTCATTTCAGATTTTTTTTTAATCTCCCCTGTAAGCGTCTTTGGATCCAATAAAAAGGCAGGAAAAGAATCAAATAAATTAATAAATAAATGCACAGCTTGAAGGTCTCATTACAGATTATCAATGATACAAGTAATATTTAAAGAAGAACTCTTATAGAATCTATATACAAGGTAACTAACTCATATACATAAACCCTATATGGTCCTACTAGTAAAGCAATAAGGCTAAAAAAATTGTTCACTCTTCTACTAGCCCATGCATGACTACATTCTTCTGTTAATTAAATTCATGCTTTACAACAAGATATTTTTCCCACCATTGAAGAATATGATCACAGATATGCTACAGTATCTGTCACAAATCTGTTATATTACAAGTCATCGCCTGTTCGAACATATAACCACCATTTAATACCCTTTATTTCAAAACGTAAAGCTTCACGCTACTCCACAAAAAAAATGGTAACCAAATCTGTTTATTCCCTCTCATTGCACATGAAACTGTAAGGTAGAAACTGATATTCTGCAGACACAGTGTGTTGGTACTACATTAGGCCTGAGATAACCAAAGAGGTCTGTATCTCAACATTTTCTTCACACAATTACCCAAGAAACTATTGCCTGTGTCATTGCTGGTCTCCTTCACCAGATCTGCTGTTATAACAGATGACGCAAGCCATCACCAAACTTGGTACGTGTCCACTGAAATCTTACACTGAACAAATGGAGTGTAACACAATTCAATGTCCTCCCACCGCCACACCAGCAGCTGTTAAATCCCACAGAAGGCCTGTGCTGCCCCTATCTACCCATGGAAATGGGAGGGAGGGATGATGCAGTTAGGATGATAAACAACCACTGATCTCAGCTCTGAGGGGGGAAGAAGTGAGGGTCAGCTCACAGATGTCATGCACCTCCCCTCTTCCTTCCCCTGGAAGTCCACAGCAACCACATCTTCCTAGTCTGAATTGCCTCTCCCTCTCTTACCTACTACCCCCCACCAATAAACAGCATCAGTGGACCTTCCAAAGGTTTCATAGTTGTCAAGGTTTGGGATGGGGGACAAAGAGTTAGAGAACAGTCCAGTATTCCCTATCCAAAAAGAGACATACAAGCCTGTTGGTCAACATGTGCACATGTTAGTAATAGGATGCTTCCCATAATCTTAGTGTACCTTACCTTACCTTACTGTAAAAAGTCAATACTATCAAAACTTTACAGGTCCAGATTAATGGTCATGCAAACACAAGATTAAAAATGTCATTTACAATTACCCATAAAAGGCAAATTAAAAATAAGTTACTATTTCACAAGCCAGCAGTGTGTGCAAAACCTAGAAGAAGATTGGATCCAAAGAGACACATAGCTGATGAACACAAAAACCTACATAATATTAATTACAGGAATAGCAACATCATTTGCATTAACTCGACAGCCTTGTGCAACTAGCCACGGCAATGCCTTTGTTGAAAAGAGAAGGGAAAGGAAACAGAAAGCAGGTAATGAAGACAACTTGAGTATTTTCATTTGGAGATTTCAGGTTCAAACTAGCTTATCAGAACAATCTTTCTGCTTTGCAAAACTGAAATATGTTGATTCAGGTGACATTTCTTAATCTAAGCTCTCACTCTCTGTCTTTCTTGTTCTAACTCTTCCCTCAACAGCAGATGTCACAGGCAATTGAAATTCACGCATTGCTGGGATAGAAAAATAAGAAACTACAGCCTTTCCCAAACACACACACACACAGAGAGAGAGAGAGAAAGAGAAAGAGAAAGAGAAAGAGAGAGACAGAGATTTTTTTTTATCCTAGGAGTGGCCAAAGTGTGCCACTTCCAAATGTTGTTGCTGTGTGACTTACGGCAACTCTAAAGCAACCTTATCACAGAATTTCCCAGGGTTGAAAGTGTGTGATGTGCCCAAAGTCACCCAGTGGGTCACAGCCCAATGCTCAAACTATTGTACCATGCTGGACTGCAAATGCCAACATTCCTCACTACTGGTTACATTGGCCAGAGCTAAAAGGAATCGCTGACCAACAACACTGGAGAACTGCGTTTTGGTTACTCCTGTTCTAGGACCCCTCAAAACTGATGGAAGAGAAGGCAGCCTTGACATCTCCCACTGCCCACTTCCGGTGCTTCCACATACAAATGAGATGTTTCCGTGCTCAAAGCTATGGGGGTGTAATATTTTTTGGCTGTATAGTTATCCCTCCTAATGTGCCACAGCACTAGATATCTCTCCCAGAGAATACCGAGTACCTCACCAAACACAAGTTCCAGGATTTCACAGGACACAGCAAAGACAGTCAAAGTGGAATTGAACTGCTATAGTGTGCAGGTCATTTCACTCTTGGAAGGGTTTTCTTTCAAGTCCTCTTCATTAATAAGGACTGTACCCTAAATCAGTGCTTCTCTGATACTACGAGATGGCAATTATTTTTTTCCAGTGAGTCAAGGACCAGTATCATATTTGTGTCCGTTGGCTGAAATGGTTCTTTTCTTTCATGGAAACTTGCCAGGGGCCAGCAGCCAGTGGCTCAGGGACTGGACCCAGTCCATGGACCACGACTTTGAGTGGTACTCCCTTAAATCACTTGTTAATTCAACCCATTCCCCTCACACAGTAAAACCTCATAATCTCTTTCACCACTTTACTGCCTTTTGGAATACAGTTGACACTCCACTTTCATTAGGGGTAGGGGCACAGGACCCCCACAAAAAGGAAAAATTGCAAATACCAATATGTGTGTGTCTGTGTGTGTGTGTGTGTGTGTGTGTGTCTGTAGGAGGGAAGCCAAGGCATAGTGGGGAGAACAAGCACCCAGGGTCCACACCAGGTCAGGGAAAGGAGAGCGAAAAGGAATGGCCTATCCTTCCTCTCTCACACCTGTATCATAGAATCATAGAGTTGGAAGAGACCCCAGGGGCCATCAAGTCCAACCCCCTGATATGCAGGAACACCCATCAAAGCATTCCCAACAGATGGTCATCCAGCCTCTGCTTAAAAACTTCCAAAGAAGGAGACTCCACCACACTCCCAGGCAGCCGATTCCACTGCCAGACAGCTCTGACTGTCAGGAAGTTCTTCCTGGGGTTCAAGTGGAATCTCCTTTCTTTTCCTTTCTTTAGCATGAGAGGGTATCAGGAAAGGATTTGTGGGGCTGTGAGCCATCCTCAGCTGGCCACACACTGATTGGTAGAGGAGGAAGACCACAGTCAGGTTTTCAACAGCCTGTATGGCCTGATCAGGGCTGCTAAAAGGGAAGGTTCTCCTGGAAAAAAATGCCTGAGGTGGAGGGCAAGGGTTGAAGAAATGCACAAATAAACAAATCAGTGAAAGTTAAACCCACAAACATGGACTGCCAACTGTATTACATTCCTGCAAGTGCAACCCAACCTATATTTTTTAAAGTCAGAATACACACCTGGGACACTACACAGAGATCAGCAGAGGCTATTTTCTGCCTAATTCTCTCCCAGTTCCTTTGACAGGAACTCCTTCAGATTCAAAAAACACTGTAAGTTGTTGTAAGAGGATTTCTTGTCCCATTAAAATACTACACGTTATCGAAGAGAATTAAATTTAAATGTTTCAACATCTACAGTTCAGTAACATTTTTATTGGCTTTCTCGGTTGGCTTTTAATGAAGCTAGTGTCCAACTGTAGATTTTGGCATTTTTCTTCTGCACCAACACTGTTTCCTTTACTTTTTATGGATTTATAAATGGAATTCTAATGGAAGACCTTTGAAACCAGTTTAACTGGAGCGGGAGACAGTATCTGAAACAAGAGATTAGTTTTAAAAAATTAAAAATAAGCCATCAAACCTTTCAATAAAGGTTACTTTTTAACTTTGGAAGAAGCAGAGCTGTTTCTTTCAAAAGTAATAAAGGTTATTTTTTTCCCCGTCAGTTCTGTCTTGATGGACATACCACACCTGGCCTGGGTAACAGATGGAGAATGGGAGATTTTGATGGCCCCATGACATAATAATCTCTTCTCCAGCCATCGAAAACCAGAGCTAATGTCCCTCGTTATGCCCATTATCCAGGAAATTTCTGGCTGTAGCCATAAAACCTGTTAGTCTACAGGATGCCATGAAACTCTTTTTGGCCATTAATTAAGACTATCTCTTTGCTACAATACATTAACACTTTGAGCAAGAAATCCTTCTACATGATACAGGCTAAGTATCACATATTGTTATCACTGACTGGACCAAGTCAGCTTCCATTTATGATTATTGAAAGACCTTCAGGAGACCTTGTTATTAACAACCCTGTTAAGACCTTGAAAACTCAGGACTGTGATTTTCTTGATTTGAGCCCATTTACCTGTAGTGCAATCTCCTTTTTTTCCTACTGCCTTCTGCTTACTGAGCTTTATTATCTTTTCCAGTAAGTCATATCATTTCATGATATGTCCAAAGTACAACAGCCTCAGTCAAGTCATCTTCACCTCTAGCTGAGTTTATACTCAATTTCCTCTAGGACAGTGGTTCTCAACCTGTGGGTCCCCAGATGTTTGTGGACTTCAGCTCCCAGAAGCCCCAGCCACTATGGTCAATGCTCAGGGCTTCTGGGAGCTGAAGTCCACAAACATCTGGGGACCCACAGGTTGAGAACCACTGCTCTAAGACCTATTCATTTGCCTTTTTAGCAGTTCAGATACCTTGAACTGTTAGAACTCTCCTCCACATTTCAAATCAGTTGATTTTCTTCCTGTCAAGTGTCTTCACTATCTAGCTTTCACACCCACACATAGAAGCTGGAAACACTATGGCCTTGATGATTCTGATTTCGGTATACAACGATATATCTCTCCACTTGAGGATCTTATCTATTTCCTCCATAGCCACCCTTCCAAATCCTAGTTTTTTTTTCCTGATTTCTTGACTACAGTCTCCATTTTGATTTATGACTGAGCCAAAGTGTGGAAAAATTTTAACTATTTTGATGTTTTCATCATTGGCTTAAAAGTTACATAAATGATCTGTAGTCATTATTTTTATTTTCTTAATGTTAAACTGTAACCTTGCTTTTGCACTTTCTTTCTTGACTTTCCTCAATATTGCACACAATCTCAGACATACAATGATCACTCAAATAAATGAATTATAATAACTTTTTTTCTCTATTTCCCAACATTTGATTTTGGTTCATCACAAGGCTATAGATTATTTTCAAGCTTTTTAAGGCATACTGAAATCACAAATGTCCACGGGATACTGTAACATGCTATTTGGTTGATATTATGCGCCTGCAACTTCACTCTGACTTATCACAATCCTATCTTCTTTTTCTTTTTTTTCTTAGCAAGATCTGTTCAGAGGAGGTTTGTCACTGCATTCCTCTTAGGCTGTAACAGTATGATTTGCCACAGAGATTGGTAGAACAACCATCACCAAGCACATGTAAGTGGCAAGCAAAAAATGCCATTTGCCAAACTTCAAGTTCTGCATAGTAGGAAGAAGGTAATTTGCTTCTTTACTTCATATTCTGGGTTCTCCAGCCATGTTGATATATCACAAGAACATAAGACTGTCTGTCTGGCTTAGGCCACAGACTATCTTTGTCCAACAACAGCTGGAAATCCACAAGCAGAGCATAACAAATGGGCAGGCAAATCCACTTTGAATCCCAAACAGGGAAAAAGGCAGGAAATCAATCAATCAATCAATCAATCAATCAATCAATCATCCCACTAACATCAATAGCTCTGAGACAGTACCTTCTAAATGACCACAGAAAACCAGTCCTTTAAGTTCCTTGTAACATAACATGTGATTTCAGCCTATTACTTTTATTATTTATCTATTCAAATGATTAACGAACAGAAATGAAAAATGTATATCAATATTCCCTGTATTATTATTGAGATTTTTTTTCTCTCACTCCTCTTCCAGAAGGCTCAAGGGGATGGCTATGATTCTCCATCACCCATTGTATTTTCACCCCATTAACCTGCGGTGGGCTAGAGTAACAGGGTAGTAACTGGCTCAAGATCACCCAACCCACTTCACTTAAGAGCAAGGATATGACATTTCTCGACGTGATCTGATTGCCTGAACACTGTATGACACTGTGCCTAATGTAGAGCTTTTAAAGTCTAACAGTCTAAAAGACTCAGGGAAACATTACCTGAGACCAAAAAAAAAAAACCACCCTGAACCACCTATATAATGTCCTGGTTTCCAACCTGGCCCAGCAGCCTTGAAAACAAAATATTAGCAACTCCTCACCAAGCTCTTATACTCCTCCTAACAAGAGCGCCTAATGATTCACAGGCATTCTTCCTTGTCTTCATTCCAATTTATCAGCAGACAACTCTTGAGGATAAAAAAAATTCAGTCAGCACATTATGGTGAGATAAAGTATGAGGTCTGCTATAGAGAAAAGCAGGAATACTCAATCAAAATGATTATGTTTCCCCTGCAGGATCCTTCCTCTAAGTCTCTGCACAGACAGTTGAACTGAAGCCCACCTAAGGGCCTACCTATGACATGCTTCTGAGAAGGAAGACAGACATAATGCTAACTTTGGATTAACTCAGACCTCCTCTTTTTCTCTGTCACCACTCAACAGTGAGAGCCAAGAACTGCAATTACAAATCCCACATAAAAGCTGCAGCCACGTAGTTTGGTATTTCGCTCATTCCCTCCCCAAAAAGTACAAGAGATAACAATAAAAAGAAAGATACAAGCCTACAGCTGTTGGGCAGCAAGCCCTGCATTTGACGCAACAGCCATGGTATCATCCTGCACCACAGGGTTAAAATTCAAGTGGTGCTTTACATATTTAAAATGAACTGACTTGAACCTATTTTGGTTGAACAATCTTCCAAACATTACTGGCAAAAAAAAAAAAGGAAAGAAAAAAAGTTTCCAAACTGCAAATATATACATGCACGCTTTAGCCTGCTGAGATGATTAAGAGCATGTACTGCCATACTGACCATGGATAAAACCTTTATGAAAGGCTTTGGACAAAAAGCAGGGATCATGGGAGTCTAAATTGGTCCGGGGGGGTGGAGCCTGTGCACCCCTGGATAAAAGAAGGTACCTTCCCCTGCAAAGAGCACAGAAACAAAGCAATGAGCATAATGAGGGATGGAACAATTCTAGCTTCACCTGCTAGCTCACCATTCATAGAATCATAGGATCACAGAGTTGGAAGAGACCACAGGGGCCATCCAGTCCAACGCCATTCTGCCATGCAGGAACACCCATCAAAGCACTCTCAACAAATGGCCATCCAGCCTTTGCTTAAAAACCTCCAAGGAAGGAGACTCCACCGTACTCCCAGGCAGCATATTCCACTGCTGGACAGCTCTAACCATCAGGAAGTTCTTCTTGAGGTTCAGGTGGAATCTCCTTTCCTGCTGCTTGAATCCATTGCTCCTTGTCCCAGACTCTGGAGTGGCCCTCCTCAACATGACATCCCTTCAAATATTTAAACATGGCTATCATGTCCCCTCTTAACCTTCTCTTCTGCAGACTAAGCATATCCAGCTCTCTAAGCTGCTCCTCACAGGGCATGGCTTCCAGACCCTTCACCATTTTGGTTGCCCTCCTCTGGACACTCTCCAGCATGTCGATATCCTTTTTGAATTGAGGTGTCCAGAACGAGATACAGTATTCCAAACGAGGTCTAACCAATGCAGAATAGAGTGGTACCATTATCTCCCTGGATCTAGACACCATATTCCTATTGATGCAACCAAGAATCACGTTCACTTTCTTGGCTGCCACATCACTCTGCTGGGTCATGTTCAGTTTGTGGTCTACCAAGATTCCTAGATCCCTTTCACACGTACTGTTATCCAGCCACGTGTCCCCTATCTATCTTTGTATATTCCATTTTTTCTACCTAAGTGCAGGACCTTACATTTCTCTCTGTTGAAATTCATTTTGTTAGCTTTGGCCCAGCTCTCCAATCTGTCAAGGTCATTTTAAATTTTGATCCTGTCCTCTGGCATATTAGCAACCCCTCCCAATTTGGTATCATCTGCAAATTTGATCAGTATGCCCTCTACTCCTTCATCCAAGTCATCAATGAAGATGTTGAATAGCACTGGGCCCTGGATGGAATTCACCTGGATGGAATGCACTGTCCATCTATGCTGACGAGGCAAGTTGTCAAATGTAAGGCTGATCGAAATAGTCAAACGGCAACATATATTCTTTCACAACTTTTAGCAATGGTTCCAGAGGAATAGACAAGCTCTGCAGAATCTTGATGTTATCCCCCAATGGGGGTCAATTTCAATTGGCATCACCATTCTGCTAAAAAAGTGAAAAGAACATCGATCCAGGGCCTGAAATGGGATTCACTCTAAAGGATGACAGTCAGCAACCATTAAAATTTCATCCAGGTTTCTTTCCTGGTTCATTTCATTTCAAAAATTAAAAGTTTACCACCAATACTCTAGACCAGTAAAATTTACTACTCAAAATGTATGTTTAATCTATATTTCCATTATATTTATGTTCTGCAAGAATACGTTTTGGGGTGGATTTATATTAAGGTATTTCTGATTTATGCAACACATGGTCAAAACATGGTAACAAAACAAATAACATATTAGACCTCATCTTTTTAAAAAACCAGACAGCAGAAATGAAAAGCTATATTGAGATAACCTATAAAATGTGCTTATATTGTATGAATGATATGCTGTTCCTTCATAAAGCATGTAGGAAGTCAGCATTTCTCCAAAGTGTGAAGTATTTCCATGTGCTTAAAGCATGATCTTTCCAAAGCAAACAACGGTGGAAAGAGAGAGAGAAAGAAAGCATATCCCCTGCCAACAATATTTTGGCTTGTTCTACCAGACACCTTCCATCTTTCAAGACTGATCTCCCTGCATTGCTCATGCTAACACGAGGCAGCACACATCCACACAAATCCAAACTTAAGGAATCCCATGGGCCAACTGGGGAATATTTACTTAAACATACTCATACTTCTTGTCTAAAAAGATCTATAAGTTGGCTAACAACAACTGCAAATCCACCATGTAAAAAGTACATATGAAATAAACCAGAGCTTGGAAAGCTGTCTTTCTGAAAAACAGTTCATTCCCCTTACCCATTTGTAGCTCCTGAAGAGTAGTATATTCTTGTTTGAGAAGTAATATGCTCTTGTTGAGAAGGAATAGCAATAGCAGTTACATTTCTATACCGCTTATCAGTGCAAAGCAATCCCTAAGCAGGTTACAATGATTTTAGCTAATTGCCCTCAACAAGCAGGGTACTCATTTCACCGACCTACAGAAGGATGGAACTGAGTCAACCTGAAGCCCTACAGGATCGAACTTACAATGTTGTGGCTGCAGTACCGGCATTTAATCACTGCATAAATGCATGGATCCCTATGTTGAAAAAATCCACATTATCTGCATGTGTTTTCTATGTAAAATAACTGGTATTTTTGCATACGAATCAGGGTAGTTCGTACAAACTACATGTTTCCAGCCCAAAAATATGCTTTCAGTGTATGGAAACTAGCCAGCATGGAGTAGTGGTTTGAGCATCAGACTACGTTGAGGGCTTGAATTCTCACTCAGCCATGGAAACCCACTGGATGACTTTTGTCACGCTCTCTGAGCCTCAGAGGAAAGTAATAGCAAACCCCTCTGAAAAATCTTATCAAGAAAACCCCAAGATAGGTTTGCCGTAAGTAGGAAACCGTAAGTAGGAAATGACTTGAGGCACCCAACAATAAACTGTGTATTTTTGTGCAAGCGAATTTTCCACAATCAAGTCCAAAGTACAACTTTGTTATTGTTATTCGCAGCCCTATGACATCCCTACAAATTACAGACTTCCAAGACACCTGGTCATAAGTAGCCCTGCTCAGGTATTGTGAATGCAGAACCATGGCTTCCTTGATTGAATCAATCCATCTGTGACCTGGAGAAGGCCTTCTGTATTGTGGTACCCCACTTGCGGAATACCCTGGCCTTGGAGGTCCAATTGGCACCATTGCCATCATCCCAACACCAAAAGACTATATGGTTGTTCACTAAAGCCCAACTGGTTTTACAGCCCTTCACAGGTAGATGTTTTAAATTGTTTAAACTATTTTAATCTGTTTTCATCTGTCCTTTTAACTTGTTAAATTATTTAATATGTTTTAGCCTTTTAAAATCAATTTTACACTGTTTTAAATAAGTCCAGTTAGTTTTATTACACACACTATCCAGAGATCTTTAGGTGAATCGTTTTCAATCAAGTACAAAAAGCATCAGGAACACATTCCCCTGACCAGTTTTAAGCCTACTTTTTAGTCTATAAACGTGTGGACTGAGGGTGGGGATGGGGTGAATCTAAAGTCAAGCGCATTGTGCTGAATGCTTGAACACTTCAAAAGAACAACAGGTATGCAGTAATCCTCCCACTAATTAAAAGATCTTGTATGTTAGTTTACAAGTTAGCACACATTTTTTTTAGAAAGTGATCCAATGACAAGCTGCTTTTCAACACACAGTGTCTGGTTTACACTTCAAATAACAAAAAAAGAAAGGAAAAGGACAAAACACCCCAGAGTTCAAACTTCTCAAATGTACCTAAACGTGTTTGCACTTGAAACTCTTCTTCACCCAGAAAGTTAACATTTGCTTAATGCAACTGAACAGCCATTGGTTACATATCAGTTTTAAAAGCTTCAGGCTTTGCGTATGGCTCAAGACATCCCCAGGTACAACAGAACCTCCATGAATCTTGGGGCCATTTCCAAAGGAAAGGTGAGTTTTGTTCTAAGGGATTACTGGAAAGTAGGACCCTACCCACTGTCCAGGAAGTTATAAGAATTTAAGAAGAAGCCTACTGGATCAGACTATATGCAGAGCTTGGAAATTTTACTTTTTCGACTACAGCTCCCAGAATTCTCCCATTGGCCATGCTTAGAGGGGAATTATGGGACTTTTTCTTCAGAAAAATAATGTCCGCATGTTCTAATTAGATGTCTGTTCTGTCTAGCATCTCATTATCTTCTGGAAGCCTGAAAACACAGCATCATGGGAAATCTCCAATTGTGATCATTTCTCTCCAAAAACTGGTTTCAGCAACAGGGTTTGGAAAAGTACCTTTTTTGGATCACAGTTCCCAGTATCCTTCAACCAGACCAGCCAGAAGTTCTGGATGTTGCAGATCAAAAAAGTAACTTTTCCAAAGTCTGCTCTGAGGCCATGACTGCAGAACCTGGAGATCCCACATAGCCATCATGACTACAATCTTGTAACCTATTCAAAAATTAATTAATCTGTTAATTAATTTAATTCAGAAAGATGCCTAGGAGATGCACCCTCCACCCCTGAGAAGGGGTATGCTGGTATCCTCAAAGACTGAATAATAGGACTTCCTCAAGACTTTTTGCCGCCCTAAGCAACTCAGTCTACAGGAGGTCCCATACAAAAGTGAAAATGAAGGAGAGCCTTAGAACAGCTGAACCAGTACAGACAATTCTGAAATACCTTTCTTGTTTGCACAGGAAGCTGTCCAAGACAGAAGCAAGGTCCCAGCGTCTCCCATTGTTTTCTGGATTACAGTCACCATCGAGCTGCATTTGCCCAGATACTCATGTAGTCTTCCCTTCTGGTGGGGCTAGTCCTAGCCAAGAGGCACCAAGAGCTCTTGTTTCTTTCCTACTGTAAGGCCATCCCTCCTTAAAAAGAACAGCTCTTTTTTTTTTCAGGACAGGTTCACAAAATGTTTCTAGAGGAGAGGACCAAGATGAACATAGATCTGGAAACAAAGCTCTGTGAGGAAGGACTGAGGGCTTGGTTTTCAGATCTATGTTCATCTTGAAAGGTGACATGATGGCCATCTTGAAATATCTGAAGGGATGACATGTAGAAAATGGAGCCAACATGGGTTTTTTTGCTGCTCCAGAGACTAGAACACAACTCCCATTTTGGGAGAAAGGTGGGATATAAATTCGATTAATTAATTAATTAAATAAATTCAAATTACAAGAAAAATGATTCTACCTAAACATTAGGAAGGACTTTATTGTAAGAGCTTTACTATAACAGCCCTGGAGTGTGGTGGTCTTTAAACAGAGGTTGGATGGCCATCTCCCAGAAGTGGTTCAGTTGTTCTGTCTTCCTGCATGGCAGAGGGTTGAACCAGATGGCCTTTGTTCTCCATTTCAACTCTATAATTCTATGAAAGCACCATTGATTTGGGAAATGAAAATAGCAAGCACTCTCTGGGAAATGAAAATAGCAAGCAGACAGTCCTCACTAGCCCTTCACTTCGAAATGTGCCTGTCAGCTGAATAGCAATCTTTTTATATCCATTATCCTTTTTATAAAGGAAAAAATGACTACTATCACTTCTAAACAGGAATGAAATCAAGCAAACATTTGAGGGAGCAAGGAAGGAGAATGGAGCAAACAGGGGAGCACAAAAAGCTCAGGAGAGAAAAAATACAGAAAAAGTGAAGATGAGATGTTGGAAGTAGGGAGCAGGAAAAACATGGAAGGGCACACAGCAAGAGAGAAGGCACACTCGTGTACATAAACAACTGAAAGCCATGATCAATGACTGAACTTTAGTCACTCCACCACTTTGCGGACCAGCCACTGGTTCTCCTTTTTGCTCAGCCCCCTAAAGAATGCAAGTATAAGAGGAATGGCAATACTAATAATTCTGCCTTGAGAAGTCAGTTTCTAATGGCCCCAGGCTGAACTTCACAAATGCACAAAAACACTGTTCCTGATTTCTATTATCTTCCAGGACTGAGCATGGAAGCGAAAATCAGTTCTGAGGCTGGCCCAAAAACAGTTAATTCACTTAGGGCCTTTCCGAACTATACTGTTATAGTGTTATTATTCCACTTTCAACCTCCTATGGAATTCTGAGGTTTGCAGTTTAGGGAGGGGCATTTAGAATTCTCAGCCAGAGAGCTCTTTGGCCTCAGTAAAATACAAACCCCAGGATTCCACGGGACATTGAAAGTGGAATAATAGCACTACAACAATGTAGTGCAGAAAGGCCCTTAGTTTTATTGATGTATATCCTTTTCTCCCAGAACTCTGTTTCCAACCAAAAAAGAAAAAAAAATAGGAAGGGGAGAGCTTTTCCTCATATGAGAAATGACACCCACTCATTTTCTTGTTGAGAAGGCATATAGACATAAAGGAGTCCAGTAGTACTTTCAGATTAACTGGAAAAAAGAATTTTTTAGTGTAAGCTTTTGTGATTACGGCTCATTTCAACTTGCACCTGCTTAAGCAGACTTTAATGCAGACAAGTTTGTGCTAGAAATTTCTTTTTCCCCATTTGTTCAATGGTACTACTGGATTGCTAAACAGACTAACACAACTGTCTCTTTGAATACTCCTACTTAAGAAAAAGGTCTCTCCTATCAGATCCAAAACATGGCAAAATTTGCACCCAATTTTTAACTGCAAGAAAAAAAAATTAAAATGTAGGGGGCTTGGGGGCACATGGTCCTCAGATTTGGGTAGCTGCCCACCCTGACTTTTAGGACGCTGACTGAAACAGGCAATGTAATTAACTCTATCAAAATTCACACTGGAATATGACCTCACCACGTAAGTATTGTTTTGCAGCTGACTAGCTTTACAAAAATGTATATCAGCTGTATTTAGATGTAATGTTAAGCAACAGTGTAGTGCCGGAATGAGCAGCCTTTACATCTCAGGATCTGCCCCGTCATGCATAGCTTCAAAATGATTGGGGAAGAGGTTTTAACTTCACGGCATCTGAATAGATTTTACCACTGCATCCAAATGGATCTGAAGACATAGGAAGGTTGGGATAGGGGAAGAAGATGTAGCAAGGAGAATTGTCCCTGAATACTCTGGTTCTGCTGGAAAAAACATGACATACAGGGAGAGTCATCCTCACTAACCCAGCTTCCCAAAAGACTCAGCATGATAATGAGCTTGTCCCATCTGATCTCTTCCTCCAGTCATGTACAATAGGTTCATCAGAAGCATTTACTTGTGTTTTCAACTAAAAACCGCTTATCACCACATCCAAACCCTAAGAAACTGTGGTCAGTCTCGAAAATGGATTTACAGAAAACAAACCAGCTTTAAACTCTGGTTTGTTTTCCCAACTGTAGCTAATATTCACCACAGTTGCCTCTGCATGTAATTAATGCTAGGTGAAAACAGAGACAAAAAGGTCTAATTTACTCCTCACATCTGCAACATATTTTAGCATTATGTCCAAGCTCAGACCATTTAGACTGATGATACCTCATGGAAAGATGGCAAACTAATACAAATGCTGTAGCTATAAACACTGTGCAGCTATCCCGACCTCCCTCCGAATAGGCTGCACTCTTGTGTGTAGTGACCATGCAGCGCAAGAATTCACACTGGATAGTCTCCATGCGAGGAGCTTGTAAACAACTCAATGCAGACAACAGGCCCAAGGGGTGGCAGTCACCCACGTTCTGTCCAAACGATTCACATAAACTTGCAGAATGAGAATATTTATGAATCAGTTTAGCGAAGTATTGTATTTTCATTATCCCTGTCTTTCCATCCATGTTATACTTATACTACTTTCATATAACAAATTACACATAGAGTGCTTTGGGGGAATTATTTTGGGGATGATAGTTACAGTAACTGTACCAGTGACAGTTATTTCACTAGCCAGCACAACCACTGGCCTTGCTGGCTAGGCCATGCTGGGAAGTACAATCTAAACAAGTAACTTTAACATGCTTTTCAATGAATCTAGAAGTTGGCATATTGTTAGATGCAAGTCAAACGAAACACCTGAGACTCGGACTGGAAAAGGCTGAAGACTCTGATGAAAAACACAAGAAACTCATCTCTCACACATAGGCATGGACACAAAACCATCTGGGCCTTACCATTTTGATACCCGTTGAAAATGCAACCGGCTTGTCAGGTTTAGGAATCTCTAGCTGCATTTCAAGTTGCGTAGACCGGTCTTTGTGCTGGGCTAACAGCAATGAGGCAGGCAGATGAGAACTCTCCTGTAAGTAGGATTTGAAAAGAACAAAAACAAAACAAGTATTTAAAAGGCACAAGCTATCCCCCCATTAGTCTTATGCATTCCTAGAACAACAAACCGTCTCACAAGATTGCTTTCAAGAGTAAAAGGCACAACTCTCGACACTCTTGGGTTACCAGAAAAACCATCACTTTCGGTAATAGGAAAAAGCTGCACTAGCCCCATAAATCAGAGAAACCTGAAAACAGCTATTTTTATAGATTCCACATTAAATGACAATATAACGAGCCCCTTATTCCAGAAGGCTGAACACAGCCATATGTATTAAAAATTCTTTTTTAAGTAATAATAATTAGAACTTAATCACAAAAACAAGCAGTACAGAAAGCCATCTAACATGGATCAGATGTTTATCTAAGACACATTCCTTCAACCAACGAACTCCATCCAGTTTCAAATCAGTTCTCCATTAGATTTTACCTGAGGCCCTTTGGAGGTGATATACGCATTCCGCCTCACACAATGGATCTATTGTGCATACACGCAAGAACATATTTATTTTCTCATTCAGTAATTTCTTCTCAAGGATGCCAGCCAATGTCTTTTTTGGAAAAAAAAATGTGCATGTGTATACACACAATAATAAAGTAGCTTAAGGCGAATTCAATACCTAAAATCTTATGGTCAGCAACAGCAGGGCTATTAATGCATGCACACACCCACAGAGGGTATCAAGGGTCCCCAAGACACCAACCCACATTATTAGCAGAAGTAATTCTGCAGCTTTGGCAGGAAGCAGACACAATGCTGTTCACAGGGTTGCCACTGAAAAGAGAAAACTTGTACTGAGTTCCTCTTCTTCTCTTCATAATAGTTAAGGAAGGGCACCATGCATCATGGTGCTATGCATTTCTCTGTTTTACATGCCTGGCACCTGAGAGGCAGTAGATCTCATGTGATGACATCTCTGGACAAGCTTTCTTCACTATACCTTTGATAGGGAAAGTGCAAAAGAAATGACGTTTGACACAGGACAGCCATTTTCAACAGCAGCTCCATGACTGGAGCTATTTTTCAGCCTAGCCTAAGTAGTTATCAAGACACTCCCTGATTATACTACCTTTTGGTGTCTATATACACACCATCAGCTCTGAGTGCCTCAGTCTCCCTTGTTGTGTTGGAAACACTAATTATATATTAGGGAAATACACGTTTAGAGACAGAACGAACAAGTCCACTTTACAATCTTGTTGTGTGTGTTGTGTGAGAAAAGGCACAGAAAAAATTGCTTTCAGAAATGGCATTGTGTGTGTTCATCTTACAGATCTGGGTGGGGAATGGGGGTGATTCCATTAACAGCAGCATTACATAATCACACAATTACATAATTGCACAATTATGCCTTCCTCAGTTGGTGGGTTTTAAACACCAGTCATGGAGCAGGAGAAAGAGCAAATAGGGTCATCAAAACAGTACTGTCATATTTCAAGTGCAAGAGAGCTAACATGGAAACTAATATGACCAAAGCACAAATGCACTGATGGTGCAAAAGAAAGTATTGCCATTTCACTATCTTCCTGACCACAGGAAAAGCCATTTCCAAACAGAACAAGGTGGGAGAACTGAGTAGTGTGAGAAGCACCTTTGAAAAAAAGATCTCGTTCAGGGGAACAAAACCTAACTGCCACTGGGGAAGTTGTGATATTTAAGTGTGATAGCTCATTTAGCAGGGCCGCCGCTGTCACTCCCCCCAAAATCAGGAGGGCTATGCTGCAGCAATTAGGGGAGAAATACGATTTTTTATTATCATCATTATTATTATTTTAAAATTCAGGAGGATTTGGGGAGAACTATGGGACACACAGAGTCAGCATGGTATAGTAATTTGAATGATTGATAAGGAAGAACTTCCTCACAGTAAGAGCAGTTCAACGGTGGATCCGCTGCCCGGGAGCATGGTGGAGTCTTGTTCTTTGGAAATTTTTAACCAGAGGCTGGATGTCCATCTGTCAGGAATGCTTTGATGGTGTATTCCTGCATGGCAGAGGGATGGACTCAATGGCCCTTGTGGTCTCTTTCAGATCTATGATTCTACGAATGTTGGACTAGGACTCTTGAGAGATCATGGTTTGAAACTCCACTTAGCCATGGAAACCCACTGGATGACACTGGACAATTCACACTGTCTCAGCCTTGAAGGCAATGGCAAACCTCCTCTGAATAAAGGCTATGATATGGTCACTATAAATCAGTGATGACTTGAAGGCACGTAACAACAACGTGGAGTATGAGGGTGGGGGCTAACAGTTCACTCCCCAGCTGCGCCAAGTCGACACACACGTGGAGGAGAGAATAGGCAGGCAGCTTTGAGTGACAAGGTACGGCCAATGAGGGAAGCCACCAATCAGATCCAAATACGCCAGCCACTGCACCCAGCCCAATGAACAGCAGTTCTCTACCCCAAGGTTCAGTCTGAAGGCAGATCGGAATTATGCTGTACTACAGATGCTTTTTCCTTGCAATGCATTTGCCAATGCAAAATAACAGAAGATAAATCTTGGGTTTAGCCTGCCTGGAAAATATTGTCTGATAAATCTGCAGCCTGCTGATTGTTTTACCACTTGGAATTCTTTGCAATATTACTGTGGGAGAGCACAACACTGTGGCTTCCAAAATGTGTTCAAATACACTATTTGTCACTTTCAGTTTTCAGGTTGATGACAGCAATTTTGGTGGGATTTGGAGCCAAACTGCAGATGCTTTAGTACCATTTTTCCCCAATGATTCCACTAAAATCAACCTCAGAAATACTTCTCAGCAAGCTCATAAAGTTGACTTAAAATAAAGGCAAGTACTAAGGCACCAAATTCTCTTTGCTCTTGGAAGCTAAGCAGGGGCAGCCCTGGTTAGTATTTGGGTGGGAGACTGCCAACAAACATCAGGTGCTATGGGGTATAGTATTTCAGAAGAGGCAACCAGCAAAACGACCTCTGAGTATTCCTTGTCTAAGAAAACCCTTGAAATTTATGGTGCACCATAAGTCAACAGGTGGCTTGAAGGTATATGTGCATGCTCTCTCCCTCTCTCCAGCTTAAACTTTATTCTCTGGTTCAAGCCAAAATACAAAATGGACTAATATTTATTTAATCAATTAGTCAATTAATGAATTAATATCCCGTTTTTAACCCATATAGGCTTTTCCAGTTAGGTAACTCTATCTTTTGAGATTGCTGTTGTTGTGTGCCTTCAAGTCATCTCCAACTTATGTCAATCCTATTATGGGGATTTCTCTGGAAGATTTCACAGAATCATAGAGTTGGAAGAGACGCCAGGGGCCATCTAGTCCAACCTCCTACCATGCAGGAACCCACATCAAAGCACCCTTGACAGGTGGCCATCCAGCCTCTGCTTAAAAACCTCCAAAGAAGCTTTTCTTCTTTGGAGGGGCTTTGTCATTGCCTTCTGCTGAGGCTGAGAGAGTGTCACTTTCCTAAGATCACCCAGTGAGTTTCCATGGCCAAGAAGGGACTCAAACACTGGTCTCCCAGTCTTAATCCTTCAGTCATACCACTAGACCACACTGACTCTCAATTTAAGATATCACCTGCATTTTACACTCACCTGTGAGCAGCACAGCACACAAGGTCCCACATTCTAACTTGCCAGAGTTTTGAGATCCAAATGGGAGGGCTTTCTCTCAGTCCTGCCATGAATCATCACAGGCTCCTTTGGTGAGGATGCGAGATACAGCCTTCCCAATGGCTGCTCCTACCCCTTGGAACTCCCTTCCTCAGGAGGCTAGTCCGTCTTCTTCACTCCCTTTTGGTCAGCAAGTAAAGGCCTTTTTGTTCAAGCAGGCTTCTGATGCCTAATTGCTTGCAGGGACATTTCTTATGCAGACAGGCTTTAACTTTTGTATGCCTTTCAATGATTTTAAACTGTTTTAATGGATGGTTTTTAATGACATTTAAAATGTTATTGTTAGGTTTTGGGTTTTTTTTCCCAGAGGCACTGGGTCCCACTTTGGGAGAAAAGCAGCATATAAAGGAAATGGATAAAGAAACAAAGGCAGGGCTTCAACTGTATTGGTCGCAGCGTTAAGGCACTGCTCTTCCAGGAGGTATGTCCATCAGTTTAAGAGACGAGTGAATTTGTAATGTGTTATTAATAGCATTTTGTAACTCATATCTACCACTACTTTTTATTTCAGGCTAAAAGTCTCATACATTTTGAACACATTGTTTTTAATCACCTGTGAGATATCCTGAGAACTTTGAAAAAGTGAAATTAAAAAAAAATACCTGCAATATCACCAAATGCAACAACTAACTTGTTAAACGGAACCTAACACATATATATTATATAAGAAAAAAATATTAAAAAGAGCACAAAATGGAGACAAACACGCAACACTCATAGAGGTATTTAAACTTCCCTGTGTCAGAATTATAAGCTGTACTTCAGAAGATCATGGAAGATTCCCACCACAAGTAGAGAGTTTTTAGAAAATGTTCACAGCAAACTAAAATCTTGATTTTGAGAGAGAGAGGAATGTGGATTGAGACTTTGGGGGAAAAAACTGAAGTGGGGAACAACACAAACAAGAACCTTCTTTCTCCTGCCCTTCACATTACCTTTTAGTCATTAACAACATATTTAGATACGTTTAGCAGCGGTGCGTGCCCAAACGTCGTTAAATTACCTATTTTGGTCATGTTATAAAGATTATTTATAACTGCTCCTTTTTGCAAGCCATCTGGCAAAATGGATTTCCAGTAAAACCAACTGCTGTGTAACAAAACAATGTTCGCTCCGGTTAAATTAAAAGGGCATTTAAAACTGAGTTGGAAACACTTTGGTGATTCAGGGTAACCTTCCCCTCTCCCTTCCCCTCCCCAAGCCATTAAAAGAAATAAACGCTTAGCAGTGAAGCTGCTATGAAATGACTTTCATAGCCAGACTGCATCTATAGTATGTCTACCTTTACCGAGTGCCTTCTTTGCATTCTGGAGAGCAAAGGGTTATGGTCTTATTCTGTCTTCTCTCATTTATTGAGAGACCAGGGAGATAAATCCCACCAAGAGAGAGCTGGTCAGGTTTGACAGAGTGGTGTAGTGGTTATAGCACCAAACTATGATCAGGCTTTTGATGACTAGATGCAAATTCCCACTTAGCTATGAAGCTTGGAAACCCTAGTGGAAATATTCAGAGAGAACACTGTGTCAGTCTCTTTCAGTATTAAAAGAAGGAAGGAGTCTTGTGACACCTTTAAAAATAACCATTTCATTTGACAATAAGCTCTCAGGGACTTCAGTCTCTTTCATCTGATGCATGTCTATCCAGCTGCCAGTTCACTTCTGATCTGAATTCAAGGTGCTGGTGATGACATTCAAAAGTTCTAAATGGTTTAGGACCTTGCTACTGGAAGGAGTGCTTCTTTCTATATATGTCTGCCCAAGGATGGAGCTCTGCTAGAAGTGCTCTTCCTCATGTCCTACCATAGGATCAATAGATGGAGGAGGACATAGGAGAGGGTCTTCTAAGATACGGCATCCCAATGGTGAAACGCCCTTCCCTTGGAGGCCTGACAGGCACCAACATTGACTTCTTTTTGGTGCCAGGTTAGAAATGGCTTTTGAATAAAGTCTTTGGGGCTTAATTTACTTTTACGCATGTATGTGATTTTTTAAAAACCCTTTTAGCCTTTTTAAATTGTTTTAACTTGTGTGAGCTGTTTAATATGTTTTCATTTCCACTGATAAAATTACAGTAGAGTCTCGATTATCCGACATAAACGGGCGGGCTGATAGTCGGATAGCCGAAAATGTCGGATAATCCGGAGGCCCATAGCGGCTGCCATGTTTGGGGGTGTGTCTGGGGGCGTGTCTGGGTGTGTGGAAATGCCTACCGCCACACCCCCAAGCAGCCGCGACGTCGGATAATCCGGAATGTCGGATGACCGAAGGATGGATAATCGAGACTCTACTGTATTTACTGATTTTTAACTTGGAAATGTTTAAATAGTTTATACTGTCATACCTGCCTACCCACCTGAGGTCTCATGATAAAGGGGTGGGAAAGAAAGAAAGAAAGAAAGAAAGAAAAAAGAAAGAAAGAAAGAAAGAAGGAAAGAAGGAAAGAAGCTAAAACTAGAGGACAGTTGCTTTCTCCCAACCTACATTACTGAACTTCCTACCACAGTGAGGGCCATTTGCCTTCTTGATTTCAAGTCATCAAACTTCTGGTAAAGACTGGTGTGATTCGTGTGAATAACAGCCTTGTTGTGCTGTTGCTGTATGCTTTCAAATAGTTTCCAACATAAGGCAACCCTAAGGTGAATTATCACAGGGTTTTCTTAGGAGGATTTATTCAGATTTATTTATTTGCCTTTGCCTTCCTCTGAGGCTGAGAGCATGTGACTAGCCTAAGGTCACTCAGTAAGTTTCCATGGCTCAAACCACTACACCAAACTATGTCATAGAGTGGCTGTTCAGACACACCAGGGCAGAGCTTTATCTTTACAAGAGCCTTGTACGCCACTCTGTGCTTCTAGGAAGAAAGGCAGATTTTCCAAAAATGAAGTAAATAAATAAAATGATTCTGAAATTATTCTGAACGCAAGAGGCCAGCTGGCTCAGTAGAGATGTGAAGTCTCAGGGGAAAAAAACTGAAAAAATTCAGGGTGAAAAAACATGGTTTTCCCTCCTTTTTTCTTTCCTAAAGCCTTTTTCTTTCTGAAAAAATAATGAAAAATAATGGTTTATAGAACATTTTCTGCTAGATGGGAAAATAAAATTTTAGGACAAGGTGTTCACATACTTAGTGACTCAATATCATTTTAAAAATGGAGGGGGGGCTTTAGGTAAGACTAACTCTCGTTCCTTTTCTCAGTCCTTTGCATGGGATGGGTACATTATGTCAGCTTGATATTATGCAAAACTGTGAAGGCAAAATAATTTTCTGTTTTACTAATGTTGACATTTTCTTCTGTTGTTAATGGGGTTTTTTTGCCTGCTCTTCAAACTGGCAAAAACCAACGAAGTTCCATATAGTTCACATGTTCTTTATAGTTCAGAATCCTGTGGCTCCAAGTGTAGAAAAAATAAATTTTTTAAAAGGTTGAATATCTAATTATATTCTGAGCAAACTGTACCTTTAGTATATATGAAACATAACACTCTCATGCCAAACAATGTTACATATAATGCAATTTATGCTCTTGCAGTAACAAAAGGATTTTTAAGCTGTAAAGGGGGCTTAATATGCCATTTTCATTTTTTTTTTTCAAAAAAATCCTAATTGGCTATGGGGAGGTGCAGCTACTTACCCAGCTGTGCAACTGAACAAGGATTTGCTCTCCAATTCCCATCCACTGCAATCATTCCAGAGCTTGAAAAAGTTACGTTTTAAGACTATAGCTTCCACTATCCTGGAAGGTATAATCCAAAAAAGTAACTTTTACAAGCTCTGAAAGAAATTATGAATTTAAAAAAATAAAGCAGACCTTGAGTAGTCAGCAAAGGCTTTAAGCATTTCATAATTCCACTGGCTGTAAGGTGAAAGATTTCCTTTTGTGGTGGTTCAACACTGAAGACACGAAGCACGCCTGCATAATAATTTTTTAAAACCTGAAACACCCTTCCCTTTTTTAAAAAGCTAGTAAAAGACCCATAGGCCTCCCACTCCCAAGAGAGGCTCCCTGCTTCACTTCAGCCCCCAGAAGAGAAAAACCACCTCTTAAATCAGCTGACACCAATCTCCTTCCCATTTCAGTAGATATCCCTCAGGGCTCCACAAGAAGTTCTTAACCTAAACCTTCCCACAGGAAGAAAAAAAAAGGAAACAGAACAGAAATAAAATGCATAAACAACTGGGCAGGATCATAAAGGCAAAACAATAAAAAAACCTCTCTTTTTAAGTGGGGTGCAGTGAGAGAAGAATCTGGAGCACAGCTGTGATGCTCTTAAAAACTATTAGGAGTACATTAGGTGTGGATAAATGGAAAATGAAAGCCATGTAGTACAATGGAGGACTAACGCAACCAAAACAAACATTCAGGTTGGGCCACGTAGTCAGTGAAATGGCTGATACTTTTTAAAGAGATTAAACAGATATTTTAAGAACAGATTCGGAATATGTACGTGAATGTAAGAACTGGCAAACAGGGCAGGACAAAAGGCAGAAGAAAAGACAACTCCCAGTAACTTCCAGCTTACAGTGTAGAATAATGGTTTGCAACTTGGACTTGGGCCAGGGTTCAAATCCACTGCGTCAGTGGGACTCAGCCTAACCTACAGCACAGCATCTTTGTGAAGAATGAAACAGGAATAGACTGATGTGCATCACTCTGGGTGAAGGGGTGGAATTATGCACCAAGAGAGAGATGAGGAACATGTAGCTCCCCAGTTTGTTGTTGGATTAAGATACCTATCATCCCTGACCACTGGCCAAGTTGGCTGAGGCTGATAGGAGCTAGAGTTTAACAGCATCTACCAGGGTACAAATTCCCTATGCTCGCACTAAAAAAAAAAACCTAACAAGGGCTGGAATCCTGTTGGTGTCTTATATACATGTATCCCCACAGAAGCACTTGGGCATTTTTGTCCAACATGAAATTGTCCACGTTCAGTTCAAGGTTGAGGAAGCGGACTTGCACATGTGGTGCCATTACGCATGCAGATATGCACATGGGTGAACACGCACAATTTGTTTATTTGGTTGCAACTTGGATACATGTTCGCAGTACCGTTCAATACAAGAGTTGTATAGCCCGACTAATGCATAACTCCACACAAGGATACCACACAAGCCCAATTTAGGATCTCAAAGCGTGTCTAGGAGAGATCCTGTAGAAAACCAGCGCTCTCTGTTGGTGGCATAAAGCAGGAATAGGAGAAAGAAGGAAAAGGACCAAACTATTACTGGAAAAGGATGTACATGGTAACAAACATAATCAAACCAATTCCAGACCAACTGACCAGGCAATCAGGATATGAATGAAAGCAATGTAGTGAAAAATTCAAGAGCATACAAAAACAAAAGCAATGTTAAATTACCAAGAGTACAAGAGTATGACAGTCATTGTGTGGGTTTGGTTTGGTTTTGGTGTAGAAAACAGATGAATAATTGAGTCTGTTCCCTCTTCATTTCCCAAGATTGTTTATCATCATATATTCTTGAACTATTAGATTGTCTATTTACATTTCTGGAATATGTTGTATATGTACCTCTTGGAATAGCTCATACTGTGACATTCTTAGTACATTATTAAGTTTGCTCATTTGGCTATTTGCCTTTTTAAAACGTAAATACATTTTTCTTGATAATTCCAATTTTTTTTTACAAACATACACAATGACACTCATAATATTTGTACTGTTTGATGTTTAGAAATACTCTGCCTTTGCATCCTTCTGTACATTGGTATGGGTGTGCATATGTGCCTTCAAGATGCCTATTAACTTATGGTGACCCCATGAATTTCTAAGGGTTTTCTAAGTCAAAGCATACTTGGAGGTGGTTTTGCCAGTTCTTTCCTCTGAAATATATCCTACAGCACCTGGTATACGTTGGCAGTTTCCCCACCCAAGTACTAACCCAGCCTATCCCTGCTTTAATGCAGGGTTAATGCCTAACCCTGCTTTAATGCATACAGTTATTCTATAGATAGTTAGTTTAGAATTGGCTTGATTTTTTATTTTTGTTTATTTTTTGTTGTTACTCTTTGCATGCTTTTTCAATAACCATTTAGTTCTCTTCCTTTTTCTGCAAGAGTGCAGGACCCTTCCCTTTTGCATTTTGCTGCAAAACAAGAGTAAGCCAGGCAAAGAAGAAGAAATCAGTCCAGTTCCAAATAAAGTGTTGAGAGGTGTCCTCTGACTTCCAGGTTTTCAAAGAGGCTGGACAGCTACCTGCTGGAGATGCTGTAGAGCCCCTGGACTCTGTGGACATAGAGTTCCTTCCAACTCAATGATTCTATGAAGCCCTTGTCTTTCATTACCTACCAATTTATCCAGAAGTTCCTGCTTGTTCTTCCTTTTCAGCATCTGCTGCATTTGCTCCTCCTTTTGTATGAGGAGCCGCCTCTGCTCGTTCTCCTGGCGCTCTACCTCCAGAGCCTCCTCCAGCTCCTCTTGCTCCCGAGACTAAGAGAGAATCAAGAACATTTAATACCTTTGAGAAACAATGAGATGAACTTCAGGAGCAGGAAAACTGGAAAAGCAGTCTATACCCAAAATCTTAAAGGGGTCAACCATGGACTCTGGGGACATTGGGAAGGCTTCATTCACCTTAAAGTGCTAAACCCGGGCTTGCACCACTTCAGACAACACATGGGGGGCTCAACTGCTACACTGTGCCACATATGTGATTCCAGGACCCCATGCATTTCACAGTTTTCTTTGACAAGGAATAGTCAAGAGATCCCATTTGGGAGAAAGGTGGGAAATGAATTGGAGAGAAAGGGGGGAAAGGGGGAGAAAGAGAGAGAGAGAGAATGAGAGAGACAGACAGACAGACAGACAGACAGACAGAAGAGGTGGTTCGCCATTGCCTTCTTTGGAAATATAGCTGACAAATCGTGATATTTCTTGGCAGTTCCCTTCCCAAGTACTACCCAGGCCTAACCCTGTTTATCTTCCAAGCCCAGATGGGATCTGGTGCTTTCAGGGCATTTAGACACTCTGTTATTTAAAGAAAAATCCTTTTTCACTGAAGCATTCGAGGGGAAAGGCCAGATAGAATTTCTTGCTGCTGTGTTAGTTTCTGTGCAGAATGTCTGTATTTTAGTTATACTAAGCAGCACTAAATCATATGAATCCCATACTTGCTGGGAGAAAAGATACAGGAAGCCCCCACCTTTTGATGCCCCATTATCTCACAACATTCACTCTTTTCACATTTCCAGAGTAAGGACAAGTTCCATTAATTAGACAGTGGTTCTGCTCTTTCACCAGTTCTTCTTGCCTACAAAGGCTCAGTTGGGATTGCTCACTCGTGTGCCCTGCTTGCAAAGCAAGCTGAGAGAGAGAAAAAGGCACTAAGCTCAGCTGAGGGACTCTGCATGCAGTGCATGTGTGGTCAGTCCCAAGTGAGCCTCTGCAAATCCTTCATGCTCCCCACAGAACAGCGCATGGGTTCTGCTTTTCAACTAATTCCATTCTCTGACAGTACTCTGGTCCCTCATCAGTCAGACAAATGGGGAAAGCCAGTATAGCCTGGCTATAGGCATTACACCTCAGTAAGAAGTAGACCAAGTTTCAGTTTCCAAACAAAGCCTGAATGTTCAGCAGAGCTTAAAAATCTAATTCATTTATATTAACACCAGTAATATGTCATTCTTAATAAGCACTTAGATGGGAGAGGGTTTTTCCCCTTCTCCCTTCTTTCAAGTTAATGGAGATATTCTCAGAGGACCTGAACAGTTGGGTTTATAAGACAGGGTTTTTTGGTGACTGCCCCCATTTCTCTGAAACTCCTTTCTCGGGGAAGCTAACATGGCCTCCTCCTTGCTATGCTTCCATTAGCTGGCAAATACTTTTTATTCCAACAGCATTTTGAGAATTGCCTTTTTTTTAAAGAAAAAGATTTTGAAAGCCTGTTCAGTTTTTAACTATACGGTGAGCCTACCACTTCTGTGGGGGTTGGGGTGCAAGACCTCCATAAAAATGGGAAAATGCAATAAAAATAAACACTAATTTTTTTCCCTGAGAACACTTCTCTAGGAATCTCTAGGTCTCCAGCACAACTCTATGGTCCACTTCCAGCAGAAGTGCATCACAGAATTGTGCTGGAGATCCAGAAATTCCTAGAAAGAACATATTTTCCCATGGCAGGGGCAAATAGGGTAAGAATTTTTTAAAATAAATAAAATAAAATAACCTGCGAATAATCAAATCCACAAGTGCTGAAACCTCAAAACTCGAGGGCCCGCTGTACTGCTTTTGACAAGCTTTTTATTATTTTTGATTGCATGTTTCCAATTGTTTTTAAGGTTATTGCTAATTGAATTCCATTTCAATGTTGACCTTTTGCATGTTTTAACCATACTGTGTTTTAATTTGTGTACCACCCTGACTATGGATTTGGGGGAAAGCCAGGATATACATAAGAGTAATAAAGATAATGATAACAACAACAGCAATAGGAGAGCACTCTGTTGCTCAAAATGGGCTGGGGAATGAACTCCCCCCCCCGAGGATCCTGTTGCCCTAAGGGTCTATGGTAGAGGCGAGTCCTTCCCAGACTTCCCCCCTCCACCTCCACATCTTTTAAACATAATGGGCTGGTATTTTGCATCCCAGCTATGGGATTTGTAACCAAGATGTATAGATCTGTAACTGCTCTGTATTCAGCTATGCCATGCATCCACAATTGTGGCACTATTGCCATGATCATAAATGTGTCCCAAGACCCACCTTAAATTTCAGAGACAGAGGCCTGGGTGTTGTGGGTTGATTCCTTAAAGTATTCACAGCTATGTTTACATAGCCACCAATATGATACAGAATCTTGGACAATATTTTTATTCTTTGTCCTTCTCAGGTGAAAACAAAATTTTCTGTTGGCTTGAATACACGGAGAAGAAAGTTTCATTACTGAAGAAGAGCTGAAACTGAGATGGAGGAGTGCTCCATACACAACCAAAGACCCATTTAGTGAGCAGACTAAATGAGCAAACCCATTAACATCAAGCCAATTTTTCCAACAAACAATACACAAATTTCGTAGTATTACCCGTCCTCATTAAATCAGAAACTAGAGCTAACACCACTAAGGACTGATACCTATGTTTAAAAATTTGAAGGAATGTCATACAGAGGATGGAGGAAGCCTGGTTTCTGCTGCTCCACAGACGAGGACATGGAACAATGGCTTCAAACTACAGGAAAAGAGATTCCATCTAAACATTAGGAAGAACTGACAGTAAGAGCAGTTTAACTGCGGCATCCACTGCATGGGAGTGTCGTGGAGTCTCCTTCTTTGGAGGTTTCTAAACAAAGGCTGGATGTCCATCTGTTGGGAATGTTTCGATGGTGTATTCCTGCATGGTAGGGCGTTGGACCTGATGGCCCTTATGGTCTCTTCCAGATCTATGATTCTCTAACCAGTAATTTTAATACATTGGCAATTATACATTTAACCATACTGTATTATTTCCAAGCTCTGTGTCAAGCAGCAAGGGGAAGGAAAGAAATGCACATGAACAGCACTCTCCTTTACTATATCGATCTGCTTAGAGTGGTGTGTAGAGGAAGCATCAGCCATTCTGAGCAAGCACAGGAAGCCAACCTCAATTCACTTCCACTCCTCCTCATTTATTCTGAGCATCTGAGCCCTTAGTTTCTCCATGTATCTGCTGCAGTGAAAGACAGACACAGAACACTGCAATGTAAAGATGCTATAGAGCCAGCATAGGGTAGTGGTTTGAGCGGTGGGCTAAGACTCTGGAGACCAGGTTCAGTTCTCTGCTCAGTCATGCAAGCCCACTGGGTGATCTAGGGTGCATCACATACTCTCAGCCCCAGAAATTCCTATGATACGCTTGCATTAGGGTGCTCATAAGTTGGAAATGAGTTATGATTTGCAGGGCCATTTGCAAATGGGAAGCTTATGGCATCTCAAATTGGAGGGAACTGGCGGATCCTGTTTCACACTCTGCAGTATGTGCAGTGCTTGGTTTTACTTGGACGTTGAGCTCCTCTGAATTAAACAGGACAGTCTTCCAAGTTAAACAAATGCACAAAAAAGATTGCATGATCAATATTTCCACAGGGAAAGAGCAGCCGCATCAGCCTGTTGCCACAAAAACAACAAAAATGTTCTTATGGGGTCATCATAAGTCAACAGACAACTTGGTGGCACATATACACACCTATACAAGAGCTCACAGAAGCATTATGCAGGCAGGGCTATCACCAAAACTCTTAGCTCTGGAACATTTTGACCATGGTTCTTCACAGGTACTGAATACATACGTATCACAGAGATAATTTGGAAGAATATACTTCATTTTGTCACACAGAAAACAGTTGATAGGGCTAAAAATGAAAACTTCTATTCAGCTGGCAATCCTAATAATTTGGACACACAACAGAATTGAGTTTTTACAATAATATTTTGCCATTACAGCCTCAACTAATTTTTCCAAGAGCCGGCATGGTGTAGTGAGCTGAGTATTGGATAAGGCTTCTTAAGACTAGGGTTCAAATCCACACAAAAACCCACTGGGTGACTTTGGACCAGCGGAGTGTCTGAGACCGTGGTTCAGCCTTAGAAGAAGACAATGGCAAACCTCCTCTGAATAAATCTCACAGAGAAAACCTTATGATAGGGTCACTATAAGTTGGAGTCAATTTGAAGATGCATAACAAATAATCCTCCCCAAACAATACAGAGAAAAGAAAGCACAAGTTAAAATACAGACACAGTTAAAGAAAACACAACCTTAAGCAACTAACCAGTTTAATTTTATTTTTCTGAATGACTTCCTTGTTTTCCTTTTGGTACATCTCCATCTTCTTTTTTGTATTCTCTACATCAATGTTGTTGGTCAGGTTAAACACTGGGTCAGCATTTTAGAAAATAACAAGAGGGAAGGGAAGGGAGAAGATGAAAAGGAAAGCATTATATTAATAACAATTATTAGCTACATTTAAAGGTAATGGGTACAAAACATTGCTATTTAAAATCCACACCAGAAACCATCAATGCTGTAAATATTCCCCCCAACCCTGGTTTAGAAATGTAATTAACTGCACACTTCACATACAATCATGCACAATCTTTACTTATAGGTTCTAGTCTATCATGTTTTCAAAACAATTGTTCATATCCAAGTCTACTAAAGCCAAATACACTTGTAGAGAAAGCAGCAAGCCCCTGAAGGTGCAATTCTTCAGCAAGTAAGAAAACAACAACCTTCATCTTAATGTCAGGGATTCAATTCCTCAAATAAAATCAACAGACTAATACTTGGATTCTTCTATAGTGAATGACCTTTCCAAATGTGCTTTTTAAAACTCTATGATATAGTATTCTCTGCTCTTTACTTAGATTCCCACTGGTCACCTACCCAGATTACTTAACTTTCACCCATCCAGCTTAGAAACCTTGGAAGCTACCTGATATTAAATGAGATCATTCAGCCATTTAGTTCAGCAGTACCTGCTCCAACTGGCAATGCCTCTCTGTCTTTTTACCTTTCTACATCTGCCTTGCCTTTTATTATTTGGTTTATATCTCGCCTTTCTCCCCAAACTGGAGCTCAAGGCAGCCCACAACAACTTTAAAAGTAGATATAGAGAAAAGTTATGTTAAAAGTTGTGTTAAAAGACAAACAAATTTAATATTAAAATAAAATTGAACTAAAACAATTCCATGGCGTCAATCCAAAAACACAACCTCAATCCATTAACAGCCAGTGAATCACTCATGCCCTCCCAAAATAAAAAGACTTTTGCTTGTCTGAGAAAGGACAATGAGGAGTGTACTGGACTGAGAAGGCCTTCTCTCGAGTCCCACTATGGCAGAAGGTGGCATGACTGAAAGTAGTGCCTGTCTGAAAGATCATAGTTTCATGGAATCAAAGAGATGGAAGAGACCACAAGGGCCACCCAATCCAACCTCCTGCCATATAGGAATATACAATCAAAGCATTCCAGAGAGATGGTTATCAAACTCTATTTGAAAACTTCCAAAGAAGGAGACTCCATCACATTTCCAGGCAGTGTATTCCACTGTTGAATGGCTCTGTCAGGAAGTTCTTCCTAACGTTTAGATGGAATTTCTTTTCCTGAAGTTTGAAGCCATTTCTCTGTGTCCTAGACTCTACAGCAGCAAACAGGCTTGCTCCATCTTCCATATGACATCCCTTCAAATATTTAAACATAGCTATCATGTCCCCTCTTATCCTTCTCTTCTCCAGCCAAAACATACCCAGCTCCCTAAGTTGTTCTTCACAAGGCATGGTTTCCAGGCCTTCTACCATTTTGGTCACCCTCCTCTGGACACATTCTAGCTTGTCAATATCCTTCTTGAACAGTGGTGCCTGGAACTGGACACTGTATTCCAGGTGAGGTCTGACAAAAGCAGAACAGAGTCACTTCCCTTGACCTAGACACAATATTCCTGTCGATGCAGCCCAGAATTGCATTGGGTTAACTGCCACATCACACTACTGACTCATGTTCAGCTTATGGTCTGCTAAGACTCTCAAATCTGAGAGCCCAGGCAGGTTTGTTGAGAAGAACAGTCTGGGCACATATAGGCTAGACAGGCTTGCTCCATCTTCCATATGACATCCACATTGGGCTTTACAAGTCACAACCATCACTTTGAACTGTGACGAGAAAAAAGACCAGTAGCCAGGGAAGCTGCACGGCAAAGGAGTTTCGTGTAACTTGTAACCAGAGTCTGTCAACAATCTGGCCATAGCATTGCCAGAAGCTGAACCTGGGACAACACTTAAAGAAATTTTAATAGATCAAAAAGGTCTAAGATAAAATCCAATTCCGTATGTGATCAGTAGCTATGTAAGAATATATAATTAATAGTTTGTAGCTGGGTATATATGGAACTTCGTTGTTTTGCCGAATACAGTCAGTTAACTAGCAGGTTGTGGTTGACTGATTTCCCATAAGTATCTGTACTATTTATTTTGGTTTGGTTTTTTTTCCTCCTTCATATACTACTAATTTTATAAATAAAAATTAAAGCCTAGGAAATGAGAAAAGAATTTAAATAGGAGGCAGCCAATATTTTTTTTCTGGAGGCAAAGAATCATGGGTTTTTTGGGTATAGATATACATGAACATACATGTCACAGAAGACCTCTTAGAAGAGGCAGTCTTTCTTGCCTGGAAGACATGGAAGTATGTCCTTTAATTATGCAGTTTTCCTAAGCACTTTTATTACAAATAATAATTTTAAAATTTGCTGTCTGATCAGTCAGGATCACTTTTTAGTTTATTACATATTAATTCTTTTATTTATTCCTTTAATTTGCATCCTGCCTTTCTCCCAAGATGGGACCCACGGTGGTCCACAAGGGGAGTTAAAACAAAACACAATTAAAAATATTTGATTAGTCCAAAGTTTAAAAGAGGCAGTTAAACAAACAATTATAATAACAACATTAATTTAAAGCAGTTTTAAAGGCCATTAAAATATAATCTAACGATAAAAATACAATGCAATACCTCCAAATTAAAAGACTTTTTGCAGCAGACAGTCAAAGGCCTGAATAAACAGAAAAGTCTTTGCCTGGCAGTGGAAAGAGAGCAGAAAGAGGATCAACACAGCTTCCCATGGGAGGGAATTCTACAGTCTGGGGAGCAGCCATTGAGAAGGCTCCCTCCCATGTCCTACCAAGCATGCCTGGGATGGTGGTGGCATCAAGAAAAAACCCTCTCCAAAGCATCTTAAAACTCGAGCAGACTTATATGGAGAGATAAGGTCTATCAGACGGTTTGGAATCAAGTCATTTAAAGGTTTATAGGTCATAACTAGGCACTTTGAATTGCGTATGGCAACAAACCAATAGCCCATGAAGTTGTTTGAACAAGTAAGTTACATGTTCCTTGTAACCAGCCCTGGTTAGCAGTCTCGCTCCAGCATTTTGGACCTGGGGCAGCTTCCAAATAGTCTTCAAATGGAACCCCTCATAACCTAAGAAATCAGGTAGCAGAATTACAAGAAAAATATCAAACTCCAAAACATCCTATTACAGAAATGGCCTCTTTCACATATGCAGGTTCTATCACAGTACAAGAAAATGTGTTCCACAGAGCAAGTGGCTTTTTGTAATAAATTCAGAGAAGCCTTTCATCTGTGCTCCCACTGCAGCACAATGTCAGTTTCCAAACAGAACCCGCCTGTATGCTTTATGGCAGGGCTGGGGAAGCAAGAGAGGAAGGAAAGAAGAAAGGAAGTAGATTTGGTGTGCAGTCATTCTTTATCTGCTTGTCCATCTCCCGTTGGCTGGTTTACTTGTTGGCCTGCCTTTAGACATCTGTCAAAATATAACACAAAGGCCCCATTGTTTTAAAGTCTGACCTGAAAGATTTAATTCTTTTTGAATGCCAGAGCAGTTTCTGAAAAGCCAGACTACCACAAAACCTCCCGACTTTTACAGAGAAAGAGAAATTGGCCAAAACCAAAGGAAGAAAAGGTTTTCAAGCCATTGTGTAAAGAGATGAAGGAGAAAGGAGAGATGTTAAAACTGCATCTGCAACAGGAAGCCTTGTTTCTGGCACTGTGCCACTTGTTTCTGCTCCAGTCTTGAGGCAAAGAGCTGGACACCCAGACTCAGCTCCCATGTCCTCTGTTCCACCTCACCAGAAGAGGGAGCCCCTGGCCTTCTTTCTCATCGATCTAGAGATACTGGAAAGGAGGTATTGCAGTTGACTGTCAGGTGACACAAGGAGCCAATGGGATTTATCCAAGCCCTATAAAGCCTCTGCCTCTGACCTGGCTCCTCCGGGTTTGAGTAATACACCTCTTAACAAAACAAGCTGGTTTGTCAGCTCACTCTCTCTACTGCTCAGTGCCAGCCTTGTTTTGTGAATTGATTCAGCTTAGTTCCTTGTTGTCAAGTCTTCAGATATTAGAAAATAAAACAGTGCATTAGTACACAAAGGAACATTACCTAAACCACATTAAGACCACAGACTATACCAAACCAACCAACACTTTAAAAGATGGAATCACCTTGACAAGAAAAAGCATTTTAATTTTAAATATTTCTTCTAGCATGAGATAAGATGCATGTGAATTTCATACTTAACGTGTTTCTCTTATTCACCCAATAATAAATGATAGTTTCATCAGCATCCCACCTCACATAACCTAAAATCTAAAAGATATTTTACCTTTAATTCATTGTAGAGTGGGCAGTAGATGACAATACATACAAGATCCTGTCTTAACCCACAAAGGGAGATATATTCAAGATAAGACCCAACTCATGAACTTCCTCCCAGGATAGCAGGAGCCTTTTTGTCCAATGTCTACCTGGCTCAGTTTACCCTGATACAGAGAGGCTAGTCTTCCAAGCCACTAGTCCTGTCAGCCATTCTGGACTTTCCACAGAAGAAGGAAGGCAAGCATCTACACCACAGTGCTAGCACAACTCAAGCCATGAAAAGTTTTCCCAGTGGAAAGTCTACATCATTTCTAGACAGTATATGTCCTGCATTTCTGCTTTATAAGCATCAAAAGTGGTTCACAACAACTATGACTTGGTTTTTCAAAACATCACAATACATAATAATTACAAAAGTAAGAACAAGAGAAAGAAGCATGTAAAAGGATCTTGTAGCACCTTTGAGACTGAGAGAAAGAAGTTGATAGCATTCGCTTTCATAGACTTAAGAATACTTCATCAGAGATGCAAGAGGGGGGAAAAAAACAAGGAAAACTAATACAGGTAGAATACACAACAATAATACCAACCCTTACAAGTGCTTTGGAGCACAAAGGTTTTAACATCTAGAGGAAAAACAAAAGGAAAGAAACCCAACAGGATTCTTGGAAGATGGGTTCAGGATTAAAAGACCAAAAGCCCCAGCACACAAACTTGTGTGACTTTATAGGGCCATTGGAAGAGAAGATACTCAGAGCAGGGCCCTAGCTAAAATTTTCTCAAATGGAAGGGACCAATCTTATCATTCTTTGTAGAATACCACATGTTGATGTGGTCCTCCAGACACTGGTGGATCGCAACATCCATCAGCCCTTGTCAGCATAGCCAAAGGCAAGGATTGTGGGAACCAGAGTCCAACAACGAGGGTTGTATGTTCTCTACAGAGGGACTACATAGGGATGGGCCTACATATTAACAACATTACAAAGCATACTTCATACACCTTGAACCTATCCTTTCTTTCAGGTCTCCAGTGCAAGAGAGATTCTGCCTCTCAGCCAAACCGGTTCAAATCTCCAGTCTGCAGTCCTTTCCCTGATTAAGAAACAGCAGCGTATTTTTCCTCTTACACATCCTCCCTAATCACTAGAATCTGTCCTCATACCAATATATCTACACTGATCCACTGCACTCCTCCACACATATACGCACACATCCAAATCGCGAGGCCCCACAAAAGCCAGAGCCCCAGGCTACAGCATTCGTAGGCGTCAAATGGGGTGGCGGGGAGAGAAATAGTGATCCAGGCCTTCTCTTAAACCTTCTTCCCTCTGCATTAGCACCATAAAAACATTGCCAAAATGGAATGCAAGGTCAAATGCTTCAAAGCACTCCCAGCTACTGTACTTGAAGTAGTGAGAAGATGAAAAGGGGGCCATATGGCTTCTGTCACGGTAAATAAAGCCAAGGGCAGGACAGATTAAGAATCTGAATGTTACTTTCCCCACCCCTCTTCATTTGATCTTTTTTGTGGTCCTTTTCCAGCACCAGCAGTGTCCTTACAGAGTGTTTTCTCATTTAGCCTCATTTGCTCCGTATGCCTTCTGCCCCTTTTACCTTCACCCAAACCTTGACAGCTAGAGACATTTATTACCTTGACACGTCCCTTCAACTGAAGAGCTTGAGATTAAAAATGTAAGAAGAAAGTAATTAGATAACCACTGGGTACCACAATAAAGACCAGTTAAGAGAGATTTAGCTTCCACACTTGAGTGAAAGCCTGCAGGAGATAAAAGCTTACAAACGCATCAAATATGCAAGCGTTAGGACTTACCAATTTCTTCAACTTCTTCCAGGAAATCATTATATTCCATGAGACTGGGAAAGTCATCCTCTCTTTTATTGTATCTTGGGGAGAAAGGGGAGAAAAGGAACAATAGATTTGCACACAGGCATGCGAAACTGACAACTTCTTATGCTCCATCTTCCTTCATGAGGATCCAAACATCCAGAGTTCGTCTAAACTGAGCTTGCCTGAACTGCTGAGCAATTCAGCAGCTAATGGAAACGTTTTCCCAAGGAAAAAAAGGGGGGAGAAACATGACTGTGATTTGATTTAAGTCTATCATTTACCGTATACAAGGCCAGTATGCATAAAAACACTATCCCACTTCTGTCTAAAGCAGTGGTTCTCAACCTGTGGGTCCCCAGATGTTTTTGGACTTCAGCTCCCAGAAGCCCTGAGCATTGACCACAGTGGCTGGGGTTTCTGGGAGCTGAAGTCCACAAATATCTGGGGACCCACGGGTTGAGAACCACTGGTCTAAAGGGTTCTGAGAAAGCCCTTCCACACTATCTGGTTTGTGGACTGATAGCTAAGCTCAAATTTTTCTACATTCCTATACCAAGGAAAGAATTGAATTGGAAATTTAGTTTCAATTTTAGTTCACATGGCTCAGTTTGAATGCTGGATATTTGAACCATCACCTCATTAAACAAATCATGTTCAGCAATGTTCAGCAATGTCTTCTTTCTTGAACCCAAATGTGGGGAGGTAAGTTTTCTTTACAGTTCTTTAAATCCATAAGTATGAGGCAACTGACATTACATGATTACCAAACTAAAAGAGAGCAGAATAAATAGATCATTATTCCTATTATTATTGCCTCCCAGAGTAACCACACGAAGCACTATAGGGGACGTAACAAATGTAGAATCCTCAGGTTCACACTCTAAATGAGAGTAAAGAGAAACAGACGGAGAAGAAACTGGGGCAGTGGGGGGACACAAGTAGAAGGGAATGTTTGAACGTGGAAAAGTGAATTGCCAAATACCATTTATTTATTCTGTAAATAAAATAGAGTGCATAAACATGTTAAAATTTGAATATCTATACACAACACACTGCATATATGTCAATCAAGCAGTCAGAGTTGTATTTAAAAAAAAAAAGAGAGACCTGTTCTATAACTGCTCGTTAAAACACAAATAAAAATATGCACACTCACTGTTATACATATTTTGACCGATAAGTTGCCTCCAGGGGCTCCTTTATCATAAAATGTCTGCATGTTAACAACCAAGCTTTTAAATGTCCCAGATCGTCAGGCCAAGGATAAAAGGTGCTGAGCCGCCAGTCTGAAGAACTAAGAGGATCGCAAAACATCGTGATGTGCAGGTATGGACAAACCAAAACAATAGTTATATTCTGCTTTTTGTTTGTGTTAATGAAATCGTCGTTGCTACTAATGGTCTTTAAATTTGCTTTCACCTCATTGGCTATATGACACCCCCAACTACGTGGGCAGTGTACATACCCGAAGCTCCAAGATGACACTCCACATACCTGCAAATATGACTTGTGTTTCCATATGCCACTATAAATCTGTTAGTTTTAAGGGTAAGCCGGCATGGTGTAATGTTTGAATGGCGGACTAGGACTCTGTGAGACCAGGATTTGAATCTCTGCTCAGTCATGGAAATCCCACTGGATGACCTTAGGCAAGTCACATTCTCTCAGCCTCAGAGGAAATCAGTGGCAAAGACCCTCTGAACAGATGTTGCCGAGAAAACTCATGACAGGTTGTCGTAGGGCTGCTCTAAGTCTGAAATGACTTAAACAACAGCAACATCTTAAAGGTATTACAGGACTCTGTTGCTGTTTCAGCCACAACATATTTATCATGGTTGTCTCTTCAAAAATCGGCAAGGACTACAATCGTTGTTTAGCTTTGTCTCCATGGAAAGAGGCCTTCAGAGAGTTTTTAATATATAATGGTTTAAGCAGAGCCCTTCCCAGAAATATAACTAAAGTAAGTGCAACCTTGAAAAGGAGAACAGAGGAGGCCTCTCTTATTTGGAGCTTTACGACACTTACATTTTCAACACCTTCTTCCGGATTTCGACCTCCTTGTCAACAGTTGGGTCCTCAAAGAGCTGTACTCTGAAGTTGCTCTTCCGCAAGGGAGTGTCACACTCCTGACAGTTCCCAGCCCCCCGGACAAACAGCAGCTCCACGCAGTTCTCACAACTGAAAGAGAGAAATTTCCTGAGTGTAAAAACGTGACATTTTTTACTACAACATTCACGAAAACATAAAAGCAACATACAGCAAACCAGCTCAGTCTGTGTTTGCTACCCATGGCTTTTTTCACAAGGGAGTGAAAGGGTAACTCCACACATGATGGAAAAAGAGAAAAACCTGCTTTGTACAGAAAGGTTAATTTATTAACTGCTACAAGAGGCGATGTATGAAAATTCACAGTAACATAGACATAAAAATGAGCCTGCTTGCATCCTTAAGGTCTTCAAGAGAAGCCCCTCTGCCCTACCACTTTCTCAGGAGCCCTGGTGGCACAGTGGTTAAATGCCAGTATTGCAACCACAAGGTTGTGAGTTCGATTCTGCCAGGCTCCAAGGTTGACTCAGCCTTCCATCCTTTCGCAGGTCGGTAAAATGAGTACCCAGCTTGCTGGGGGCAATTAGCTAAAATACATTGTAAACCGCTTAGATAACACTAGTTGATAGGTGGTATAGAAAAAAATGCTACTGCTATATAATATATTGCTCAGGCTTGCTTGCAGGGTACATAGCACAGGGTTTTCTTGCTGGCTGCTCCCAGACTTCAGAACTCCTTGCTTCAGAAAGCTAGAAAGACTTCCTCTTGCTTTCCTCCTGCCAGCAGATAAAGACTTTCCTATTTCTTCAGGCTTTTATGAATTTACAGTGAAAGGCTTTTAATGGTGCATGTCTTGTTGACTTTTTCTATTTTGTCTTCTAATGCACTTTAAATGGTTTTATCTCTACGGATTCTGCAGGTGTGGGTGTATATTCTGATGTTTTGTTACGTTTTTAATCTGTAGTGGTTTCAATATTTTGTAAGCCACTGGGAGTGCCATCATTAGGAAAAAAGGTGAACTATGTCTGCAGGTTATCAACCAATACCAAGAGCACCAATCATACCACATTAACGATACCATTACTAATCCTAATAATTTGGAAGGTGAAGGAAAACCTCCTCTGTTCTCATTTCCCTATGCCTCTCCCTAGCTTTCTCTCTTGCACCCCTTCCTCACTCTTTTACTCCTTGGTCCCCTATATTCCTTCTCCTCCCCATACTAATTTGCACACTCTCTTCTCTCCTCTATCAAAATTTTCCCTCATGTCAACCTTTTCTCTGGCTGGTGGCAAGAAAGGAAAGACCCTCCGGAACAGTGCTACTCAAAAGTGGTGGTCTGTAGAATGAGGCCAGTTCATGACCCATCAGCTGCTGGTCTGTGGTGAGCTTCCTGGAAACTACGTGAATACGATAACAACATGAGACTAGCTCCATGCACATAGGTGAAGGGACGCCTGTCTTCCACATCAGATTATTTGACAAGCACCACGTTTGAAAATCACCCAGAGTGGAGGCTTTAGAATACCTTCCCAAACAAGTTGGACCATGCCGGGGGGCACTAAGCAGTAGGTGACATGACCCTCTCCTCCCAACACTGCTATCCTACACACACACACACACACACACACACACACACACACACACACAAATGGGTATTTGCTTAACCTGTAGCTTCAGGGTAACCTACATGAACCAATGGCACTTATCTCTATGACTAGAGGCCTTGCTGGTGACCTGAGGATTATGCAAACCTTTTCCTTCAAAACACTGAAAGAAATGATACAAGTTACTTTGACCTTCTGCCTCTTCTGCAAGGGAGAATGTCCTTTGCTACCCTTCAGATCATCTTCCCATCCTCCACTATGTAGCTTCAATAACTATTCTAGCCATGAAGCTTAAAGAGAATGATAGCAATGACTGAAAGCACTATTCACGTGCACAGTAGCTGATCACTCTTCTAGAATTTGGGAACATTACTTTTTGGACTAAAGCTCTCCCCCCAACCCCATGTAACTGGCCATGATGAGATATGCTGGGGATTCTGGGAGTTGTAGACCAAAAAAAAGAGAAAGAAAACTTTCCAAGCTCTGTTCTTTGTCTGTCTTCTGTCTTCCAGCTGAAAATCTGATCCGGGAACAGGCATTCAGTAAAGTTACACTCCCTCTGAAAACACAGATTTGGGGGTACTCCTGGATTCAGCTCTGAGCCTCAATGCCAAGATTTCAGCAGTGAGGCCCAGAATGCTTTTGCACAGTTAAAGCTAGCGCACCAACTGCACCCACTGTTGGAGATGTCATATCTGTCCATGGTGGTATGTGCCTTGGTTACATCCCGGTTTGACTACTGTAGTGTGCTCTATGGCGGGGGTGGGGGGGCTGATTTTGAATAGTGCTCCGAAACTGCAGTTGGCCCGAAGACCTGCAGCCAGGTTGTTAACTGGGGTTTGCTACAGGCACTACACAACTCCCTTGTTGCAACAGCTCCACTGACTGCCAGTCCATTTCCAAGCGTAATTCAAAGTGCCATAGGTTCTGACCTATACAGCTCTATATGGCTTAAGTCCAGGTTATTTGAAGGCCCATATCTTCCTTTATGAGTCCATCAGAGCTCTAAGATTGTCTGGAGAGGCCCTTCTCTCTTTCCCACCACCTCCTTAGGCTCATTTGGTGGAAACAAGGGAGAAGGTCTCCTCAATGGCTGCTCTCGGATTTTGGATTTCCCTCCCTAGAAAGGCCAGGAATGGCCCCACCCTTGTTCTCCTTCTATTGGCAAGCCCAAACATTTCTGTGTCATCAGGTTTTTTATAACTATCTAGGGTTGGGCTTTCAATGCTGTGTGATGCTGTTTTTATGGTCTGTATATAGTCTTTCAATGAATATTGTTGTTGTTGTTATTACTACTATTAATAATAATAATAACTGAACTTTATAAACAGTTTAATTGTTTATTTTAAATCTTATACACTTATTCATGCTCTTGTATACTTTTCAATTCATATTGCTTTAAATATGCAGTTAGCAGTGTTGAGTCCCATTACTGGGAGAAAAGCAGGATATAAACAAATAAAGTAACAATAATGAAATGACCTGTAAAAAAAGTTTGAAACACAGTGAACAGATACTGTAGTGTTGCGCATCCCTGTTCACCATTCCTCCAAGTCAGCCTTCTTTCACTGCAACTTCCACCATGTTGTCAACCAGCATCCTGCGTCCGCTGAGATGTGGGATGGTCTCTCTCTTAGGTTACTCCCTCAGGAGTTATTGTACTTTCAGAAAGCAACCTTGGGTATATTTGGGGTAGTTACATTACCTACACAGAAGCACTCACAGCTTAAAAATCAGAAGTAGAGTGACAGGCAGTTGTCCTTCACACTTCGCAGTTATGACATTTTGATGCCACTGTAGCTGCAATGGCTACATCCCACGGAATCCCAGGGCTTTTAGTTTGGTGAAGCACTACAGCTCTCTGACTGAGCACTGTAAATACCTCATGAATCTACAAATCCCAGGATTCCACAGGATGGAAACATGGCAGTTAAACTGGTATCAGAATAGGACCTTTAACTGGGAAGCGTAGAGAAAAATCACAGATAAGGGAACTATCCAATTCAGGCAGTTCTGAAATGACTTTTGCTGATTCTGTTGGATGTGTAGCTGAGCACCATCAATTGGCAACTGGAGCAGCAGACTGGGCAAGTTCCTCCCCAAAAAGGGGTTGCTACTTACTCTGGATAAATGGGCAAAGTGGCTGGTTTGGGACCAAAAAGATAACACGTCCCTCACCCCTGATCTACAAAGTTAAGAAATAAACAACACGTAGTTTCAGAAGAAGGAGGTCACAGTGAGCAGGTTAGACTGGATTTCAGAGGAAGAAAAACTTTTGAAACATATGATTATATGTACTGAGGCTACTAGACCAACTAAACCACTAGGTCTGGCCTAAAGGAAAAATGGGGACAGAGAGTGGAGGTAGGGAAGGGAGCAAAAAAAAATCAAATCTGTTCAACCTGGAAATCCAAATCCTATGTCCAAAATTTAGATACAGAGCTTTGGTTTGTACCCATGGAAAGATGGGTTGTACCTATGGAAACTTCAGAGATGTTACCATTTTTGGACTACAGCTCCCAGAATGTCAGCTGGGGAACTCTTGAAAGTTGCAATTCAAAATGAATTTAACTAGCCAGGCCTGACTTTTATGCATGAAGAGCTATCAATACACACTGTATTTTACAAGTGGCCTCATCATTAACAGAGGCAGGTCTTTGACCAAAGGAGTTTAAAAATTAAATTCTGATCCAAGAGGGCAGAGAAAAAGAAGTGAAAAGAGGAATGGGTTATACATACTATAAATGGGAATAAATCCAATGATAAGTATTTTACTTCTCAGTTGAAAGAGACTAAGAGGTTAACTTTTCGGGTAAAAGGGACTAAGAAGTGAACACAAAGGCTTTTAAAAAAAAGGAGTGATCTGTATGGCAGAATAATATACTTTTTCTTATTTTTCTTTCACTAGAGTTTGGATGGGGGGTATCAGAGCCCATTTGTGTTTTACTAAGATAGTGTTTAGTATCTTAGTTAGTGTTCAGTATTTTAGTTTAGCACAGTGGTTCTTAACCTTCTGTTTGCCACAGACTCCCTTTAAATATATTTTGTTGCTGTAGACCACCAAGACATGTTACGTGCTTTCTCTCAGCCACTTATTCATTCATTTAAATATTCTCACCATATGCAGAAGAAAAAAGTGATGAGTACATTTTTTGCTAACAGTTATTTTCATAACTTCTGAAAGATCTGAGACATGGTGATGAAACTTTGTACAAGGGATATCTATCACCAGCAGAAGACTTCCATCTGTCTGTCTCTTTCTATTTCTTTCTTAACTATAAAAGCTCAAAATATTTCTTCTAGCCTTTACGGACCCTCCATGGGGGCATTGTGGACCCCACGTTAAGAACTACTGGTTTAGTCTGTCAGTGTTGTATTTTAGTTCTTTTTCTTCTTTTTGAACATGTATTTCTCTCACTGTGACTGTGATTCTAAGTGTGAATTTGATGATTTGTTTTAAAACTAATAAATAAATAATTTTCAAAAAAAATTAAAAGAGTAAGTTTTGATGAGCAGAAAAAAACAAGTAAGCAACTTCTACAGAAGTTCAGGATGGTGGTTCTCTGTACTGTAAGATGCAACATGGGCCAAAGTTACCTAAGAAAAGAAGAAGAGGATACCCGCCAGTAATGAGGTAGCAGGTTTGAAGGAGAAATAAATGGTCACAAGCAGACACAAAACTAGAATATAAGGGTGGAGACACTGGGTGGGGCATGGCAACGGAGAACATTTCCACTCCCTTACTTCCACAGTTTTCTTCCTTGCACCCCATCCCCAAGATCACCATCTCTTGAATATAGAATTTTACTTTAAAAAAAATTATTTCATTTCCTGTGTCAACCCTCCTCTCTCTGGTGATCCAACTGGGGAAAACTCTGTTTGAATAATCCTGCAACTGACATGCTACCACTAAGATCAGAACAAACAATTACATCTGTGTTGTCGGCTAAACTACCCCAGCCTTTAAAAAAAAAATTACAGGAACAGGGAAAACCGGTTGCCGTACATCAACCAGTTTGATATCAGTAAGCAGAGCTGGTCTCATCCAGAAACATTCCTGGAGAGAGTGGGTTTGCACTCTCTGCAGCCTCTCTGAAAATTTTCATGACAAGAATCATTCTGTAGGCCTGGGAGATATTACAATTGCCCCCCCCACATCTCCACCCCACTCCAGCTCTAGCGCACCAAGGATATAAATAGGACTTGCTTTCAACAATAGGAAATGACTGCAACAGGTGCTGTGTTGCATCTTTTGGTACAGCAACAATGTTCCAGAAAGGGTGGGGTTTCTATGCTTGTAGAGTTGGGCAGACGGGAGGGGATCCATCCAACAAGTGTCCTTTGCCCCATCATCAAGCAGACTGTGATGGGGAAAACCTACCTGTGGAACTTTCTAAGAGCTTTGAAACAAGCAGCCATTCTATCCCTCTTAGAATAGATGGGTGTCAACATTTGCACATAGGAAATGGATGTGGAGGAATTTGGTGGCAAGCCTAGGGGGTTTTTTGGGGGGGGCGGTAATATGTCAAAAGCTGATAAGCAGGAGAGATAAAGTCTCTGGATGTATACAAAAGAGTTATATTCTGAGAAATAGCTACTACAGGCTATTTATGGGAATGAAACCTTTTCTTCCCCATACATTCTGAGACCCATCTCTCCTTCCCATAAGGTTTTATTGGACGTTTCCAATTTTTTCTACTAATGTGTGAAAAGGCTCATAAAATAAGAACCCCAAACCACTGGCGCATCTAGCCCAGGACTGTCAGCTCTAATTGGCAGTGGCTCTCTGCAGTTTTAGAAAGAAAAACGGGGAGATACATCTCCAACTGATCAGTGGATGGTATTTATTTTTGTATTTTAAAATAAGACAAATGCACTTCAGCCAAAACTCATTGGGCTTGTTCTTAAAAAAAAATACCATCCACTGAGTACTTGGGGATGTATCTCCCCTTTTTTCATCAGATTCCACTGAGTGCTCTCCAGTATTTGCCTCTTCTCTCCAGGGTTTCAGGCCATATCCTAGCCATATCCAGAAGGTCCCTGGTACTTCCTGAAAATCTCCCTTCTGAGTACTACCAAGCCCCAACCCAGCTTTGACTCCAAAATCAGTCAAGACTGGACATGTTCAGCTATAGTAGCATGAACACAACTTTTGCAACTTCCACAAAGATGTACTTCCAACTACACCTGTGCTTGGTGCCAGATTTATCAGAAACTGTGTACTACAGCTTTAGGTCTGAGATCTGAGAGGCCTCTAAATAATTTTTCTTCAACTAGCCATGCTACTTCATGTCTTAAACTTGACATAATTTGGGGTATCAGCATGTCTTAATCTGGCTCGACCTGCAGTCATCAGCATCACCCACTGTTCTTGCTGTTGCTATTATCTCCTGGCAAGTCAACTTGACTTATGGCAACCCTACAAATGAGGGACTACCAAGAGGCCATCGTCAACTGCTCTGCTCAGGTCTTGCAAATGCAAGGCAGTCATGACATCTCATGATATGCCCAAACTACAACAGGGTGTGGTAGTGGTTTGAGCATTGGATTACGACCCTCGTTTCAACTCCCCAGTCAGCCATGGAACCCCAATGGGTGACCTTGGGCATGTCACACACACTCAGCCTCCAGAAAACCCCATGATAGGTTTGCTTTAGTGTCACCGTAAGTTGAAAACAACTTGAAAGCACGCAACAACAACAATAGCAGCAGCAGCCTCAGTTTAGCCATCTTTACTTCTAGTGAGAGCAACACAGAAAATAAAAATGGAGGCTACAATGGAAACCTCTGGAAACTGACCAAGGAGATCTTGGTTCAAGTCTCCACTGAGGGATCCAGATCACTAAGTGACTGAGAGATACCTTCCATCTCTCAAACTCTCTCATATGGCTGTTGGGAGGATTAAGTCGGGGAGACCATGTCAGCAACTCAGAGCTCCCTAGAAAAACTTAAAACAGAAAAATTCAAAAGACAAAGAAAATGAAATGACATTATAATTCAGGAAGTTTCCCCATGCAATTTTTACCATCTTCAGCAGGGAGATTTATTCAGCATTGAAGACTCTATATATTATTCACAGTGCCAACAAATCTAGAGTCTCTCTTACTTCACAAATAGTAACAGTTATAGGAGAGGCAATTTTGCATTTGGCTAATTACTAAATAAATTCCACACATGAAGACAAACAACATGTCTTGGGAATAACTTTATAAGTGCATCATATCAACCTTATATTTTACATCTGCTCAACAGAGTCTAGAGGGGAAAGGGAAGGAAAGTGTTGAGCCTTTTCCAGCTTATAAAAGCTTCACTGTCACAGTCATTTGGAGGTGAGTTTTGCTAACCAAATGCAAACGTTTTGGCAAGCAGGAATTAGTATTCAACTTAATACGGATATTTGGATTGCTCGTCACATTGTCTCAGGAACACGCAGGTCACCTCTTTGCAGATGTCAGCTATAGCTGAACAAAGTTGAGATGCCTCCCATGATCTAGTGAACAAAGCCAAAAAGTTCCTTTGTTACAATAACACACATCTTTTAAAGAATGCTGCTTCTCAAAGTGCCGAAAGAAAATAAAGCCGTTAGACAGCACTGGGAATGAATTATTGATCCATCCCATTTGTCTCTTATTCTTCCTACCATGATCTGAGAGCAATTTATATTGAGCTGCTTTTTAATTGCTACATTTTGATCTGGTCCATCCTCCAGATTTCAGGAAGCATAGAAAGTCTAAACACAGACAAACACATATGCACACACGCACAAACCTTTTACATTTAGAACCTCTGCAACATGTTAAGCTCACCCAATAAGGTTTTGCTGGAGGAGGAGGTCTTGAGCTGACAGGCCAACCCTCGTTTTTCTTCTCTAACTATTATACCATTGCACATTTTTCAGTGTACAGATGGCCTCCAGTATCCACTAGACCAGTATCTATAGTTTCATTTACCTACAATCTGCACCAGGACCATGGCTGCCACCACCTGTCAGCGTCCTTGTTCTGTGCAGGTGGGCCCCGTGCACCTCTTTTGGCTGAGGAAAGAGGCTCTCTCCCTCCCAGCCCAGCGAAGAGAGGCACACAGCAAGGCACAGCCAGTGCTCCATGCCTCTCTCAGCCATAGAAGGAGTCTCCCTCCCTCCCTAGCCAAGAGAGGCACGGTAGGGAAGAGTTATGTGCCCCTCTCGGCCAGGGAGGGTGGGAGACTCCTTCCTCAGCATGGGAAGGCATGGGAAGCCCAGCTGGGCAAAGCCATGCACCTCTCTCAGCCAAGGAAGGAGACAAGACACTCCTTCCTTAGCCAAGAGAGGTGCAGAACACCCAGCTGCGCAAACTTATGTGCCTCTCTCAGCCAAGGAAGGAGATAGACACTCCTTCCTCAGCCAAGAGAGGCACATGGCTCTGGGCAGCCAGGCCTTTCATCAGATTTGGTACCCAGGGAGAGGGCTGCTTGCCAAGCTCTGCCAGGAAGAAAGGAAGGCATGAAAGCAGGAAGGAAGGAGGAGCTGAGCAGTGGAGCTGCCCAACTTGGAGGTCATTCGGTATCATCCACGTTTTTCGCCATCCCATTTCCAAGTCCAAGAATGCATCTCCCATAGATATTGGGGATCTACTATATTGCATTTCAGCTTCATAACAATGCCACATGGTAAGTTAAACCAATGAGAATAGCTGAGATCCCACATCCATAGGCAAAATTAGGCATAAATTGTGCTGCAGAACTTTATGGTAAACGGTAATGTTATTCAACTGAACCAAGACATGCAATGCACAAATGTGCAGTCTCCATCCATGTATAATGCACATCTGCACGTACAAGGGAACTGCATCTGCAATGTTACCATATCTGCAAATGTGAACTCAGTGTGGACATTGCATCAGACAAAAATGTCTAACCACTTTCACAGAGGTATCTGCACAAGACACCAACAAGATCCCAGCCAACAATTTATGACTGCACAAGGATGGAGAGACTTTAGATATGTAATTTTAGACGTTTGTAATACAAATTTCCAATGTGTTATTTGATATATTTGTAATTTGTGATTTTAGGTATTTGTGATTTGTTATCTCTGTTGAGGAAGGACAGAGTATAAACTGAATAGAGGGAGGGAGGGAGGGAGGGAGGGACACATTTCATGTGGGCAACTTCCCTAAGGGTATGCACTTATGAAAGCCACTGATTTATGGGAAGACCAACTAAAACCTACTGAAGTTCTTCCATTTAGAACTATAAGGCAGCAGAGAGATAACTTGTACCAAAAAAGCCCCAACTCATCCACCACCTGCACACCTGTACAAAACCGGCAAGAGTTGGCACTTCAGTGAGGAATGTAAGATAAGGGGGATGGCTAATGTCTCTGGAGTTGTAATTACATGACTATGCACAGTCTACCTAAATATCTGGATGATAACTTCATTGTGTTCAAGACACCACAAGCAGGCTTCAGGAACGTATTTCAAGCACTTGCTCTGTCTTCTCAGTTAACAAATAAGTGTCTATTAAAGCAATAAAACCTGTGTGAAACTCTATAGTTCTTTTGGACCAGCTGGAATGGGCCATCAGCAAAATCACCACCATTCTGATTAAAAAAAAAATCTCTGTAAGCTCCATCTGTGCAATACTTAGCTCCTCTTTTACAAAATAAAAACTTTACAGATTTGGTTTTGACTCAGTGTGCCAGGTTCTGTGCCACTACAGATACTACTACCAATTACTGCTGCTATAAATCATCACCTTTGCTGATTATGCAACCCATGTGGTGAAGATGGATCACAAGCTGTACTTTCTGCATGACACTATCATTTGAATTCCTATAACTTGATTTATAATTTTTTTTCCCTGAACACATGTACATGGAAGAATCTGTTTTACAGGAGTCTTATAAACACTGATTAGAAACACAGAGAGAATACACCCACATGTGTGCAGCAGCTGAGGATAATGCTTCGGGCATCTGCTGAGATGTATGAATGTTTTTGCACCCATGGGCAACCTGAAGCTTCTGAAGGCCTTCCAAGTGGCCTGTGCAGGTGCCATCTTACCACTGCATTGCTTTTCTGCCATTCTGCTGTACACCACATAGATAGTGATGATGGTGGAAGATTGGCACCCAGAGATGTCTTTCACCATGCCTTCACCCCATCTTGAACACTGGGCTAGTTACAGTTGGCCCTCCACATTTGCTAGGAGTGGGGCAAAGGACCCTCACAAAAGTGGAAAAATCACAAATATTAAAGTGTGTGTGTGTGTGTGTGTGTGTGTGTGTGTGTGTGTGTGTGTGTCTGCAGGAAGGGGGGCAACGCATGTGGGAAGAGCAAGCACTCAGGTTCAAATCAAGTCAGGGAAAGGAGAGGGTAGTTGGATCAGCATGGCGGCTCTATGCTTCCTCTCTCTTGCCCATCTCCCTCCTTGAGCGTGTGTGGGGACATTGGGAGAGGGTTCGTGGTGCTGAGAAATCTGGCTGGTAGCCATCCTTAGTTGGAGGAGAACCCAAGGTGGGTTTTTAAAGAGCCGCGTGGCACAGTCAGAGCTGCTGAAAGGGAATGTTCCCCTGGAAAAGAAGTGCCTGAAGCAGGGGGTAGACGTAGAAGAAATGTAAAAATCATCAAATCTATTGAAGTCAAACCCACAAATGTGAAAGGCCATCTGTATTTTCCCCTCAGCTTCTATATTCCTCACCTCTAAAAATGCACGTATGAATTGTTTGGTTGGTTTGTCGGTCAACATTGTTGGTCAATTTTAGAGTTCTGTAGTACTAATAATTTAGGTAAAGGTTGGTACTTCTGTATATTCAAGATGAGTAGAGAGGAAAGATGAAGCAGGCCATTAACCCCAGCCAGAAGATGGATGTGAATGTTTAGGTCTACACCACCCAGAATTTCAAGCCGCCATGGCATACCTTGCAACATTTCACAGATGAAAACTGGGACCTGTGTAGCCAAGCAACCTCAGAATGTGGTCAAAATGATTAACACTGTTAACAAGGAAGAACACATAAGTCAGGAGATGCTGCAGCAATTTCTTTTGGCCTGTTTCTACAGCAGAGCTTTCCAAACTTTTCATGTTGATGATACACTTTTTAGACATACATCATTTTGCGACACAGTAATTCAGTTTTACTAGCAAACTGGAGGTTAAACTAACCCCATTATAAGAGATAGGGACGCATACATAAATTGTAATAACGAAATGTACGGGGACACAACATATCTCATGAAAATCTTTCATTTATATTTTTAAAAATATATGATTTATTTATAACATATACATTTCCAAAGCTCAGATGGGGGGGCTTGTCCTCAGTTCAGCGAGGTGACACACCTACACCCTTCAGGCAACACACTAACATGTCATGACGCACCATTTGGGAAGCCCTGTTCTACAGCGAAGAGACAGATTCCAGCCCCTCCTCTCAACTCCCCCTTGCTGAGTTAATTAAGTGCAAACTACTTTTGCACTTTGACCTCAGTTTTGAATTGAAGTACACTGGCCTCTCCACTCCTGGCGATGGTTTGGGGTGCAGAACCCTTGCAAAAGTGGAAAAACCATGAATAACTCCCCCCTCCCTCGTCACACCCCTCCCATTCCCTTCTGGGGCTCCCCTCTCCCATTCCCTTGCCTTTTGCACTCTGGAGCCAGAGACAAGGGAATGGGAAGGGGAGCCGCAGAGGAGAGAAGGAAGATTCACACAAGCCTCCCCCTACCCTTTTCCTTCCTTTTTGCCTTGGTGTGAGCGCTGCAGCCAACAGCAAGGAAATGGAAGTGGGGAGCTCCAGAGTGGAGAAGAGAGGTGTGCAGGCATACCTTCCCTCATTCCCCCAAAACACACACATTTCTTTGCCTATTGTCTCAACATGAGTTCTCAGCGCTGGGGCCAGAGGCAAGGAAATGGGAGAGGGAGTTTCACAGGGGAGAAAGAAGGCGTATGAGTGCCTCCTCACCCTATTTCCTTTCCTTTTATCTGGGCACTTGCCTTCCTTCTCTACACCTGGCAAAACACAAGGGAATGGGAGGAGAATGGGGAGGAAGCACAAACATGCCTTGCAAGTAATCAGATTTGCAAAGGTCAAGCCCGTGAATGCGGAGGGAGGACTGAAAGCTGGAAAGGGAAAGTCAGAGGAGGAGAGAGAAACTGGGACCTTTTTTAAGCGGCTGAAAAAGTGGAACTACAGAGGATTAATCGAGACTGTCCCTGCCAAATCAGGAGAACTGGAAGGGATGCTATGGCCATGCTGGCTAGTGGATTCTCAGCATCCTAGTCCAAAAAAGTAATTATTTCTATTTCTGGTCCAAGCCACTGGATCACCATTTTACATGTAGCTCCAGTTGCTGAGTCCTGTAATTACAAGGAGAAAAAACAAGCAAACAAAAAAATTTAAAATAAATCACTGAAGTTTGCCCACCTCTAGAGCAGAGCACACTGGTCTAGATGAACAAACAGCCTGACTTGGTTTAAAGCTGCCTTCTATGATCCATGAAGGTCACAGCTCAGTCCACAATTATTCCTATCTCAATAATATAATATTACTTGCAGTGAACCAGTAAGAAAGAAACACATACCTACCTTCCCATAACCATTAAAAAAAAAGCTATTATTATATGAGAAAAATAAGCACTTGCACAATAAGTATGCCATGCCAGATTAAACACAAAATCAAAAATGCAAAATTAACCCAAGATGCAGGAAGAACTACTTCAAAATCCATTACCATGTTGAGCAAATAGACATAACAACACAGCACAAGGAGAAAATGTCACTTTTAGTATATATCCTCCCTGCATGGAGAAAGAGTTGGCAGCAGAAGGAAGCTTTTAAAAATGAGCAAAGATCATTGCAAAAGTCTGCACCTTTGTTCTCAAACATCATCTCCTTTAGTCTGCCTGAAATTCATTCCAACACCAGTTGCCTCAGGGTTGGCACGAGCCAATACAAACAGCTCTGACAAAGACAAGTTGAAAAATCAAAAATGCTGCTTCTAGCAAGAGGCCAGTTCATTGCTCAACTTCTTGCGTAGTGGGAAACTTACAGTCTATTATTCTGGATTTCTCGTAAAGATTCTCAAAGATTATACAACTGTTTACCTACTTATTTCACCCACGCAGCACAAGAAATGCACTTAGAACCTACAAGTCACTTACTTTTCTAATACCAAAGCAAAAGGTGTGTCTCTATTTACCTTAGCCAAGCCACCAAACAAGTGCACCTGATTTTACATTCCTTTTACCTTTCAGTAGACCTTTCCCTACAAATGGATCATACTCCAATGGCTCTACCTCTTTTTTTTTTAAACAGGGAAAACAGAAAACAGATACACAGTGAAGACATAGACTGTAAAAAATTAAGAACAGGTCAAATGTTGTGTGTTGGACACTCAGAGATAGTCTCTGTATAACACTTTCAAGCAATTCTCCAAGGTCATAGCTAGAACTCACATCACATTTTAAAACATCCCAAACATCTCAAGATCTCACAAGGATTTTGACTCCTCTTCAAGTGAGAAAGTCTGGGATCAGGGCTGCTAGACTGCAACATATAGAAACTTCTTTAACTAAAGATCTCGCTTGGAAGGACTTCAAAATCTACAAGAATCTAGGACTAAAGTGCTTTCCTTCTTTCAGCATTTCAAACTAGCTATTTCATTTCTATACCCTACTTGAGGGCCGAGGGATGCACAATAGGCATAATGTAGATGATGCTACGACAAAAGAAGGGGGAGATAAAACATTCCAAGTAACAACAGAAAACATAACTTCTACATGTGGTCAAGACTACAATGCCCACCCGTTCTATTTCAGGTGTGGCAGAGTGGCAACAGCCATTTTTAATAGGGGCTTACAGTGAGGCGCATATAGTAAGCCCTTATTAAAAATGGCCACCACTGCCCCATCCCACCTTAAGTTCCCCAAATGGTGGGTGTGCTGCATTCTTCAGGATCCCCCATGTTGCTGCTGAATGCCACTTGGGCCAAAAAAGAAAGTGGGGAAGGAGGGAGGGCTACCTTTCTTTCTCTGGCTTGGGCAAGGGAGGGGTAACAGTGTGGGAGAGTGCTGCTATCCCGCCACACCTTTAGGGACTTCTTACCTCTTGTCACTGCCACCACACTGGATCCCTAACAGAGGCAGGTTGCTTTCCTTACTCTTTCTCCCTCCATGTGTATTTGTACAGATGTAGACATTTTTAGATCAGCAATGCAATTTACAACCCCCATTGTAACTCCCTAAATAAACAGATCTTCTCTTTCTCTTTAGCTCTTCCTAAATATGTTTCCTCTACACATTTTTAAAAAAAGAAGAAAAATGTGTTTGTTACATGCCCCTAAGTTTCACCCTTGCTTATTCACAGGTCATAGCAAAATCTGTAATTTTGGACCCAAAACCTGTCCTAAACTTATACATGAAGTCGAGTCACACAAGAGTATAAATGGTAGACTGTGTGCTTGGTGAGGCCTGCATGAATGAGAGCGCATTAACAGAAGTCTTGTTCTGACTTGGTTATGGGAACTCTGGGGAAAAAACACAACAAGTTTCCTATATCATGTACTGAACGGACAGCACAACTCGTGAGCTTCCAGGCCAAACATGGCCCACTAGCCATGTTCAACAGTCTGCTAGGTGTTCACTTCTATGGTCCCGTACGGAAAGCATTCACAGGGATTTTCTTGAATTTATGCACAGGCTGCAGAAAATGGATAACCTCTCCATCTCTTATTATACTAAAACTCAGCTGCATCACCTGAAGCTGAAGGGAGAGAGAATGAGGAAAGATTAAAGGAAGTATCTCCCTCAAATATTGCGTAGTTCAATTATGGCATCTGGTACTACAATACATAGTCACCCTGGATGGATTTAAAATGCAATTGAAAATATTCATAGACTAGCGTATTTACCCAGCGTTGCCCAGGATTTTATTTTCTCATAGGTAACACTTGTTAGAAATACCTTAGGAATTACCTTATCTTACCTCAGGAATTAGATGCGATTGAAATACACAGATTTGAGATCCTGTGTCTATACTTCCCCAAACTGTCTTCTCTAGTACCTGTAACTTTTCCCCATATTTCCCAATGCAATCTGTATTCAGAGTTATTTACATGTACAGTTTGGGTTCCTGAGGGAATACACTGTTCTCCTCCTTGCTGCTAGGCTTTGTCTTCATAGCAACTGGCCTATTCCAGTACCTGTAACTTTTCCCCCTAGTCCCCAATCCAATCTGCATTCAGAGTTCTTAGCATACAGAGGTTGGGTTCCTAAGGAAATAAACTGCACTCCTCCTTCTTGCTATTAGGCTTTGTCTCCATTGCAATTGGACTATTCTCTGGCTGAGAATTCTAAAGGCCCCTCACATGAGGTCTTCTTGCCTCACACAACCAACCATATGAGGTCTTCTCTGACTGACAAATTCACAAACTTTGACAATAGCATAGCAATAGCATTTATTTCTATACCGCCTATCAACTAAGTGTTATCTAAGTGGTTTACAATGTATTTTTAGCTAATTGCCCCCAACAAGCTGGGTACTCATTTTACAGATCTGCGAAAGGATGGAAGGTTGAGTCAACCTTGGAGCCTGGCAGGATCGAACTCACAACCTTGTGGTTGCAGTACTGGTATTTAACCACTGGCATTTAACCAGGGCTCCTTTTATATATTAGATGAGGTTCCACTGTGTGCGGTTTTTGGAGAAAGCAGAAATCTGACCCATACAGTCTACTATAGGCCTCATTTCCATAGCAACTGGCTAGGGCCAAGAGCTCTCTGGCTGAGAATTCGAAAGGGTCTCCCCGAACTGCCAACCCCAGGATTCCATGGAATCTTCACAGCCAGCCAATCACATGAGGTCTTCTTGCCTCACAAAGCCAATCATATGAGATCCTCGCCTGCCTGACGAAGACAAACAGACAAACTCACAGGCAAACTTTGACTTTTATAGATTAGATTATAGGGCTGTCATTGGCAAATAGCCAAGATGGGTACATAGTCCTTCTAGTATGATAGGCAGTATATTGTTGCTGGGGAATGCAGGCTGGATGGCAAAATTGTACTTCCATCCTGCCTGTGGGTTTCCCAGAGACAACTTGTTGGCCGCAGTGTGAACAGAATGGTGAACTAGATAGGCCTGTGCCCCGACTCAAGAGGACTCCTCTTGAGTCCTCAAGCTCAGCCAGCAGACTGTACTCAACTTGGTAGGCCGCTGGTTGTTAAAGAGTCCTCTCCAGCTAAGGAGGATCAAAAACATCCCTTTCACCATATGAAAGTGGCAACATTCAGAATTCTGAACAGGTGCAGAGGCCACATAAAGCACCTTGAGAGGCCCTCTCATCAATGATGAGCCATATGTTGCCTGCCCATGACAAAACCCATTTTATCCATTACTGTCAATGACACCATCTCCTGCCATATGCAGCTCTTGCCTACGGGGAAACCCTTCAACTCATGCAGATCATAATTAGCAATCTCAAGCACTCACATGTCTTCTTTTAATGTTGGGATTTTTTTTAAAAAAAAAAGGCTTTTCATAAATCTTTCAGATCCCCATTAAGGAAGCCCACTTCCTTAATTTTCTAGCTTTTATCTAGAGCCAAGCTGCTTTCAACCTTTAAAAACCACCACAGCTGAGAGGAGGGAAGAGAGAAAGGTGCAAGGATTTACACTGTCGTGTCAAGCTTCTAAAATAGGAAAACAGGACTGCATTGAAGAATGCATCTCATGCTCAACTCACGTACTTGCAAAAGGGCAAGCAAGGCAAAAAATATTTTCAGTAGAACATTGATTAACAAGAGGGAAGTCCAAAGAATACAACAGTTCACTCAAGTTAGCATTTCATCTTTTGTATGCCAAAGAATGGATTTTTAAAGCGTGTGTGTGTGTGTATTTGTATCTGTCACTGCTCAACTAATTCTACGGAAACTGGGGGTGTTAAAAACAGATCTCATATACTGGATTTCTGCACACAGAAACACAATCAACACTCTCAATCATCAATCCATATTTAATAAAGAATATTGGTATCTTACCAGTACTATATCTACAAATGCCACTTGTATCATACATAAAGCTATAAAAATATTTTTGTGCATGAAAACTACAAGCACAGTTACCAGCAACAGAGAACACTGAAAAGGAATATATACTGTTACAAAAGAAACACCAGCTTTTGCATTTTTTAGTGTGCTCATTCCACAGGAGGCTTTAACAAAGTGGTATGTACTCATTATCTTTGGCACACACAGAAAACTGGACTGCCTAGCTCTTAAATTAGCTCCCTTTCAGCAGGCATCTGTCACCTCTTCTTCCAGCGTGGCCTCCACTGTGACTTCCCACTAAACTCCCACTACTATAAAGCCACTACTGAAAGAACAAGGAAGAGGAAAATTAAAGCAGGTCATATCTTTTATATCTGGCAACCACTTTATTAAGATGAGGAAGGTCCTTGCTCAAACTCTAAAAACCCTTTATGTTCTCTGCCATACTGCGGGCAAATCTCACTGCACAGAACCTGGACACCTCGGCTGAAATTTGAAAATACATGTTTCTAGTCGTTAAAAACCCCTTGAACAAACCACATTACTCCCACCACTCATGGGAACTACAGTTCTCAAGATCTGAGAGTATGGAAGGAAACCACACAACAGTTAAATCAGATATACACTATATTCACTCACTCTGCCCTCAACAGAAAATGATCCTGCTATCATATAAATCTCTTGTTTTCCAGTGTTGGACCATTTTAAGTGCAATTCTCTAGTGTATCCAGCGGAGAAATCAAACAGGATATGAAGCTTTCAAAATTGTGGATTCTGACAGGGCCTCCCTTCCCCCTCCCCAATATAGTTACTTTCCAGTAATCATCTTGGCTTCGATGAACCCCCCAACCCACCCCGCCTGCCTCTCTTTCAGAGCAGCTCCTCATCTCTGTTCTCCCAGGGGCTCATATCTGTCTCTAAAAGAAATTTACTCGACAAAAGACATCCGAAAAACACTCTCTGCTGCTTTGGAAAACATATTGCTTCATATCTCATTTCTGTAAATTCAGCGACTATGCATCCTTATTGATTGCCCTTTTTTATTTAGGTCTGAAGTACTGGTCTAAGGAGACAAACTTTCACATTCAATCAAGGTGGTTATGTACAGTCTCCCAGGGCTTTTGCAGATGCTCATCTCTACAAGTGGAAAACAGATATATCCACCAGCAACTCCTGGTGGCCATTACGGAGTTCCAAAAATTATCTCTCTATACAGGAGATGTGTAGGTTTCAGTGCTAGGGTCCCAAATGCAGGAACTTAAGTCATAGGATCACAAGGTCATAGAGTTGGAAGGGTCTGCAAAGGTCATCAGTCCAACTCCCAGCCATGCAGGAACACACAACTAAAAGCATTTCTGAAAAATGTCCATCCCACCTATCTTTAAAGGCCTACAAAGGGGATTACACCACCATCCAAAGTAGTCTGTTTTCCTGCCCAGCAACTTCTACACTCAAAAAGATCTTCCCTAATGTTTAGATGGAATCTGTTTTCTTGTTATTTTAATTCACTAGTTTGTGCTGTAATCTCTGAAGCAGGAAAAAGTACGCTCACTCCATCTTCCACATGACATTCCTTCAGGTATTTAAATATGGCTATCATATCACCTCTCATTCTTCTCTTCTACAAGCTAATTCTAAACCGTCCCTCACAACTCACCCACTCACTTGCATTTCCTCCTTGAGGCAAAGGTCTGACTTGGCCTCTCCGCCCTTCAATATTTATGAAGATTTAGTCACTTAGCACTACAGCAGGGAATAAAAAGGATCTCAAAAACAAAGTATGCCTGGCCAATTACAGTTGACTATGTTTAACTTGTCCAAAAAGATTTGGCCGATTGTTGTTTAAAAACAGTAAAGTATTTTACAGAAGGGGCGGGCAAGTTTGGTGGATCCAGAAGCCAATATTCTGCCCTAGAGATCTACCAGGGGCCACAAGTCAAAAAAATGAAAATGCCAGAAAACTAAATGTTCTTTTGATTTTGAAAAACGGGGATGTTGTATGTTAAAAAGGGAGATGGAATTTATTTGAAAGATGACTTGTCTCTCTCTCCTAAGGCGAACCTATCACAGGGCTTTCTTGGAAAAATTTGTTCAGAGAGGGGATGCTTTTGCCAGCTCCTGAAGCTGAGAGAATGTGACTTGCCCAAGATCATCCACTGGGTTTCTGCAGCTGAGGGGGGATTCAAACTCTGGTCTCCAGAGTCATTGTCTGGTGCTCAAACCACTACACCACAATAGCTCTCAAGATTATTATTATATTTATCATCATTTTAAGTTTTAATATTACAATTTTTTTGTATGTTTATATTGTACTCATTTTAATTTGTTAGCCACTTTGAGTGCCATTTCATTAAAAAGGCAAGTACAAATGACTATAACATCATCCTAGCCTTCAGTTTAGCCAGATGCAAACCATTTGGATCCACCCGACACATAGTAGGCTGCAGAAGATATCAGAATCCATCAAAAAGCCATGTGAGTGTTCAAGTATTATTTTGTCTCCTTTCCAGACTCTTCAGTTGTGCAAAGACTGCATTTCTCCTCCTGTAAAATGAGTTGACCTGTAAGACAAAGCTAGAGGCTTCTTGCTCACAGAGGATTTTGTTGTGACAAACAGCAGCCATGCCAAGTACAGAGCATGAACCCACAGAGAGAAGCAAAGGAACTCCAGTTTGAGACATATTTCACCAAGAGCCCTCAAAGCTTAACAGGTAACCAATCTATACAACTATTTCACAGAACATCTGATGAGCTGAGTTTGGTTTCCTAGACAGACAGGATTCCCAGACTGATCTGCAAGCAAGTTCTACAGAGAACCCATTTAAAACTTCAAAGATACAAATTACCGCAGCATGTTCATAGAAAATGCAAATGCATCTGGGAAGGTCATTGTTTCATGTTGAGCAAGTTCTGGATGGAAGGAAGAGGCAGTCTGCTACTCCTAGATTTAGTGGAATCTACATCACAAAGTTCAATGATGCAAACAATGTTGTTCTTAACTTAGGAAACCTCACTCTGATTACAGCACTTGAAAACCCAGGGTGTATCCATGCTGCAGAGTTTTCTACTCAGTCATTCATTTTAAAAGCAGCCTCTCCCCCAACACAGAACCCAAGGTAACTCACAAAGGCTAAAAACAAGATGAACTAAAAACATATAATAAAAAGTTAAAACATAGTTAAGCCATCAGCACATTAAAGCACCATCACATTTTTAAAAGAATGCCATCATTTTTAAAAATACGAAATTTTAAAAATACAGCATACCCAGCCACACATCATAAAAGGCTCCCTGCAGCCAATTAATCATTAAAAGCCTATCTGAATAAAAAGGTCTTTGTTTGCCAGCAAAAGGCCAACGGAGAGGGGCCAGCCTAGCCTCCTTTGGAGAGGAATTCCACAGGCTGGGAGCAGCCGCTAAAAAGGGTCTCTCCTGTGTCTTCACCAGGCAGGCCTGTGGCTGATGTGACTACAAGAAAGATCTCCCTCTGAGATCTTAAAGACTAGGCAGGTTTGAACAGATAGGTATGAGCTTTCAAACAGTCTGGACCTATAGGTCTCTATAGGTCATAACAAGCACTTTGAGCTGTGCCCAAAAACAAACTGGTAGCCAATGTGTCTGTTTCAATAGATGTTTGATACCACCTTAACCGTCCTGTCTCCATCCTATGTAATCCCGCTTTTACAGTAAGATACTTTGCATTCTCTGGTGTAGCTCCAAACTACAGAATTAGAGAATTCTTTGTGCCTCATGAAAGTACAAATCCCAGGACTCTGCAGAATGAAGGCATGGCCGTTAAAGTGGTATTAAAGCACTATGATTGTATAAGGTGGAGATATCACATGTGGCACCACAGGGGTGCTGGGTGGTGCCTAGGCTGAGTTTCACTTGTGCGACATCTAACTTTAAATTCCCATCCAGCTGTGGAGCTAAGTTTAACTTAACCACAAAACTGCTGACAGGATCAATAAAATCTCACCAAGAGTAAGAAAGAGCAAATCTATTTCCAGTTACTCTGATGTCCTTTAATCTACAATTTTACTTTGTTTCAGTACTCTATGAGTCTGTGAGTTTTCCCCCAAATCTCTCTCAAATCCATATTTAAATGTGCATTTTCATATGCTTCCTCTCCCAAGAACTGTGTCATAACATTTAGAGAACTAAACTAAATTGGATTTAGAAAATCCAATTAACAAGTATTCAAATCTGCACTTAAGTGTGGATCAGGTCATTCTGTATAACAGTTCATACAGTTTGTAACCCTCCGTCCAGCATCCTTGACCAACAGAGCTTAGAAAAATTTACTTTTCTGGACTCCATAGATTTAAGAGTGGTAGCAGCATAGTGTAGCAGTTTGGGTGTTGGACTATGACCCTGGAGACCAGAGTTCAATTTCCTCCTCGGCCATGGATATCCACTGGGTGACCTTGGGCACATCACACAATCTCAGCCCCAGAAAACCCTGTGACAGGGTTGCTTTAGGGTCCCCATAAGTCAGAAATGACTTGAAGGTATACAACAGCAACAAGAAGTCCCAAAAAAAAAAATTTTTTTTCCAGACTCTGCCAGCAAAGGATCAAGACACAGCTGTGTTTGCCCCTTTGGGCATTTCTCCTATACATCACTTGTTTATGGAAATTCATGCTCCATAACTTGTCTATGCTATTATACAGACAATCATAATGTAGAAACCATCCCAACATTTCATTTTGCGCTGGCACTATAAAAGGAAACCACATGAAAGCGAGTCTCTTCCAGACTGTTAGGGAAAACTGGTTACCATATTCATACACATGCACAAACACACACACACACACACACACACACACACATAAACAACCATTCCTCTATTCTTCATACCCTGGAGTGTTTGCAAACATGACGAATGCTAGGGTGTGTTTTTGCATGCCACCCCCACCGTGCCACTCCAAAGAAACTATCAGAAAAGCACCTGCTCCTGGGCACAAAAGGCTGACTCACCTGCTTCACATTCATTACCCTTTGAAAATGAGGGACATAAGGACACACTGTACTTTTCAAAGGCAAAATGACTTTCCAGCATCATCCAGGGCAGCTGCACATACAGAGTCACTTCCAGGAAAGAAGGGCATGAGGGAAAAAAGATCTTCTTTGCCATGTGAGCTGCCTGAGCTACTCCACTCCACATCAGGACAACAAGAGGATCTTCTATAAGATAAGGTATTAAGCCAGTGGTTCTCAACCTGTGGGTCCCCAGATGTTTGTGGACTTCAGCTCCCAGAAGCCCCAGCCACTATGGTCAATGCTCAGGGCTTCTGGGAGCTGAAGTCCAAAAACATCTGGGGACCCACAGGTTGAGAACCACTGTATTAAGCCAATGAAGGATACGGCCAACATTTATTTATTTCTTAAAGTATTTACATCTCACCCTGTATTATGCAATCTCAGGGTAGCATACAATAAAATCATCTTAACCAATTTAAAAACAGAAACAGTAATTTATGTTTTTAATCTAATATTGTTTAAACTCGCTCAAAAGATATTATCTACTCTAACAAGTTAAAGCAAGACAAAATCAGTTAAAACAGTTTAAAACACTTTTAAACCACAACACAGATTTGGATAAAATCAATTGGGACTTAATAAAAATTCATGTTTTTTAATTGGCACCAGAACGACACAAGCATTGGTACCAGCTGGGCCACTTAGGGGAAGGTATTTCACAATACAGCAGGAGAAGGACTTCTTCTACATTCTTTCAAGGTATTATTCCCAATGGTGAGACACAGAGGGCAGCCCCTCCCTGTGGACCTCAGTCTTCTGCTAGGCATGTATTGCCAAGTACCAAACCCACAAGTAACTGAGAGACTGGATTTCGCCAGCAAAACTTCTAAATCAGACTAGAGGCATATGAGCAGTCAATACCTTCACGCCAACAATTCCTTCTTCCTTCTCCTCATGTGCAAGCATTATTGAGACCACAATGATCAAGACTGAACCCATCCAACCCATGCTCCTAGAGCATCACAAGAAATCATTATTGTCATCAGGTTCATATATGAAGATGGGCACTGAGATACTGCATTAACAGATACAACTGTAATGATGGAGCTCCTTCACTGTAGATACCTCTCTCCCAAAAACCTACCTCTTAGGCCAAGCAGCAGCCCAAAACCAAGGGTTTCAGAGGCACTGTAGACAGGGGTGCTGGGAAATGACAACTACAGCACTCTTCTAGTTGTGGAGACGCACTAAGACAGACAGCAGGAGAAACTCCTTGGGCTCCTGCTGTAAAAACTTCTCTCAACATGCCCCTGACCAGAAGAGGACTGTCGTCACTTCCCAGCACTCTGATCTGCAGCACCTCAGAAATGACTAACCATCCTTTGTTTTTTCCTGTTTTGGAAAAAAAATGTGATTTTTACAAATATACGTATTAGACAGTACAAGCAGTCCCCTGTTTAAAAACTGAATTATCTAGGAGAGGCAATTTACATTTTGGAGGTAAGGTAGTCTAGGGTAGCTGGATGAATGAAGGGCTGTGACAATAGCCTTCAGGAATATACCTGATCACAAGGTTCCCACAAAAATATCCTTTGGGCACACACTACCCTTCTCTGCCTCAAACCAAGGCTAAATTCGTTTTGAGAGAAGTTCTCTGTGAGGGAGGGCATTCCAGTGGTGAGCAAGGCCAAAGGCAAAAAGGTTGGACCAGCATATTTTAGCTTAAAATTCTTACTGCCAGTAATGAAACCTCAGGAAGGTTGGGGGGTTTTTGTCTACTTTCCTAGCTTTTAGAATGGGTGGATGGGTGGGCTGGGGATATAATAGCTAGGAAACTGCCTAACAAGAGCATTCAAAGGAAGTATTGCCTTCTAGGGAAACCAGACCAGGGCTATAGCAGAGCTCAATTCAGTAGCAGAGCCTAATGTTTTTATACCAATTGGCTGATCTTACCATACCCTCAAACAACTGGTCTAATGGCTTGAAGTTACGAGAGAGTAGATTTCGACTGAACATTAGAAAGAATTTCTTTGACAATGAAAGCGGTTCAGAAATGGAACCAACTGCCTAGAGAGGTGGTGGGGTTTCCTTTTCTGGACGTTGTGCTAGATGGCCCATAAGTCTCCTTCCAACTCTATGATTCTATGACTCTAGCACTTCACAGGTGAAAACCAGGACATATGAGGAAAAGCAATGTCAGACTATGGTCAAGACAACAAAAGCTATTAATGAGGAAGAACACACAAGCTAGGAGAAACTGCAGTAGTTTGCTTTTACCTGAGTCTACAGGGAAAGGCAAGATGCTGCCCCTTCCTCTTCTCTTCCTCCGCTGAGCTGAGTGCGAACTACTTTCGCTCTCTGAACATAGTTTGAAACAACTGACATCAGCAAAGACAAAGGGGGAAGTGGAAGGTGGAAAGAGAAATTGGGACTCTTTAAAAGCAGCTAAAATAGTGGGATTACAGAGGATTAAACTGAGACCCCTCTGCTAACTCGGAAGAGTTGGAGGGTATGTCTCACCTGGAAAAGCGTGACTGCAAAGGAGTGGCGGGTGTGTTCTAACATGTGCTCTGTCACTTCACACACAGAAATTGTGAAGTTGTAGTAAGCATGTGCCTGTAACAAGCACCAGGCCATATTACACAAAGTGGTAGAAGCCATTGTTAGCTGGTCTGTGTCAAGCTTCTGAGAAAGAAGGAAACCACTGCAATCCATGAGCACAAATATGGTACCAGTCCCTGGCACACTGGGAAGAAGCCCTGCTTGTCTGCCATTTCAGAAAGCTTGTCAAACACTACTCCACAATATGCAAAGGTTTCACAGTAGACTTTCAGGTGTGATTTCACATAAAAACTAAGGTAGAAAGAAGACTCCTTGAAGGCAGAAATTGTGGAAAACACTCCAGTGCACACAAAAAGGAGCTGTGAGAAAAGCTGTGGACTGCAGGCAAAGCAGCAAGGAAAGTTAGCAGGTAAGTCAGCCTTAGTAATGTTTTTTAAAATGGCCATGGAAGCAATAAATACAGGAACTGGGGGAAAGCACGATAGTGAAACTGTTTTAAATTTGTAACACAGCCTTGCCCATAATCTCCAAAGCCCAAGCACTACACTTTCAAAGCTGCCAGAGTAGACCCACTACAATATATCTTTTTGAGATGCATTTGTAATAAACTACAACTTGCAAGCTTGCATTTCCCCTTAATGCCTCATTCATCTTTTTATATATATAAATACCTACAACAAAGAGGGGCATGGGGGGACCTAGGCAAGTAGAAACACATGTACAATTCTCCCTAAGAAAAGAATAAGCCTCCTTTTGCTAGATCACACTTGAGATATCAGTCAGGCTACATTAGCAGAGAATGTTCCTGGTTGTTAAGTTTTATGTCTGTGTTCAATGGCATCGCCTTATATGGGCCTCTCTACTTGGAATCCCTCTCCAAAATACAAAATACAGTGAATGGATACATGCCAGTTATAATTATGAAAAAGACGGTTATGAACTAAACAATATAGTCCACGAAGCCATAAGGTTCCATTTGTTGTTGTTGTTACTTAAAAAGACAAAAAAAAAGAGGGAAAAGAAACGTCACTCCTACTCATCATTAACACTTGAGTAAGCATTTGGAAGTTTTCTTGCTAAATAATACCAGCTACTTTTTCCAAACATGAGTCTGATGGCATCCTAATGACTGACATATTTAGTATAGCAAAAGCATTTTGTGGTTTGCCATAGTAAATCTGTTAAGTCTTTACAGCAGTAAAAGGTTCATTGTTGCTTTCGATGCAATTGACTAACATGGCTGCAAATAAAGTAATCCTTCCACATTCACTAGGGACAGGGGCACAGGACCCCCCATGAAAGTGAAAAAAAATGTGAATAACTCTACGCACTCCCAAACCATATTTAACACACACAAAAGTATAACCGCCATATTCAATGCACTGTGAGGCATCAGGGTTCCTTCACAAGGCAGAAGCGGGGGGCTGGCGGGGCTTACTGACACTGTCCCACACCATTTTTAATAGGGGCTTACTAGCCTCGTTTGCAGTTTCTCAGTCTCACGAGGTTTGCAGTCCCTATTAAAAATGGCATAGGCAGCAGCAGAGCTGACAGCAAATAATCTGTGAATAATCAAATCTGCAGAAGTGAAACCCACAAATGTGGAGGGCTGACTGTAGCCACTTTTTCCAAGACGACTAACACGCACACACCCTTTTTAACAGGGGCTACATTCCTACTAGGATTTTTAGCAAAATGCCACTGGGTTTCCATTTTGGCTGTTGGGGTTTGACTCTGGCTATTGCGCTAACAGATGAGTTTGAGGGCAAATCTGTCAAATGCAATGAAAAAGCCAGGGTACCTCCTAGGCTGCCTGCAAGGTCACAAAAATTCTCAAATGTCTGCGTCTCATTTTCAAATCGGACTCAAGGGCGCAAGAGCCAAATTGGCATCTATAGAAAACAACACGGTGGGCTTCAGCCAGAGAGATCGAAGTCCACGTCCCCATCCAGCAGTGAAACTCAGCACCAAGAGAAGTAATCAATAAATATAGTGGCTACCAAAAAGGGGGGGGAGATTGTTTTTGACATGCTTTGGCTGCATACACCCATACACAAAAAGAGAGTTATGTGCATTTCAGTTTTCAGTATTTATTTTCTAAAAGGAAGCATGGGACATTAGAAGGAAGGGAGAAAAGTCCAGTACCTCTTGGGCTGAACCAAGAATCTTCAGAAGTCATCATATCGCTTGTTAGCTGGCTTTCCTTCTCTTCTGCTTAATCTGAAGCCATATTTATTTGTTGTGATTTTCAGATTGGCTATGAAGAGAAGCAATGCTGTCCCCTAGACTTTAAGTGACTTTATCCTCTCAAAGAACAAAATGAGCTGAGCAGGCCCTGAAAAGGGGTTCTGCACTATTCACAAAACGTTGAGTTTCTGTCTTGGGAATGTGTTGGACTGTAGTTCTCATCTTCTTCAACCTATATGTGTAGAGTTGTAGTCTAGCTATCAGGAAGGGCACTAGGGTAGGGAAAACTGCATTACTGTCCCTTTCCACATGGCACAGTTATAACAATTTGATGCCACTTTAACTGCCATGGCGGCATCTTAGAGAATCCTGAGATTTGTAGTTTAGTGAGGCCCTACAGTTCTCCGGCAGAGAATGCTAAATACACAGCTCCAAGGATACATTGCATTGTATTCTTTTAACTTGAAGTATGAATTGTTTTAATACCATAAATAGTTTAATTCTATTTTCACTTTTTGCATACTTTAATTGTACTGTTCTTTTAAACTGTGAGCTGCTTTGAGTCCCAATTTTGGAGAAAAAGCAGGACACAATCAATCAATCAATCCTCTGTATGTGCGCGTGTGCATGTGCGCATGTACCATTGAGGACCAACTGGTCTCTTTAAAAGAGTGATACGAAATAACTTTCCCATTATGCCTTCCTCAAACCTCAGGCACAGCAAAAATCGGCTTCCCCTTTTTCTGTGCTTTTCCCACTCACCCTCTCCAAATGTTCCATTGCTGGCACAGCAGACACATGCCCTCAGTGACCAGGAGGCAGTTTCTCAGGTGGTGGTGAGGGAAGTGAAGAGAGGAGACAAAGAGTGCAAGAGTTCAGTGCTAAAATGGAGGACACGTGTGGCACAAGGAGACTATGACAGAGAGAGAAAGAGACAGAGAAGTACAAGACAGGACAAGGGGGTGAAATGATGTTGAGCAGGGAGGGGCAACATCCTCATGTAGATCTAAAGGAAGTCGGGGTTAAAAAAAAAAGTTTGAAAACCACTGCACTAGTGGAACGACACAACTATATACAAACCCAGTTTTTGTGAAGCATTTCAACATTCCTAAAAGCTAAGCCCAACTGCTAGGCATTACTATTGCCCTAGTCAAAGCACAAATTCTCAAGTGCCAAACCAAACAAACTGTCACTCCAATGAAACATAGTGGTACATGGAGTTATCACAAGTGACTGCTGAAGTCAGAGATTTGATCTATGTGTGTTTAAGACAAGTTGCCTTCTGAAGTTGGCACAGGAAGCAGAGGGATTCTCCATGACAAACAAGTTACACTGTCTTAACAACAATGAACAATTTTAATTTCACCTCAAAATTGTTTTAATTCTAAATGACAGGCCCTAGGATGCGCTTTTTGTAAATACATTAGTTATGGCCATATGCAGTTCCTCTTTTTACCCAAAAGTAGAAATTGCAGGGTCATTAAATATGAATACATCAGGGCAAAATGCAGAGGCACTGCACCATATCGATGGAAGCATCATTAAATTTTCAGTAATAACTACTTCCATATTTGGCTTCATTTTACTTCTTTTCTTTTTCTAAGTGAAGCAAAGTAATGGCCATGGTTTATTTCATTATTCTTCCAGTTCAGCACTTTCTCAATTTTTTCTTCTACTAAATATATTTGGACTTTCCAGAGGAGGAAAAAATCAAAGCAAAAGAATTTAACTGGACAGAAACTGCTCTATGTAAATCAGAATTTGGCAACATTACTTTTCATACTACAGCTCCTAGAAAACTAAATCCTTGCGGGGGTGGAGATGATAGCTTAAACATCTTCCCAAAACCAAGCTCTAAACACAAGGATCTGAATTCTAAAAGAGAAGCTGTTGGAGAGAATGCAAGCCAAAATAAAAATCATGACAGAACAGAAAATGACAGAAAGCAATGCTTTAGATGTCTATATCCCAATGCACAGAGGTTGAGAAACAAACATGATGAGCTGGAAGGGCAGGAAGATAAAATATGACTTTATAGGTACACCAGAGATTTGGTGGGATGACTCCCATGACTGGAATATAGCAATCGAAGAATATAATCTGTTCAAAAAGAGGACATGGAGAAGAAAAGGAGGAGGAGTACCATTACAGACAAATTCACTTATACAGAAATCCATGTGAGTGTCAAACTGGACCAGTGGAGAGCACTTGGGTAAAAATAAATGGAGAAAGAAATAAAAACAACATCGTGATAGGAGTTGGGTGGTAGGCCACCAAACCAAGACACGGTGGTAGATGATGCTTTTCTGAAACAAATCTCCAAGATGTAAAAACTGGTAGTGATGGGGGACTTCACTTATCCAGATTATCTGCTCTCCTAAACATAAGCTCTCCAACAAATTCCTGATGTGCCTTGCAGATAATTTCCACTTTCAAAAGATCAAGGAAGAAACAAGTGAGTCAAGAATTTTGGACTTGATTCTAACCAAGAGAGAGGAGTTGGTCACTGGAATTAAAGAAGTTAGTACTTTAGCCAGTAGTGACTATGCAACGCTGGAATTTACGAATCAGGATAGTCATTGACTATTGATAGTTTTAGCTGATTAAAATCAATTACATTTAAGTATGCATCTTACTACTCCTTCAACACAAAATGCTTTCTGGGATTCTAAAGGAACTAGTCAATAATCTAAAATTTAATGAACACATGGCAAACCTAAAGAGAACATATCACAAGGTTTTCTTAGCAAGATTTCTTTCAAGAGAGTTTGCCATTGCCGCCCTCTGAGGTTGATAGAGTGTGATTTCTCCAAGTGTTTTCCATTGCAAAGTGGGGATTCAAATCCCGGTCTCCCGGACTCCTAGTCTTAACACTCAAATCATTTCTTCACACTAACTCTTACAATAATACTGGGTTAAAAAAAACAGAAAAAATAATAAAACCAAGTGATAAAACAATAAAACAACAATGAACCATTTTGTTTACTTTCAGCAGTAAAACTAAATAAATGATACAGAAGATTCAACTTGCTGCTCACTGGAATTCTGCATCAGTGTCACTGGTTCTCCCACCCCGGGTTCATTTTTATTTCATATGACGGTGAGGAAGGAATTTTTTGGCTCAGAACTCAGTAATATTACAGTTAGTTAACAGGCTCTAATCAAAACCAAGATCAAACTGTTCTCATCAGTGGATTTCCAGTGCATGTTTTTGTTGTTCACTGAGAAGCCATAACATGGAAGAGCATAAGCAATAAAAGCTTAAAGCAACATTTACATTTAACTGTTATCTCTTTGCATCTTAACCGCAGCCAAGAAGTGTACTATATTCACAGCATTTGAACACACGCACTGACAAAAGAAAGAGAAGAACAGTGGTATTTCTGATCTCCACCCTCTTTCACAGGCACACGGCAGTTTACAACAATTTCATTAAAGTTGTATTTATCATAATTCCTACAGGGCACACAATTAACTTAATGGGTATGGATGGCTTGAGGAAACAAATGAAGGCACGCTAAGAACAATAAAGAATTCCTTCCGCTCACTCATACTTTCATGTCTCAACCACATAACAATTCAAAGGTTTCATCAACAACCAAAAAAAAGTTCAATCTTGCCAACTTTTTATCTAGATATTACTTATCCTACATAACAAAAAAATTATACAGTTAGGTAATACAAGGAGAGACCCTCCTGGATGTTTGACTCATTAATCACTTCCGTACCAGACTTGTAAGAAAGCCAAACCCTCCCAGAAAGTTTTACCGATACAACCAACAGGGAGTACGCACACAATACATAAGTACCACGACTGCACACCTGGGAAAAAGTTGGTTTACAAAAGTATAATAAATCAGAAGTATACTTTGAAAATTAAAGTCCTTTTTTCGGTGTAGACAGAGGTAACGGTTCTCTCAGGGCTCACTCAGAAGGGAATAAGTCTCTGGAACAACGGAGAGTTCCCAGTTCCTCTTCTTTTGATTTTACCTACATATTCCCAGATTTGCATCCAAACTCTCTCCTGAAATATTCCAACTTTCCCTCACTCTCCACTCCCTTGTGTTCTTGCTCTTCTGCCTCCCACTGATCAGGTCTGATGTCCAGACTCGAGCAACATTTCGGATACTGTGGAAGAGGCCAGGCCTGCTTTTTCTTCTTACAGACTGGAGTGGCAGCTTTTCTCCCAGTCTGCTATAGCATCCTGCCGCCCCCTTATACATTCCTGCTTTTCCCTTTAAAACCACCACCTTAGTGTATAAAGGGTAAAGCCTCTCAGTTGCTATACAGAATTATTTACTGACCTGTGGTAGCGTTACTAATGAAGAGTACTCTCAGAATTTATAAAAAATATAATGTAATCTTTATTAAAATAACAAACAGGGAAAAATATTGGATGTCATAAGAAATTCTAAGCAATACAGAATTTCAAAAAGGTGTTTAACCAATTTCTTATAGTTTTACTCAATATACAGGCACAAAACTTTCATACACACTCAGGCCTTTAGCTTCCCTTTTGCTCAATGGCTTAATTCCCAAGTCTAGGTCATATCTTCTGATCCAACTCAAAAATGGTTTGGTTTTTCCTCTGTCTCTCTCTAGACCTCTGAGAAGACAACCATGCTTACTCAGACAACCACCCTGGCTGACTGAAGGCTCTAACTTAATACCAGTAACCAGTAATACCAACAACTTAACTCTTAGAATTAGAATTCAATATAACCTCAACAGATTGGAGAATAAGCCTAAAACTAATAAAATGAACAAAACACCAAATTAATAAAATAGAGGCAAATGTAAGGGTCTCTATTCAGATGGACAAATATAGGATGGATAACACCAGGGCTAACGTCAGTATATGTGGAAAGAATCTAGGGATCTCAGTAGACAAGAAGATAAAAATGGGTCAACACTGTAACATGGCAACCAAAAAGGCTAACACAATTCCAAGGTGTATTAACAGAAGTACAGTGTTCAAACCAAATGATGTGTATCAGTCTACTCTGCTTTTGTCAGATCTCACCTGCAGTACCACATCCAGTTCTGTGCATTCTAGTTTTAAGAAATCAAATTACAAGAAAGAAGGTTCCAACTAATCATCAGGAAGAACTTTCTAATGGCAAGAGTTATTTGACAGGGGAACAGACCAGCTCAAAAGATAGTGACTGTCTTTTATTGGAGGTTGAATGTCCATCCATCCATCTTTCAAAGGGAGGCTGAAAGCCCATCTGTCTTCCACATGTGTGTATGTCTATACTGGCAGGGGGTCCAGTTCTGTGATTATAACATACCTTTGCCTTGCAAGCAAACAAGTTTCACTAGGCTGCAGTACAATAAGTTTAATTCCCTCTTTAATGAGAAGACAGGAGCACTCTATAAAGAAGAATGCAAATGATAAGACTGGGGTGGTTCATATTCTCAGGTAGCTTAGTTTGAATAGTATAGGGAGCCATGGCAACCAGAAGTCATGCCCAGCACATGGCTCAGTATCAGTTTACATTCAATGTATATTTGCCTGTATGTATTACCTTAAAATTTAAAGGCACTGAAAATTATGGTAATGTATCTTTGACAAGAACAGTCCCACAGAACATGTCCATGTTTGTCCATTTACATGGCAGATTGCCTCACTATTGGGGGATAAGTTACTGGTATTAATTAACCTTGTCATTAACCAGTGTGTTTGACTTACAAATGTTTTATAAATATTTAAATACTCTTTCTTTAAATTTACAATAAAAAAAATTGTTAACAGAAAGAAAATGAGCAAAAAAGAAGCACCATCCCTCCAACATAGTCCTGGAGATATACTGGCCTATACAGATCTCATGCAAGGGTTTGGTACCTACAGTCTTCTGGATGCTGATGAACTACTTCTCCCATCCTACTCCCATCCTCCCATCCCACTGGTCAAGCTGAATGGGGCTAGTATGAGATTAGTACAAAGAGATAATAATATAAGCCCACCCATCTAGGACTCATTCTAAGACAGGGTTTTTGCAGCCCCTCCCCGCCACTGCCTCTGTATCTGTACTTGAGGGCATTCTACTTTTGTAAACAGAAAAACATATAAATTTGCACCCAGAGATGACATTGGTGGTAGCTCCCTGAGCCACAAGCTCCTTCTCATATCTTTTGGCAGCTACTTCAGAGAATAATAAGGATAATTGGGAAGTTTGCTTGCAGTGAGACTTTCAGCAGACACTACTGTAAACCAGTGACTCTCAAAGTGGTAGTCCATGGTTCAGCAGCAGTCTGTGTCTAACATGTATAACAGCAGCAGACTGTGGTGAGCTTCTAGGAAAGCTCACCACAATATGATTACTGGAGAAAGGCAAGGAAGAAAGTGCAAACGTAGGTCAACAGCTGAACATTAAGAAAACAAAAATAATGGCCACAGATGATTTACATAACCTTAAAGCAGACAATGAAATAATTCAAATTTTCCATATTTTCACTCAGTCATTAATCAGAATGATACTGCAGTCAATAAATCATAAGAAGACTAGTACTTGGAAGGGCAGATATGGAGGAACTACACAAGATTCTGAAGAGTAAAAATATATAATTGAATACTGAAGTCCATGACATTGTATTTCCAATTTCTATGTGAAAGCTGGACAATGAAGTAAGCTGACAGGAAGAAGATCAACTCTTCTGAAGAAGAATTCTACAGATATGCTGAACTAATAAAAAGGCAAATGAATGGTTCTCAAAGCAAATCAAGCCTCAATTCTCCCTAGAAGCCAAAATGACTGAACTGAGGCTGTCATAATTTAGCTATATCATGAGAAGACTTGACTCACTGGAAAAGACAATAATGCTTGGCAAGGTAGAAGGCAGTAGGAAAAAAGAAGATCACATTACAGATGGATAGACTCAGTCAATAAAAGACATGTCCCCAAATCTGTAAGAGCTGAGCAGAGCTGTTTTGGATACGGTGACTTATAGGTCCCACATACATAGGGTCACCATAAGTCAACTTGATAGCAGTTAACAACAACAAAAAACTACTACGGTACATTTTTCCACACTGGGGAAAAATGCTGGTCCACAACTTCTAAGCCATCATTCCAAGGGCAATGAATAGATGACAACAGATGTTATTATGAGGAAGTATAGAACTCCCCTGCACCAACAGCTTCACCAGCTGCCTGTCTATTTCCAGGCACAATTCAAAGTGCTGGTTATGGACATACAGGCTATTTGACAGACCATCGCTCCCTATATGAGCTTGTCTGTGCCCTGAAATCCAAAGGAGAGACCCTTCTTTCAGTCCCACTACCATCGCAGTTTTGGTTAGTGGGAACACAAGACAGGGCCTTCTTTATGGCTGTCCCTAGACTCTGGAACACCTTCCCTAGAGAGGCCAGTATGGTCACTTCCTTGCTGCCCTTCCATTGACAAGTGAAGATTTTTTCATTATTATTTAGACAGACTTCTGGAACAGAAGGCTTTTAAGGAAAAGTCTTATAAGAGGACACTGCACAGTTTCAAACTATACTGTTTTAACTGCCTTTTTATGTGTTAAATTGCTTTTTAGGTTTAAAAGCTGAGTTTAAAATTGTTTTAATAGTGTTAATAGTTTAATTCTATTTTAACGTTGACTTTTTGTATGTTTTAACTACTGTATACCATTATTAAATTGTTGTTTAATTTGTAAGATTCCTTGAGTCCCAAAAAGGGGGGGGCAGTGTATAAATAAAGATGCCATCATCAACATCAGTCATCTCTAGTTGTTTCCAAGAAGTCAGCAGCCCATCAGATTTCTTTTTCCAGGCAAGTAAGCTTTACAGGTCAACCTTCCAAACCCCAATGTTTCAGGTGAGAACATGATCAACATTGAGGGGTGTTCATGTAACCTCTGGCTGGCTGAGATGGCACTTGAGGGAAAAGAAACAGCATCAACCAAACAAATGTGCTTTTAGCATTACTAATATTTGTCTAGCTCTAACACAGACAGCTGTTCCCAAGAGGGACAGTGAAAGATAATTAGACGGGTACCATAATAGCATGTGTAAAAACCAGCCCCTTGTCAGACACACCATGACAGCTAGGAAATTGCTACCATGTTTTGAGAAGGAACTGGATTTCAAATGCTACTCACTCCTCCACATTGAACAACACAGACCTCAGGAGGAATAATTAAAAGGGTAAAATTAAACATGCCCTTAAATATTTCTGCTGCTCAAAATTAAAGCTCCAGTTCCTCAACCTTAAACTGTTTACTGTCAAGAACTTTCATTCACTTTACCAGGAGCCATAAAATCAGATCTTGACTAGCTGACAGTAAAAGTGCTCCAGATGAATTAATCACAAGTGGCATCAGCTATTAGCTTTGGCCCATTTCTCAGCCCCAAATTCATCTACCCGGACTTCTGCATTTAAGGTAATCTTTGCAGCACAAAGCCCTTTTCTTGAACTGTAGCCACACAGACTCAAGGAAGATGTCAAAGCGATCAGATCTTCTATTTATAAAAGTGTATTATCCTAAAGATTGCAATTCTCTCTCTCTCTCTCTCTCTCTCTCGATCACATTCGCAGCTGAAAAAGCCTGGCTTAAAACAATAGTGCTGCATTTGCTTTTCCTAGCAGAGCATTTGACCTTCAAGGAATAAAGTTCAGTTGCTGAACCAGACTTTTTTCCTCCCTCATTTCTTTTAAAAAAGGATGCACACTTTTAAAAAAAAGGCATGGAAAGGTAAGAATTTCCAGTCCACGTATTTCTAGATGAGTCAGTGTTCAAAGATGACCTTCTGACTGATGTGGGATTATACAATTCACAAGAACATCAGAAGCTGCCATGGACCCCAGAATGGTGGAGAAAAGGGGCTCAAGCCCCAGAAGACTAGGCTGGGAAGCTGACCCCCTCCCCAAAACAAATGATCTAACAAAATTGGACTACCAACACTCATATGTAGTTGATCCTCTTTGTGAATTATCAACCAGAAGTGTATTAAATGATCAAGTACTAAGAAATATTAAGACAGTAATAGTAGTTGAGCCCTCCCAAGAATAATAAAAGCTGCCTGCAACCTATCCAATGCACAGGTGCCCTCATTTTTCATCAACTAATTTTTTGACATTTTTCAGTTTCAGTGCTTGCAAATTACAGACAGGTTTCATTAATCTCACAAGCAGTCCACTCCAGTCCCAAGTCTTGCCTGTAGAAAGTGTGGCTGGCAAAGAACTTTTGGCAGTTCTTCTTGCCTATGGAGGCTCACTGGGACTATATGCATAGTGCTTGCAAAGCAAAATGAGGGGGAGGAAATAAGCCAAGCTGACCGAACTTTGCAAGCAGCATGCACATGTGGTCTGTTCCAAGCAAGCCTCCATAATTCCCTTATGTTCCCTACATGGGTTCTACTCTTCTACCAATTCTGCTTACTGACAGTGCTCCAGTCCCTAACCCATCAGATAAGCGGTAGAAGCCTTGTACATTTCCCTGTACATGTTGGGCTTGGAAGAATCTTTCATATTTAAGGATGTCTGATAGGAAAAATAACCTGCAAATCCCTAATTAATAACAACCTACCTGCCAATGTCAATCCCTGCCTACCCACCCTTAAGAACAGTTCCAGTGTCTCTGGAAGCTGCCTTCTTCTACGAGGTCTCTCTTTGTCCACCTAAGCCAGTACTGTCTACTCTAATTGGCAGCCACTCTCCAGCATCTCAGGCAGAAAGCGTATTCATAATCTTCTCCTGGGGTGGGGAACTCTACTGCAGGATAGGGTTCCTTCCCTGCAGCCCTCCCTCCATTTGTGAGATGGTATCATGTCCCCTGTGATGTACAGTCTAACTCTATGCTCAGAGAATAGGCTTAGAGGTTTCAAAAACTGTATTCAGAACACTGAAGCAACAACAGCACACCTTGGCAATTGCCAAGACTATTGGATTTGCGGTACCTTATGTGCTGTAATAGTACAAGTTTGCACACAGAAGCATTCTATTTGACAGCTAATTAAAACAACTCTTTTTACAGACTCTCATCCCACTTGCCAACTGCATGACCTTGCAGCTGCCTCTGTTCCCTCCTATCAAAGCTCGTTAAAACAACATCCTCTTGTTCCCAGCATACTGTTTCTCACTCAGTTCCACCATCCTCTTCCAACCATCTTCCAATATCAAAGCATTATATGGCACCGCACTACTGGCACGGCATTACAAGGCATTACCCGGCATGGTGAGGAGAGCAAAGCCAAGCGGATATCCCCTCCTTCAGTCTACAGCAGGAGTGGCAAACTGTGGCCCAAGGGACACGTGTGGCTCCTAGAGTCATTTCTGTGGGGCTCCCTAGAGCCCCTAGCAGTCAAAAATATTACAAATAAAGTTTTTATTTAAAAAAAAAGTTTTACTCCAACATGCCCCATAGTGATCTCTGAGGGTGTGCAAGACATGTCCACTAAGGGCTCCTCAGAGTAAAACAAAAAAAGCCTTTTCCTCCCAAAGGGAGCATGGGGGTATTTTTACCACTTTTTAGGGGACCCTGGACCAATTTAGACTCTAGAGAATTTTTTTTTTAAAATCACAAGTGAACAGGAAGTACCTTCCACTCACTTCTTACAGTTAAAAAAAAAAAGCCTCTCCTAGGCCTAGAATGGGCCAGGAAGGGCCCAAAACATGGTGCAAATATCCCCATACCTCCTCTGCCTTGAGTCCCAGGTTTTTGGGGAAAGATGGAACATAATAACAATTCATTTTCATATAAATGCAAACATTTTTCTCTAAAAAAAAACAAAAGGAAAAATAGAAAAGCAACAAGCAACTCAAGAAGTTATATTACCAGTCACCATTTCAACACAGCAACAAATAACACAGAGCCAATTCCTGGCCTCTTCCCACTAGTCCTTTCTTCCAGTTGATCATGTTGATAGAAAACAGGCTGCCTCCATAAGGCACCTAATCCTGCCACCTCTCTATACTAGCAGCGACAGCATGAACCATGTACTATTGAAATCCAGCCTCTAACTAAGGCACTAGCTTGTTATAGTGCTATTATTCCACTTTCAACATCCTATGGAATCCTATGGAATCCTCAAAGGCTCCTCCCTAAACTGCAACCCCAGGATTCCACAGGATGTTGAAAGTGGAATAATAGTACTATAACAAGCTAGTGCGGAAATGGCCTAAGCCTAAGCATGGTCAGTTGAAAGAAGGACATCTTGCTTCTTTAACTACCCCTGCTGTCCTTCTTTCCTTCCTTCTCCTGTTGTTCCCTCTTGTCCCATTTTCACATTGTAAGCTCCTGCGGGCAGTCTTCTTTTAGTCTGTAGTAACAATAAAAACAATAATAATATTTATTTCCCACTCGCCTCTCCTTATGGATTGATATGGAGAACAGGGCGTAAGAATAGAAGAACAGACTAGACGCATTACTTTAAAACTTATAATTTATTGTATTTTCTTACTTGAGTTTTAGCTGTCTTGACTTCCAGTCTGGGAGAACGGCAGGGTTTAAATAACGTGGTGGGCAATTTTAAAACCATCTATACAGGCTTGTAAAGCACCATGCGAACTGATGATGATATACAAAGAAGAGATCATCATAAAACACCAATCTACAGTCCATATAGAGTTGGAGCAAAATTCCTCATCCTCACAGATGCCCCATTATGCCTCATTGGGATCACAAGAAACTCTGATTGCTTTATTAATCTGTTTCTCTCAATACACATTTTGGGAACAACTGCAATAGATTCTTCCAATAGTAACAAGTAATATAATGATAATAGTAATAATAAAAACAATAATGGAATTATAGAGTTGGAAGAGACTCTGGGGCCATCGAGTCCAACTCCCTGCTATGCAGGAACACCCATCAAAGCATTCCCAACAGATGGCCATCCAGCTTCTGTTTAAAATCCTCCAAGGAAGGAGACTCCACCACACTCCGAGGCAGCATCTTCCACTGCCGGACAGCTCTGACTGTCAGGAAGTTCTTCCTGAGATTCAAGTGGAATCTCCTTTCCTGCAGCTTGAATCCATTGCTCCTTGTCCTAGTCTCTAGAGCGGCAGAGAACAAGTCTGCTCCCTCCTCAACATGACTTTCCTTCAAATATTTAAAACAATGCCACCTCAGAAACATTTGGGCCTTCAGCTTTGCATAAAGGACATCTGAAAACTCACACTTGAATTATAATAGCATAACTCCTTCCATTTTGGGGGCTAGGTGTGTGCAGCACCAAAAAAGAATAGGAAAAATGCACAACCTTTATAGAACTAGAATGTAAGTGTAGAAAATGGCAGGACATTGCAGCCCAGCGTGGATAGCACGTTGTCACGAGCTACTGCTTAGTGTAAAAAACGTGTACACAAAACGCAGAGGAGTGCCAGACCAACTTTAGAGTCATGGCCAGCCAAATCCAAACCACCCACCTCACATAACAACGAAGAATGTGCACTGTCCTTAGCTTTGTGGAATATTTTTATTCTCCAGAGCTCACCTGATAGGCATAGCCAACAAGAACTCCATGGAAGTGAGCAAGATACTTAGTCTCCTGTATTCATCCTCACCAGATGCACTGGTAGAAGGCTTTGTTGTTGTTTTACTAGTCTGCTTAAGAAGCCAGGAGTCTGGGATTTTTCCCATTTGGGCTCATGAACAGCTACTCAAAATAATTGCAGGCCAGTAATTTTTGAAGGCTTTTATACATGCCTGTCCAAAATTACAATCCCAGTGGAACTCCTCCAGAATATTGACTGAAATAATGAACAAGCCTTCCTCTTTCTATATGGAATTGGAGAAAGGATACACACCAATTGACACTCAAGCAAAGGTCTAATTATTAATTAATGGCCATGTTTGTTTTCAATTATTTCCGTAGTTCTCATGGAAGACTCTGGTCCCTGACTTTTGGAGACCATGTGGCACATTTTACAACCAGCCATAAACTCTTGTTCCCCTACAGTCCTGTTCAACATAACACTTCAGATTAATTAAATGCATTTTACCTCTTCATGCTGGTATTTCTTTTCTCCATCTTCTTTAAAAATGTGTGTGAGACATAAGGTAAACCTACATTTTATCAACTTAAATTCATTTCAAGTAATGAAACTTAAGCAGGAAGTACACCCTAAAGGCATCAGATCGCATCTAATCTTGGAAGCTAAACAGGGTCAGCCTTGCTTAGTAGTTGGATGGGAGACAGCCAACAATACCAGGTGCTGTCAACTATATTCCAGAGGAAGGAACTGGCAAAACCACCTCTGAATATTCCTTACGCAAGAAAACATTATGAAATTCATGGGATCACCGTAAGTCAACAGGCAATTTGAAGGCACATACATATATATAAAATTAGCAGATAAATGCACATTCTGATGACCTCACTGTTACAGTTATCAAAAACTGTCATGCAAATAAATAAAGTCTTTTTCACTAGGTTAAAACTCATAGGCATAATCCTTATATTTAAATACATTAATGTCCTCTTACTAAAACTGAAGAGGTTTAAGCATAAGGTCAGTTCTCTCTTTGAAACCGCAAGTGTTGTATTTTCACCAGATTTGCTCAAATTTTAAAGAGACAGATCTTAGTCATCTGTCAATAGCACTTACTTCCGGTTAAGCATGCACAGGACTGCATGCTAATCCTATGCATGACGAAGCTGCAGGAAGTCTCACTGCACTTAATAAAGTTTACTCCTGCTTAGGAGTTCAGCAGTAAAGCAAAAATACACACTGTAAGAAACTGAGCTACTGCCAGAATAGAAGGGGTTTTGTCACATTTGCCTCTCCCCTTCTTTCATGTGTAGCATGATTTATCTTGGCCTAAATACTCCAAAGGTACCTGATCCCATCTGATCTTGGAAGCTAAGCAGGGTCATCTCTGGTGAGTACTTGGACGGGAGACCGCCAATGAATACCAGGTGCTGTAAGCTATATTTCAGAGGAAGAAACTGGCACAGCCACCTCTCACCCCTAAGTATCATTTCACGTTTTTAAAATAAAGTCCTTGTAAAATCAACGACCTTTTCACCCAGGCCTAGAGAAATGTCTGTCAACCAAGCTTAGACAAGACCTAAAAGCAGAGACGACGCTTGGTGTCATGTGAGCCTAGTGCTTTAGCACAACATACGGGAGACTGCATATTATTATTATTACTGTCATATCATCATTATGAGACTATTAGGGTCACTGGAGAACTTTTTTGTTGGCCAGCAAGGCCAATTAAAATGTGTGGGCTTAGGCCATAATAGCCATAAAATGACCTCTAAGCCCCCACTATCCCCACCAAGAAATTATAACCAAGTCTGAACTTTTAACAGAATCTCAAGGCTTACCTACACAGTCAGAATATTCATGTAGAACAGCCAGGCTAGGAATATACCTGTTCAAACTATAGGTTAAGATCTACATATTTGAACGCTTCCTCAAATGAATGAAAAATAGCCAACAACAACCAAGAACTCCCTGCATGCAGAAAAGAAGTATACCAGGAAATGACTACTCTAGAAAAATCTATGGTTCTGTTGTTTTGATTTTAAGTGTAGGGAGTACTTTTTTCACTGATACCAGAAGCAATTACAATGGGCCCTCAGTATCCCCTAGGGCGTGTTTCCAGGACCCACCGTGGATACCAACATTTGTGGGTGCTCAAGTCCCATTATGTACAACGGTGTAGTAAAAAAACATAAAACAGCAAAATCAAAGTTTGCTTTTTGGAGTTGTTAAAAAATATTTTCAAACCGTGAAAATATTTAAAGCTGTGATTGGATGAATCCGTGGATACAGAATCTTTGGATACGGTGGGCCGACTGTACTATGATCACATGCAAAATTACCCATATTTACCTTAGCATAATCCTTAAGAGAGAACAATAACCAATAGAGTTTAACAATTACTACACCTACTGCCACCACTGCTCCTATTACTGCTGTTGAGATATAATTTGATATGAATCTGCTTGATGAACAGACTGATAAGAAGTTGGGAAGACTCTTTCACTATATGATCATGACAGCAAGAGTGCTGTACGCACAGAAATGGAAAAGTGTGGCTATTCCTTTGCATGAAGACTGGCTGTTGAAAATGCTGGATATAGTAGAAATTGACAAATTAACTATTTTAATTAGAGAAAGTCTTTGGTTAAATTTAAAAATGATTGGGATAAACAGATTGTATATCTAAGAGACTGTTGCAGGGGGAAGTCAATTACTGGCTTTTGTAGGTTAAGTTTATTGTTATTAAACGTGAAAATGACAAACACACTAGATACAGGGGTGTCAAACTCAATTTCATCTTGGGCCGCATAGCATTATGGTTGCCCTCAATGGGCCGGCTGTATCTCTAAGAATATATAAATGTATCTACTCTTTTATCATATTAAATAATTGCCTCTGCATTCGATTATTACTGGTTTTTAAACTTCCCTCTGCATCACCTTTTCTTTTCTTGGACATTTTGGGGCTATTTGATCGTAGTTTATGATCCCTATACCTCTGTAAAGTGACACAGAATTGGTCAGTATATCCAAAGTGTGCCACTTTCTGCTGTCCAGACCCTCTCTGTTACTCTTTCTGCCCCCAAGCTCACCAGGCAGGGGGAGTGCTGTAGCTGCAGGAGAGGTGTGGGGGCCACATGAAATGGCCTGGCAGGCCAGATTTGGCCCACGGGCCTTGTGTTTAACACATGTGCATTAGAAGTATATCTTGCAGACCATCTCAGAACCAAAAGTTGGTGAGTTAGAGTCATTTATATGTATTTTTGTCCCTTTTTAGTTTAGTTGTAGTTTAGATTAGTACTACGTTAGAATAGAGTTTGTCTGTTTATTTACTGTCTGTCTTTGTAATCCCCTATAGGTTGTTTTATATACTAAATGCATGTTAATAAATTTTAAAAAAAAAAGGTAATTTGCCACTAGCCGTTCTCCCCCAGTCGGTAAAGTGCTGTTGCATTCTGTACGGTTGGACACCTCCCAGCAATCACATACAGACTAGTTCAACTTTATGAACATCTTTGAGAAGGACAACCTCTGTCTAATGAGACTTGTTCAGAGAACCTCTGATACCTGTTTCCCTCCATAATATTATATTTATTGACAGGTTCTTTTCTTGAATTGAGTCAGAAGCAGTGACATTAACATGAACAGCAAAGATCCAAATGAAGTGAAAATGCTGCAGACATTCATCTGAGGATACACAAACCATTGCTTTGTAAGGGCTGAGCAACACTATTAGTCCAGGGAAATTCTCAAAGAAAGGCTGTGTGTAATCCAATTTTATCCATGACAGCTAAAATGCCATTGGCTTAAAACCCAGCACTTCTTAATCAAGAGAGAATCCCAGTAGAGAAACCCAATCCTGCCACTCTGAGATTTTTTAGATAAAAGGTAGGATATAAATATTTAAATAAATAAATAAATAAATAATGATACCCTAGAGATCTTATGATAAGAGAACTGAATATAAATGTTTAAATAAATAAATACTTTAATAAATAAATATAACTTCCTGGAATATTGTTTCACTTATTTTCATTCCACCCAACTGAGGCTTGACCTTCCAACTTGAAGCTACCACGACTGTAATAATATCTATACAGCTCTTTAAAAAGCTTCATAGGCATTATATAAATGTATCAGTAAATCTTATGACAGACCTGTAAGGCACACCAGTATTATTGTTCCTTACACAGCAATAACAGTGAGCCAATAATAATTAACAAGTTTACAGTAAGCACAATGTTCAAAACAAAGCACTCCCAGCTTACATTCAAAACATAGACTGCACATCACAAAATTTGTAACTAGTGGTATAGTCAAACATTTTGCAGTGGAGACACTCATCATGACAGTCTCCACTCTCAAACATCTAAGGACAATCCTATATGGTAGGCACCTGTGTCCATTCATATCACTAATCAGTTCCAGAGGTTTCCATCTCTACCAGATAACAAGTTTCTGCTACCTACTGGAAACTAAACCACCACCATCACCCCCAAATACTTAGCAGTCAAGCAGGGAGAGCCAACAACAATGTACTGTTCCCGGGAAATCTATTTCCGTCGCAGCTACAGTGAATACTGCAGATAAGATCAGGAGAAATACCAACTTCTAAGTCCTAACTCGGCTACAACAGTCCTTGAAATTACTCTGATTTTTAACACAACACCAAAAAAAAGATGCTATCTAAAATTATAATGCAATGATAAATACTACTGAAGCCTCTATTAGCAGCTATACCTTACTTACTTGTTGCGTGCCTTCAAGTTATTCTTGACTTACGGTGACCGTATCACAGGGTTTTCCTGGCAAGATTTGTTCAGAGTGGGTTGCTTTTGCCTTCCTGTGAGGCTGTGAGGGTGTGACTTACCCAAGGTCACCCAGTGGGTTTCCACAGCCAAGTGGAATCCTAAGCCCCAGAGTCATAGGCCATTTCCACACTAGAATGTTATAGCACTATTATACCACTTACAACATTCTATGGAATCCTGGGGTTTGCAGTTTCGGGAGGGGCCACGTGGCCCCTCCTGAAACTGCAAATCCCAGGATTCCACAGGATGTTGCAAGTGGAATAATAGCGCTATAACAGTCTAGTGCAGAAATGATCACAGTCTAACACTCAAACTGCTGTACCACACTGGCTCTCTATGCCCTGTTTTACTGCTATGAAAATCCAATTTTCATCAAAAAGAGTATAGCCAGTTAAAACAAAAACACAAAACAAAGTCCATTTTATTGCCAAAGGTATTCACACTACACCACTAAGAGTGAATTATTATAAAAATAAATTAAAAATAATTATATTTTTATAATGATGATGATGATGATGCCCCTTCCAAGGCTTAATCTAACCTAGGATTTTGGTTTCTGCGTCTCAGCCCTGAATCAAGGTGTGATATGAAGTACAGCAAAATGTTATCCTCAAACCACTCAGTCTCTCTGCCATTTCACATCTAGGACAAGGGTCAGAGATTCTAGAGCACCAAAGCCTTCTCTTTACAGGTTAGGATCTGGCGATTCACATTCATCATTATTTTCCCGGCCCGTGATGACCATTGCAAGAAAATAATGCATTCTGAGTGGTGAATTTTGCTCCAAAGCCACAATGCAGAATCTTTGTGGTAACTTAAAGACTGAGCATTTATTATGGAAAAAGCTTTTATAGACTGAAATCCAGTTCATGAAATAGATGAAGATGCGACTTCAGCTTTAACAGATGTTTGCACGCATGCATGCATGCAATCATAGAGTTATACGTAAACTTGGTATAAATACACCAACAAATAAATTGTAAAGAGTGAACTCAATTGCCATGAAACACCAAATATACAACCAGTGACAATAAAAAGCCTCTAAGAATTTAAGGTGCCATAAAGCTCCTCATTATTTGTGTTGCAACAGACAACAGCTATCCCACAGAAGACATTTACAGACAAAGAGAATGTTATTTATACTCGGCCCTCCACATTTGTGGGTTTGACTTTCACAGATTTGATTATTTGCGAGTTTTTCCAATCCCTGATCCCCAACCTCAGGTGCTTCTTTTCTTGGGGAACCTTCCCTCTCAGCAGCTCCAATCAGGCTGCACAGCCCTTTAAAAACCCATCTCTGATCCTCCTCCTCCACCACCAGCCACTGCCCAGCCAGCAAAGGATGGCTCACAGTCTAATTTCTCAACACCACAAATCCTTTCCTGATGCTCCCCTATACCCAAAGAAAGAGATGGGCAAGATACAGGAGTATAGGGCCACGATATGGACCCACCCCTTTCAATGACTTAGTCTGGTGTCTGTTCTCCCCACCATGCCTTGGCCCCCTTCCCCCAGACACATACACACACATTTTCATACTTGCGATTTTTCTACTTTTGCAGGGGTCTTGCACCCCTAACCCTAGTGAATGTGGAAGGTTGCCTGTACAATGGCCAAAAGTGAGCTAGAGGTCAGCCTCAAGGCTCCTCAAAATATAAGAAATAATGACAACAGCACTTCAGAGCATCAACAGAGTGTAGTCCATTCATCACACCCATTCATCATCATATCTCTGTGACCTGAAGAGGGAGGGAGATCATGAGGGGCTAGGAAAACAGACAAAACCTCTAAAGATGGTAACCACTATCATTTCTAGCAGTGGGATTGTACTAGTTTGGGGCAAGAGAAAAATACAAATATAAGGAAGAGACTTGTGATACTTTGAAGTCTAACAGGTTTTGCTTTGGATAAGCTTTCACGGGTTCTAAGGCCCACTTCACCAGTGATGGAAGCAGCCTGCAGACCATGAAAGCTTATGCCAAGTAAAATGAGTTACTCTTCGAGTGCAAATTAGAAAAAGAAACATTTTTCCATTGATGGTGGCAATGTAAAAAAGCACAAACTTCCTGGAAAAATATCGATATGGAAATTACTAAAATTATTTAAAAAAAAATCTCTTTCCTATGTGCCCAAAAGTTTATCTCTTAAATATGGTTGATATAATTGAGGACTATGCTGGAAAACAACAAGAAAAAAATCTTGCTCTACATCATAACAAAGGCAAGGCTAATATATATTAGGAATTGGGGAAAAAGAAGAACCGCCTGATGCTGATGGTTGGTTATTAGAGGTATATGATTTGATGCAAATTGACAAACTAATTACATTGTCAGTTTGTCAATTTGCATCAAATCATATACCTCTAAGTAGATAGAGAGATTTAGGAAAGATTGGGACTGTATAATTAACCACCTAGAGAAAAAGTGAGGGGAACTTTCAGTTACAGCTTTGAGAGAATAAAACACATTAGTATATCTGAAAAAAAGTGTTACTCTTCAAGGGACCACAAGACCCTCTGGTGTCATCTTAGCCCCCAGCTGTATAGATCTCTCTCCCCTTCTTCCCTCTCACTCTCCTCCCAAGGGGCCACAAGATTCACTGCTGTCATTTTAGCCTCCAAATGCAGAGATCCTCCTCTTTTTCTTCCCTCTCACTCCCCCCCTAAGGGGCCACAAGCCTCTCTGGTGTCCTTTTAGCCCCCCAACTGTATAGACCCCCCTCTTTTTCATCCCTCTCCCTCTCCTCCCAAGGGGCCACAAGCCTCTCCGGTGTCCTTTTAGCCCTCCCAACTGCATAGATCCCCCTCTTTTTCTTCCCTCTCCCCCTCCTCCCAAGGGGCCACAAGCCTCTCTGGTGTCCTTTTAGCCCCCCAACTGCATAGATCCCCCTCTTTTCTTCCCACTCCCCCTCCTCCCAAGGGGCCACAAGCCTCTCTGGTGTCCTTTTAGCCCCCCAACTGCATAGATCCCCCTCTTTTTCTTCCCACTCCCCCTCCCCCCAAGGGGCCACAAGACTCTCTGGTGTCCTTTTAGCCCCCCAACTGCATAGATCCCCCTCTTTTTCTTCCCACTCCCCCTCCTCCCAAGGGGCCACAAGCCTCTCTGGTGTCCTTTTAGCCCCCCAACTGCATAGATCCCCCTCTTTTTCTTCCCACTCCCCCTCCTCCCAAGGGGCCACAAGACTCTCTGGTGTCCTTTTAGCCCCCCAACTGCATAGATCCCCCTCTTTTTCTTCCCACTCCCCCTCCCCCCAAGAGGTCACAAGACTCTCCGGTGTCCTTTTAGCCCCCCAACTGCATAGATTCCCCCTTTTTCTTCCCTCTCCCCCTCCCCCCAAGGGGCCACAAGCCTCTCCGGTGTCCTTTTAGCCCCCCAACTGCATAGATCCCCCCTTTTTCTTCCCTCTCCCCCTCCCCCCAAGGGGCCACAAGCCTCTCCGGTGTCCTTTTAGCCCCCCAACTGCATAGATCCCCCCTTTTTCTTCCCTCTCCCCCTCCCCCCAAGGGGCCACAAGCCTCTCCGGTGTCCTTTTAGCCCCCCAACTGCATAGATCCCCCCTTTTTTCTTCCCTCTCCCCCTCCTCCCCTTCCCCAAAGCGGCCAGCAAAGCTTACAGCGTGTGCCCGCAGACGTTGACCATCAGCTTGAGGGAGGGGTTCCTGTACTTGGTGGTCTTACACCGAGGACAGCCCTGGTCATCCATAGCGACCACCTTTCGCCGGGCTCCGAAGTTCCCGGCAAAGCCACTCGGCGCTCCCGGCGGCAGCTGCCGCCTCCGCTCGCCTCGAGTCCGACGCGCCGCGTCCCTCGGCAAACAACGACCGGCTGAATCTCGAGCTGCGAAACAACAGTTCCGCTTCAATGACGAGCGAGCCGCCGGCCGGGCTCCCGCCGGTTGAAAGTTAATCGCTAACTTTTGGCCATTTCTGCAGCTACATTGTTTATCGTGCTATTATTCCACTTTCAACATCCTTTGGAATCCTGGGGTTTGCAATTTAGGGAGTTTAGAATTCCCAGCCAGAGAGCTCTTGGGCCTCAGTAAACTACAAACCCCAGAATTCCACAGGATGTTGAAAGTGCACTAGAACAGCATAGGGCGCAAAGGCTCCTGCTGTCAACACCTGTACAAAGGCAAAGCCGTCTCTGCCCCGCTGAGCTTGCAGTTTCCAGTGTGGCAAATGGCCAAGAAAGACCTCCTAGGAGCAAAGTCATAAGTGGTCGGTGCCGTCCAACTGGTAAAAAGTAACCCCCACCACTTTTAATGGTACTTACTCCCAAGTAAGTGTACTCAGTAGGCTTGCAGTTCGATCCAATGAGTATTACTAAAATTCTACCCTCGTTCAATAGCACTAGGAGACGCCCGCAGCGTTACAGTTGGACTTCTCCCTTTGCAGACGCTCCAGTTCATCTTAGTGAGTTTAGTCATGATTTCAGTACTTCCTCTCACAGGTTCATTCGGAAATAAAGGACAGTGGCTATAGCTGGTTTGGCACAAACAAGCGTGCGGAGGATGACAGCTCTCACTGTTAAGAATTCGACCAGCATTTCAGGGTTGTTAGATCAAACCCAAGACTGAACAGTGAGTCTCCTATGCAAAGCTGGACACCTTTACAACCATTTATTTAAATAGCGCGTACTTAACTTTGCATAGGATCGGGCTGCCCGGTTTCAGGCAACCTCTGCAGTTGACTTAGCAGTCAGCTCCCTTCATTGCCAGAATAGGTACTTCTTGCTGTGTGTCATCGTTTCCGACTTGTGGCGACCCTATTTCCTTGGCTTTGCTTGCCTTCCTCGGGGGTTGAGACAGTGTGACTTGCCCAAGGGACACCCGGTGGGTTTCCATGGCGGAATAGGAATTCCAACCCTAGTCTCTCCCAGTGTTCAAGGCTCAAGCCACTTAACCGCGCTGGATCTCCACGGATACTTACTCCCAGGTAAACATACACAGGTTCAGGGGCGATCCTATCCACGCATATACGAGAGACAGCCAACTCCTTTCACGTAAAGGGGGCCATTTCCGCACTAGACTGCTGTAGTGCTATTATTCCACTTTCAACATCCTATGGAATCCTGGGGTTTGCACTTTAGGGAGGGTCCTTGAGGCACTAGACTGTTATAGTGCTGTTATTCCACTTTCAACATCCTGTGGAATCCTGGGGTTTGCACTTTAGGGAGGGGCCTTGAGGATGTTGAAAGTGGAATAATAGCACTATGACAGTCTAGTGCGGAAGGGGCCTCGGACTTATTCCAGACGAAAGCATGATTAGGACAACACGTAGTGGCACCAGGGTAAAGTCAACGCACACGTTGTCATATAAAGCTGTTTGGCTCGGCTAAGATGAGACTGGAGTCCTTTCCGCACGACACTCTTATAGCGCGATTATTCCACTTTCAACCTCCTAGGGAATCCTGGGGTTTGCAGCTTCGGGAGGGGCCGACCGGCCCCTCCCGAAGCTGCAAACCCCAGGATTCCCTAGGAGGTTGAAAGTGGAATAATCGCGCTATAAGAGTGTCGTGCGGAAATGGTGTGGCTGCGCCGCAGTGGGGGCTGGGGTTCTACGGGGATGCTTGTTTACTTTAAAGTAAGTCCCACTGAGCTCCGTAGGCTTTACTTTCGACCTGGCTTGGCATCGGGCTGCGTGACTCAGTGACATTTCAGCCAAAAATAAGCGCTCTAAAGTCCCCTCTTGCATTCTAACGTGAGAAAACTGACTACGTGCTCTTCTCTCCCATTGAAAGCAAAGGCTTGTCCATTTACATTTGCTCGGCTGTAAATTCAATGGTATGCAACTGCGTCCGGGCAGAGCTTGCAACCGTTCCTCCTTTTGTGGACTGTAATACCAACAATCCCCGACTGGATTCTGGTGTATTGCTCACACGCTGCTTGGCAGAGGCTCTCTGAAGTTTCAGACAGGAGTTTTTCCCCCTCTTACCTTGGGAAAGGTCCCAGCTTTGGCGAAAAAGTAGTTTATAACTAAAATTATTGGTAGTAATACAGTATTACCACCTGGGATTGAGCCCAGAACTCTTTTACGTGGAAGAAGGCGCACCCTTACTTAGTCCTTACTCCAGAGTGAGCATATATTTTAACAGGTCCAGCCTAGAAGTCTTTGCTGTTGTTTCTGTGTGCTTTCAAGCCCTTTCAGACTTAGGGCGACTGTATCACGGGCTTTTCTTGGCAGGGTGGTTTGCCATTGCGTCCCTCTGAGGCTGAGAGAGTGTGGCTTGCCCAGGGGTTACCCAGTGGGTTTCCATAGGCAGCAGGGACTGGAGCCCTGGTCTCCAGAGTCTCAAAGCGACTCTCAAACCACTGTGCCACACTGTCTCTCTCGAGGAGTCTTTAATTCAGTGGTTCTCAACCTGTGGGTCCCCAGATGTTTTGGACTTCAGCTCCCAGAAGCCCTGAGCATTGACCATAGTGGCTGGGGCTTCTGGGAGCTGAAGTCCACAAACATCTGGGGACCCACAGGTTGAGAACCACTGCTTTAATTTGTGAAAATATCTAAGTCCCTCCGAGTAAGTGAGGATTCAAACCTTGGCCTCTAAGTCTAAGTAAATTCCACTGGACCAAGTCCTTAAAAAGTGTACAACAGAGCCCTTGCACATGACACAGTTATAGCCCTGGGAACTCGCTGTAACTGCCATGGATCCATCCTCTGTAATCCTGGGATTTGTAGTTTGGTGACGTGCTATGGCTCTCTGGCAGAGAACGCTAAATCGTTCGTGACACTAAATCCCAAGATTCCGTAGGATGAAATCATGGCAGTCCAACTGGTATCCAAGCGCTATATTTGTGTCCCGTGAAAGGATCTAAGCTGAATGGACCCAGGTTCCGCCCATTCGCAGGTGGGATAACGCTTGGCTTTTAAGATCTTGTACCGTAATTTATATAAATGCAAATACTGGAGGCCATTCTCGTGAGGACACCGAGACAAGAGCGCTGAAAACCCAAAAGAAACACGAAGGAATTGGGAGTTACCTCCATAGGGTTGTCGGTATCGTGGCTAATTTTCAGATCCAAATGCTCTTTCTGAACTGGTTTATGGATCGCAAGGGAAACGTGCGATGTCTCTGCCAAGAAACGTGGTGTTGTCACCATGACACTGTCACTGAGTTGGCTTCAACGTTTAATAGACAGTGGACTAGGTTTGTCTGAACCATATTTCGTCGCAGTGAGTTAACTTACTGACTTCAGTAACTGGAGACTTAGGCCATTTCCGCACGAGACTGTCATAGCGCTATGATTCCACTTTCAACATCCTATGGAATCATGGGGTTTGCAGTTTAAGGAGGGGCCCTCTCTCCCAGCCCAGCCGAAACTGCAAACCCCAGGGTTCCATGGGATGTTGAAAGTGGAATAATCGCGCTATAAGAATGTAGTGCTGAGATCGCCTTACTCCCAAGTAAATCAGTGTAAGGATCGCTGTTACTGGAACCTTCGTCTTGCAACTGTGGGTGGCTGCCATCTCAGTTAGACAACGGTGGAGGAAGTCACCCTTTTACCTGTATTTATATACCTATATTTCTGGAGGAGTTATGACTTGCAGGGCCGTTTGCAAATGGGAGGCTGATGGCGTCTCAAATTGGATGGTGGATGGTCCTGTCTCGGGGACTGAGGCAACTTCCGCGCGAGACTGTTACAGCGCTATGATTCCACTTTCAACATCCGATGAAATCTTGGGGTTTGCAGTTTAGGAACTGCAAACTGCAAACCCCAGGATTCCATAGGATGTTGAAAGTGGAATCACAGCGCTATAACAGTCTCGCGCGGAAATGGTCTAAGATACTTTTTAAGTACGAAAAGCAGTCTGCAGTATGTACCGGGCTTGGTTTTACTCGGAAGTCGAGCTACGCTGAATGGAATGGGACAGTCTTCCAGGAGGAGGATATGCACACAAAGGGACTGCAGGATTAACATTTCCATTGGGAAGGAGTAGGTGCGTCAGTCTGTTACCGCAAAAACAGCAACAAACATTCTTGTAGCGTCTTAAAGGATTAGCAAGCGAACTTTTATTTGGCATCAGCTTGGGTAGGATTTCAGCCCACTTCGTCAGAGGTAGTGGCCCCCATTTTTCAAACCGGGCAAGGAACCAGTGCGTGTTTCCCTCGAATCGGGCATTTCTCTCTTCGCCAAGGCGGGCTACAACATTTTTGTGGTAATCTCAAAGGAAGGATAGGCGTGGTTTAATCAGCCAAGGAAGCCACCGTTCTAAGTCCGTACGAGCTGAGCAGGGCTGGGATGGGTGAAGGTCTTTAACTGCATTTCCGCCCCGATTGTTATAGCGCTATTATTCCACTTTCAACATCCTATGGAATCCCGTAGAATAAGGCCCCTCTCTAAACTGAAAACCCCCAGGATTCCATAGGATGTTGAAAGTGGAATAATAGCGCTATAGCAGTCTAGTGCGGAAATGGCCTAATTCACAGGGTCACCATAAGTCAAAATAAACTTTAAAAAAGAGGGTAAAGCGGTTCCCAAAAAAAAAGAAAGGGCCCCTTAAAGATAACTTTTATAAAAAGAAAAGGTGTCTTTGCTTTTTTGCGCTCTCATATCAAGAGCATCTCCTCCATCATCTGGATGCCATATTACATCGAAGCAGATTTCTTCTAATTCATCGGGAATTTAATTCCTGGGGAAAAAGGCAGCGTGGTGTAGTGGTTTGAGCACTCTGGAGACCAGAGGATTTTTTCCCTGCCCAGACATAGCAACCCACTGGGTGACCTTGAGCACGTCACACCCTTTCAGCCCCAGAAAACCCCATGGTGGGCAGCCATAAGCCGGAAATTACTTGAAGACACACAACAACAACATACAGGCAAAAAGGTTGGTGTGAGTGTGGGCTGCATTAGTGAATGGTAGCAAAACCATCAGAGCATTTTCGAGGAATCTTAAAGATTTAAAAATTTTATTTGCCACGCTTTTTGGCGGATTCCAATATACTGTCTCAAAGGACTGTTTTCTTAGAGGTAAATTTGCAGCTTGAATGTTGGACTAGGGTTCTGCGAGCCCTGGGTTCAAATCCCAACTCAGCCATGGAAACCCATTGGGATGATTTTGGGCGGCCCATTTTCTCACACTCCTAAAGGAAGGCAATGGCAAACCTCTTCTGAAAAACCTTGCTCAGAAAACCGGGGGAAAAAGGTCACCATAAATCGAGTCTACTAGAAGGCACATATCAACAACAAAGCTGCCATTCTGGGCACTGCCCCGCACATTTAATAAACTTGCAATCCTGAACAGATTTGCCCGGGAGGAAACTCTTTTGAACTCTGCGAGGCTTAAATTTTTAACAGGGAACAGATAGGGTTGCCTTCCGAATTCCCCTGGCCTGGAACATAGCAAGAGGTTTAAAGCTGAGCTGGGATTCATAGCATCGGGCTGCGCGAATCCTGCTCAGATGTTTTCGGCCCGAGGATGGAGACTTTCCTCATGCACGCCGGTCTGAGGATCGACCAAATGAGCAGAAGCAAAAGGAAGAGAAATGATCAGCACAAGGGTTTACCCGAGTCGTCAACCTTCCCTCTTGCAGCTCAGAAACCAAATCTTTCTCGGGCGCTGACATGTGTCATTTCTCACTCTTTCTCTGCCTTGGACTTGAGGCTCCTTGCGTTAATTTCTCCCCTATCCACTCTATATTTGTCTGTGCCTCCAGGTTGCTTGTCGACTTGGGGCCCCCCTATGAATTTCATAGGGTTTTTTTAGGCAAGGAATACTCACAGGCTTTTTTCAGCTCCTTCCTCTGAAATATTGCCTACCCCCACCTGATATCCTTTGGGTTTCTCCCATCCAAATACTAAGCAGGGCTGACCTTGCTTAGCTTCCAAGATCAGACGGAATCTGGTGCATTTATAAGGCTGTACTTATTAGGGGTAATTTATACATTTGCTTGCAAAAAGAAAAACTGTGGTTTAATGCCATAGCAAAACAGGGCGATCTAACCAAAGTTAAGCATTTTCACAGAGCGGGCCATATCGCTTTTAATCAAAAAACAACCCACTAGATTTCAGTAGGACTTCCTCCCCCCCCAGCTTTCCTATGCGCACGAAAAAGAAAAAGCTCCATTATCCTGAATAAGGCGTCCTTCTTTTGAATAGATACATATAGGATTGCATTATTAAGGTTTCATCCTTTTCCACACCTACCTGAAATTTAGCCCTGTTGAATTCAAAAGGGATTTGTATAGCCCAGTAATGTATAGGACCGCAATTCGCCTTTGGAAGCAAGTTGTTTTTCGCAATGTTGATCTGGAAGTAGTTATAACTGAACTCCTTAAGACTGCTGTTTAGATAAAAACGCACAGCATGATTAGGCTAGATCTTATTTAGAGCCCAAAAAGATGAAACCTTTTTTCAAACGGCAGCCCTGCACTTCCGATAGCCTTGGGCACATCTCTTCGGTAGTCTCAGACCTCAGCTGTAAAATGGGTACGTAACTATATTGCTGCTTCCCACAATATTGTTAAGAGACTGAACTTTAAAAACTCAGGCCGGGACGTATGGTTTACTCGGAAGTAAAGATGTAAATCCTACTGCATCCGTTTAGGCTTTGCATGGATCTTTCTCCTTTACTGAAGATCCTTTGCTAAAACTACGTCTATAATTGATTGAATGCATGTTTTCGCTCTGATTTGTCCTCTTTTTCTGTGGCCCCTTTTAGCAAATATCTGATTAGAAGCTCTTCGGGGCGGAACCTGTCTTCCTATGTACCTAATAACGTGTGTTAAGTAACAGTGCAGTGGGGATGGCAAATTTTCGAAAAAAATCCCACGAACCTTACCTCCTTGCAACCTACACCTGCAATCGTAGACACACTCATCTAGAAATAATGCTTGCCTAGAACTGTTGCAAAAGGTGGCTGAACACTGCTTAATGCCTACTCAGAAGCAAGTTCCCTGAGGTTGAGTGAGAATTCCTCTCGGGGCATTGGGTACAGGATGCAGCTTTCACCAAGGAACCAGCCAGAGCTACCAGGACCATCTCCCGCACTAAAATTGTTATGGTGCTGTTACTCCACTTCCAACATCGTCTGGAATCCCCGGGGTTTGCCCGTTTTGGGAGGGGCCTTCAGAATTCTCAGCCAGAGAGCCCTTTGGTAAACCGCAAACCCCAGAATTTACATGTTCCCGAGTGGAATAATACCACTAGAACAGTCTCGTGCGGAGATGGCCCAGGTCATGCCCGGCGGGCGACCCTTTCCGAACAATCCATCTGCAGCTATGTCAAAAACTGGAAATGACAGAACCTTTGTTTCGCTTTAGAAATAAAGGGGGGAAAAGGTTTTAAAAGACAAGAGACACAATAGGGTTTTAAAGGTGCCTTCTTTCCTGGAAGAGGCAGCCGGGAAAAGCCCCACACCAAAACTCCCATTTCCCCACTAGGCTGTTGTAGCGCACCCTTCCACTTTGCAACCCCTATGGAACCCGGGGTTTGCAGTTTGGGGGGGGGCCCGCCCGGGCCCCCCCCCCAAACTGCAAACCCCAGGGTTCCCTTTGGAGGGTGCAAGTGGAATCTAGGCTACAACATCCCGCGCGAGATGGCCCAGGTAGAGGGTCTCGCGTGGGGGGGGAAACCTCGTGAAGCCGAGCCGGAGGCTGGCTGGGGGGGGGGGGAAAGGGGGCAAAAAACGGGGGGGGAGTTGTTGACGGTTCCCACGGCAACCCCGCTTTCTCCGCCCCTCCGTGCCCGAGCCGACCAATCCCCGAGCCCACCCGGCTCCAGCAGGCTGCTTGTGCCATTAAAGAATATGCAGCAGGCGAGAGCAGCCTTGGCGGAGTCACGTTGGGGAGGGGAGGGGAGGGAGAGAGGCTGGAAAGAGAGAGGAAGGAAAAAAAGAGTTTGGGGGGAGGAGGAGGAGGAAGAGGGAGGGAAAAAAGGAGCCGCGATTCCGTTTACACTGGGTTTTGCTAGGACGCAAGCTGTCTTAATGGTTCCTGCGTGGCGGCGAGGAAACCTGATCGGCTGAGCGCCAGCCGGGTGGCGGTGCCGGAGGCGGAGGAGGAGGCGGAGGCGGTGTGTGTATGTGAACTTTGCGGAGAAGTCGGGGGGGGGAGAAAGAAGAGTGCAAAGGGTTCGGGAGGGGGGAATCCCACCCAAAAGCAAAACAAGAGAGGGAGGAAAAATGTCTTCTGCCTCTCCCACCGCCGCGGCGGCGGCGATCGAGCAAGAAAGCGTGCTGGAAATGCTCTCCAGCGGGGCGGCGGCGGCGGCGGCGGCGGCGAAGGGGACTCCGGAAAGCGCGGCTCCGGCGCCTGCAACGCCGCCTCCTTTTGCAAGGAAGGAGGAAGAGGAGGAGGAGGAGGAGGAAGCAGCCGTGGTGGCCGCCGGCAGCGCTGCGGATCAAGTCCTGCTCCACGCGGAGCTTCTGGCTAGGAGCTCCCCCGCGGGCGCCCCGTCGGCTTTGCCGCCCTCCTCCTCCTCCTCCTCCTCCCCGCCGCCGCCGCCGCCGCCGCCGCCTTCCACCTCGTCCTCGTCCTCGTCCTCGTCGTCGTCCTCCCCGCAGGCTGCGCTGGCCTTCTCCCCGGAGCACGTCGCGTGCGTGTGCGAGGCGCTGCAGCAGGGCGGCCACCTGGAGCGCCTGGCGCGGTTCCTGTGGTCGCTGCCGGAGAGCGACCTGCTACGTGGCAACGAGAGCCTGCTGAAGGCGCGGGCGCTGGTGGCCTTCCACCGGGGGCTCTTCGGCGAGCTCTACGGCATCCTGGAGGGCCACAGCTTCGGCGCCGCCAGCCACCCGCTGCTCCAGGAGCTCTGGTACAAGGCGCGCTACACCGAGGCGGAGCGGGCCCGCGGGCGGCCGCTGGGCGCCGTCGACAAGTACCGCCTGCGGCGCAAGTTCCCGCTGCCGCGCACCATCTGGGACGGCGAGGAGACGGTCTACTGCTTCAAGGAGCGGTCGCGCAACGCCCTCAAGGAGCTCTACCGGCAGAACCGGTACCCGTCGCCCGCCGAGAAGCGCCACCTGGCCAAGGTCACCGGCCTCTCGCTCACCCAGGTCAGCAACTGGTTCAAGAACCGGCGGCAGCGCGACCGCAACCCCTCCGAGCCCCAGTCCAAGAGGTGAGCGGAGGGGAGCCGGGGGGCGGCGGCGGAGCGGGGCGGCCGGGCGCCCCGGCTTTACACTTCCAGGAGCAAGCGGGGGGCCTGTGGGGGGGGTCTGTGCAGGCTAAAGCGGCCTCCGGGTCCGGCAGCCGTCCCGCCCGCTTTCCAACCCTGGATGTGTGGGAGAGAGAGGCTGCTTCCCTTAGGAAGGGGAATGAACTCGCTACATGCTCAGAGGCACGGTCATAGGTTCTTGCTTCTCGATGCCAGTGGTAAAGTCCTGGGGTTAGAAGACTGGGGCGCAGCTTAAGCTCAGTCCAGACTCCCCTACTGAATTTCCCCATTTGGGTCCCTTAGTCCCCCCCACCGAATTCCCCCGTTTGCCTTGACTTTAGTCCCTCCACCTTCTTCCCTGTCCTTGCTTGTCCCGGCTTGCCTACCAAATATTCCCTGCTCCCCCCTCCATCCTATAACTTCCTGGTTTCCCCATCCCAGTCTTACACCCTTTCTTTTTCCTTCTGTCCCCTTCTTTGCTTGGTCTGCTTAATCCCCCCACAGAATACCTGAGTTCCCCCCTTCACGTGCCCCGTATCGCCCTTTTCCTGACTTCTACATTGCTCTCCCAAGGGCTTCCCATTCATTTCTGGGAAGCCTCACCAGAGCCCCGCCCTGTGGGACCCCCTAGTCTCATCATCCCCATAGTGCTGGTGGGGAAGGTGATTGTTCCAAGACTGTAGGGTGGTCTGCTTGCTGAAGGCCTCTCGGGGAGTGGGTAGCCCCTTCTGGGGATCCGGACCGGTGGGCCCCAGTGGGATGGAGCCCTTGCCTCCCCTGCTGAGCCTTCCCCTCCATCCTTCTCCTTGTCCAGCTTTGGCCATGTCTGCACTAGCCTGTTATAGTGGGATGATTCCACTTTCAACAGCCTCTGGAATCCTGGGGTTTGCAGTTTTGAACTGCAAACCCCAGGATTCCAGAGGCTGTTGAAAGTGGAATCATCGCGCTATAACAGGCTAGTGCGGACATGGCCTTTGTTTCCCTCCTCTCACACCTTGCCTGTTTCTGGCCCTTCCTGTCCCCCTCCCCTTCGTCTGGCCTCCCCCTCCCGCTGCCTGTGTCCTTGCTTGGCTCTGCTTCCTTGACAAACATGGCCGTTTACCTTCCAAAGCCCTCTTCCTCTCCGTCTCCTACGACCCCCTCGTCTCTCACACTCCTCTTAAACATAAACCATTCCTCCTTGGCCAAACAGAGGGGAGAAAGGGAGGGGGCCTGGCCATTTTTTCCCCCTGTTCCCCTCATATTTACCTTTCTTTCCTGCACTCACATCCCTCACTTTTTCTCTCCCTTTCCATCCGCTTCCTTCCGTCTCCTCTTTCTCCCCAGAACCTTCGGAAATGTCTGCCTGGGGGCTCGCTTTCCCAGGCCTCCCCCCGCCCATCGCCTTTAACCCACAAGAATTCATGCTCGAGTTCATAGTTTTCCTTTCTTTGCCCTATGATTTCATTTTCCGCTCAAATAACATAAAATTTCCCCTCCGAGGGCAGGTTTTCCCATTAGTGCGGCTGCGGCTTCAAGACCCCAAGCTATTGTGTGTCCCCCTGGCGATCCCACAACCTTCAGACCCCATAAAGATTCGTGCAACCTTAGAACCCGCCCCAGGGCAGGCTAAAAACATGCAGACTTGGCTTTTTTGCGCTGGGGTGAATTCCCCCTGGCCTGGATCTGCAGACTTTTTGCTCTCCCCACCCCATAAAATAAGGGAGAAAAAGTTCTGCTCTTCCACCTTACTCCCAGCTATGTTTTGAGATACCTTCCTTTTCAGCCTCTCATATATGTTCTTCCACAACACACACATGCTGTGCACTCTCCCAATCTGCTCCTCAGCTTGTGAAGATGGTTTCGCTCCCATTATTTGACAGCGTAAATCATTTGCCCAGGTTTCATGTCACCAGGGAGTGGGGGAAAAGAAACATGAACCTGGGTTGCTTGGCGGGAGGGTTTGCTTGGCTTTGCTTGGCTTTGCTTTGCCCTCCCCCATCCGTCCAGCCCTTGCTTGCTTGCTTATTCTTCTTGTTGTGAAACTTGATTCTGGGCTGGTTCTGGTCGGGTTATATTTCCCCAGAAGGCAAGGAGCTATAGGGATTGCCCTGGAATCCTCTGATCCCAAGAAGCCCCTGGCCTCAAAGGCCCCCGGAACAGGTCTCCTTTAGGTGACCTCTAATCTTCTCTGTATCTATGTGGATATTCCCACCCACCCCCCGCAACTGTACTTTTGGGGAATTGCATTGGTCCCTTGGACACAACTGCCCCCTCCTCCTTTTGGTCCATTCACAGCAAAAATGTACTGGTGCATCTTGAGTTGGATTGTGGCGAAAGTCACTGGGTGGGGGATTGTGGGAGTTCTAGTCCAAGTAGGGACTTCCCTCAAGTTCTTGGCCTTAATGTCACAGAAATTATTGTCAAAACAGTTCTTTTGCTGGATCCAAACAGGAACTTTCCCCCAGCTCTTGTCCTTTTACTGTCAGAGAAATTACTGATCCTTTTGCAGCAGATCAGTTGGGAAAGGTGCATTTGTTTCTGATCTAATGGTAGAATACTTGAAACAGGGAAAGGGGAAAACTAGCTGCTGCTAAGAGGCCTCCCCTGGGTTGTTTGTTTGGCTGCCTGGAAGCAGCCAGGTGAGGTGGCTTGTTTGCCTGCCCAAGGCACATTCCAATTCTCCTTGGAGATTTTCCCCATCCCTTTGCCCTCTTTCTCTTTTGCAGAGCAGGAAAAGTTGCTGTTTTGTTGTGGTGGTGGTGATTGTTTTTAAATAAAACCTCAAGGGCCCATCTTCTAGCAAGGGCACAGTTGTGCCGAGGCAGCCCCTTCCTGTCCTTGGAGCACATACATCAAAGCCATGGATGATGGGGGGTGTGTGTGTGTCACCCACATGCTGACGTGCAAAACCAGGAGGGCCACCCAGAGACAGGGTACATCCTGTGGAAGTTTGGGCATGCAGCAATTCCTGCAGGCTGAGGGGGTTCTTGGAAAAGTTTTGTTATTATTTGTTTAAACTGGTACTATGAACTTATTTACCTTTTGGAGTTTTCCTGTGCTGTTGTAGCAGTCTTCCTCTGGTGACTGAAAGGGCTGAAACAATGGTTTGAATAATGTTTTAGTGCTTTGGCTATATTTGCACTTTGCCTTGGTGTCAGTGTGGATGAAGAACAGTTTTAAAATATTTTAATAAATAATAGAAAATGGTTTGCTAAATGTTTAACATCCAGGTTCTTAAAGGAAGTGGCCCTTTCTCTTCCTTTTCAAAGCACTTGGAAACAAAACCAAAATATATTTTATGCATGATCCACACTGTTAAGTACATGATTTTAAAAAATTGCATCATTAGGTGCTTAAAATTGTTTAACACATACTACTTACAGGCATGTATGATATGGGAAGGCGTTTTAGCAGGATGATATCTGGTTTTATTTATTTCACCTGGTTTCATCACCCTTTTAATTCTCAAATTTTAAGGAATCCAGCTGGAGTGCCAGCTAAGGAACTAGAAGATTCAGTGCTCACTGCCCACTTCATCTCCGACCACATTGGTGGATAGTTCATTGGAAGCACCTATAAATCCAACGAGATTTTGGTTCAACACTGAATATTATAACAATTTCAGTGGCTTATGTATAAGTTCCAAAGCCTGGAAAAGTTACTCTTGGACTAAAAAATAGTTTCCTCCAAGCTCTGATGTAAAAATAAAATTAATGCAAAGCTATTTAAGAATGACCGTGTTGGAATTACAGCCCATACTCTGGAAGTCTGCAGGATATCTCCATTACTGATCAAGATGTGCTTTTTTTTTTCTTTTTAAATCTTCACCCTAAATTCTATAACATTTTGAATTTTAGAGGGAGAAATGCGAATTAGCCCTTTTAAAAGTGGTGGCCATCCTAGATGGGGGTTCTGGGAACTGTAGCCAGGGAAATAATTTTCTCAAGCTCTGATCAGGTCAAAGGCTGAAATCTTATTTCATTTTAAGGAAAAAAAAATGATTCTTGACTAATGAAACCTACTGTGGTATAGTAGTTGGAGCATTGGACAATGACTCTAGAGATCAGGGTTTGAGTTCCTGATTAGCCATGGAAACCTGCTGAGTGACCTTGTGCAAGTCACACTCTCTCAGCCTCAGAGGAAGGCAACAGCTAGTTTTGGGGTAGAATTCAAAGCACGATTTTTGATCTTTACAGCCCCTACAAGTTTTGGGTATGGTCTGTCTGAAACTCCCTTATACAAGCCACTGCAAGCACTAAAGGTCTTTAGGGGAAGGCTTTTTTTCAGTCCCACCACCTTCACAGATGTGGTTGGTGAGGACTCAGGAGAAAACTTTCTCTGTGGCCACTCTCAGGTTTTAAAATTCCTTTCCATATGTGGTCTGGTTGGCCCCCTTCCTGATTTCTTTCTGTCGGCAGGTGAAGATGTTTTTATTCTGCTAGGCCTTTTGAATTTTAATTAGGGAGCAGTACTATGTGTAAAAAATGATATGCTGTATTTTTTAATCTTTGTTAGAAATTATGTTTTAAATATGTTTTAAGTGGTTTTAACTATTTTAATCATAATACTAATTCTTTTTTAACTTTCGTAAATTAATGTTTTAGCTAGATCTTCTTAAATTGTTGTAAGCTGCCTTGAATCCCATTTTGGGAGAAAAGCAGGATATAAATTCAAAAAAATACAATAAACTTCTTCTGAATAAATCTTGCCAAGAAACCCTGTGACAGGTTCACCTTAGTGTTGTAATAAATAAATAATGACTTGGAACGCAGACAACGACAATACTGATCATATTTTATAAGTATAAGATATTGGGGGAAAACCTACATCACTATTGGTCTTGCTACTTTGGGTTCAGTTTAATCTTGAATCTTGTTAATCTTGTTAAAACAGGCTCTTAATGTCCCTCGTCTCCCTGTGGTTCTCTCACACATTCCATTTTTTGTCACTATCCAAGAACCTCTGGACAGCCTATACTGTTTCCCCTATTTTGTCCTACAAGCAGCCCTTCCAAGGAGATTAAGCCAAAAAACATAGTATGTTTCATAGCCATGTAGAAATTTAAACCTTAAACCAGGGCCAAGTCAGATGTGCTTAACTGCTGTAGCACACTGGCCTTGTTTGTTTTCTCCTTACAACATTTGAATTGGCGCACCTTGAGAATAGACTGTTTTTATCTTTTGGCAGCATTGATTATAGTGTTTATGAACTTACCTGGAATACAATTAATTTGTGTCTCCCTGTCTGGCATTTTTTAATGATTTTTTTTTTAAGCCTACTGCGTCTTTTGCACAGTTTCCAGACTTCTGCTTATCTTGGTTACCCTTCTTTGAACATGTTAGATTTTGTCCATGTTGTTCTTGAACTGCAGTGCCCAGAACTGGACACAGTATTCCATCTGAGGTGTGACCAGAGAGGAATAGAGCGACACTTCTACTTTCCTTAGATCTGGACGCTATCCTCCTGCTGATGCAGCCTAGATTGCATTGACTTTTTTGACCAGCGTGTCACACTGTTTAGCTTGTGTTAGTGTTTACGTTTAATTTACATATCGCTGGTTAATTTTCTTCTAGAAAGAGCAAAGAGGAATTGTAACACCTAATGGCTGTCGTGTGGAAAAAGACAAAGTCTCAGGATGTTGTGAAAAGAGATGATTTTATGCATTCTTAAGTCTCATCCAGAAAGAGAGAAATATTGAGAGTTTCCAGTTCCTTTTGTTGTCCTTTTACCGATTCTGCTTGTAGAGCTTTCTTGATCATTATTCAAGAGTTACACAGTCAAAGTGCTAAAGTGGTTTAGTAATATTATACTTACTAAACTTTAGAATCATTTCGGAGCAAATATTCCCCTTTCCCTCATTTGGTCTCTGTTGAATCTACATCCTGGAAATAATAGCTGTATTTACTGCTGGCAACCATTTTAGCTAATTCTGTGATAATAGAAAAAGACAGCCAAGTATAGATCTATTTTATTTTGCAAAATACTGGGTTGATTTTTAAATTGACCTGAGGAGTGGGAATGAAAAGTACTTGGTGATGCTGGGAATCCTAGGGTGTACTTCGGGATGAAGAAAAGTGGATCTCTAAAATTAAAACCAGTTTGTACCAAAGCAAAACCTGGGACCTTCAGAGAGTTTTTTTTTTTTTTGTCATCTGGAAGGGCTCTTAGACTGTGTCTGAAATCAGAGCCACTCCTTTTTGGAAGAACTCAGTGATAAGAACTTAATGTATTGATCAGTGCACATCATCCCTATGCAGGGTTGCCAGCTGGACTAAGAAACAGGACTCTTTTCCTTTTAATGGTGGTGTAGAAGAGGGAATTTCAGCAGGTCCTCCTTGTGTGACAAGCAACATTTGCTGAAATTCCCACCATTAAAGGGATAGGAGCCTTGTCTGTTAACTTACCTGGCAACCATATCCATAAAGCATGTTTAAGACACTCCTATCTTTAATTTTTTTCTGCCAAGCCTGCTTGGGGAAGGAACCTTCACTTGATGCTTCTCATGTAAAATAATCCAGATTTAGCCTCCAGCAGCTCCTACCTAAAACCCCCCAGAGAACCACTTCCACTACTGGAGTCCTTTCATACTACACAGTTATAGGACAGGGTTGCCAGGTGTGATCAGGGTCAAGATGTGTAGGAGAGGGAATTTCTGGAGGTGTTGATTGCTGCCTGGTTGTGTGACAAAAGACTCCTGGTGAAATTCCCTCTCCTACACCACCTTTAAAGAGACAGGATCTCTTGGCAATCTTATTAACAGCCCTGTGATTCCACTTTTGACTGCCATGGCTGCGTCTTTTGGAACCTTAGGATTTGCTGTTTAGAATTCTGGTCCAGACAGTTCCTCTAGTGCAGTGGTTCTCAACCTGTGGGTCCCCAGATGTTTTTGGACTTCAGCTCCTAGAAGCCCTGAGCATTGACCATAGTGGCTGGGGCTTCTGGGAGCTGAAGTCCACAAACATCTGGGGACCCACAGGTTGAGAACCACTGCTCTAGTGCCTCCCAAAACTAGCTACCAGAGGATTCCATAGGATTCAGCTGTAGAACCATATTAAAATGGAATCATAGCACTATAATTATGTAGTGTGAGAGGGCCCAAGGGGGTGGGCAGAGTGTGGCCACATGCGTCTGCATGGCTATTTTTGTGGTCCTTGGTTCCTCCAGAATTTGTGGCCAAAAAAAAAAGTATGTGTGAATGGCCTCTGAAAACTTTTTTTTTTAGAACAGAAACGCACTGCTGGCTGCCTTGGGAGTGGGGTTCATGGGGGACCCTGGACCTGCCACTGGCCAGCTTGAAAGAATGGAAGACCTTTTGCAACCTAAGAGTGGAATTCAGTTTCAGAGAATCTCTCATGGGCCACACATCCCAGTGGTGATGGTGGTATCTTTGTATACACATGTGGGTAATGGGACCAAAATAAAGCCAAATTGTAGCTTACTAGTTTTTACTCCCAGTTTGTTGTTGTGTGTCTTCAAATTGTTTTTGACTTATGATGATCCCTAACAGGAAGCTATCGTGGGGTTTTCAAGATTTGTTCAGAGGTGTTTCGCCCTTGCCTTCCTTTGAGGCTGAGAGAGTGTGGCTTGCCTAAGTTGTTAGGGCTTCGAATTGTCATCGCAAGCACTTTGAATTCAGACTGGAAATGTACTGACAGCCAGTGCAATTGTTTTAGCATTTTTTTAGCATTTTTTTATTTCTATACCGCCTATCAACTAGTGTTATCTAAGCGGTTTACAATGTATTTTTAGCTAATTGCCCCCAACAAGCTGGGTACTCATTTTACCGACCTGCAAAAGGATGGAAGGCTGAGTCAACTTTGGAGCCTGGCAGGCTTGAACTCACAACCTTGTGGTTGCAGTACTGGCATTTAACCACTGCGCCACTGCTGGCAATTCATGCTGTCCATATGATATTCCAGACAGCAGCTGAGCTGCTGCATTTTGCTGTCCAGTGGATGGAGATCTAAAGTATCAGCACTAACTGGAGTGGCCAGCCACCAACACCATAGCTTCCAGATGATGAATGGCCCTCAGGTGGTGGTTCTAAAGCTTCCGTTGAACCTCTACCTGATCAGGAACTCTGATTCATCAGTGCTGACCAGTTGGACTCAAGTAAACTTTAGACCTTCCTGCATAGTGTGGACATGTTGGCTTACAAGAGAAATGAGAGAGGGTAGGTTTCCTAAACACAGTGACTCTTCTACCTTTGGTTTGTGGGATAGGACAAACAACCACAAAGAGATAGCTGACAGGCTCAGTGTTATCAGGATGGTGACTATCAATGTGATATATCTAGGGAACATCAGAAGTTGTTCTTACACCACATCTTATTTATCCTTCTCTAAGCTTTACTTTGCTTTTAGATTGTAACTCCCAGAATCCTGCAGCATGGTAGCTAAGGGATTCTGAAGATTGTAATCTGCGCTCCTCAAAAAGCTTTTCCAAGCATGTTGTCAAGCTTGAGGCAGTGTCAGCTACATTTTGTAAACACAGTCAGAGGTATTGGCAAAACCAGAACATTGTCTTCCTTCTTAATGGAGTTGCAAGCTTATCCAAAAGTAAAGTGCTGGAAGGTATTCAAATATTAGCCTTTTCTTCCTCCATCCTAAACAGAAAATTGCCTGTGTTGAGCTATTTATATGAAAACAAAATATCTTCTGGTACTTGTTGTGGAAGGGGGACTGTGTTCAGGTCACATGGAGAATTTGACTCAAAGGCTTCATGGACTATGATAACAACTAGCTGATTAACATTGATGAAGTAATTGGTTGAGTTCGACATTTTTCAACAAAACTTTTAACTTAACTTAAAAATTAAACTTGTAACTTAGTTGGCTTATGTTGAACTTTCAGCATTAGTATAATTCCACCCTTAATTTATTAAGTTTTATTCGTTAACGGGAAGAGAAACTAACAATTTGTATATTTACCAGCAGCAATTTGTATATTTACAAAGCAATAGGAATCTTTTAATTTTTTGTGATTAAAAAAAATATTGTAATTTAGTTAAGTCCAAGATTTTTGACCAACTAGTTTATTTTTAACCTTTGTATGCTTTTTAATGATTTTATACTGTTTGTCATCTGTCATTTTTATGTGACAATTTTGATTGTGTTAAAAACATTAGTTTTTTGCAGATTCATTTTGTGACCTGCCTTGGGTTTCTGGGTAAAAGGTGGCATATAAATGAAGTAAATAGATAATACAGATGTAAATTTTGCTGTAGAGATTTTGCTTCATCTGTCTCAGGAATAGATTTTGAAGCTCTTGATAGGAGTTTGGTGTCTAGATCAAAGGAGGTAATGGTACCACTCTATTCTGCTTTGGGCAAACATCATCTGGAATACCGTGTCCAGTTTGGGGCACCTCATTTCAAGAAGGATATTGACAAGCTAGAACATGTCCGGACGAGGGTGACCAAAATGGTGAAGGGTCTGGAAGCCATGCCTGATGAGGAGCTGGGTATGTTTAGTCTGCAGAAGGGAAGGTTAAGAAGGGACATGATAGCCATGTTTAAATATTTGAAGGGATGTCGAGAAGAGAGCGGGCTTGTTTTCTGATGCTCCAGAGTCTAAGACAAGGAGCAGTGGATTCAAACTACAGTGAAAGAGATTCCACCTAAACCTGAGGAAGAACTTCCTGACAGTCAGAGCTATTTGGCAGTGGAATATGCTGCCTCGGAGTGTAGTGGAGTCTCCTTCTTTGGAGGTTTTTAAGCAGAGGCTGGATGGCCATCTGTCAGGAGTGCTTTGATGTGTGTTCTTGCATAGCAGGGGGCTGGACTGGATGGCCCCTGTGGTATCTTCCAACTCTGTGATTCTATGACTCTGGGACCTTTGCTGGGATCTGCATTGGAATCAGTAAGCTAAAGAAAGGGGCAGGTTAGATTTTAAAGGAGGCAAGAGAAAGGATTTTGGTGAGATGGATGACAAATGCAGCTATTTTCTTGTCTTATTTCTTATTCTTACTTTCTTAATCTATTTCTGTCTCAAGATCAAGATAGGGACAGAAGGGATGGGAGCAGAATTGTGAATGATGTTTTTTCAGCTTCATTCTGGTTAAGCTTTTAACATAACATTCAATGGCAATTTAACATAAAAGAAATGGATAAATTTGCCTTCCTTCTAATGGTTATATAATTGAATTACATATTTTTTTAGTCAATTAACGATTAACTAAACACGTTTACCATTTTCTGCTGATTTTCTTATCTCTGGCCATAGCTGAATGGCAGAGCTGTGTTCTGTATGCAGAAGCTCCCAGATTTTAATGCTGACCATCCCCATTTAGAAAGAAACAAGTTGCAGGTGATATGAAAGAGACAATGCAAGGCTGCTGCCAGATAGACCAGACAGTATTAGACTAGGTGGTCTACCTGCATGCTGGTGACAGAGCCTAGAACATAACATCTATCTATCTATCTATCTATCTATCTATCTATCTATCTATCTATCTATCTATCTATCTATCTTTTTGTTACGCCCCTGGAACAAAAATAACACAACACACATAAAACTGTATACATAGCTTTGTAAATATAAAATGTATGTAAAGCCAATATGTATTAGAACCCATCAATAAATACTTTTAATACTAGACTGGCAATGGTTACTCAGAGGACCTTCTTTTTGGCCACCCCTGAACTGCGGAATGACCTGTTGGAAGAGATTCGACAGCAAAATAATGCTGTCCGAATTCAAAAAAAGTGCTAAAGACCTATCTATTCCGGCAGGCCTACCCAGTCTATTTTTAATTAAACTTTTAATTGTACTTTTAATTATGATATATTTTAATGATATATTTTAATTAGGACATATTTGTATTTTAAATGGTTTTGTGTTCTGCTCTTTACTGTTCATTTAAACTCAGATAGCATCTTGAGTTGACAAATCTCTTCTGGCAGGTCATTCCACAATCTGGGGGCAGCTGAAGAAAATATCCTCTGGTTAACAGTCAGCCTAGTTTGGGCTGACTGAAGTATATGTCTCCCAGAGGACCTGAGTGTACAGGGTATATTAAATGGGAGAAGATGAACCTGTAAGTAACCTCAGGTGAAATCATGTAGGACTTTTAGGTGATATCCAACACTTTGTACTTTGTTGGGAAGCTAATTGACAAGCAGTGGAGTGATTCTGATACTGGTATAATATGGTCATTCCTAGATATACCAGTAACCAAATGTAATGTAACAGTTGCTCCTGACCTTTTTGTAATTATTAGTGAGGCAAAATGTGGCAACTTCTAAACATTTTAATGAGAATAAGGAAGACATTAGGGCAGTGGTTCTCAACCTATGGATCCCCAGATGTTTTTGGACTTCAGCTCCCAGAAGCCCTGAGCATTGACCATAGTGGTTGGGGCTTCTGGGGGCTGAAGTCCACAAACATCTGGGGACCCACAGGTTGAGAACCACTGCATTAGGGTCTGAATCAGTGGTTCTCAACCTGTGGGTCCCCAGATGTTTTTGGACTTCAGCTCCCAGAAGCCCTGAGCATTGACCATAGTGGCTGGGGCTTCTGGGAGCTGAAGTCCACAAACATCTGGGGACCCACAGGTTGAGAACCACTGGTCTGAATCCTGTTGGTTAATTACACCTTGAGTTGATCTATTGAATCAATTGTTCAGTACTGACTCACTACAAAAGTAAATTGCATTTTGGGCCATTTTTTTTTGTTACAAATATTTTTGTAAAAAAAGTAAGCTTTTTTTGGTATTTTTTAAAAATGCATTTTGTATTTTAAAAATCAGTTTAAAAGTAATATGTTATAAATGAGAAATATTACTCAACACCCATAAGCAATAAAGAAAAAAGTGACCCTTAGAGATGGTAACCCCAGCATGTTTGTTTTTCCAAACCCTGATCGAGGAATCCGTTATGTTTTCTTGCTATCTGTCTCAGGCATATGGATATCTTAAAGCTTGCAAACATCTGGCAAAGCTCCTGAATCTTTGGAGAATCCTCCATGTCATGTTGCAAATTTGCTTTAGGAACCCCCTCCCAGATTTCAAAAGCGTTTTCCATCTCACTACATCACAGACAGGTGCAGGCAGAAGCAGGTGAAGTGAATCATATAGTTCTGTGAATAGTGGCCAGAGGTTATCCCTTTGTTTCTGAGCTTGCAAGTTTGTGTTGATTTCAGTTAGTGAGAGATGGGCTTAAATCTCTTCCATTGAAGTCAGTGAAGTGTTAAAAGCAATTCAATTTAGCTTGGTTGCATTCTCAGTATTGATTCATTTTTATTGATTTGTATCTTACTTTCCTTTCGAAACTGGGGCTCAAGGTATTTCATGTTAAGGTTGAAAACAGAGGGAGAGAGAACAGTGTTAATGATTACATAAAGTTTAATAAAAGGAAAAACTTGTTATAGGTAAAAAAAATTAAAAGGTATAATATTAAAAGAGAACATAGATTGTACTATTAGAATGCAATTAGGCTAAAGAGCAATTTTTAAAGAGATATTAATTCAAAAGCCCAGCACCCACCCATTGAAAGCCCCTTTCACAGCAGCTGGTCAATTGCCCAAAAGACTCCTGAATGAAAAGGTGTGGGCCTGATGGAGAAAGAATAGCAGCAAAAGGACCAACGTAACCTCCCTTAGAGAAGGGAATTCCACAGCCTGGGAACATCTGCCAAGAAGTCCCTCACTTGCATTCCCATCAAACGTATTCTGAGACTATTGGGACCGAGAGAAGGGCCTCGTCCAAAGACCTCAGATTTCAGGCAGACAGGGAAATAAAGAGTTGTAGCCCATTGTACAGGCTTTATCATTAAAATGTGTACAGTGCCTAATTGACTATTTTATGAATCTTATTAATAGTCTTGGGAGGGATTTGGAATCCATGTATATTTATATATGGGGGAATATTTGTAAAATGAACTCATATATATATATACATATTTACTCTCTGTCTGTCTCTATGTATGCATTTCCTTTAGCCAATAAAAATTATTAGTAGAAACAAATGTCATTTTAAAAAATCAAGAAATGTTATCTGATTTGTCTGTGAAGCTACAACGTTCTTTATATGGCAGCATCCATTGGAAATCTCAGCTTCTAATACTGAGATGATTCACTCTTTCTAAATTAAACTTTGCACGGCTTCAGACAGTTTGCATAACTTCAAGAATTAGGGTTCCTGGAGAGCAAGGAGATGCCTAAAAATGTATAACAGTAACATTTCACTTGCGAATGTCAACAGAGGCAGTTGGCTAGCCACTGTGGAAAATATGATCAGAGTTTGGAAAAACTGAACTGAATTCTTGATTTTGTACTGCAAGTTCCATAATCCCCCAGCCAGCATGGTCCTCTAGACAGCCTTTGGGACGCTCTTGTTATCTCAGGAAAATAGGCTCAGTTCTTTATTAAGGATTGCTTAATAACACATCCTTGAAAGTCCTGCAATTGTAGATGAAATAATAAGAACTTGTTAGTCCCTCCAGCACTGTGCCAAACAGCTACTAGACGATGCCAATCCATTTGTGCCCCTCTGAAAGGCATTTAGCAGCAGACAGAGAGGTTGGCGTCACCCTGTATCTTTCCTTTCATTACATTTGCATTAAACATGTTAGACTGCTCTAGAAATAGGAGCTGGAGGGCACGTTTCAACTCTCTGTAATTAATATAACTTGTGTATCATTTTCATGAACCATTTGGATGCCAAAGCGCAGTTGATGGACAGCTTGCACTGATTCTGCAGTATTTGCATCGTAATATTATTCCACTCAAGGTGTGGATGAGTGATAGGAGAAGAAATTATCATGGCTTCTTTCTGCTGGAATGAGTTCACATTAGGGCTCCCACCTGATTTAAAGAAGACTTAAGCCTTCTTTGGGCATGCATTATACGCATGAAGTGGGAAACGACGGTTTGAACAGGAAAATCAGCATTACACGTGGAGACTCTCAATGTGATTTGTCAAGATTCCAGATCTTTTAGAGCAGTGCTTCTTGAGCTACCTGATATGGTGGACCAGCAACTGTTTTGTTGCAGTGTGCCAGGGACTGGCATCTATTTGTGTCCCTTTCCTTTCCTTTCCTTTCCTTTCCTTTCCTTTCCTTTCCTTTCCTTTCCTTTCCTTTCCTTTCCTTTCCTTTCCTTTCCTTCCTTTCCTTTCCTTTCCTTTCCTGAAAGCTCTCCAGGGGTCAACAGCCAATGACTCAGGGACTGGCACCATTCCAGGGAGTAGCAGTGGTGTAAAGAGCCTCAGTACATAGCAGATGCTCTCCTCTTCAAATTGTCTCTCTCCACACAAGGAGACTTAAGGTAGAGGGAGGGTGAGACTAGTGCGCTCTCTCTTTCCACACATTCAGTTATGAATGCCTAACTTCAGATGACCACTCAAATGTGTTTAAAGTGATGGATTGGCTGACTTTGTTTGTGAGCAGGGCCAGATAATGAACTGACTTTGGCTGACTTTGTTTGTGAGCAGGGCCAGATAATGAACAGTTTGATTAGTATGGTTGCTCCAGACCTCTCAGGGGCAGGGGCCCAGTGCTGAAAGGAAAGCGGCAGCATAGCTTGCTTTCTTTTCCTCCTTGGTTACTTCCCGAATCTCCCCGTGTTTCTGTTTTGCAGTAATGTAGACTGGAGTCAATAGACTTGGACTCAAGTTGGACTTAAGTCGCTTCAGTGACTCAACTCGGACTTGACTTGGCCATAAATGATGCACTGACTCAACTTGACTCGAGACTTGAATATTTTACGACTGACTTGCTGCCTTCAGTTCAATAACGTAACACATTCATCTAGAACAGTGGTTCTCAACCTGTGGGTCCCCAGATGTTTTTGGACTTCAGCTCCCAGAGGCCCTGAGCATTGACCATAGTGGCTGGGGCTTCTGGGAGCTGAAGTCCACAAACATCTGGGGACCCACAGGTTGAGAACCACTGAGCTAGAAACCTTATGACTTTGAACAACACCTCCATCCCTTTTTGCCTACTGGTCACATGGCAGTCTGTCTCAAGCCCAAAGTGTGTGCTCGTTTCTCAGAGGGGAACAGCAAATGGGCTTGAGGTCAGCTCAGCAGTCTGTCCTTGCTGCATATTCGAGTAGCCTTCTAAAACTTTTCCTAAGAGAGAAGACAAGACTTACTCCCAGAGTGCAGGGTGCATTTCTCAAAAGGGAACAGCAAATATGTTAGACAACAAGCTTAAGGAAGAAGGAGCCTTCCTTCTAAAGCTTTTGAAGCTTCAGTAATGGGGAGTGAAATGGGATCCTATTCCCCACTTCTGAAAAGTCATCCAGCTTCAGAAGTGGAAAGTAAGAAGAATCCTGTTTCCCATATCCGAAGCTGCAGATGGCAAAATCACAAATGTGGAGGGCTGACTCTGCTTAAATTGTTAAAATTGGCTTTATTTGGCTCTGAGCAGTAATTCTGGAATTTTGGCTGGGGTATAAAGTTGACTTCAGACTTGAAACTTGACTTGAAAGTAGCTTCAGGGACTTGAGACTTGATTTGGGACTTGGAGTAAAAGACTTAAATACATCACTGCTGTGTTGTCAACTTAACAAAATTGTTAATTGCCATCAGGTTGACTCTGAATTATCAACAGCCTTGCTCAGGTCCAACACCCTCAGAGCTATGGCTCCCTTTATTGAGTATATCTACCCCTAATAAAGACTTCCACTTTTTATACTGCCTTCCATCTTGTGTGTGTGTGTGTATATGTGTTCAGATTGCTTGTTGACTAATGGTGAACCCATCAAATTCATAACGTTTGCTTAGGCAAGGAATACTCAAAGGGTTTTTTCCCAGTTTCATCCTGTGAAATATAGCCCATAGCACCTTGTGTTTGTTGGCAGTCTCCCATCCAAGTACTAATCAGGGCTGACCCTACTTGGCTACCATGATCAGATGGAATTTGGTGCTTTTAGGGTATTTAGGTCATTTTACCTTACTGAGTGTTATCGTCTTTTCTAATGAATCCCAACTTCTCATGAAATGTTCAAAATATTATAGTCTCAGTTTAGTCATTTTGGCTTCTAGGGAAAGTTCCTGGGTGACTGAGTAAAAATTAATAGGATTAAGTACTTTGTATTTTTTTTATTTATTTAACTTGTTTGTCAAAAATCCCAAAATAGTTCTCACATGTAAACAAAGGAAGCTTTAGTTCTGGAACTGTTCAAGGGCCCCAGTCATCTCAACCTGGCCTTGTATATGAGTAAAAGTTATCATTCAGACATGAGAGACATGCTTTCTATGAGTAGATTAGGGATAATGGCTGGCATTATTTTGCTGCCCCCCCCGCAAAAGAAAGACTACAAGTGTATTTCAGTTAAAGGGTTAGATTGAATTTTAACAGAAATGTTGGTGCTTGGAGCAGAAATAACATGAAAAGAATAGGAATAGATACACCACAAAAAAGGAGAACAGTTCAACATTTTTCGGCAAACTTTTTATTCAAAACTAGGAATATGTATGTGTGAAATGAAGCAACCAGGTCAATGAAGCTTTGCATGAATAAACAGAAACATTTTCAGCTTTCTAGGGACCACTTGAATTTTTCTTCCAGAATGCATCCAGGGATAACTTTTTCTTTCACCAGATTTTATTTTTCTTATGATTTCCGTTTTTGGTGGCCAAACTTACACACGTACGTTTTTTGAACATGCTGGCAGGGACCTGGTGAGGCAGATATCTGCTTTCCCTTTTCTTTACCCCTGGAGACTTTTTTCTATCTCTTTTGCTAATTTTCCTTTAAACAGCAGCCACATACTTGGGCTGACATTTTCATCAAACTATTTGCCACTGTTCCAAGATCCTTTTTCTGATAACATGCCAGCAGCTAAAACTACATTTGTAATAAAGTTAGGGTTTTTTATTCTTCCCACTCTGCATTACTTTACACTTTCTTGGACTAAAGTCCATTTGCCATTCCTACAGTTTGGAGTGATCCTATTCAAAATGTTTGCAGTTCCTTCCGGAGACATACCTGTCATTCTGAGTCATGTGTTGTCCTCCTGAATTTATGATCTTAATTTGGAGAACCATGCATTAATTTCACGTGGCTGAACTGCAATCCTGAACACATTCATTAGGGAATTACCCATATTGAAATACAGGACTTGCTTCTAAGTAGACATGCAGTTGTCATTATTTGTCGTCAGGTTCAACTTCTGACAAACCTATAATGAAAGACATCCAAGATCACCCATCATCAGCTCAGATTCTGCAAACTCAGAGCCATGGTTTCTTTGACGAAGTAAATCCATCTACAGTGTGATCAGTTTCGTGCCCCTCTGCCTTTCACTTTTCTCAGCACTATCTTCTTTTCCAATGCGTTCTGTCATCTCATGCTTTGTCCAAAGTACTAGAGCTTCAGTTTAGTCATCTTTGCTCTTGTGAAAGTTTGGCCTGGTATGCACTAAGACCCATCAGTTTTGTCTTTTTAGCATAAAGACTGCATTATATCAGGAAGAAATAGAAATTGTGCAAAGGGGTGTGTGTGGTAGCCTCCAGAACCCCTCCCCATCTTCTTCACACTTACTTAATTATTTATAATTTGTTATATTAGATATATCAGAAGTTTTCATCAGACAAGCTGTTACAAAAAGCAGGCTCAGGACAGAAAGGTGTGAATGAAGCCTTGACCGTAATTGTAGGCTGCATGTTGTTGTCTTGAGGTGCAATGGAGAAGAAGAAGAAGAAGGATCTGAAGACTCTTAAATTGGGCTCACCAGGCAATGTGATAGTGCTAGATTTCTACTGGGGTAGTTTCTGGGTTCTCTGGGAGTAGAAAAAGCAGTAAAGTTTGATTCTCTATTTTGAAAATTAAAAGAAAAAAATCCACTGTAAACTCCTTGCGGTTCAAAGCTCCCAAGGTCCTTTGTCGGTGGAAAACAGCAACCGGGCAGTGTTTACATTGACAAGACTAGAGATACTTTTAGATAGTAGACAAGATAAAGAAAGCCAGTAGAAGCCATATTGGATAGCTTTACCTTGTGATCTGAAAGAATGAGGCCTCAGAGAATAAAATCCCTGTTTCAGATGTTAAAAAATCCTCTTTCTCTGGTTTAGGGCAGTGGCTGTTGCCGGTTTCTATGTCAATGAGGTGGTGAAATCCACTCCTGACTTTAGTCCACATTTTAAAAGAGCTGTCCAAGGTTCTGAGCCCTGTCCCCAGGTAGGTTCACCACCTCAGATAGTTCTTTTAACTTTGGACTAAAACCTGAAGCAGAATTAACACCCAACTGACAGTAAAGGCACCCTAGATATGGGGTCCCGCTGTGGAAAAGCTAAATTTGTTCTCATTGGCTGCTCCCAGGCTCTAGAATTCCTTCCCGGAGAATTCAGCCTGGCACCCTCCCTGCTTTCTCTCTGCAGTCAAGTAAGGACATTTTTATTCCGACAGGCCTTCGATGTGTGATTATATGTGTGGCCTGTCTGACTGAATGTACTGGATACTGCTAATTGTGTTTATCGGTATGTGAGTTTTTAGTTCTCAGGTACCAACTTGGGGAAAAAGCAGGGTATTAATAAAGACGATAATTATAAAAGTAGTAATAATAATAGTAGGGTATTTATTTGTTTTCATTTTTTTGGCTGTTTAATTTGACTGTTTAATTTATTTAATTTGACAATTAAATAAATAAATTTATTTTTTAATTTTGTTATTTTAGTATGCCGCCTTTCTTCTGAAATGGGATCCAAAGTGGCTTCCAACAATAAACTAAACGTTTGTATTTAGTCATTTTTAACTATGTCTTTTTAATTGTTGTAAGCCGTTTTGAGTACCAACCTGGGAAAAAAGGGTATAAATAAAGAAGAAGAAGAAGATGATGATGATAATAAGATGGTATTATTATTATTATTTTTTAAAAGGGTATTTTCCAGGTTGTACCAAAAAAAAAAGAGATAGCCCTAATGTGCTTGTAGTTCTTTGTACACCAAAAAACTTTTCCTCTCATGGAAAAACATTCAAGAATTCATTCTCACATTTGAGATCTCCTGTCTGTCCCACCACCTTCACAGGTACATCTGGTGGGAATGTGGAAAAAGGCCTTCTTGGTGGCTGCTCCTAAACCATGGAACTTCCTTTCTAGAGAGGCTGGACTGCTGCCTTCCTTGGTGGCAGGTTAAGACTTTGGTTCTTTATTTTAGTAGGCCATTGAAGACTGACTCCTTAAGAGGACTGGGCCTTGCAGAATTGTGCAGTACTATCTGTGTTTTATTTGTTTTTTTTTTTAACTGGATGTAATGATATAGATAGATTAATGATATTTTTATCTTTTGTATTTAGTATATTTTTAGCTGTGTTTCTTTAAACTGTTGTAAGCTGCCTTGAGTCCAAGACTGGGAAAAAGATGGGATATAAATATAAAATATATAATAATACAATATACAGTATACAATGTATATACAATATACATGATATTGCATAATATTATATAATATAAATATAATAACAATAACCACAACCACCTTCACCACTACCAACTCCACCCCCACCACCCTGGTTTGGGATCTTTCAGAGATGCCATGTGAATTCATTCTCTTTTCTTTCTCCCCTGTAGTGAGTCAGATGGTAACCCCAGCACAGAAGATGAGTCCAGTAAGGGCCAAGAGGACTTATCTCCGCATCCCCTTGCCGGCACTTCAGATGGCACCACCGGCTTAAGCCTTTCTAGCCATATGGAACCAGTCTACATGCAGCAGCTTGGAAACTCCAAAATATCTTTAAGCTCTTCAGGAGTTCTGTTGAACGGAAACTTGGTGCCTTCCAGTCCATCTCCTGTTTTTCTTAATGGCACCTCTTTCATCCAGGGGCCCAACGGCGTCCTTATCAATGGGCTCAACGTGGGGGCTTCACAGGCGTTGTCATCAAGTCCACCCAAAACATCCCCAAATGAGTTGAGCAATGGGGTCTCCATGACTGACATCTTAGCCTCTTCTCCAGAAGATGTGAAAGACTTCAAAATCCTCCAGACTTCCCTGGCCAACTCAGTCGCCTCATCATCACCATCAACAACAACGACCTACAGCCCCAGTTCTGTCCCTACCTCTTTCCCCGGCTTGATACCCAGCATGGAAGTGAAACGGGAAGAAAGTGAAGAAGCCATAGCACCACAAGATGGCAGCTCTGTGGTTACTTTTACAGCTCCTGTCCAAATAAACCAATATGGTATTGTCCAGCTCCCTAATTTGACAACTGGCGGCCAGCTACTTAATGGAGGCATCAGTTTTTCCCCAGTGCAGCTACCATCTGTTTCAGTATCAACCTCCCAAGGTAAAAACCCTGTTACATATTGGCTGCTGCTATTTCTGCTCCTCTTCCTTCTTCTTCTGGGATATGTTGTTAAAGAGAGTTGTGTACAAGTTTTATTTTTTTTTAAAGATGAGTCTCTCCCATGTTTTTGCAGCTGTGCCTGTGCAGTGTACATAATGGATGGGGCCCCAAGGCTGCTTTTTAAGCATGAATCCTCCTAGTAATAAAATGGCTGTGAGAATAGAATGGATCCAGTGAAGGTTCATACTAATATAATGGGAGTCATTTTTCACTAGCTCCATGCAATCTTGGTGGAGTCTCCAATTCTTCAGAGATTTTTGAGGGAAGAGAGAGTCAGTAAAAATCACCACCACCACCATTAGTGGGTTCCAGGAGCTTTACATCTCAGTGGGTGGGCTGCAGTGCACCAGTGGCTTCTCTCACCTTCAGAACAATCCTGTCGCTGCCTTTGGAATGAATGGCACATAGTTCGCAAAGGGCATCCTTAGAAGACTTTGCTCCCACCAGTCATGCACCGCAGTGCTGTGTAAGGTGGCTGCTAAGAAAAGTGAACCATGAAAGTGTATTCATGACAGTAAAAAAGAACATTTACATACTGCTTTGTCAGTGTTCAGAGTGATTCATATGCTAGGAACAATTAGATGAATTGGTCAGTTCTGTTTTCTGTTGATTTCACGTTCTTTCAGTCCTGCTTTCTGCATCCATTTGTGATTTTTTTTTAAAAAAACTGCATAAAAATTCATAGGCATTTTATGTGCATTTTCCATGAGAAGGACAAGGTTCGTCCGCTTTCTCTCCTGTCTACATACTGAGCTAGTTGAGCTCAAACTACTTTTGCACTTTTAAACAAAATTTGCAGCAATTCAAATAAGCTGAGGACAAAGGGAGAGGAGAGAGAATCCAAGCCATTATAAAAGCAGCTGAAATAGTGGGATGACACAGATTAATTGAGACTTTCCCTGCCAAATTCAGATAGTTGGAGGGTATGAAAATGGCTTCTTGAGGCTTGGGGAGCCCTCTGAAACAGAATAGTGTGTAGTGAGGCAGATGGAGACCAGCAGCAGAAGGAGGGAATTGCCAAAAATGGGAGCTCAGCCTCACTCATGTGAGCAGAAGTGCTTTTTTGCTGACAGAATACAAAGCCTTTGGATTTAGACCTGGGATTTTGCTGCTGGGTGTGTAAGATGTTATTTCTTCCTCAAAATCAACAAGAAATCTGTATCTGAGAAATAAATCAGCTACACCACAGATAAATCAGGCTGAATAGTGATGTCATGGCGCTTCTTGTTGAAATAAATAGCATATAAGTGATACTCAGTTGAAGACAGAGTGACCATTTTCTTCCACAATTTCCCCAAATGCACTTCCTTCCAAAAGCCATAAAAGCATTCAAAAATAGCTCTATGATGCAAAGCATGATTAATATATGTGTGTGTGTGTGTGCTTATTTCGTTGTTTAAAATCCTGCTTTATCGGGCTTTATCAAATCTTTACTTGCCTGTCATCTGATGATAGTTGGTTCCCTCAGGACTATCTCCAAAGTTAGGTTCATAGAGGAGAAAGTAATAATTAAGCTAGTCTGGTCCAAAGCCATTTAAGGACTTAAAATTTAAACCAGCCTTTTAATCTTAGGTCAAAAATACATCAGTGTAGGTGTTTTATAACTTGTGAGATAAAAGAAATGTTCCAAACAACCAATCTTAAGTTAATAACATAGCAATTTTATTTTGTACTTTCTGGTGTTTCTGGGAGGAGGTTGGACTAGACGGCCCTTGGAATCCCTTCCTAGTTCTGTAGTTCTATCAGATTTTTTGTAAGTTTTGCATAGAAAATACGACAAAGGAAACAAATGTTGAAGGCAAGGAGTAAGAAGTTACCTGTCTTCTTAGGTGAAAAATTGTTTTCTGAATAGTCTATGAAAAATTTTCTTTACACACAGAATTTAAATTGCGTCAATATACATCTTATAAGAAGTCAAAGGCTTCTTAATCTCCAGTCTCCATAGCTTTTTAGCTTCATCAAATGGGTAATATCCCAGATTTTTAAAATATTGTTTTGTTCTCTGATGGGGAAGCCACGCCTTGCAGAGATTAATCTAGCTATGACTCGCGTGGTCAAAATTAAGTTGTGTTTCTTTTTTTGGATTCTGAATCTCTTTTGTTATTTGAAAGGCAGATTAAAGTCTCAGCGAATGGATTCCTTCTGTTGTGTTAATCTTCATAGTCGAGTTCCCCATAATCTTTGGACAGCGTCACTAGAACTGGCAATAATAGTGTCACAAAACAAGAGCTGGAGGAAGTTAGTGGTTTGGACTACAGTTAGTAGAGTCCCTCAGCCTGCATGGTTGCTGGGGGATTCTGGGAGTTGTAATCCAAAAAGTATTTTCCCCCAAGTTCCACATAATACTGGTACCAGTCATCCATTCAACTGTATAGATTGTATAGCCATACATTGGGGAGATCTTTCTCTGAAGGTCAAGCAAAAAATCCAGATCCTTTGCATATGAACTAGAGGCCCCTCAAGGCCATGGTTTAGCTGATTATTTCAAATCAATATGGCAATTTCAGCCTCCATCATTTCATAGATGCTGATGACAGTTTATATCCTGGTGTTTGTTTTTTTTCTGTGTCTGGGATGCAAGGTGGCTTACAACAGCTAAAGAAAGATAGCTTAAAAATACCAAAACCGAAAGTTAAAAATATCATTAAACTATCCATAAAAAACCAATTAAGAAAACTATTGCTTTAAAAACAGCAAACAACAAAACACAGATAGACAGTGCATGCAGTTCTGCAAAGATTTCAGTAATTCCTGGAATCTTTTGTGTTTTTTCCTCATGTTCTCCCTCTTTCTTTGGGTCAGTTCAGTCATCATTAATCCATTAATATCCCACTTTCTCCCACACTTGGAAGTTACTGAAATTAAAACAAATACACAAAAGCACCTACAAAGATATAAGTGAGTACATATAAAAAATTATTGTTAAAAAGCAGTTAAACTATCTAAAAAATTTAAAACCTTTTAAAACAAATCCATTAAAAAGGCAGAAATTGATAAAACAGTGCACTGTTAAAAGCCCTTGCTATCTGTTCCTAGAAACTTGTCCAAATAGAAAAGTTTTCACTTTCCAATGAAAGGACAGAAAGGAGGGAGCTTCCTTTGGAAGAGAGTTCTGAAGGCTAGGAGCAGCCACCAAGATGGCCTTCTCATTTGCTGAAACCATGGTAAACGTAACCATTATGCTAATAAGTCTCAAGCTTGTGTGCCCCTCTTCCAGTTTCAGCCCCTTCTCTACAGTTTTGTGTAAGCTCAAGGATAGACTACTGCCCTTTGTGTTAGGTGTCCCTTGAAGCTGATATGGAAGCTGCAGCTAGTACAGTATGAGTCTGCCCTACTCCTCTGGTGTGGTATATTATACCAACATATAATACCTTCTTGAAGGCTGTGCAGTTGGCTTTCTGTTGGCTAACAGGCTCAACTGGTGGAGCTCTCAAAGAAGCTCTCAAGAACTTGGGAAAGGACTTCCTGATGGTCAGAGCTATCCAGCAGTGGAATAGGCTGCCTCGGAGTGTGGTAGAGTCTCCTTCTTTGGAGGTTTTTAAGCAGAGGCTGGATGGCCATCTGTTGGGAATGGTTTGATGGGTGTTCTTGCATGGCAAGGGGTTGGACTGGATGGACCCTGGGGTCTCTTCCAACTCTATGATTCTATGAACAGCTATGGAAGGACCAGGGACCAATTTTTGGCTTCGTATACCCTTTGCAGCCCTCACTCAACATTTCACAGATAAAAACTGGGGTGCACGTAGCACAGCATCATTAGAGTGTAGTCAGAAAGGGTGTGGCCAGGCAACCAGAGAGCAAAAGTTATTAATGAAAAGGAACATACAGAATTACCGTTTTAATTAGGGGAACCCTGGAGTTCAGCAAAGTCTGGGGGAAAAAACCCTAATAAGCCTACTGGAAAGATTCTGCCCCTCCCCCAATTAATTGAGCGCAAACTACTTTTGACTCTGAACTCAGTTTGCAACAGTTGAAACAAGCTGAGGATGAAGAGGGGAAAGGGAGAGGAAGAGAGAGAAACTAGGGCATTTTAAAAGCAGCTGAAAATTGGGACAGCAGCAGGTCTCTTGCACTGTGTGCCACTGGACCTGAAAAAGCAAAGTGATAATCTACTATATAAAAGTCAAAGTTTGTCTGTTTGTGAGTTTGCCTGTTTCTCTGTATCAGGCCCGCGAAGACCTCATATGATTGGCTGTGTAAGTTGAGAAGACCTCATAGGATTGGCTGGCTGTGAAGATTCTGTGGAATTCTGGGGTTGGCAATTTAAGGAGGGGCCTTTAGAATTCTTAGCCAGAGAGCTCTTGGACCTCAGGCCAGTTGCTGTGGAGACGAGGCCCAGCACTAAGAAGAAGGGCAGTGTATTACCTCAGAAACCAAACTTCTGTTATGTTAACAACTCTGAATCCATAGCTTGTTGTGGGTTTTCCAGGTCAGGCCGTGTTCTGTTAGTATTTTTTGCTGATGTTTCACCTGCTTCTGTGGCTGGCACCTTCAGAGGATCTGGTGGCATGGAAGTGAGACAGAGTATATATACTTGTGTAGCCCCGGGTGGGAGGAAGCAGTTTGCATGTGTTACAGTTGGCCTATTGTTAAATGGGATATCCTCCAGGGTATATTGTTAGTCAGGGGATATGCATAACAGTGTGTTAACTACATTAGCAACCCATGGTATTGTTCCCTGTAGAGGGACCTCCAGAATCTGAGTGGTGTTCCTTGGCATATTTTTGAGGCTTGATTTTAGTGTTCAGTACTGGTAGCCAAATTTTGTTTACTTCCTGAGTTTCTTCTTTCCTGTTGAAATTGTCCATGTGTTTATGGATTTTGATGGCCTCTCTGTGTAGTCTGACATAGTAGTTGTCAGAACGGTCCAGAATTTCTATGCTTTCAAAAAGCATTCTATGCACAGAAGTGTCCACGGTGTCAGAACTCAGGGCAACCATGATTTGCTTTGACTGTAGTTAATAAAACAAAACCAAGATCTTCTTTTTTTTTTTCAGATTCTGGCATGTCCTCAGACAGTGGTTGAAAGAGTATTTATTTATTTATTTAAAATATGTTTATATCTTGGCTCTTGAATGCAAGCATTCACTTTGGCAAGAAAAAATGGCAAAACAATAAAATATAAAATGCAATTAATTAAAAATAAATAGATGGATAAACAAAACACAGTCCTCTGAGTTTGGACAGTATGGGAGGGGATTATTTTTAATTTAAAAAGGGAAGTTTCTCCCTTTTCTCTGTCTGGTGAATCAAAGAAAATGTGAAGGAGTCTTGTGTACATCTGAACTGGATCAACTCTCTATATGTTGTTATATTCTCCACACATTTATCTGCTTCTTGACCTTTTCTCATTGCTGCTTCCTTTCTTCCCCTCCCCACTTCCCTTCATCTACTGCAAGAGTGATCTCAAAGGCACACCTTGCTCAGGTTTTGCAAACTCAGGGCTGTGGCTTCCTGTAGTGTGGTATTCGTCTTTTCCTACAGCTTTCCACTTAATGAGCATTATTTTTTTGAATGAATCCTGTCTTCTCGTGATTTGTCCAAAGAATGATAGTTTCAGTTTAGTCATTTTGGCCTCTAGGGAGAGTTCAGCTTTGATTTTCATTCGTTTGTCTTTTTAGTGACTCAAGGTATTGGTAGGACTCTCCTCCAGAACCACATTTCAGATGATTTGATTCTCTTCCAGTCACTTTCTTCACTGTCCTGCTTTTACAGCCCTACTTAGAAATCGGAAATATTTGCTGTCAAGCTGGCTTTGACTTATAGCAATCTGTATTACTTGCAGAAAATTTAAGATATACAGATGACACTATATTACTAGCAGAAAGCTTTACTACCATAAAATCTGTTAGTGAGTTACAGTATACAGTCTTTAGTATATGTGCGTGTGTTTTATAATCCCAGTGTGATATTCCCATAAATCACTTTTGCTTTATGGTGAAAGTCTTTTTTGCAACTGTATACTGAACTGTGTCTGAACTCCTTCTTTGGGAAAGCTGTATTTCAGAAATCATAAGAGGCACAGAAGCCAGTATGGGTGGGAGACCTTGAGTATTTATTTTGTATTGTGTGCTGCCATGCAGTATTATGACTCTCTCTCTCTCTTTGTTTCACTTTGTTTTGTTCCTTTCTGTCCCACCACAGGCAATATTTCCTTAAACCAAAGCACATCCAGCAGCAGCACATTTACAAGTGACTCTACAACCGCTCAACAAGGGAAGGTGTTTTTCAGTTCACTTGCTCCCAGTGCAGTGGTGTACACAGTCCCGAATTCAAGCCAGGCCATCGGACCAGTTAAACAAGAAGAACTGGAAACCAGCTTGGTGTATTCTCAAGTGATGCCTCTTGGCCAGAGCTCCCCACTCCCTTCAGACAACCTGTCTGGTGGAGGCCTTCAGCCAGGCGGCACCTCCTTGGTTAATGTGACTCTGTCACAGAACTTCTCCCTGGGTCCTCCTTCTCTTTTGAATGCAGAGGAACTCAGCTCAGTTGTGTCAGAGAGTTTGCCTGTTTCGTCTCCCACAACAAGTGGGGCGACCGTAGTTTCCGTCGGCAATGCTAACTATGCAACACTTCAGAACTGCTCTCTCCTGGCCAGCCATGATCTGATGTCCCTTTCTGCCACACAGCCAGCGCTTGGAGGGATTGGTCTGGCTTCTAGCAATCATGTCGGACCTCACCCCTCAGTGCAAGTTCACCCCCATTTTACACGAGAGCAGCGCTTAATCCTTCAGTCGGTTTCCAGCCTCAAGGAAAACTTCTTATCCGATCCTGACAGCAAATCAGTAAGCAGCTCAATGATGATGGATTCCAAAACCAAATACGTCATGACTAATATGGTTGATGCCATCTGTGAGGAGCTGGGGGCAGACAAAAAACAGCTGGCCAAACTTCAGACTGTACAGATGGACGAAGATATGCAAGATTTATAAAGCAGCAAACCCAAAATGACAATTTTACTTTTGATTTGCTTTTCCTCATAAAGCCCTAGTTTCTAGGGCCTAAAAGCACAGAGTGTTGTTTTTCTCATATAATCAAAAATATGCATACTGGACAACCCCTTCCAAAAAGCATACTTGAAGAGTCCACTTTATATAAGTGGACATCTCCATTAGGAACAGGAGGTTGCCATGTGTTGTTTGCATGAAATGTAACTTTTGTGACACCTGCTTTAGAGGAACCATAGTGTGGAATATGATGGGGGAAGAGAGAAGTGTCAGTCAGACCAAGAATGGTCTGGTACTACAAGATGGGTTGGCTTACTAATATTATCCAAATAGTTTCATTAGACATGCAACACTCCTGTGTATTTGCAGAAAGTGTATCCTCTGAAATATTAGATAGGAACAAGAATTATCTTTCCAAAGAAAGACTGGGGAAGAAACAAAAGTCTCTTGCTTGTTAGCCTGGAAGCGAGTTTACTTGTAGACCATGGGCATTGACAAAGGTGGATTTTCTTTTTGTTTGTTTTTAATTTTAAGTACTATCCTAGATGATACCTCACTGTCTACTGTTACCTTCTTGGTTGAGGTAGAAAGCAAGCACAATCGCAACTAACAATTTTTCATGATTTCTCTGTGTGTGTGTGTGTGTGTGTGTGTGTTTTCTTCCCCCAGCAGCATTTCTTAAATGTTTTACACTCACAATGTTTGCAGTTTCTGAAACGTTACAGCTCTTTCTTCTATCTCTTTCTGAGTTTTTGGAATCAGTGCAGAGGTGGAGGTGAGCAGAGAGGCCAATTTAGAACTTGAAATTATGCAAGCTGCAGTCTTTTGCTCTGCCATGTGTATAAATATTGTTTAAATTGCTCTAAAGGGAATTCCTGTTTTCATTGATATGATGAATTCCAGTTATAGTTATTGGTGTCCCTTTATCACTTTTAGAAGTGATAAAAGAGTCCAGTTTTTCTGATGGCTTAATTTATTTTGTGTGTGTGTGTTTTTGAACAGGAAGTTATTTCTAGATGTTTAAAAAAAAACTTTTGCTTGCCACCTTACTCCTGGTAGAGGTTCATGAACTGAGTTTTGGTCAACTTAGAGTCTAGACAAAGTGTTACTTATGCTTGATGGTAGAATATGAACAAATGCAATTTGGAGATTCTTTGACATATTCCCCCACCTGCTATGAATTTGCGCTTTCTGTTTTGGTTTTAAGTAATGTTACAATATTTATGTATTTTTTTAAAAATCCCACAGTGCCTTTTTTCCTAGTGGCCTTACACCCTTGCTGTGACAAGCACAGTTAACATAAATTGAAACTTCCGCTCTGCAGTAGTCAGCCTTTGGACCTGATTCTTGTTTGTCTTATTTACAAATGCAGTCCCATTGAAATAAGTGTGGCTTCTCTAATAAATAAGGAAAGTATATTGAAAGTCACCCATGGTGGAAAAGATGAGGGGGGAATAGGTCCTTGGAAATAGAATAGGTTTAAGAGGCAGAGATATATATTAGAATGCAGTGTACTTCTCTTCCCCTGAGATTACATGTATGGTTCCAAAGGTTTGGCCGAAAGGGATTATGCTAACCCAATTAATCTCTTTGGATATTGTAATGTCTACATCCCAGTTTTAATTTGGAAGGAAAAATGGTACATCTAAAAGTGAATGAAAGAGCAAATCTTAGAAAAGTTGTTACTTTGACCATGCTGGCTGGGAAATTCTGGGAGTTGTAGTTCAAAAAGTTATGTTTCCAAGCTGTGAGAAAGTCACTCCCCTAGACCAAGCTCACCAGTTAATCTCTGTTCAGCTTGCTGTTTCCTAAACTGGAGCTTCTTCAGCATTGAATAGTGATCCCCCTCAAAGAGGGAATGTGTAGCAGCATTTGCTGTAGTAGGCTTAGAATGGCAATGTGGTCCAGTATTGAATCTCTGCATAGATGGCATGGATTTCGCTCTTTGGCTGGAGCCCTGATGGCTACTTCCATCAAGAGTAGGGCTATTCAGCCAGTTGTTGAATGGTGAGTCAACACATAGGTAAATCTCATTTATTTGATGTGTCTTCTCAGTAGTTAGGCCAAAGTCAGCATTTAGCAACAGCAACTTAAGCGTAACTTTAAGCTCTAGTAGCCCTGCACATAACCACAAAGGAGTGTTAGCTTAATTATTAAAACAAACAAACAAAATCCCCATATGCCCCCCACAACCACATTTCTTTAAATTATTCTTGGACTTCTCTTCTGCCATCCATCCTATGCCACGTGGCGTCAGCGGTAGATCTCATGTCATGGGGCAGTGAATCTAATGCAGGTTTTGGATAGCTTTAAAGTTACTGTCTGAAGTGGTGAACTTATTTAGGGAGATGATTCAGCACCTCAGCTAACTCATTCAAAGTCGGTACCAAAACCTGAAATGGAGTTGCTGCCCCAATGACCCACCAGCTTCCAGTGCATGGCATAAGTTGGAAGAGAGTTGCTGGGAGGTTCTTTGTATTGCAGGAGTAGGAATCATGCGCAGCTCCCCCAACCCCCAGTGCTCTTACCTTAGCCGGCCTAGCCACTGGTGAGGAATTCTGGGACCTACACTCCAACACTATCTGGAAGGCTAGATGGTCTGCAACCCTGTGGTGTATCATAAGAAAACAATCTAGCTTCCTCTTACATGTTTCCTTCAAAGCTGAAGCTAATTGAACAGCCTTCCAAATGTGTCAAACTAAAAATTCAGCCCTGCCATGTTAATTGGGGATGGATGGGTTTTGTAGTCCAGTGCATCTGGAGAGCTCCAGGTTGGAGGAGGCTGCAATAGGAAAGGACTTTTGATAATTCTTACCTCACTGTTCTAGAGCAGGCCTCAAGTGAACTAATGTATAATCTGTACTGTAACGCTCAGTGGGGGTGAAATTTAGAGACAAAACAATGGATATCTAGAGAGGACTGCAGGTGTGTGCAGCACCGGAGCCAATGCTAAGATGAGAAAATATTTGCAAGAGAGGAAGCTAAACAAGAAGAGAGATTCAACCCACTGATTCCCCCTCCCATCACCTCAAATATGTGGAAAACGTTTAGCTACTGCGTAGAAGGTCTGAGCTGCAGGTGCTTTATTGGATGCTAAAAAACCCCCCACAAATTTGGAACAGAGACGCAGAAGCTTTCTATGTACTTAGAGAAAATGAATACTTTCCAAAGATGCTATATGGCTGGAAACCAAGCGACAACCTTTTGGCTGCCCATTTTGATGTTAATTAATGGTGTTGAGCATGGTCTGTTGTTTAGTCCCCCCCCCGCCACCATTTAAATTTATTTAGATAACTTTGGAAGAATGTCTTAACAAGCTTCAGTCTGTCTGTATGACTGACTTTGATTGAGTCTGAGGCAATGCTGTGCAGGTTATTTTCTCTTTGGCAGATATAATGCCACAGATGGAATGTTCATATCACCTCAGATACAGTGCATTTTGGTTGACATATTGAACTGTCAGTCACTAAAGACTGGCCCGTGCATTTGTGTGTACTATTCATGTTGCTTCCATTTAATTACTTGAATATATGAACAGAGTCCATCCACCTGCAAACTGCTGGGGTTTGGGGTATTATGAAAGTGCTTCTAGTGGTGTTATATCTATGGTTTGTTCAAACATAATGCAATTGAGGTTGCAATCATCAGGTGATTTGTAAACAAGACTGAATCCTGTGGACACATATAGGCCATTTCCGCACTAGCCTGTTATAGCACTATGATTCCACTTTCAACATCCTATGGAATCCTGGGGTTTGGAGTTTCGGGAGGGGCCAAGTGGCCCCTCCCGAAACTCCAAACCCCAGGATTCCATAGGATGTTGAAAGTGGAATCATAGTGCTATAACAGGCTAGTGCAGAAATGGCCACAGTGTGCATTATCACTGAATTTGTAGCCCTCTTACCAAATGTTGTGTTCTGTAGGTCAATCACTGCATTTCTAGCATCCCTTAATTTGCATATTGTCTCGAGCAATTTGGTGGTTTTATTTTTCAAATTTGTTGTAGTTTGCTGTCAAGTTGGCTTTGCTTTATGGCAAGCCTATGAGCAATGCACAATTTCATGAGTCTCCATGAGCCCCTATCATAAACAGCCCTGTTTGGATCTCACAGGTCAGGGTTGTGGCATTGAGCCTATCCATGTAATGCAGTAGTCCTCTTTTCCTAGTGCCTGTCACTTGCCCAGCATGATCGTCTTTTCCAGGGAGCTATGTCGTCTCACATTGAGTCCAAAGTATGAAAGCCTCAATGTAGTCATTCTGGTTTCTAGTGAGAGTTGAAGTTTGATTTGGACTGATTTATTTGTCTTTTTAGCAGTCCAGGGTATCCATAGAACATATCATCCAGCACACATTTCATATGGGTTGATGTTCCTCCTGTCAGCTTTCTTCACTGTCCTCCTTTTACAGCCATACATAAAAATTGGAAGTACTATGGTATGGATGATTCTGACTTGGGTATTATATTTACAGTGGAGATCTTATCTAGTTCCTTTATGGCTGCCTGGTCCTATTCTTCTTTTGATTTCTTGACTACAGTCTCTGTTCTTAATAGACAACCTATCCAGGTCTCTTACCTTTCTTATAGTTTTGTGTTCTTGAATTATTCTGGAAAATTTGAAGACTCTATCCTTTCTGTTTTGTAAGTGCCAATTGTTAAAAGAGTTTTCCAGTCAGAATCCTGTTTCCAAACGCTATCATGAAGCCAGTGGTTTGCTGTGGAGAGGCTACTTTGGGGCAAGGAAAGGCATTTAACAAATACGTTGGGTGGCCACAGTAGAGGAACTGGATCTTATAATAGAATGGTTTTGTGGTTTTGCCAGTGTTTGTTGCTAACCAAGTTGCTTTGTTTTACTTGTGAGCGGTTTTATGAAGACCCTGCTTGCAGTTCTGCGTGCTACAGATTTTGCAGGAAACACCATTGTTTCTTGTAGCAAACACTAAGTATGGATGAAATATATATATTCACAACCATCCTTAAAGCAGCCCAATATGAGTGGTTGAGAATCTGGACTAGGCCAGAGATCTGTAGTCTATTATGTCTGTATGCATGGACACCAGTAATTCTTATGGCAGTGGTAACTTGTGAAGATGCAGTGCTCTTAACAATGGTCGGGTTGTGCATTGTTGATGCATCTTCGTCGTTACTGGAGAGAACTGCTTCCTTTTGCCGCATGGAGTAGAGAGAGGATGTACACAATGCAGATAGGTAGCTCCTCAGTCTTCCAGAAAGCAAATAAATGTGCACAGTCTACTGATGCTAATAAACTGTGTGCACTCCAATAGGTGATAACTGATACCATCCCTTTCCGCCTATACCAAGAAGGGAATGCTAGTTTGAACAAAAGAGCAAAAAACAAACAAGCAAAAACAATTAGAGGCATTCTATTCAGTTAGTGGATAGGTTTCTGGTTATCTGGATAATAATATTCCGTTGCTGTCTGCCTTCAAGTCATTTCTGACTTACTGCAATCCTCAGGCAAACCTTTTAGCAAGATTTGTTCAGAGTGGGTTTGCCTCTCAGCTCTGAGTCTGAGAGAGTTTGACTTGCCCAAGCTCGCCCAGTCAGTTTCCATGGCTGAATGGGGATTCAAATCCTGATTTCTAGAGTTGTATCCAATGCTCAAACCACTATACCACACTTCTAGAATGCATAGATCGTAGAAGCCTTCAGTATGCCTAGCACCACTCTAAATGTAGAAGAGTTCATTTTTTCCCTTTACTGCTACAGACTTTGCTTTGTGTGGGAAATCTCATATTTTCAGTGACAGGATGGGAAACCCCAGGTCCCTGTCACAGCAGGGAAACAGGGCCTATGGCTAATCTTATATGCACAGAGATTTTTTTTTCCACAGTAGAAGACAAGTTTCTGAACAGGAAGCAGTATTGTCCAAGAAAAGGTGCATCTCATGATGTTGCAAATGGAGTCCACCCAGCTCTGCTTCAGGGAATTCTCAGAAGCACTGGCTGGAGTACCTAAGACGACTGATCCAATATGTTGCAATGGTTCTGGCTCTCATCAGGGGGCCAAAATAGGTAGAATACATTTAGTTGTTCTGCCCCAGAAGTGAAAAGAGACAGGGCAGTTCTGTCACTAGCATCTGAGGTGTGCTCTTCCTTTTGTGGGCGCATCTGTCCACGTCCACAGTATATCCACTTCTTTCCACCTCCAGTCTCTGCCTTTAGTAACGTGCAGATTCTGGAATGCAAAGTCCATCTGGACTGTATCCAGTCCAGGTGGTACGGTCTTGTGGAAGCCCAGTGTGAGGTCTGTCAGAATGGATTCCTTGTAGATCCTTAAGCACAACAGCAGGTAGGGCAAAATATGCAAGTGGAATAACCAGCATTTCTGTGACAGACATAGGCTGGATATGATTTCTTTGAGAACCTGCTGTAATGGAAATGGATTAGTCCTTTGTAGGCAATTGATTAAAATCTTTCATTGGTATCGTGCTTTAAAAAAAAAAAGAATCCTCCTTGAAAATAAGCAATTCAGTAAAACGTTTTTTAAAAAAAGGATTAGGAGTTCAAGAAATTTCCCTTCTTCGTGTCACCTAAATAAATTTTCATGTCACTTAAATAAATCTCATACTTTGTGGAGGTACAATGCCATGTGATTTGTTTGTTTCAGACCAGTATATTTTAAAAAGATTTGCATTGCTTCTCCAGTAACATAGAAAGCTGCTTGTCACCTAGGCATCCAAAATAGGCGTCCCTTTTATGTTAAAGCTGTAGACACCCTTGACTGTTCCTAACAGTCTTCTCACCTTCGATGTTGCTCCCTCAAATTCATCGTACCAGTGCCAATTTTTACTAAGGGCAGATTCCTGTAGCTGTTTTAAGGCGGTAGAAATCATCCAGGAGTAATCAGAACTGAGTCAAGATAGGCAATTTGTTGCCTAAGTTTAAGAGGGTATTCTCACTAGCCTGCCACACTGTGCAAAATGTGAAGAGGACAGTGGTGTTTTCCTTCTCAAAAATATTATGTGAATTTTAAGGCATATAATTACATCCCAGTAGCTGTAATGGACAGCAGTAAACTGGCTTGTGAGTTGTTGTTGTTGTTGCTGCTGTGTGCCTTCAAACTGTTCCCAATTTATGGCAACCCTAAGGGAAACCTATCACAAGATTTTCTTGGAAAGATTTGTTCAGGTTTTTTGCCTTTCCCTTCCTCTGAAACTAAGAGAGTGTGATCTGTCCAAGGTCACCCACTGGATTTTCGTGGCTGAGCAGGGATTCGAACCCTGGTCTCCAGAGTTGTAGTCCAAAGCTTAAACCACTATACCATGTTGGCTCTCAGGGGTTATGAATACCCTTTAGAAGTCACTGAGCATTTTGCAACCTGAAGTCTGTAAGAAATATGGAATGTGGTCTCAAATTCACTGAAGTGTGTTGCGAAACCCAAATTGGATTTGCCTGTTTAGGGACCCAGGGCAGTTCCAAAAATAGGGTCTCCTTTGTTTGCATTTGTGAGCTGTTCTAGGAATGTTGGCATAGAAATTAAATATATAAACAAAGTACAACAAATAGGATCACATAAATCTTCATGTGTGAACCTATTCCAAGCCCTGCAGTTTCAGTGAGACTAGCAGTCTGATCCCATGCACTTTTTGCTCAAGTAATGTATGAAACATTGTCAATAAGAGGAGATTTAGGAAGCTGTTGGGGAAGAAGAGGAAGCAAGTTACATGTCTTTCCTTCTGCAGTAGGCCCCCATTTTGGAGAATTCGCACCATGTGAACCATTGAAAATCTAGCAAAACTGATAAAAGGCTGTAGATTGGGTTCCAGGTAAAAAAAAAAAAAGAACAGTGGTTACTATTACCTTCTACATTGGTGTTAAAATTTAGCTTGGAACAATTTTCTTTCCAAAGAAAAGAATACCTCTAAACAATTAGATGATCAATGTAAATCCAAGTGATGGATTGTGAGAAACTGGGGAAGATTTAGAAAGAAATGACAAACGTTGAAAACATTTCAACTGTTGTTTGCCCTAAACCTAGCCTGTCAAACAGCTTGGTCATATTTCCTAAGGATAATGGGAGTTATAGTTTGCACATCTGGAGGGCGCCAGGTTGGGAAAGGCTGCTGTAAAACTTGGAATTCCTGGATTTGAAATGTAAGTTAATTCTTCTTGTGTTGCTGACAATAATGCCTTAAGTAGATTTTCACATTCGCAAGATAATATTGGCGGAAAAGATGTTTTGAGCTCACAAGAGAATGTGAAGGCACTACTTTAAGTTCAAGCTGTGATCCTAGTATGTGGGGTGGGATGGATGGGTGAACAGCATGTCCCTCAGATCTGAACTGAACGCGACATTTCTTGCTCACACATAAACATTGTAGACCCAACAGTGCTTTGTGCTGGGACCACAAAATTACAGTAGTCCCCCCACATTTGCAGGTTTGACTTTTAGAAATTTAATTATTCATGAGCCACAAGCATGCTTCCCCTGTCCATCCTTATCCTCTCATTCCTTAGTGTTTTTCCAGGTGTGGAGAAGGAAGGCAAGTGCATGTGGGCAAAAGGCAAGGGAATGGGGGGAGGCACATGCATGCCTTCCTTCTCCTCTCCGGAGCTCTCCCATCCCATTCTCTTGCCTCTGGCCCTCGTGCTGAGAGTTCAGAAAGGAATGGGAAGAGGAGAATGGGGGGGTATTTGCAGTTTTCCACTTTGTGAGGGCTCTGCACCCCAAACCCTCACAAAAATGGAGGGACCCCTGTATTACCGTTGCATTATGAGTGATAATAGTCCATCACCATGAATGATGCTGGTGAGTGATCATGGTGAAGGACTGAGAGAGAAATTATTCAAAAAAAAATAATCTTCCAGTTCCCTGGGAAGTACGCAGACGACTATAAATACGTGTATGTGAAACACAGAGGCTAGATTTCCCCATTCAATCCCTGCAAAGCCCCAGCCATTTTAAGGGAGCAGTAATCTCACAGAGCTTAGGTATCTGTATGCATAGATGTGTGACTAAAGGGATATGTATCATGCAGCTCCATAGAACATGTTGTTGCTGCTGTTCTCCTGCCTTCATAGTCCCTGAAGAAGTATTCATATTTTTTTGAAATGATATATAATTTCTATATATAATACATCTATATAATTTATTTTGTAGGTTGTACTTGTTATCTCAAAAACAAACCACGACAAATCCCAAAAATAATTCTGACCTTTTAATGATGATGTGCATATTTTATTCTTTGGTCTTTATCTCATGATAGCTAACCTTCACATTCTGGCTATTGGCAAACTTGAAGTAAGGAAGAATCTGTCCTGGGGGCAGTGGCAAGATGGCCCTCCCTTTGCTTTTGATATTGGGAAGCAAATGCGGCAAAGGTTTTTCATGCATGTCGAAGCCCTTTCAGCTGCACCTTTTCACAGCCAAGGCTCAAAGAAGGGATACATTATACACATTTCTTGTAGTTTTGAAAACTTAGCTTTACATTTCTCCACTTTAAAAGGAGGGAAAGGGCATACAAATTTCTTAGTCTTTGGCGTTTATACTTTGGAAAACATCTCTCCCTTTGTTGCACAGAAACTGTGTAGGCCTGGAATGAAAAGTTTCTTTCTGTATATCAGTATGGTTTTTATTGTGCCTTATGACAAAGGGGGAAGTCTACTTGGAATGTAGATGTTTAAGAGGCAAATATATTGTTCTCTGCACTGTTAAGGAACAATGCGTTGTGTGGTCACAAGAAAGATTGCTGTGCTTAACTCCCCAACCAAAGAGATTGGAAAATATGTATGTATGTATGTTGTACTGAGGTTTGTGCCTGGAAATTAAGTGGATTGGGTTTTGTTTTGTTTTTTGGTTGTTTGTTCATATTCTGAAATGTGAACTTATTTTTCTAAACACTATATACTGAGTAAACTTTATATTTATACATAAACTGTGTGTTGTAGAACTGATTCTCCCTCCTTTTTATACATAAATTGTGTTACAGAATTCCGCCTTTCTGCCATTACAGGACCCCAAGGTAGTGTACAACACAAGATAAAACAACATTCAGCTGAAATCACTCAATTGTAGTATCAGAGGACAATTAAAAAGCAGTTAATTAGGTTGACTGGAATTCAACATGAGGACTAAGTTTTCATAAGTGGACTTGTATGGGTGGGAAATAGAATTTAGTAGTTTTACAACATCTGTATTCACCTAGGGGCTGTGGTGACATTACAATGTACAGTTGGCCATTGTGCAGTGGTAGCCAGCGGAGTGACTGATGTGCCATGGATTTAACATCTAATGAGCACTTAAGCACATCAGGGCACTGGCTAGGAAGTGCTGGAACCCAACCGAAGTGCCTGATGCACATCAGAACACTCTTGCTGGTGCCCAAATGTGCATATTTGCAGTTCACTAAAAAGGTTTCCTTGCATTTCTGCAACATCGGCGGAAATTCATAAAAGTTATGGTCTTGTCACTATGTTAAAGCTAACACTAAGTTTAATTTTAAAAAATTAAAAATATACAAACATAACATTAAAAAAGCCTCCAGCATGAGGGAGAAGTCCTCCATGTACTTCTTTATGCTCTTTTGTCTTCATCCCGAATTATTGGCTGTGTTTCACAAGCCCTTTGCAAAAATCTGATGTCACACTGCAAAGGGGAATAGCTCACTCAGCCCCATTCTGCTGGTTGGAGGTAACTGTGGGGAGGGGGGAAGCAAATTGCTAGATGGGGTCACTACTGGACTGTCCTTATATAGGAAGTTCATACAGAGGTTGGGAATGAATTTAGAATCTTCTGGACTCTAGAGGCTCTGATCACAATCTCGAGAGATGCCACACGAGAAGGTTACACAAGTCCGGAACAATAAGGCCACTGTAGGAAGCTTTTCCTCCCTTCTCTGAGAAACATGAGAAGCAGGCTCACTGCCTGGCCTAAGCCACCGAGGAGAGGAGATAGCTTAAAGCAGAGCACAGCTTCCCATGCCAAAGGTGCCAGTTTCAGTCCCTGGCATCCCCAGGTACAACTGAGAAAGAGTCCTGTCTGAGATCCAGGAGAGGCACATCAGTGCTGACAATACTGGAGAGATTAATGGCCAGATAGACCAATGCTTTTAACAGAAGGCCTTTCCACACTGCATTGTTAGAATGCTATTATTCCACTTTCAACACCTCAAGGAATCCCGGAGTTTGCAGTTTAGGGAGGGACATTTAGAATTCTCAGCCAGAGAACTCTTGGACCTCAGTAAACTACACACCACAGAATTCCACGGGGTGTTGAAAGTGGAATAATAGCACTGTGACGCTGTAGTGTGGAAGGGCCCAGAGCTTCCTGTATTCCTAATTGCAAGGTACATTCTGATTCCATCAACGTCTTATTGGAGTGTTTTTTTCCAGTTCAGCCTGTATTGTTGCTTGGAAAAAAAAGTGAGAATTTATTGTGCATCGCGTTGGGGGACAAACTGCAGCTCTGGAACTTCATACCAACTGTCCTGACTTGGCAGAGACAGTCCTGGTTAATCCTCTGTCATCCCACTTTTTCAGCTGCTTTTAAAAAGTCCCAGTTTCTCTTTCCTCTGCCCATTTTCACTCTGTGCAGGGCCCACTTCAGTTGGTGCAAACTGAGTTTAAAATGCCAGCAGAGTTTGCACTCAGTTAACTCAGCAGAGAGGAGAGGAAGGGACTTCAGCAGGCTCAGGCAGAACTAAACTCTGCAGCCTCTCCTAGCTTGTGTGATCTTCCTCATTAGTAACTTTGCCTTCTTGGTTACACTTCGATGCTGCTTGGCCTCATATGTCCTGGTTTTCGGCTGTAAAATGTTGGAGGGTATGGAGTTTATGGGGACCCATCATGGTGTAGTGATTCAGGTGTTGGGTTACGACTCAGGAGACCAGGGTTTGAATTCCTGCTCAGCCGTCGGTAACCTTGGGCAAGTCTTTCTCTCTCAGCCTCAGAGGAAGGCAAAGGCAACCCCCCTCAAAACTCCTTGATCACCATAAGTCAGAAATGACTTGATATACAACAATGACGACAACAGCAACAATGCAGTGCCAGGCCACCTTCTAATCGAGCAGATGACTAAAGACACTTTAGCCAATAGCAATTCACTGATTGTGTAGCATAAAATCACATTCAAGTGTAGTTATCCAGCAGTACTGGATTACGCTCTTTTACAACTAACTATGCAGCAGACAGCATAACCTTGTACTCTTCTGTCGCACAACAGTCATTCTAGCGCCCCATCACTAAAAAGTCATATTTACTGATCTTCTGTAGGCAGTGGTCCCAAGCTTGCACAACAGTTTGTTTGACAGGGTTTGCACAGTCTTGGTCGGTATAGCATCCTTGCACAAACTCCTAGGAAGTGTAACTGCTGGCAATTGTGCAAACCCTGTGACATGAACATTAAGTCACCACATTCTCTTCTTTGCTTCTTTTTGGATTTTCTCAGCAAAATGAAACAGAGGAAAGCTTGGTGACTATTTATTTGTTTAGAGTATTTATAGCCTGTGCTTCAACAACAGAAGTTCCCAGAGCAGTTAACAATTAGTTGGTTTGACAGTTTGCTACCCGTAGATTTACAATCTAAACAAAATAAAACATACAAGGAAAAGTGGGCAGTGGGATGGAAATTATGTCCAGCAATTCCTGGTTGTTCTCTTTTCCCATTAGAGCCCACAGGAATAGCTGTGGAACATGGAGAGAGGGGCTCTCAACAGAGGCTGATGCGCCCGTTCCTCTTCTCTCTCATAGGTCACGGAAGGGGCAGCTGGAACATGGACGGAGGGGCTCTCACCAACCATGGGAGCCCAGGCGTGATGGACCTGTGGCTGCTGCTCTCTCTCCTTGACAGGCTAGACTAAGGGCCTTTCCACACTACACTGTTATAGTGCTACTATTCCACTTTCAATAGCCTGGGGAAATTTCTGGGGTTTGTAGTTTACTGAGGCCAAAGAGCTCTCTGGCTGAGAATTCAAAAGGCTCCTCCCTAAACTACAAACCCCAGGATTCCGTGGAATGTCGAAAGTGGAACAATAGCACTATAACAGTGTGGTGCAGAAAGGTCAGATTAAATTGATACTACACAATTATTTCACTTCGATACTACCTTAACCATTGTGGCTGCATCCTACAGAATCTTGGGATTTGTAGTTTCATTAGATATTTAAAATTCTGAGCTAGGGAGCCATAGTGCCCCACCAAAGTAAAAATCTAAGGATTCCACAGGATGCAATCATGGCAGTTAAAGTAGTATCAAAGTGCTATAATTGTGCATGTAAACTACTTTAAATATACATACACAAACATACATATACACACACAAACAAAGAGATATTGTTGAACAGAAAGTCCAAATCAACTATATCATGCCATATTTCCAATAAATAGGGATGTGAAAGTTGGACAGCCGTGGGCCCCTCCCTAAACTGCAAACCCCAGGATTCCACAGGATGATGAAAGTGGAATCAGAGCGCTATAACAGTCTAGTGCGGAAATGGCTTTAGACATGCTAAGACCCTATGAAATGTCATGTTTAATAGGATCCACCTCGTTACTTCCAAATTTGCATTACAGTGGCCTCCCCACTTTTGTGAGGTGCAGAACCCTTGCAAAAGTATAAAAACATGAATAGCTCAGCCTCCACTACCCCCTGCCCATTCCCTTCCAGGGTTCTTTCCTCCCATTCACTTGCCTTTTGCCCAGGCATACGAGCCTTCCTTCTCCGTGGCAGGGCCAAAGGAAAGGAAACAGGAGACGGAGCACGAGAAGGGAGAAGGAAGGTGTGCGTGCTTTCTCACCGCCCCCATTCCCTTGCCTTTTGCCTAGGTGCATCTTCTCAGCTCTGGGGTTCAAGGCAAAGGAATGGGAGGGGTTGCTCAGGAGACGAGAAGGAAGACGCGTCCTTGCTCCCCCCACTCCCTTGCCTTTTGCTCAGGTGCTCTTCCCTTCCCTCTCTGCGCCTGGCAAAATGCAAGGGAATGGGAGGAAGAGCATGGGGTGAAGGCACATGCATACCTTGTGAATAATCAAATTCATGACAGTCAAACCCTCAAATGTGGAGGGAGGACTGTATTCTATCTTCGTTTTTTCCCCCTTCAGAAACCTTTTATAATCTGAGGCCATAAACCAAAGCTTTCCAAACTTTTCATGTTGGTGACACACTTTTTTAGGCATGCATCATTTCGCGACACAGTAATTCAGTTTTACTAGCAAACCGGAGGGTAAACTAAGCCCTTATAAGAGATACAGACACATACATAAATTGTAATAACAAAATGTATGGGGACACAATATATCTCATGAAAACCTTTCATATATTTTTAAAAATATATGATTTATAAATAATAACATACGTTTCCAAGATTGTAGGCGACACACCTATACACTTCAGGCCACACACTAACGTCTCGCGGCACACCGTTTGAAAAGCCCTGCCATAAACTCTAGTTTATTCCACTTTTGCATCAGCCCAGCTCTGCACCAGACCAAACTGTATAGTAAGGCACCTGTAGTAAAGCACTTTGCCTCCATAACACGCATTAAAGCAGCAGGCTTCTCACTCTTTAAGTGGGATTGAACAATTACTAATGGGCAGCTCAGACACGATAACAACATTATTCCTGCCGTCTGCAATATATTGCTCAGTCAGTCTGACAATAAACTGTAAAGCTTAAGGTCAGCCTGGCAGACAGACTTGAAATGCATGGTTGGTGAAAGAAACTGCGAGAAATGGATAGGCGGCAGCAATTCAAGACTATATTTGGCTAGAAATTTATCCATAGTTGGTCTCTACATCATCTTTATCAAAACTATAAAGCTATTTATTTTTAGTGGTAGAGATTGGACAGGGCATTGGGCTGTCTTTCTACAACGCATAGTGGTCCTCAGCTTGGTGACTAGCAACATGTCTTTAAAGAAATTCATAAGAATCTGAATCAGGGTTTTATACTTGTTGAGCTTCTTTTGAAGATGACAGAGAACACTCCTTCTTAAGCTATCTGATGTGGGGGTCCAGCAAGTTTTTTACTTGGATAACAAAACACTATTTTTTTTTCAAAGAGATGAACGATGTAGGTATCAAGATGAGTATGCAGCTTGGAGAGGAGACCCTAAAACTTGGCAGACTTTTAGAATCTAAAAGAAAGGAGGCTTTGTAGCTGTGATTTGCAGTCCAAAGCCACTGCACAACTGATACACACATAAAAATTAACAGCAATGTGTAGTCCGAAAAAGAAAAACAGGACCAAAATACTTTTGGACTGCATTTTAGTGTGGGTAACTGAAACTGTAGAAATCACCATGTGAGGGCAGATAAGCTAGTAATTGTTGTAGCTGTATTCAAAAGACTGTTCAAGTCTTTTCGTTTTTCTCATGTCTGCTAACAAGTAATAAACGGTTACTCTCTTCTCTATATCACATCCCCTTCCAAACCAAACACCTCTGAGAAATTAGAAGCAATGTCTGATTTAATGTTCATATCATTGCAGTAAGAATCAAGCAAAACCCATTAATCAATAAAAAGCATTTAAGAGCAACCACAATCGCAAGCCAGCATTTGTGCCTCTTTCTTTAGAGACTATAAATAATCCATACTTTCGCGAAGGAGTAAACTCCATTTAACTGCAGCCTGTAAGAAAATGAAAGCAAGAGGTTGGCTCTGTAGGGGCACTTAGCTTAAAATCACTGGTGTAGTGTGGGGGAGGGCATGGGTGGGAAATCTATTACAAGAACATAAAAGCGGATTACAATGGAATGGGTTCTCAACCACAAAGTTTGACCTATATCGAGCTTTCTAAAAGCATTCAAGGCCTTCCTTCAGAAGAAAGAGAGACAAAATCAGATCAGCACTAGAAATTAACTATATTCCAGACTCTACCTAGGAGGGTATTGCTCTGCTTCAGAAGTTCCAGGAAAAACAGGTCTGTGGTTATTAATAGCATTTTGATGCCTCCCCCGCCTCATCCCTGAGCGCTGGAAAATTCCAGCCTGCCTCTTCAGGCTCAGTTGCTTTTGCAGAAGAAGACCATAGAAAATTGGGTGTCCCATTAAAAACAGAGGCAGGGAGGAGAACTCGCAACTTTCTGAGAAGCAGTGGTAGTAATCAGTGTTTAAAATTAGGATGTTCTGCCAAATCTTTGTTTGTAGTTATCCAGTTACTGCTTGACTCTCCTTCACCATCATCCTGCAGTCCTCAAGTGGTGATGCAGCACATAAACTGCACAGAAAAGGATCCCCTATAGCCACTCAGTGGATAAAGCAAGAGTAGGTAACATGTATCCATGAACTGTATGTGGGCCCGCAAGTCCATTTTTGTGGTCCTAGAGGCTCTCCAGCACTCCCATTTTTTAAAAAAAATGAAAAACAGAACTAGAGATTTTCAGAACTCAGAACAGAACTAGAGAGATATGGACTGAGATTCACTCTCTGATGTTTATATCCTCGACTAAGATAAAACAATTTGAAATTGAATTTCATTACCAAGTTTTACCTTTTGTTCTTGCTGCTACATGCCTTCAAGTTCTTTCCAACTTATGATGACCCTATCACGGGGTTTTCAGAGGCTGATTGGGGCCATTTCCGCACTACACTCTTACAGCGTGATTATTCCACTCGCAACATCCTATGGAATCCTGGGGTTTGCGGTTTTGGGAGGGGTCAAGTGGCCCCTCTCGAAACTGCAAACTCCAGGATTCCATAGGATGTTGAGAGTGGAATAATTGTGCTGTAAGAGTGTAGTGCGGAAAGGTGCTCAAGATAATCCAGTGGGTTTCCATGGCCAAGTGGGGAATCAAACCCCGGTCTCCGGGGTTGTAGTCCAGCATGCAAAACAGTACACTACTCTGGCTCACCTTTACAGCACTTATATTTGTCCCCAGATGTGTCAGTATAGAGACTTTTCAACGGAGTCACAGTATTCTGTCTACAAAAAGGTTTCTAGCCTCATGTAAAACAGATACAGTTGTGTTCCTTCCAGTCCTTTCCCACTTACGGCAGTGCTAAGGTGAACCTATGACAAGGTTTTCTTGGCAAGATTTGTCCGGGGGGAGTGCCTTTGCCTTCCTCTGAGGCTGACAGAGGGGGAGTTGGACAAAGTCACTGAGTGGGTTTCTATGGCTGAGAGGATTTCAACCCTGCTCTCCTACAGTCATGGACCATCACTCAAGCCACTATATCAAGCTCTAGTTTACAGCACTGACATTCAGAAATCAAATGCAGAAGCCAAAACTGTGAAGAACGTACAGAGTTGCTGGCCAAAAGAAACCAAAATAGGTTCTCCACAGATCTTAACTCTCTCTTGATGGTAGAGTGTTGTGAAGCACCTCTAAGGCCCAGCATAGCTGTGAAGATAACTGCCTTCCTTTTTTAGGTGTATTGGTTTGAGCATTGGACTATGACCCTGGAGATAAGGGTTCAGTTCCCAATTCAGCCATGGAGACCCACTGGGTAACCTTGGGCCCATCACACACTCTCAGCCCCAGAAAGCCGCATGATAGGTTTGCCTTAGAGTTGCCATAAGTCAGAAATGACTTGAAGGCACATGACATGTTTCTTCAAACCAGTTCCACCTTAGGGCTACTCCATTACAGGATTTCTTGGAAAGATTTTTTCAGAAGAGGTTCTCTCAGGCGAGTTTGGCTTGCCCAAGGTCACCCACTGGAGGTTAAGAGGGGACATGATAGCCATGTTTAAATATTTGAAGGGATGTCATGTCAAGGAGGGAGCAGGCTTGTTCTCTACCACTCCAGAGATTAGGACAAAGAGCAATGGATTCAAACTGCAGGAAAGGAGATTCCACTTGAACCTCAGGAAGAACTTCCTAACAATCAGAGCTGTCCGGCAGTGGAATGTGCTGCCTCAGAGTGTGGTAGAGTCTCCTTCTTTGGAGGTTTTTAAGCAGAAGCTGGATGACCATCTGTTGGGAATGCTTTGATAGGTGTTCCTGCATAGCAGGGGGTTGGACGGTCCCTGGGGTCTCTTCCAACTCTATGATTCTGTGATTTCCAGGGCTTAGGGGGAATTCAAACCTTGGTCTCCCAGACTCCAACACTCCAACCAGTATGTCATGCCTGCCTGCTCTCCCTTTTTCCCTCCCTACCTCCCTTCTTCCTTCCTTCCCTCCTAACCCTAACTTTGCAGCCAGTTATGTTTTCTCTTGTTGCACTAACTTGCCTCACATTCAGCCTAAAGTTTGTGAGAGTCCTCAGCTCTGTCTTTGCTCTGGGGCCTTTTGCTCAGGCTGAGAAATGTGCTACCCAGTGGGTTTCCATGATTGAGAAGAGATTTGATTGCTGGTCTTCCAGAGTCCTGATCCATCACTCAAACCACTACACTGCACTGGCTCTGTGACACAAATAAAGATACATAGATACAAGCTAGATCTGAAAGGAATTACCTTGCTTCTAACAGGGGAGAAAACAGGTTTACTGCCTTGCCTTGCTTTTGTGACCAAAATACCTCATGGCCAGCAAGAAGTGTGGCCTTTACCTCCATCAAACCTCCTTCCACCACAACCTGAAACTCAGCTTTAACAACTCAAGAAAGATGGAACCCTTCAACCTCACCATCACATTTCTTCTCCCAAAGGACTTTTGACATCCGTATCTGATGAAGATGCATGTGAACTTCAAACATTTTTGTAACAAATTTTGCACCTTTTGGTTGACTTAGTTATGGTGTCACCGAAAAGTGATTTTTTTTGGATTTTGCTATATTTTGCTGCATAGCCAGCAGAGCTCCTCTAGATATATACGTTTCAGGGATTTAAAAAAAGTGCTTTTCAACATTTCATCTGATAGAACCTGGGGCCCACTTTCTGTCAAGTCTTGTCAGCTGTTGCTTGTTTTTGTTTCTCTAAACTCACATGTTTCAGAGCAAGAATAGCTTAGCCTCTAGGCAATTGTTCTATTTAATTTACCTCTTACAGCATCAGGCTGGCCTTTGTAGCAAGGGATGGAATGTGGCTTACGAGCAGGTGCCGATCATACTGCTCCAAGTCCAGGAGAAGGGAAGAAGAAAAGGTCAGTAGGGATTATATCAAAGGAGAGGTCTCAGCCAGGATTTGCTGAAGGGCCAAACTTGGCAAGCTGAAGGCCACATGCCCTGGAGGGCCAAGCAAAAAATAACGTCTACCACCCTCAAGCTGGCTGTTCTCCTGCAATAAATGCCTTTAAATAATGTGCATGTGTGTATGTGCCTTCAATTTGCCTATTGACTTATGGCAACTCCATTAATTTTATAGGGTTTTCTCATGCAGGGAATACTCAGAGGTGGTCATGCCAGTTCCTTCCTCTGAGATACAACTTATAGCACCTGGTATTTGTTAGAAGTCTCTCATTCAAGTACCAACCTGGGCTGACTCTATTTAGTCTTCGAGAAAAAGATGCGATCTGCTGCCTATAGGATATTGAGGCCACAAAGTGTTGTAAAAAAGAAAGCACCACCCATATTCAGTGAACAACCCAGATTATTGCTTGTTATAAAAATCATTCCTGCAACAACCTAGTGTTGGTCTAATGTGATATGTTATAGTCTATCATTATATGTTGCGAGGAAAAGGTCCAAAATGAAAGGAATTAGAGTTTGGGAGTAACAAGTTACAAGTAGCTGTGCGAGGCTGCATGGTGAATGGAGATAAAGTTACTTTATTGGTGCAATTAATAAGTGACATTTTCTAGTTAGTTTCAAAGGTCTGAAGATAACCTGGCAGATTTTTTTCATAAAACCACTGACAGTGACAGAGATGTGACCTTGAGGCACAGCTGCAAGGGAATGGTTTGGCTAGCCTGCCTCGAAAGGTCTTACCTCATCATGGAGCACCCAACATGAGGAGGTTGCATGCTGTGAATGCAATTGGGTCACCCCATTTGGACTGGGGTGTGGTTAAGCCCTTAAAAAAGCTTAGGCATACCAATGTACTTTACCTTAAGTTCATTTGCCTCTGGTCATGCTGCTATAAGGGGTATTTTTTGTACTGCCTCTAGACATGCTATCAGTCTGTTTCCTATTCTGCTGATTTTTATGCCTGACTGTTCTTGCTTCTGGGCATGCTGCCAGAAGCCCTAAAGCTTGTCTTATGTGTTCTGTTAAATTAATGACACTAAGGCTTATAGCTTTGAGTCTGCGAAGCATTTTTCTCCCTGCCTGGAGCAACTGGTTGCAGCTGGGTGTCGCTTCCTTATTAGCATTCTGCACACGCTCTGAGGTGCACACCTCACATCACCCTGAGAATTTTTTAAAAAGCGTTTTAAGTCTCACCCCAAATTTTATGACTTTCTCTTATAGATTTCTTTGTGTGGGATCCTAGGAAGAAAATTCACTCACTTGAAATGTGGTATGTAAAAGGAGTTCTGCAGATACAATGGAATGCTGAAAAGACAAATGAATGGGTCCTAGAACAAATCCAGCCTGAACTCTCACTAGAAGAGAAGATGATTACAGTGAAGCTGTTGTACTTTGGACATACCGTGAGAGGACATGACTCACTGGAAAACAGCATAATGCTTGGAAAAGAAGAAAGCAGAAAGAGAAGAGGAAGACTGCAGTACAGATGGATTGATTCAATCAAGGAAGCCATGGCTCTGAGTTTGTCAGAGCTGAACTGGGCAGTTGATGACCAGGTTCCCAGAAGACTCTCATTCATAGAATTGCCATAAGCTGAAGTCATCTCTGACAGCTTGACAAACAATAGAATGAATTTCTTTGTGTATCAGTTGTTAAGGAGCACAAGATGGAGAATGCCATTACATTCATGTTCTGCTGGTGAATTAGCATGGTGGACTAATACTGGCCTTTAATCAACATGGCTTTGCTTACGTTCTTTCTGCAAATCTCACTAAGAAGTAAAAAAAAAGAAAAGAAAAACCTTTAAAGTGTAAAACATTGTACAACTAAAGGCTACCTGTAATATGCTCTCTGTTCTGTGGTGAGGTCCAGTTAGTTCCCCTTGCTATAAAAGCATATCTTCCAACATTTCACAGATGAAGACCATAATATGGGTGACCAGGCAACATTAGAGTATGATAAAGAGATGGTGACCAAAATGGTAGAAAGCCTAGAAACTATGCCCTATGAGGAGTGGTTGAGGGAGCTGGGTATGTTTAGCCTGGAAAAGAGAAGGTTAAAAGGTAATATGAGAACCATGTTTAAATATTTGAAGGGATGTCATATGGAGGACGGTGCAAACCTGTTTTCTGCTGCTCCACAGACTAGGACACGGAGTAATGGCTTCAAACTTAAGGAAAAGAGATCCCATCTAAACGTTAGGACGAACTTCCTGATGGTAAGAGCAGTTTGACAGTGGAATGCACTGCCTCAGAGTTTGGTGGAGTCTCTTTCTTTGGAGGTTTTTAAACAAAGGTTGAATGGTCATCTGTCAGGAATACTTTGATGGTGAATTCCTGCATGGCAGAGGGTCCGACTTGATGGCCCTTCTGGTTTCTTCCAACTTTTTGATTCTATGGTTCTATGAACACACAAGCTAGAGGAGGCCACAGTTATTTGCTTTTGCCCAAGGCTTCTGTGAAGAACAAGATTCTGCCTCCTCCTTGCCTCTCCTTTCTGCTGAATTTAGTGAGTGGAAACTACTTTTGCACTTTGAATGAAGCTTGCAGCAATGGGACTAAGCTGGGGATGAAGAGGGGAAGTAGGAAGAGGAGAGAGAATCTGGGACATATTAAAAGCAGCTGAAAAAGTGGGATTACAAAGGATTAACTGAGACTGAGTGTATGTGTGGAAGTTCTGGCTAGAGGCCTGATAGTAACTCCCTAAAACTCTCTTACTTGCCTCTGTGCTGAATAGCCTGAATGGAACCAAGAGTGGAAATTTACCCGATTTACGAAGATTTCTTTGGTTGGCCAGAGCTGATTCTAAATTGCCCAAAGAAAGCAGTGACAGGCAAGCTGAGTATGCAAAGATGAATGAATAAACATCCTGGGATTCCCTACCAGTGTAAACAACCCTGAATTAGTGTCTGAAGCAATCTGGACTATTTCTGATCACATTAAAGCCAAAAACATTTGTAGAAGTTAGAAACACGACAGGATTCCAAGCTTCTTGATGTACGCAAGCTGCCTTCTGAGGCTCAGCTGTTGATGTGGCTGCTCTCTGCCACCCTGGATCTCCTTTATAGGGCCTGCTGGCAGAATCCAAGGCTGTAGGAGTTTGCTACAGGAAAAGCAAATATTGTCATTTGAAACAAAGGGGGCTGTTTGTTATATAACATGTCAGAGGTTGCCTCCTGCCTCCGCTGCTTGTCTCCAGACCTTGCTAAGCTCCCTGGAGACAGCAGCCAACCAGCTGCCTACGAGGCCATGTACCCAGACTGGGATGGGTCTCCGACGCCAATTGAGTTCTTTCGCTTTTGGCTGCAAGATGACAGGGAAGCTATTCTGAACCAGGAGATTATGAAATGAATGTATTTGCGCACCCATAAATAGCCACCTCCTTCTCCAGGGACACTGCATCGCAGCAGCCTGGCAGAAGGCCCAGTTTCGGGCCTTCTCCAGGGATGCCCCAATACATTTTTGGTGCCTAAGGGAGAAAATCAAAACAATGCATCAATAACCAACATGGGCTACGTGCTCTTGTGCATCTTCCATTCAGCTCAATGGGGCCGGCAGAGCAATCAGAACTTTTCCTCAGGCTCAGCATTTAGTGTGTTGCCCATAGTCATTCAGTTAAATACCATTAAATCTAATATATAAAAGTCAAACTTTGTCTGTTTGTCTGAGTCAGGCAGGCGAAGACCACATATGGTTGGCTGCCTGAGAAGATTCTATGGAATTCTGGGGTTTGAAGTTTAGCCAGGGGCCTTTTGAATTCTCTACCAGAGAGCTCTTGGGCCTCAGTCAACTGTGGCTGTCTGGAATAGGCCGGCTGCTGTAGAGATGAGACCTAGCAGCAAGGAGGAGGCCAGTGTACTCCCTCAGAAACCCAACCTCTATATGTTAATAATTCTGAATATAGATTGAATTGGGGAATATGGGGAAAAGTTACAGGTATTGGACAGGACAGTTTGGGGAATTAGAGACACAGGATCTCAAATCCTTTTAACAAGTATTACCTATGAGAAAATAAAGTCCTGGGCAATGCCAGATATGTACACTAGCATATATAAAAGCAATAATTCCTGTACCTAGGAACTGAGGCAGACGAAAGATCCAGATTTTTGCTGTTGGAAAGCACCAGGGGTGGGACAAATTGACTCTCCCCCATATCCTCAACTGGCTAATCCACATCTGGTTTCAAAAAATGGGTGATTTTGATGTTCGGAGGCGCCTGCAACTTACTGAAAAGCAGACTTTTTTTAATTTTTTTTTTACTTTTATTTTCAAAGCAAAACAGATATATAAAATCACACCTTTTCATTGCTTCTTGCATTTCCCCCCTTCTTTATATGCATACACACACACAAAACCCCCCGAATGAATCTCCTTGTAGCTTCAGTGTATTCTAATTTTCACTTCCTTCCCCTCCTCTACTTCCAACTTTCTTTGCCACTCTTAAGTTTCTCAAATTCCCCCTCTCCTCTTGGAGAGTTACCCTCTGGATATATCCTTACATTCCTAGTTATCCTAGTTGTCACTACTATTAGTAGTATTCTTTAGCTTCTCTTTGACTATCATTCTTCACTGTCTTATCATCCATCTTTTCTTGCATGTTCCCTCTATCTTAATTCAATGTTCTTTATCTCTGAATCAGAACCTTTTAAATAGCCGTAAAGTTATGTCACAGTCCAAAGTTTCTCTACTTTGCCCCATTCCTCATTATTCTTGCTTTACATCTTCCCCTGCATCAGCATTGTCAACTTATCCATTTCTCTGTATTCCAACATTTTAACAATCCAATCCTCTATACTTGGAGTTTGGTTATTCTTCCACATTTTTGCAAAAATAATTCTCACCGCTGTGAAAAGCAGACTTTTAAGAGAGATAATTCAACCTCTTTTGGGGAAGAAAAAAGGAATTGTGTGGGGGTGAGCATCACAAAAGCAGCCTTGGTACATGCATGTGCAGCTGCTATGAGTTACTGGTTTGGGTGGAGGAACCATGTGGAAAGGGCTGTTCTTGTTAGCTGAGTTCATAAAGAGAAAGAGAGCTGGAGATGGAGAGGAGCTGCAGTTGTCAGGGCTCAGGAATAGGCCCTTTTCACTTTGAATAAGATAGGCCTTTGAGACTGCATCCAAATATTGCAACACTGCTGAGCAGCACAGGCAGAAAAGTCTTGCAACCAAGTCCTGCACTGATACCTCCTTGGATGTATGGAACTTTTTGGACAGTACATGGGCAGCTATGAAGGAACTAGACAAGATCCTGAAGTAAAAAGAAATATCATTGAATACCAAGATTAGGATTGTCCATGTCATCATATTTCCAGTTTCTATGTAGGGTTGCGAAAGCTGGACAGTGAAGAAAGTTGATAGGAAGAAAATCAACTCCTTTGAAATGTGGTGCTGAAGAAGAGTTCGAAAGATACTCTGGACTGCTAAAAAGACAAATGAGTGGGTCCTAGAGCAAATCAAGCCTGAACTCTCCTTAGAAGCCAAGATGACTAAACTGACACTGTCATACTTTGGTCATATCATGAGAAGTCATGATTCACTAGAAAAGACAATAATGCTTGGTAAGGCAGAAGGCGGTAGGAAAAGAGGAATACTGCATTACAGATGGATAGACGCAATCAAGGAGGACACATCTCTGAATATGCAAGACCTGAGCAGAGTAGTTGATGATAGGGTGACTTGGAAATCCTTCATTCATAGGGTCACCATAAGTTGACAGCAGTTAACAACAAAAATGTATGTCAGATTTTGTATATAATTTATGTTGTTAAATATGGATGTGTGTGTATGAATTTAAATTGTGATTGCCTTTGCGATACACAATTATATTTGGCTCCAGAGAACCCAGAAAGAGGTATACATGCAGCTCTGGGGTCACTCTTTGCCCACTTTGGCCTACTCCTTGCTGCTAAAGTTTTAATTAAACTGTTCCTTCAGGACTAGCCCTACCATTGGACAGAGTGAAATGGTTGTCTCAGGCAGAGGAAAAGGAAACAAATACCAGCAGTTTGTTATTTCATTCTTGCTATTATTTACTGAGAGGGAAGTGGAGAATTACTTTTGTGATTTTCACCCTCAGGTACCAAAATAACTTGTCTGATCTTGTATACATGAGATATCTTGGCTGCAGGCCTGCATGTGTGCCATTTACTCTTGTGCCTCAGATAGTGAATTTTGAATTCTTAATATTTTTTAAAAAAATTATTCATTTATGGGAGTGAAAATTTCTGAGCCAACCGCGGTTAGCTGAAAGCTAACAGCTCTGGAGAGAAAGAGGAAACGTCACCCATGAGCACTACTGCAGTTGAATAAAAGACTCTCCTCTAAAGTGCAGAGGGCTGCCTCCAGGCTGCACTGGCCACCACAACAGTTTGTGTGTGTTTTTACACAATTAAGCAGAGGCCGGGCTCACTATGGAGTAAACCTCCAAGTATGCCTGCCTGCTGTCTTCGTTCTCCAGGGGACTTGTGGATTCTTTCCCCCTTGAATTCATGGTTTCTCTGGGAAAAGAAGACTGCAGATGTGTCTGGAACATTACTCCGCAGCATGCTTAGCTAAAGAGATGATTCTGTTTTCAGCATGCTCAGTTAAAGAGACAATTCAACACACACCATTGTGCTGTGATTTCCACAGCTGTATAGCCACTTTGGGTTCCTCCAGGTCACCAGTAACATGTGCCCCTGTCACTTCAGCCTGGTAAGTAGTTGATGAGCAGGAGAGAGTTGAGAGAAGCAAACAAGCAAGTCCCATTTATTTAATCCCCACTTCAGGGGGAAAAAACTTACAGAGGTTGTTGGGCATGCTGACGCTTTGCCACCTGATGTCCCTGACAGCATCTGCCAAAAATGTGGGGGGAAGGAGAAATAAAGGCAGCAAGTCCTGTTTATTCCACAGCTAGACAATGTTGAGCTGGGTTGGCCTGAATTGGTAAATGTGGCCCACGAGACAGGACAATATAGTAAGATGAAAAGTCGGTGAGGTGCGATTCTTGCATACCGTGAAACTTCCCAACATGGAAGGGACAGTCTTGATTAATTCTCACAATTTTTTACCTGCTTTTAAAATGTCCCAGTTTCTTTCTCTTCCTCCCACTTTGTCCTGAGCTTAATTCAGTTACTGCAAACTTAGTTCAAAGTGCAAAAGTAGTTTGCGCTCACTTAACACAGCAGGGGGAGAGGAGAGTAGGGGACAGAACATTTCCCTTCCCCGTAGACTCAGGACAAAACAAACTGCTGCACCTTCGCCTAGCTTGTGTGTTCTTCCTTACTGATAACTTTGGCCATCTTGCTCACATTCTAATGTTGCTTGGCTACCACTGTTTCAGTTTTTGTCTGTGAAATTTTGGAGGGTATACACTCAGAGAAGCCAGAACTTCATGGGCCCTCTATGGCCATGAAGTTGGTTCATTTCCTTGGCTCACAGGTGCTGCAGAATGGTGGGATGGTGGAGCGAGTGAGCAAGAGTAGGAAGGACATTGTACAGTGCATTGTTATAGTGCTATTATTCCATGTTCAACATCCTGTAGAATCTTGGGGTTTGCAGTTCAAGGAGTGGTCTTTAGAATTCTCAGCCAGATAACTCTTTGGCCGCAGGAAACTACAAACCTCAGAATTCCACAGGATGCGGAAAGTGGAATAATAGTACTAGAACAGTGTAGTGCGGAAATGGCCAAAGACTAGCAAAACGCTCTGTGGGAAGCGGATCTTGAAGTTGGCACCAATCCTTTCCCCACCACTGGATGATTGGATTATGAAATCTTTGTTCTCCCATTAACTGCAGACCATTTGCTACAATTCTGCTGAGTTTATTACACTCTCTTGGGTGCTATATGTCACCCATGTGAATCCCATCTCCAATTTAGGTAGTGAGCTTTCCTCACCCCAGAAAAAATGTTTGGCCTATGATCCCTAGTGAAGGTAAGGCACTCTGCACATGAGTTTAAGAACTGTTCTTAAGCATTGCTGCACAGTATCCCAGGACTCTGCCTGATAATAGAGACCTATTTCTCATTGTAGCAATCGTCTTTCCGCCATTTTCTTCTTGCCTGAGAGACATGCTGGCTTGAGAGCTATGATAAGGCAGATGTTACATTTCCTATCAGATAGCAATATTGCACTGATGTCAACATCTAGCAGTCACACTTTGAAAAACAGAAGAGTAGGTTTCTATGTATAATGGTGCTGCTGGGAGAGCACTTGAGCATCACCCAGCAGTCATTTCATAACTAGCTTAGGGGACCCGGGCACTGGCACGGCTGCTTATCTCGGAGCCCTCAGAAAGGCAGATAAGATTCTTCCTCAGAAAGACATATAGACCCATTGGAGCAACCATACCAGTGCTCACACACACATCTCAGTAGTTGACTAGCAGGGTTTCATCGCATTTCTACAATGTAGTTATGGATTCATAACATTACGTAAACTGTTATGTAAGACCTCAGATTACATCTTCAGTGGTCAAATGCCTGCACTTAACAAGATAGTGCAATTTATGTATCCATGTAGCTCTTGTGCAGTTCTGAGAATATATACTTGGAAAAAATCTTACGGTCTTTTCCACTATGCTGGTGTCTCCTGTAGTTCTCCTCAGTGTTAATATAACTGGTGTATACAGTCAGCATTGCCCAGAATTTTATTTTCTCATAGGTAATATTTGTTAGAAAGATTTGAGTTCCTGTGTCTCTAATTCCCCAAGCTGTCTTGTCCAGTACATGTAACTTTTCCTCATATGCTCCAATCCAGTCTATATTCAAAGTTGTTAACATACAGAGGTTGGGTTCCTGAGGGAATACACTGTCCTCCTTGTTGCTGCTAGGACTCCTCTCCATAGCAACCAGCCTATTTGAGACTGACACAGTTGACTGAGGCCCAAGAGCTCTCTGGCTGAGGATTCTAAAGGCTCCTCCCTAAAGTTCAAACCTCAGGATCCCATAGAATCTTCTTAGGCAGCCAATCATATGAGGTTGTTGCCTAACACAGACAAATATTGACTTTTCTATATTAGACTAGTGTATTTACCTGGTGTTGCCTGGGATTTTATTTTCTCATAGGTAACACTTGTTAGAAATACCTTAGAAATTACCTTGCCTTACTTTAGATATTAGACGCGGATGCAATACACAGATTGGAAATCCTGTATCTCTAATTCCCCGAACTGTGTTGTCCAGTACCTGTAACTTTTCCCCATATTCCCCAATACAATCTGTATTCACAGTTGTCGACATACGGACGTTTAGTTTCTGAGGGAATGCCCTGTCCTCCTCCTCCTTGCTGCTAGGCATAATCTTGCTGCTAGACCTCGTCTCCATGGCAACTGGTCTGAGACCCAAGAAGTCTCTAGCTGAGAATTCTAAAGGCCCCTCCCTAAACTGCCAACCCCAGGATTCCATAGAATCTTCACAGGCAGCCAATCCTATGAGGTCTTTGTCTGCCTGACAGGGACAAACAGACAAACTCACTCACAAACTTTGAATTTTATGTAGTAGATATAATATAATAGTCTGTTAATACTATATTTTTAATAGTAATATTAGTAAAAGTTTTCTAAATGCAATTTAAAAATGTGAAAAGAAAAAGAAGATGTAGAAAGAAATACAGAACAAAAGAAAGCGTGGTTTCCAGTTTTCTTTTTAACAGTTATACATACTTGTAATGTAATCGAACGTCCCCCTGTAACACTACTTCATTCTCTTCATCTATCAACAATACGTTACTAAATGTCAGAACCAAAAGTTACCAAATCATTTTCTTGTTTCTGAAGAAAATTTATAAGGGTTTTCCAGTCTTTTAGAAATGTCTCCAATGATTTTTCTCCAATCAAAGCCGATAACGTCTCCATTTCTGCTAGCTCAGTGACTTTTAATAGCCATTCCTCTCTTGTGGGTATTATTAAATTCTTCCATCTTTGTGTGTACAACAGTCTTGCTGCCATAATCATAGTATATATCCTGCCTTTTCTCCACAGAGCTTGAAGGAGTGGTGTACACAAAGCCCTGGGGTGCCTGGCCGTCTGAAGTGCTAGCGCAGCCTGGAAGCAGGTTGCTAGGCAACCAGAATAGCACCTCAAGAGACAAACCCAGCTCAGTAGTGTGTGGGAGGGACGTGTGGCTGAGAGAAAAAGTTATATAAAGCCAAGTACCTTTGGCTATTTGGATTCCTTCGATGAGGACTGAGCAAGGAGCTAGGGAGTTGAGTCTCTCATTTAGCCAGAGAGTATGGCTGTGTTGGGAGGTCTAGTTCTCAGTAAAGTCTAGTGAGAGGCAAAAGAGTAATAGAACCATAGTAAGATCTGGTCAGAGTAATAGAACCGTAGTAAGATCTGGGGACCTAAATTGGGGAGGGGTGTTAAGCCTTTGGTGGTGTTGGGAAAATTCCACCAGTCTCTCTCCCCCTCCCCATCTTGTTCTTAGAGCAAGTGGGCATAGCTAGCACAGGGCTTCCTTTCTGTTTTGCATGCCAAAGCTCCACCATTTGCCTTTCTGTCATTTAAATGCATGATCATAAATACCTTTGGTGTTCAGGTGATCAGATCATGTGACCCAGGACAGTTGCTTGGGTCATCGGTCTTATAAAAGAAAGAGACCCCTCTCAGCCCTCTTCTTCTCTTCCTCCATTTTTGCCTCCTCTTCCTCCTCTCCGACCATGCTTCGCATCTCCATCAGAAGATGGTGAGTTGAGACCAAAACCACTACTATTCATTAGCTAGTTAGGTTGCAGGCTCTCCAATACATATGTAAATGTAGAAGCCATTAGTAAACTTTTCTTAGTTTGTAACCTGAAGCTGCCAGCATTTGTTTTATTCCTTCAGTCAGTTTGAGATCAGAAACGCCATACACAAATTTAGACATGCTTCTTCTGCTACTCTGCTAAAAGGAGGCTGAATCCTGACAGTTTTAGCTTCCACAGAATTTCCCAATAGGGCTAACACCCTGGGAAACTCTCATTTCCAACAGGTGGGAGTTTAGCCAAAGGGCTGTTGTATGATCATTGTGTCTTTGGTGAACAATCGAAAGATATAATTGAACTGTTTCTGAACAGTGAGCTAGCTTTTAATACTGTCTGAAGAGTGCACTGAACAAACGTGTCAGCATTGAACTGCATGCAGTCTATAACATGCTATCTTATTCTTATTGTTATCCTAATAAGTGTTACAGGTTATTTTTGTAAAAACTGAGGGCTTTTCCGCACTACACTGTTATTGTGCTGTTTTTCCACTTTCAGCATCCTGTGGAATTCCAGGGCTTGTAGTTACTGAAGCCAAAGAGCTCTCTGGCTGGGAATTCTCAATGCCTCTTTCTAAACTGCAAAGCCCAGGATTCCATAGGATGTTGAAAGTGGAATAATAGCATTATAAGAGTGTAGTGTGGAAGGACCCTAAATCAGCTTGTGTTTTTTACAGTGATAAATAATACAGAAAACCACGCTACCATAAAATTCTTAAGTGGTTCTAAATAAACATTGAAAATCTTCACCCTTTTACACACAGGTGATGTTATAAGTGGGGGGAAGCAGAGCTGTGCAGTAAAGACAAGGCACTTTATCAGTCTGGGAACTGTCACATCATCCTGGGAGAAGTAAGGGCGAGTCTCAATGGCTTTCTTCCTCTTTCTTCGTCTCACCAACCCTGAGAGGTAGGCCAGGCTGAAAAAAGAGTGACTGGCCCATGATTGCGCTGCAGTCTAGTAGAAGTAGATTATCAGGTTGTCAGGTTTTCAAAAGAGTAGTAAGGGACAGATAAAACTCATGACTTGTGGAATTGATTGACAGTTTCATTTAATTTAGGCCATTTCTGCACTAGACTGTTATAGCACTATTATTCCACTTTCAACATCCTATGGAATCCTGGGGTTTGCAGTTTCGGGAGGGGCCGCGTGGCCCCTCCCAAAACTGCAAACCCCAGGATTCCATAGGATGTTGAAAGTGGAGTAATAGCGCTATAACAGTCTAGTGCAGAAATGGCCTTAGCCATGCATTTCTCTGTAAAATGTTGCCTACATTCTCAAGTTGCATGATGCACAATTTTCTGCCTTTATGAAAATCCATACTTGGTTCTTTTTTGGGAGATGCATCAATGCTCCAGAGTCAATTTTAATCATGTCATAATCACCTGCCTTGGCAGCGAGCTTCAAACATGCTCACTTGTTCCTGCATGTTTTTTTTACCTCAAACTTTTTCTCAAAGGGCTCATACCCTAAAATATGGGATTTTTTGGTGTCCCATTCAGACGATTTAAAAGGATGCACGTTCCTGGCTTCACGGTCAGGGCTGTCCGGCAGTGGAATGTGCTGCCAGGGGGTGTGGTGGGGTCTCCTTCTTTGGAAGTTTTGGAGGTTTTTAAGCGGAGGCTGGATGGCCACTTGTCAGGAGGGCTTTGAGGGTTTTCCTGCATGGCAGGGGGTTGGACTGGATGGCCCTTGTGGTCTCTTCCAACTCTACATTTCTATGATTCTATGATTCTATGAAATAAAGGATCTTTCATGATACAGGACTCTTGCCAACACTATAAGGAACAAGCATCCCAGCCCTCAAGTGAGGAATATCCTTTATAATAAGGCAACCCTAGACAAGAATTAAGATCCCCCAAGGATCAGTTAATCATATACCATACTGGCTCTTCTAAATGTGAGGCCAGTACTTCATATTCAGAGCTCCCAATGTAATTTCCTTTTGCAGAGCAGACACACAAACAGTCTCTGTGAGCCTCCACATTTGGACAAGAACATGGCATAAGGGAAGACAGAGCTATTCCTTTGCTGACAAGCCATGGACTTGGCTCCTGCGCTGAAAGAATAATTTTAAGTTCCCCTGCCCTTTGTGGTCAACAGTTGCTCTGTTGTGAGGGAAGGAGACCTCGATCAGGAAGGATGTTGACAAGCTGGACATGTCCAGAGGAGGGCAACCAAAATGGTAGAAGGCCTGGACACCCATGCCATATGAGGAGAAGCTTAGGGAGCTGGGTATGTTTAGCCTGGAGAAGAGAAGGTTAAGAGGGGATATGATAGCCATGTTTACATATTTGAAAGGATGACATATGGAGGATGGAGCAAGTCTGTTTTCTGCTGCTGCAGAGACTAGGACATAGAGCAATGGCTTCAAACGTCAGGAAAAGGGATTCCATCTAAACATTAGGAGGAATCTGGTGATCATAAGAGCAGTTTGACAGTGGAATGCACTGCCTTGGAGTGTGGTGGAGTCTCATTCTTTGGAGGTTTTTAAACAGGAGTTGGATGGCCATACGTCGGGAGTGCTTTCATGGTGTATTCCTGAATGGCAGGGGGTAGGACTTGATGGTGCTTGTGGTCTCTTCCCTCTCTATAATTCTGTGATTCTGTGGATTGAGTTCATTGCTCATGGAAAAGATTTGGAGCCTTCACCCAGTGCTGGAGCACTGATCCATAGTGCCCTGCTGCAACTTTTTATGCACCCCCCCTCTAAAAAAGGGAGGGGAAGAAAAGAAAAAGAATATTAAACTGTGAACTCCAAGCAATGTGTGCTTTAATCCTCAGTTAACTGAGGAACTGGGGCAATGATATTTAACACACACACACACACACACACACACACACACACACACACACAGAGTACACTAGTTTCTCTTGTGTGAAAGGACTACATACCATAGAAAATGGCCCGGAATCCTTCGCAAGAGTCTGTGGTTCTGTAGAAAACATATCACAGGATTCCTAGAAAGTGGACAGGGAAAAAAAAGTAAAAGGTTCGTTCCTCTATAGTTAAAACCATATGTAAAATATTGTAATGCCCCCAGGAAAAAGTGGACGAAGGACAACTAAAAAGAACCAAACTTGTCCAGTACAATACACACTAAAAGAGAATGAAAAATCATTTCACTGTCATACAGGCCTAATGAGCATCAGTCATGCTGCCCTACCCAAAGAAATTTCCAACTCTGAATAGAAATATTTTGTGGAAGTAAGAGCCAGACGAGGGATGAACATAAAATTAGGCTGCCAAATGAAATGCATAGAGAACCATGGTGTGCTCAGAGTCAAGGTTTGGCCATTCCTGTTTACCGTCATGAATAATCTTCTGTCTCAACAGACGGGGCTGCAATCACGCCTTCCAGAAGTGCTTGACTACCACTGCTAGAATTCCTCGGCCACTTAGAAAGCCATCTACAATAGTGGGCTTTTGAAGAGACCACGCCTAGCCTCTGGAATGCGGCTGGCAAGCAAACAAGTGGGCCTCTGGCAACTGGCTTCACTTGCTGTGTAAGGGACTTTTAACTGGGTGGCAACAGCATTTCCCTTTCGTTTTTATTAACTTCCATCCATTCAGCTTCAACTTATGGTCGCCTTATAAAGGAGAGACCTTTAGCCCATGTATTTTCTTTTGCCCATGTGTTTTCAAACTGAGGCTGAGATTGTACATCATGCTTGCATGGGGCGGATCTATGTTCACATCACCAAGTGGTGACTGCGCTGCAACACTGAATACTGACATGGCGCAAGCAATTATGTATCTGTAAATGTGTTCACGGTTTCTGCAATCCTTCTGAATCAAATGACACACTAGGGGCACAGACGAATAGTCTTCTAAGAATGCGCAACTGTATACCCTCCAACCATCCTGATTTGGCAGGAACAATCCCAATTAATCCTCTGTCATCTTACGTTTTGGATTGGGAGAAAGGCGGGGTATAATTGTTGTGAGCCATCAAGTTGTTTCCAGCTTATGGGGACCCTAAGGTAAATCTATCACTTTTTTTTTGCAAGATTTGTTCAAAGGGAGAGTTGTATTTGCCCTCCTGTGGGGCTGAGATAGTGTGACTTGTGCAACATCACCAGTGGGTCTTAATGGCCAAGTGGGAAGGTAAACCCTTGTCTCCAGAGTCAATAATCCAGTGTTTAGATCACTACAGCCTGATGTATCTGTCTTGTCTGTCTGTCTATCTGTCTACCTAATCTAGGCCATTTCTGCACGACACTCTTATAGCGCGATGATTCCATTTTCAACCTCCTATGTAATCCTGGGGTTTGCAGTTTCGGAAGGGGCTGGCTGGGAAATGTTCCTATTTTCTAAATGTTTCTAAATCTTCCTATTTCCTAAATAGGAAATGTTCCTATTTTTCAGCTGTTTTCAAAATGTCCCAGTTTCTCATTCCTCTTCTCATTTTCCCTCTTTGTCCTCAGGCTTACTTCAATTGCTGCAAAATGAGTTCAAAGTACAAAAGTAGTTTGCAATTCAGTTAACTTTCTCTAGACACTGGCAAAAGCAAACAGCTGCCATCTCTCCTAGCTTGTGTTTTTCCTCACTAATAACTTGTGCCATCTTGACCACACTCTGATGTTGGCCATTTGGCCCCTCCTGAAACTGCAAACCCCAGGATTCCATAGGATGTTGAAAGTGGAATAATTGCACTATAACAGCCTAATGCGGAAATGGCCGTTGTTTGGACACAGGTGTTCCAGTTTTTAATCTGTGAAACATTGGAGGGTACACAACTTCACATGCAACAGTTATACTGTTTATGCAGCTGTGAACTGAATGTGGACATTATGCATCGGCCAAAAAAGAAAAACTGCACACGTAAGAGAACTTAGGTGTGCATAAACATTGAGAGGATGCCAGCATGTGTTTTATAGCACTCAGTGATTTTCCTCATGTTATGTTTTAACTATATTTATTTGGTTCAATTGTAAGCTGCATTGCATAGCTTTGGGGGCAGAAAGGTAGCATATAAATAAAAGCAGGGGGAAAAGATGGAAAGCACCAAGATGGGGACGGCTGATCTAACATATTGGGGATCCACCTGCTGGTTTAGCATTGGGCTAAATCTCTCAACCTTCCCCCATTTTCAGCCTGTTTTTCCAAGGAGCCTTGAGCAACATATGCGTGCTTTCTCCTTTTATCTTCAGGACTGAAGGCAGCACTCAACATCCTTGGACTGTGGACTGCAGCCTGCTGATTAATGCCAAGCCCCTGAGGCTCCTCTTACATACTTTCCAAAATTTGGCATATGAAAACTAGGACATGTGTGACCAAACATCAGAGGATGGTCAAGATGACAAAATTTATTAACGGGGGAACCTGGAGTGGCTACAGTAGTCTGCTTTTGACTGAGCCTACTGGGAAGAGAAAGGTCTACCCTCTCTTCTCCTCTCCTGTCTCCATGCTGAGTTAGTTGACTGCAATCTACTATTGGACTTTTAACTCATTTTGAAGCATCTGCAGTAAGTTGAGGACAAAAGCTCAGGACAAAAGGGGAAAGTGGAAGTAAAAGAGAAAAACTAGGACATTTTAAAAGCCCCTGAAAAGGTGGGACAGTAGAGATTAATCAGGATTGTCCTTGCCAAATTGGAACAATTGGAGGGGGTGAGACTTTAGTCCATGGAAGTTTATGCCACAATCAGTGTATAGATTTTTAAGTGCCAGATGACTCTGTGATGCTAAATTTGTTGCTAGTACAGGAAAGGAAGGAAGGAAGGAAGGAAGGAAGGAAGGAAGGAAGGAACAAACAAACAAACAAACAAACAAACAAACAAACAAAGAGAGACTAACTTTGGTTTTCTTGTGGGTTTTTCAGGCTTTGAGACCGAGTTCTGGTTGTTACAACCTGAACATGGTCTCAAAGCCCAAAAACCCACAAGAACCAATGGATTCTGGCTGTGAAAGCCTTCAACTCTACAAAGACTAACTTTCTTTCTTACTCTCTTTGCTTATGATGGCAGGAAACCAAAGCAATGTTGGTGGTGACTGTGGCAGATGGGACACCCACCATGTTTTGCAAAAAGAACTGATAACCTCCCCCTTTCCTCCATGTTCACTTATTAAAGATGACCTTTCCCCTCTCTAAAATTTCAAAGCTGATGTTCTGAGCACTGAACAGACTGCGTGCCATATGTAACATGACCTCAGCTCTGTTCTGCCTGAGCGTTGATGGCACCACTAATGGGGGGTGAAAGGTCCTCTCCCCCTCCTTTCCTCCCTCTGTAACTCTCTCAGACTCACCAACTCTGCATTAAGGTATCTCCCAGCCCCTCCCAGCCCTTTCCCAACAGGCCAGCTTCATTTAACAACGGAAGGGCCTATCTGGAAGCACTTAAAAATAAAACACAGCCCGCTGGTTTGCTTCTCATCACAGCTCAATGGCAGGGCATGCCATGCAGCTGGCTCAGATGTGAGCGTTTGTTCCCTCCCTAGATGCAAAGAGCATAGGTAAACAAGACTGTGGATGCAAATCTCAAATGCCATTCAATAACACAGCTCTGGAAGCTGTTTGCTCTGGTAAGAATAGATTAAACAAATTGCAAAATCCAGGTGTGTCACTAGATTGTTTTCCTTATTTTTTTTAAAAAAAATCACGATAAATGAAGGACATAGAAGTCTGTAAATATGAGCAAGTGGCACCACTTTTGTTCACTTTAAAATCTGAGGGGAGGGGAATCTACTAAAGGGTTATCTAAAAATATCTAGGAAAGGACAGAAATATTGGCTGAATTGACCAATTCTTTCATCCATCACTAGAGTGGTGATTTATGTGTTGTTCAGAAACAGATTTGCCTAAAACTTGCATGTGTTAACTTGCAGATGTTCATTTGCATGTATTGCTGCAAATGTATAAATTATTGGGTGTGTTTGTGTCTCCTGTTGACTTATGGTGACCCCATCAATTTCATAGGGTTTTCTTAGGCAAGGAACACTCAGAGGTGGCTTTACCGTTTCTGTGTTCTAAAACAGTGGTTCTTAACCTTTTCCTTACAGGGGACTTCCTGTGAATATAATTTCCTTTTGGGGACCCCCAAGACAAAATAAATAAATATCAAATACTTAAATGTACGTGTAAATATTTAAACTTTATTTATTTGTTAAAGACTTCTGGAAACTGGGATTCAAAACCCTGCTCAAACACTGGGTGACCTTGGGCAAGTCACATTCTCTCAGCTTCAGAGGAAGGCAAAGGCAAACCCCCTCCGAACGAATTTTGCCAAAAAACTCTGTGATAGGTTCACCTTAGAGTTGCCATAAGTCAGAAGTGGCTTGAAGGCACGCAACAACAAAGGCCACTTCCACACAAACAAAGGCCCGCCCCTCCCGAAACTGCAAACCCCAGGATTCCAGAGGATGTTGAAAGTGGAATCATAGCGCTATAACAGTCTAATGCGGAAACGGCTAAAGTCCCGCTGACAGGCGGAGGTTTTTTCTAGCCATCTTGTCTCTCCTCTTTGAAAAGTGATTTATGATGACCCTAAGGCAAATCTGTCATAGCGGTTTTCTTAGCAAGATTTGTTGCCTTTGCCTTTCTCTGAGGCTGAGAGAATGTGACTTGCCTGAGGTCACCCATTGGGCTTCCATGGCTGAGTCGGGATTCAAACCCTGGTCTCCAGAGTCATAGTTTGGGCATGCTCATTTACCTGCAGCCATGTCCCTTTCATCAGGGAATGCAGCAACGGGGTACATGTGTGGGTGCCGAAACTTCTCCCTCGTTTGCAAACAAGGGAGCAGTTTCAGCATCTGCATTCCTCTGCTGCCATGCTGCTGTTGCTGCTGGTATTCAGCATCCGGGCTCCACAGACACCCTGTGAGGGCTCCATGGACTCAGTCCCTGGACCCCAAATTAAGAACCACTGCTCTGAAATATATCCTACTACAGCACCCAGTATTCATTAGTGGTCTCTCATCCAAGTACTAACCAGGACTGACCCTACTTAGCTTACAGGATCAGACAGGATCTGCTACCTTTAGGGTATTTAGGCCCTGTATAAATCTCCTATATAAAAGTCAAAGTTTGTGAGTGAGTTTGTCTGTTTTGTCTGTGTCGGACAGGGGAAGACCTCATATGATTGGCTGTGTCAGGCAAGAAGACCTCATATGATTGGCTGGCTGTGAAGATTCTATGAAATCCTGGGGTTGGCAGTTCAGGGAGGGGCTTTTAGAATTCTCAACCAGAGAACTCTTTGGCCCGGCCGGTTGCTATGGAGATGAGGCCTAGCAGCAAGGAAGAGGAGAGTGTATTCCCTCAGGAACCCAACCTGTGTATATTAATAAATCTGAATACAGATTGGATTGGGGAATATGGGGAAAAGTTGCAGGTACTGGACAAGGCAGTTTGGGGAGTTAGAGACACAGTATATCACATCTGTGTATTTTAACCACATATAATTCCTAAGGTAAGATAAGGTAATTCCTAAGTTATTTCTAACAGGTGTTACCTATGAGAAAATAAAATCCTGGGCAATGCTGGGTAAATACACTAGTATTTACTATAATTTAAATATTATATACTTCACCATAGCAAGGAAGACTTAATAGACCACAAGCTGAACATGAGTCAGCAGTGTGATGCGGCAGCCAAGAAAGCCAATGCAATTCTCAGCGGCATCAATAGGACTATGGTGTCTAGATCGAGGGAGGTACTGGTACCACTCTACTCTGCTTTGGTTAGACCTCATCTTGAATACTGTGTCCAGTTCTGGGCACCGCAATTCAAGAAGGACCTGGTCAAGCTGAAGCAAGTCCAGAGGAGGGCGACCAAAATGTTGAGAGGCCTGGAAGCCATGAGGACAGACTTAGAGAGCTGGGTATGTTTAGTCTGCAGAAGAGAAGGTTAAGAGGGGACATGATAGCCATGTTAAAATATCTGAAGGGATGCCATTTAGAGGAAGGAGAGGCCTTGTTTTCTGCTGCTCCAGAGACCAGGACAAGGAGCAATGGATTCAAGCTGCAGGAAAGGAGATTCCACCTGAACCTCAGGAAGAACTTCCTGACAGTCAGGGCTGTCTGGCAGTGGAAGAGGCTGCCTCGGAGTGTAGTGGAGTCTCCTTCCTTGGAGGTTTTTAAGCAGAGGCTAGATGGCCATCTGTCGGGAATGCTTTGAGGGTGTTCCTGCATGGCAGGAGGTTGGACTGGATGGCCCCTGGGGTCTTTTCCAACTCTACATTTCTGTGATTCTATGATTCTATGATTCTATGACTGTGGCTGGGTGATGCATGAGGCCATTTCCACACTAGCCTGTTATAGCGCTATGATTCCACTTGCAACATCCTATGGAATCCTGGGGTTTGCAGTTTCGGGAGGGGCCGGAAACTGCAAACCCCAGGATTCCATAGGATGTTGCAAGTGGAATCACAGCGCTATAACAGGCTAGTGCGGAAATGGCCTGAGCCTGCTTGATCAGTCATTCTGTATGGGCAACTAGAAGCCCCCTCCTTACCCTTCTTATGCCGTAATGTTGTGGAACATTTTAAAGTGTGGTTCCTTATCGTGAAATTCCCCCACAGAACTCCAGGGAGAGTCCAAAAATACAGGTTGCTGATGTGTTGATCCATATCAACAAGCCAGACCTGGCAGTAGGAGCAGATGTCCCATTCGAGATCAAGCCACTTCCAGAATTTGTTGTTGTTATCTCCTATCAAGTCATCTTTGACTTACGTCCATACTATGGATGAGACCTTCAGGATCCTAAATCACCAACTGCTCTGCTAAGTCCTTGCAGACTCAGGGCCATGACTGCCTTTGCTGAATCAATCTACCTGGAATGCAATCTCCCTCTAAGGCAGTGGTTCTCAACCTGTGGGTCCCCAGATGTTTTTGGACTTCAGCTCCCAGAAGCCCTGAGCATTGACCATAGTGGCTGGAGCTTCTGGGAGCTGAAGTCCACAAACATCGGGGGACCCACAGGTTGAGAACCATTGCTCTAAGGCCATTTCCGCACTAGCCTGTTATAGTGCTATTATTTCACTTTGCTATTATTCCACTGTTATAGTGTTATTATTCCTTTGAGGCCCCTCCCTAAACTGCAAACCCCAAGATTCCATAGGATATTGAAAGTGGAATAATAGCACTATAACAGTCGAGTGCAGAAATGGCCTTAGAGACCCATTCATTGGTCTTTTTAGTAGTCCAGGGTATCCACAGAACTCTTCTCCAGCACCACATTTCAACTGAGTTGATTTCCTTCTTGTCAACTTTCTTCATTGTTCAGTTTTCCCAACCAGACACGGCATTCAAAAATATTACGGATCCAGAATACTCTGTATTAAAACAGAGACAGTTCATAATAATAGGCAACTGCTTGGAACATCCATCACCCCACCTTCATACACAGCTACTGCAATGATTGCTGCTAAGCTCAGCGAAAGTAGGAATATTTGAAAGAGTGTGGCAGATGATGTGACCATCCTGATAATGAAAAAGTCCCAGAGTTTCAACCCTGTGAGCCCCTGACTGAACTACACTCTTGCATTACAGTGCTGGTGGTTCTCTATAAAATAATTCTAAATGCTTTACCAAACTATAAATCCTAGGATTTCATAGGGTAGAAGCATGACAGCTACAATAGGATGAAACTGATATGTTTGTGTAGCACAGATACACTCTATATAGCTTCCCAATTCAGAGAAAATGGGAAACTATAGTTAAGGGAAGTACTTAGTTTCCTTATCTGCACGGAAGATAGAATGAAAGCCTTTTGAACATTCCAAATGTTTATTAAACTGCAGACCCCAGGATTCCATAGGATGTTGCAAGTGGAATAACAGCACTATAACAGCTAGTGTGGAAATGGCCTAAATGTGCCAAACAGCTACTGGGTGGCAACAAAAGTGCTAGCGGAAACACTGTTGTAGGATCCCTCAGAGACAGCAACAGTGTCCCCTACTCCCCTCGCTTTTTTTAATAGCTCAATTTCATGCATTTTTTTTTGTCTGAAAACTGTAGAGAAAATCCCTCAAATGCATGAAATCATCTGAAACCCAGAAGGCCGACTACCTCCAAATACCACCGTTTTCCTCTGTGGTGTTTTCTCAAAACGGTGTCAGGCTGTTACCGCAGTTTCTAGCCGGACTTGGGGGATACCAGATATCATTTTGATACCAATAATTTGGCCTTCCTTACCTATTCCTTCCCACGTGCTTGCGAGTCCCTCAGACAAGTACGCAAACAGGCTCAGTCGCTAATCACTGGAATATTCCAAATCAATACAGGCAGGCCAGAAATAGCCAAACTGCCGCATCAGGAGACCTCACAGCAAGTACCCTCATTATGTATGCACGCTACTTACAAAGAACTCCCTGCCCCGAGCAGGCAGCTTGACCAGCCGAATACTCAATCATCAAGCACTCCGCATTTGCATACTGGCTACCCTATTGACAATTTGGACTTAACTCAATCATGCTAAATTCTGACCTTTTGGAGGCTTTGTCTCCAGCCCAAAACTCATTGTTTTCCCCAAGTATGGACTAGCCTACGGCCACATTTTCCCCTATAAGAACCCCTGACTTTGAGAGCTTCCTCGGATCGCTCCCGAGTTCCATCCCGCCTTGCTGCCGCTTTGCTTGGCGAGCCTTCCCCTCAGTCCCACGTCCTGAGAACCTTCATATCCACGAACTCTATCTTCAGACTACCCGGGCTTCAGGACAGGTGTAGTATTACCCATACCAAAAACCTCCTCTACAAATCCCTCTATCCAACTCCAACCTTTATTTCTCTAGTTATCTGTGTGAGTGTGTTGCATACACTTGGTTGATTTTATTTTAATAAAAACAACAATTATTATTTCACATCTGTTTGCTCCTTGAATCGGCCTGACCCCGTAGACGCTGGGTAAAAGATCTCGCTCCATTGCCCTGCCTCTTGTATTGCTAGCTTGTGCTCTTTGACTAATTTCCGCAACTTGTATAACTTGGAGAGCATTTAGGTGTCCCTCACGGGACCCCCAGAAATCAGAGTAACAAGGCAGTGATGCAGTGTCACTTCTCTTCGCCTTTTTGCATGAGACTAAAGCGGGGGGAAGCATTCAGGCTTCCTTGGGAGTGGCTGTTCCTCCCGGGGAGGATTGGAAGTGGGAAATTGGTATCTGCCTCCCATACCGTTGCCTACCCCTGCACTAGCATAATGCCTGGGGCCCATTCACACTACAGAATTATAATGTGATTATTATACTTTTAACTGTTGTGATTCCTACCTATGGAATCCTGGGGCTTGTAGTTTGGCAAGAAACTAGAGTGCTCTGGCTGAGAATTCTAAATGCCTCCCCAGACACTGCAAACCCCAGCATTCCATAAGACGTTTCAGTCATCATCATCATCTTTATTTATACCTCACGTTTTTCCTGACAAGGGACATTTCCACACTAGACTGTTATAGCGCTATCATTCCACTTTCAACATCCTATAGAATCCTGGGGTTTGCAGTTTAGAGAGGGGCCGGCCGGATTCCTCAGGATTCCATAGGATGTTGCAAGTGGAATCATAGTGCTATAACAGCCTAGTGTAATGGCCAAGGACTCAAAGTGGCTTATAATTTTTTTTTTTAAAAAAAGGAAAACATGCTTAAAATTCATGGAATACAAATTTTATAACACAAATTAAACAATCAAATAAGAATTAAAAGAAAAGTAAAATACATAATTAAGACTCAAAACGTTTATAAATTCTGCACAATTAGCAATGGCCAGCACCTTGACAAGCCATAATCATACATTGAACACCTGATGGTATAAAAATGTCTTTACTTGACTGCTGAAAGATAGTAGGAAGGGTCGAGTCTGCAATAGAAGTTAAGGTGGAATAATAGCACTATAAATCTGTAGTGTGAACAGGCCTCTGGTTATGCCAGCATAAATCCTCAAGAGAATTTTGGCCAGTTTGTCTGGATTGGAGTCCTACACCCATCCTATTGTTGCTCAGCTATGGAGAGCTTCAGCATGTCTTTCTGTCCGTTCACCTTAAAGTTAACTTTCTGGGCTCTGGAAGAACTCTCATCTCTCCCTCACCCCTGCCAACCCCCTGTGCAAGCAGCACAACGAAATGATCAATCCAGTAGTGCTCCTTGCCCAATTTGTCTCCCGTACTTTCTAAACCTAATTGGAAATGCATTATCGTGTTTTGAAAAGGGGAAAGGGAAAGGGTGGGGCTCGACTGAAAGTCCCAATTATCCCTGTCTCGGATTACTGCAAATTCCATTATGCTGAGAAACTGCAGCAGGGAGTAGAGAAACAAGTGCCCCATGAAAAGACAGATGGCAAATACTACAAATAATGCAGGCAGAAGAGGACTGATTGGTCTGGAGCAGTTCCCCACCTTCTGATATCTGGTCTGAAAGGGCATTTCTGCACTAGAGTGTTATAGCACTATGATTCCACTTTCAACATCCTATGGAATCCTGGGGTTTGCAGTTTCCGGCCCCTCCCGAAACTGCAAACCCCAGGATTCCATAGGATGTTGAAAGTGGAATCACAACGCCATAACACTCTAGTGCGGAAATGGCCCAAGAGAAGAGGAGGGACAATTCCATACTCTTCAACATTTCACAGATGCAGGTGGCCAATCAACATCAGAGTGTGGCTAAGATGGCAAGCATTATCAGTGGGGAAGAACAGACAAATTAGGAAAAGCTGGAGTAGTTTGCTTTTGCCTGAGCCTACCAAGAAGGGCAAGATTTTTCCCATCTTCTCCAACATACCCTTGCTGAAATAATCGTTGTTGTGTGCTTGACTTATGGTGATCCTAAGTTGAATCTATCACAGGGTTTTCTGGGGTGGAGAGTGTGTGATGTGCCCAAGGTCAACCAGTGACTTTCCATGGCAAGGTAGGGAATCTAACTCATAATCCAACATTCAGGCAACCACTGTGGCTCTTGCTGAATAAATTAATGGAATGCAAACTACTTTTACCTCTGAACGCAGACTATTTCCATACTACACTGCACCATTATAACCCGATTAGCTTAACTTAACTTAACAGGAGCCCTGGTGGCGCAGTGGTTAAATGCCAGTACTGCAACCACAAGGTTGTGAGTTCGATCCTGCCAGGCTCCAAGGTTGACTCAGCCTTCCATCCTTTCGCAGGTCGGTAAAATGAGTACTCAGCTTGTTGGGGGCAATTAGCTAAAATACATTGTAAACCGCTTAGATAACACTAGTTGATAGGCGGTATAGAAATAAATGCTATTGCTATTGCTATTAACTTGGGTGGGTAAGTGTGTGTGTGTGTGATAGCTCTATAAGTTTGGTCACCAAAAAGTAAACCATAAGAAAAGCAGAATCAAGAAAAAAGCATGGATCTGGAAACTTTGCCACCAAAATAGAATTCATTTAAAACATGGGAGCTATTGAAATAATTAAAAAAAAATCATCTTAGGATGCATTTTGGAAGAAACCTTTAGGTGGTCTCTAGAAAGCTAAAAATAGTTAGGTCATTTCACGCAGGCATATTGTTAGTTCAGAATAAAAAGTTTGCTGAAACATGTTGAAGCACTCTTGTTGTATGTGGTGTAGAAACATCACAAAGGGTTAGCCAGGTGGCTGGTAACAGCTGTCAAGTCGACTTCAACTTACGGCAGCCCAATGGATGAGAGATTTCCAAGTCACCTTGTTATCAACAGCCCTGCTCAGGTCTTGCAGGCTCAGGGTTGAGTCCTTGATTGAGTCTTTCCACTTCTAATGCAGTCTTTCCCTTTTCCTATGGCCTCCTATCTAGAATCACAGAGTTGGAAGAGACCATGGGGGCCTTCCAGTCCAACCCCCTGCCGTGCAGGAACCCACATCAAAGCACTCCCGACAGATCACCATCCAGCTTCTGCTTTAAAACCTCCAAAGAAGGAGACTCTATCACACTCCATTGAGGCAGCATATTCTACTGCTGGACAGTGCTGACCGTCAGGAAGTTCTTCCTGAGGTTCAAGTGGAATCTCCTTTCCTGCAGCTTGAATCAATTGCTCCTTGTCCTAGTCTCTGGAGCAGCAGAAAACAAGCCTGCTCCCTCCTCAACATGACATCCCTTCAAATATTTAAACATGGCTATCAGATCCCCTCTCAACCTTCCCTTCTGCAGATTAAACATTCCCAGCTCCCTAAGCCGCTCCTCATAGGACATGGCTTCCAGACCCTTCACCATCTCTGGACACATTCCAGCTTGTCAATCTCCTTCTTGAAATGAGGTGCCCAGAACTGACCAAATATTACTGTCTTTTTCTAATGAGTCATGTCTTCTCACAATATGTCCACATTAGAAAGGCTAGGTAGACAGAGAGCCATTGTTGTGTAGTGGTTTGAGTATTGGACTATGAGCCTGGAGACCAGGGTTCGAATCCTTGCTTGTGGCTGATCTTGGGAATGTCACACACCCTCAGCCTCAGAAACCCCTGTGATAGCTTCGCATTAGAGTCACTGTAAGTCAAAAATGACTTGAAGGCAAACAACAACAAGAGAAACACATTAAAGGCCTGGTCCTGTTTGCATTTTGTTGAAAAGAATCCCCACTGGGTTCACTGTATCATATTCCAGAGTTATAGGGTAAATACCTAAAGCGGAGCAGTCAAAAGATAACTCAGCAGGTGTTACCGGACTGTAATTCCCAGCAGCCCTAACTCTCGCAGCCTATGGTGAGGCGTGCAGGGACTTTGAGACCCTGTAGAGAAGTGTGGACTTATCCATCCAGTGGCTGATTCAATGGGTTTACTCTTAATTGGACTAACAATTGGATTTAGGTCAAGACTCTGGCCATTTCCGCACTAGCCTGTTAATAGCACTATGATTCCATTTTCAACATCCTATGGAATCCTGGCCAGCCCCTCCCGAAACTGCAAAGCCCAGGATTCCATAGGATGTTGAAAGTGGAATCACAGCGCTATTAACAGCCTAGTGTGGAAATGGCCTATGAATTATATAGTCCGCCAGGTGTTGTTGGTCTGTAACTCCCAGAAGAACTATTTCTTATGTATTTATTTATCTATCTGATTTATACCCTGAATTTCTCCCAACATGGGACTTCAAGCAGCTCACGCTGTAGGTTAGAACAAAATAGCTAAAACAATCTGTAGTACAATTTTTAAAACATTGAAACATTAATATAAAACAGTTAAAAACAGACCTTTTTACATATATAAAAAAGCACAATTTCACAAATTTAAAATAGTGCTTACAGCTTGAGAAAATTTGGAAGAAACCTTTTTTTCCCTTTTTATAGTTTTTTGCTACTTTCTGTTCTTGTTCTTTGCTTTGTCTTAGTTCTACATTGACTCTTAATCTTAGGTGGTTTTCTTTCTTTCTTTTTCCATTTTCCTTTCTTTTTGTTTCTAATGTTTGTATTATTGCCTGTATTACAAATATTGGTTGTAATATAGAATATATGTGTTTTATGTTATGTGTGTTTATTACATGCTTTATAATATTAATAAAGATTGTTTAAAAAGAAACAGCACAATAATTACTTCTCTGCCATACTTTTCCTCTTGGACAACACACACAGTCCCCCGTCCTATTATATCCTCACAACAACCCTGCGAAGCAGATTAATAGGCTGAGAAAAAGTAATTCCGCCAATGTCAACCCATTACGCTTCACAAATAAATGGAGATCCGAACTCAAATATGTATTTTTTTTTAACCACTATGCCACAAGGACTATTTTATATACTGGGCTGTGCAAGTCCACCTGAGTTTTCTGCAAGTTCTGATTAAACTTGAATCAATCAACCAATCAATCAATCAAGTTATTTCTGCCCCTCCTTTTCCCTTAGACTGAGATTCAAGGCAGCTTACATTTAAATAGAAGTACAAGGAAAACCTCATGCCACTCCTCTGTCATCCCACTTTTTTTAAAAGTCCCAGTTTCTCTCCATTCCTTTCACTTTCTCCCTTCATCCTCAGATTACTTCAGTTGCAGCAAACTGAGTTGCAAGTACAAAAGGAGTTCGTACTCAGTTAACACAGTCACGGAGAGAGAAGGCAGAATCTTGCCTTTCCCAGAACACGCCGGCAAAAGCAAACTTCTGCAGCCTCTCCTAGCTGGTGTCTTCATCTTCATTAATAACTTGACCGCATTCTGATGTTGCTTGGCCACATGTATCCCAGTTTTCACTTGTGAAATGTTGGATAGTATGAAACTGGAAGAGCCAGAGTGGTGTAGTGATTTGAGCATTGAACTGGAGACCAGGGTTTGAATCACTACTTTCTGAGTAACCTTCGGCAAGTCACACTCTCTCAACTCTCTCAAGCAAAGGCAAACCCCCTCTGAACAAGTCTTGCCAAGAAAACCCTGCGATAGGGTCACCTTAGGTTTGCCATAAGTCAGCAATGACTTGAAGGCACACAACAAGGACAATGAAGCAGGATTCCAAGCATGGTCTCTGAAGCTGATTTTGAAATACAAGTGAAGGTGGTTCTTGGGGTAACCTGGTTCCAAATAGCTTAACTCATTAAAGGTTTAAGACTAACACTCAAACGTGGGTCTGGAAACACACTAGTAACCAGGGCAACTGGGACTTTTAAAAAAAGTGGGATGACAGAGGAGCGGCATGAGGTTTTCCTTGTACTTCTATTTAAATGTAAGCTGCCTTGAATCTCAGTCTAAGGGAAAAGGAGGGGCAGAAATAACTTGATTGATTGATTCATTCATTCAAGTTTAATCAGAACTTGCAGAAAATTCAGGTGGACCTGCACAGCCCCGTATATAAAATAGTCCTTGTGGCATAGTGGTTAAAAAAAAATACGTATCTGAGTTCAGATCTCCATTTATTTGTGAAGCTGGTAATGTTAGGCTAGGAATCTGTTGTTCAGAACATACGGAGGACACTAATTTGAAGAAGACTTGATTAGATTCTAAGAGTTGGGAGGAACATGATACTGACCTAGAAGACATGGATATAACCAATGGGTACAAAATAAATACAATAACTTGAGTCTCTCCAACTCCTTCCTTCCAGATACATTTCACGAATTTGCCCACAACCCCAGCCAGCATGGCCATTTTGACTAGAAATAATAGCCCAACATACCCAGGGAGGGCCAGGGTAGTGCTGCTAAGGTGCAATAAGAGAATGGCCCCTGAGAATGCGGAAACTAACCATTCCTGCTCCAGTTTATTGAACTATGCTCCACACTGCCTCCTAGTGCCATAACCGGAGGATACACATGACCTCAACCCCCAGAAGAGAGACCAGCTATCCCCTGCTTGAGATTTATTTCTCCTCCAGGCTCAGCTGGTACCATCTGGTCAAAGCAAAGACATGGGATCCTCTTGGAGTACCAAGCCACCAGGCAATGCACAACTCATCCGCTGTATTAGCAATTTATGGACTTCTTCATCAGACCCATTCCAACATTTAAGACTTCATTGCATCCATGATCACTGTGATTGCAGATTATAATTAGGCAAACCTTGGAAATAGCAGGCTACAAAATACCTAGTTATTTGCAGTTAATGCCTTTTTTGGCACAAATAATGTATGTTATGTTTGTAACATAAGCTATAGCTTCATTACTTTTGCAGGGTAGGTTTATCACATTTATTTACTGTCTTAAGGTGGATTCGTACTACACAAAGTTATTTCATAACTAGTTTAACTGCCATAACTCCATCTTACTAAAGCCTGGAATTTGTGGTTTGGTAAGACACTTAAAGTTTTCTGCTGGAGAGGACTAGTTCATCCATTCTGCTAAACTACAATTCCCAAGGTACTTTGAATATCTCTCTACTCTGCAGAATTAAAGTGATTAAATCCTCAATCCCTCTTTTCTCAGAGCACATTGGAACCTGCTGAGTACCTCCTCAGACTTCTGATCCCAGAATTCCTGAGGCTGCAACCATGACAAATTGGTACAAAACTGATTTAACTTCATAGTGCAGATAAATAACATCTACACTTATAGGTGGTGAGCATAGTCTCAATATTTAGATTCATTTTGTACCAGGGCCAGCAGCTTGTAGCAGTCTAGGTTTTAAAATGTAGCTTAAGAGTAACTAAAAAGAATGTAGTTACATTTGAATGACCAGACAGTAAAAAGTGGTATTGTGTAACCTCAGTAAATGAATGTTAACACATCTCAGGGTCCGTAACTGGAGTCTGTCCCATCCCTTTCTAGGACGTGGACATATGATTTTCTGCATTCAAGGAGCATGTATGTCTCCCACTAAGCTATGTTACTTTACTTTACTTTATTATTATAATGCTTTAGCCATAGGCCATTTGCATACATGTCACCAGAATCTGTGATAAAAGTACAAAAAAAGCATTAAAATATTACAGTAGATCATATATTAAAAACAAATAAAATACAGTAGGTGACTAGTACAATAAAATATGGACATATAGAGTTATAAAATATATAAGATATAAAAAACTATATAATCATAAAATATATTAGGGTGAACATTAGTGCTAAAATTATTAAAATCAATAAAAATCAATAAAAATCATCCCCAGCACAGTCAACTGCCATATCCTTGATGAGACTGGCCCTGATTTTCATAGCTGCAAGGGCATAAAGAGAGACCTTACGGGTTACCGCAGAGTTGGTGTCGGACAGCAGGTAAAAAATCTTTTTGGTTGTGGTATTTGCATGTAAAGAAGACAGAATAGCCCCCAAGAACTTTGTTCTTGGTTCACCATACAAAGAGCAAGAAAACAGATAGTGCGGCAGGTCCTCTATTTCTGAGGCCCTGCAAATACATGTATGAAGGGCCAATGGAACATGCAAATATCTGCCATCGATCATGGCTGTGGGCATAGTTTGGAATCGGAGGGCTGTAAAAGCCTGGCGAAGGTTTAGGTATGTTAGTTTCATCAGGTACACAGCCCTTTGGTGATCAAATTTAAATAGTTTGTACCATTTTGAAAATGTAGAGTGGTTGATGTCCTGTCTGTCCAAATGGACACCGTAATCGAAAAAATAATTGCGAACTTTCTCTTTTGAGTTCAGGGTAGGTAAATTGTCACCAAGGGTAGGGTACAGTTTCAATAGTCTATCGTAACCTGCACTCCAGGTTTTACAATATGTTAACTGTTCAAGACAAAGCTTAGGGAAGACTCTGACACAGGAATCTTTTATAGTTCTCCAGTAGTTAAACAAAATAAAATGAACACGTGATTTGATCGGGGGCAGACCAACCTCAGCTCGGACCAGTGCCGCAGGGCTGCCGGGTGGGAGTCTTAATAATTTTTTGAGAAAAGCATTTTGGATAGTTTCCAGTTTGGCTAACAAGGAACTATCCCATCCCCAAACTGCAGCGCCATACAGAATCTGGGCTATAACTTTACTCTGGAAAATTTTGAGGGCTGGGACAATCTGATGACCCCCTGTGGTATTATAGAATCTAAGGATTGCTCCAGTGGATCTCAGAGCAGATGCTCTAATAGCACTAAGCTATGTATCACAGGGCCTTTTCAGTGCTGGCCCTGCACTTGTGGAAGTCTGTCCCCACTGATGTCTCCCAAACTCCCTCTCTTTTAAAACTAGTAGTGATTTTTCTCTCTCTTTGAGTTCCCTTTTTTGAATTGCTTGTTTCCAGCCTGTGTTACTGTATAATGTTCATAACAAGATTATAAACATATTACAAGATTATGTGTGTAGAAGAGTTTGTGAGCTGCTTTGAGGGGAAAAAAATACAAAGCAGAAGTAATTATTTAAAAGTAATGTTAAAATGAGAGCAAAATAGAAGGCATAATTGAAAGCTGTCCCAATGGCTCAACTGAGGACATAGGCTAATTCTGCACTAGACTGTTATAGTGCTATTATTTCACTTTCATCATCCTACGGAATCCTGGGGTATGCAATTTAGGGAGGGTCCTCAAAAGCCCCTCCCTATACTGTAAACCCCAGGATTCCATAGGATGTTGAAAGTGGAGTAATAACACTGTAACAGTCTAGTGCGGAAATGGCCATAGAACAGATTCACAGAATCACAGAGCTGGACGGCACTTCATGGGCCTTGAGTCCAACCCTCTGCTCATTGCAAGATCTCCCACTAAATCATAGGCAATCTTAATAATAAGCAAAACAAAATAAGAATATACATTGTGACCTTTGACTTCAGGTTCAAATTTAAATGTGCAACCCTGTAACACACTTACTTGGGGGTAAGTTCCTTTGAATGCAACTAGATTTAGGTCTAAGTAGAGACAACATGGGATTCTGCAGTATGATCACCACTTGGAAACGAACTGTATATACTTGGGCATATACAGTATATATACAGTATATATACAGTATATATATACAGATATATACTCATATATCTTTGCAAGGCTTAGTCTCAGTTTTGGACTATTTTTAGACCATTGTTCCCAGAATCTCCCAGCTAGCATTCTGGGATTATGGTCCAAACATAGCCTAAAGTTGTAGTTCAAAAAAGTAACTTTTCCTTTCCAAGTCCAGGAGTCTTTTCACACCACAGAATTAGAGCTCTGGGATGCCACTTTAACCTCCATGATTCTGTCCTATGGAATTTTGGGGTGTGTGGTTTGGGGAGGCACTGGACTCACTGAATTCTAAATGCCCCTCCCTAAACTACAGATCCCAGGATTCCATCGGATTCAGCCATGGCAGTTACTGGATTCATAGTGCTACAGTTTTGTGGTGGGAAAAGAGCCCCTGGTATTTATATAACTGTAGTGCTTTCTGTGAGGCTATTGTTTAAATATTTGAAGGGATGTCATGTCGAGGAGGGAGTGGGCTTGTTTTCTCCTGCTCTTGAGACCAGGACAAGGAGCAGTGGATGCAAGCTGCAGAAGGGGAGATTCCGCCTGAACCTCAGGAGGAATTTCCTGACGGTCAGGGCTGTCCGGCAGTGGAATGTGCTGCCACGGAGTGTGGCGGAGTCTCCTTCGTTGGAGGTTTTTAAGCGGAGGCTGGATGGCCACTTGTCGGGAGTGCTTTGAGGGTTTTCCTGCATGGCAGGGGGCTGGACTGGATGGCCCTTGTGGTCTCTTCCAACTCTACATTTCTATGATTCTATGATTCTATGATTGTACTTCGACAATGGCCATTTTTGCATTCCACTGTTAGAATGCTATTATTCTGCTTTCAACATCCTGTGGAATTCAGGGGTTTGTAGTTTTCTGAGGCCCAAGAGTTCTCTGGCTGAGAATTCTAAAGGCCCCTGCCTAAACTGCAAAGCCCAAGATTCTATAGGATGTTGAAAGTGGAATAGTAGCACGATAACAGTGTAGGACAAAAATGGGCAATATCATGAGAGTGCACAAGTCATTAAAAAAAATGACTGTCAATGTGGGAAGAAGTAAGAAATGAGGAAGACTGCACTATAGGTGGATAGATTCAATCAAGGAAACCACAGTCCTGAGTCTGCAAGACCTGAGCAGGGCAGTTGGAGATCTCTCATTCATAGGATTTCCATAAATTGAAACCAATTTGATGGCAATTAACAACAAAGTTCTTTTTGGTTGGCTCAGCTATGTATATCCTAACTAGAATAATTCTCCCATCCAGCCTTCCCCAAACTGGCTCCTTCCAGATGATCATCCCATCATCCCCAATCAGGTGGGCCACCAGGCATGCTGGCTAGCAATTGATGGGAGATGTAGTCCAACCATGCTGGTCTTTTGCAACTACTGTTGAACTTTGGTGATACGGACCTGAACAGACCAAGACCAAGACTAAGACTACACTGTTATAGTGCTATTATTCCACTTTCAACACCCTGTGGAATTCTGGGGTTTGTTGTTTACTGAGGCCAAAGAGCTCTCTGGCTGAGAATTCTAAAGGCCTCTCCCTAAACTGCAGACCCTGATATTCCAAGTGGAATAATAGCACTATAACAGTGTAGTGTGAAAATGGCCAATGTCTTGAAGATCTGAAGACTTAAGCTAACCTTAAGCTATTAAGCTACATAGGCTTAAGCTATTATGTCTGCAGATCTGCATTCAGAATTTGTTGTTCTTAATTGCTGTCAAGTCAGCTTTATGCAGAGACTTCCAAGACACCCAGTGTTCAACTCAGGTTTTGCAAACCCCCGGCTGTGGCTCCAACTGGAGCTCACTGGGTTGTGCTGCTTAGAAGGTAACCCACTGCTGACTGTCTTTGGCCAGGAAAACTCCATGATGAGAATTCAGAACACTGAATGGAAAAATCGGTGGGGGTGGAGGGGGGGTTGTTAAAATCAAGCAAAGAGGAAAAAGGAGGACAAGCGGCAGCTTTTGTTCTGCGATTAAATAAACAGTCTCGAACAACAACAAACAGTTTCTGGCTAATCTGAATTTGCTTGCTGGGTCAGCTCCTCCCCCCTCCCTTCCCCAACCCAAGTCCCCACATCTTGAAGCAATCAGCAGCTGAGAAGAGACTCGTCCCCCTGGCATCTCAGGTTAAAAAAGGAGGTCCAGGAAAATGTGGTAGAGCCATTACACGAAACCTGAGATGCCTTCATCAGGGACTCCAATTGCCATCGCATTAGGATTGATTGGAGACCAGCAGTACCGTAATGACCCGGAAAGACGGGCATGCCGCGGTTAGGGCCTCCAGCGCGCTTCCCTCCCCCGCCACCCCCTTTCTTTCTCTTTCTTCTTCTTTCATTCTTCTTTCTTTCCCTTCTCTTCCCCCTCCTCCTCTTTAAAGGGAACGTTTTATGTTACCAAGACGGCTCTTTTCTTGTGCAAATTTGCTGTAGGAAAATAAAAAGACTGGTAGAAGCCACTTAGCAGGGCCAAGCGGCGCAGGTTTTGGATTTCTTTTCCAGCTCCAGTGGGGAGATTAGGGGAGCGAAAATGTAAATTAAAGTGGCGGCGGGGAGGATAAAGTTTTTTAAAATAAAACGAAAAGGGGGGCTGGAATTGCAATGCCATCATCTCTATGCTGTTTTTTATTTTTTTTAATATTGACCCTCTGAGTTTTATAGCACTTACTACAATCGCCAGCGCAGTGCTCTAGGTGTCTACTCAGAAGTAAGTCCCAAGGGGATCTGCGGGGCTTACTCCCAGGTAAATGGATGCAGGGTAGCAGCCTCTGATCTGAGGCCATTTCCGCACTAGACCATTAGAATGCTATTATTCCACTTTCAACATACTATGAAATCCTCAAAGGGGCTCAGAGCCCCTCTCTAAACTGCCAACCCCAGGATTCCCTAGGATGTTGAAAGTGGAATAACAGCGGTCTAAGAGTCCAGTGTGGAAATGGCCCGGGACTCAGCGCCTTTGAATAAAGCGACGCTTACTTTTGAGTAGATCTGCGTTCTCCTCCGCTCTTTTGTTGGCTTGGGATTTGGACGTTAACTCCGTTGATTTCAACGGGTTTTCCTTCTAAGTAAAGGCGTTAAGCACAGGTAGCGGGCGAGAGAAGGCGAAAATAATGCGATCTGGGCCAAATCGGGACGCTGAAAATGATAATAATAAAAAATAATCCGGGCGAAATGAAACACTTTAAAACTCTCAGACGTAGTGAAGCATGTGTTTGAGCGCTGCAGTCTCCTACACGTGTTTTTTTCTAAGGAGGAGGACCAAGTCCCTTCCCGCTCGGGCAGAGTAGGAGATTTCCTCGCGAGTAAACGTGCCTCGGGTGGACCTGCATCCCTCCCTCCAGGTCCAAGGGATTGGCTTTTGAAAGGACTTCGCAATCCAATTCTTTTCTTCCATGTGGCGCGTGTTAGTAGGCTCGGGTCTACGCGGGAGTAGGCACTGCTTGTCTCCCCCGCCTTCAGCCCGCGCTGCTGGGAGCGGGGCGGGGAGTGCGCGCCCTTGCGCGGTTTTTGCGGAAAGGAGCGCAGGAGACCGCGATTTGCGCCTCCGTCTTCCGTTCTCCCTCCCTCCGCGGCCTCGTTGCGCATCAAGTTCCGGCAGTCTTTTCCGCACGACACTTTTATAGCGCGATTGTTCCACTTTCAACCTCCTAGGGAATCCTGGGGTTTGCAGCTCCGAGAGGGGCCCGCCGCCCCTCTCGAAGCTGCAAACCCCAGGATTCCCTAGGAGGTTGAAAGTGGAACAATCGCGCTATAAGATTGTCGTGCAATTGCAGCTCAATCGAAGCAGGTCTTTGTATTAAAAAAGTGGAATTGTAATCAAACATAGAACGATGCTGTGGTTTTAGAAATGTATTTTAAAGGCGCAAAAGGGAGTTTTAATTTTCTTTCGCCTGGGAAGGCCTAGTGAATTGCTGCAGTGTGTGTGTGTGTATGTGTGTGGGTCTTAAGAAGCGTTGTGCTATTTTTTTAAAGGGTGGGGGGGACGGTGGGGGGAGGAAGGGCCCGCGCTGGCTCAACCCTGCTGGCTGCAGCCGGGCTTGCCGCTCTGCGCCAAAACAAACCGGCCCCTCCTGGTCTGGTTTTAGCTGCAACTCACTGGATAATGAACTCCATCTTTCCGAGCCGAACTTAACTGTTTATTTAGTGTCACCCCGCATTACCATCACTGGCACTTTCCTCTGAACAGAAGGAGCGGGAGCCTTTCTCCTCCAGAAAGGAAATTCTTTTTAGCTTAGACAGACTTCAGCATCCAGGATGTACATTAAGGAAAGAGGGAGCGGGGGAGGAAGAGGAAGAGGAGGAGAGGGGGGCGGGAGTAGCCGCCTTTGCTTAGCTTAGGCCATTTCCGCACTAGACTGTTATAGCGCTATTATTCCACTTTCAACATCCTATGGAATCCTGGGATTTGCAGTTTAGGGAGGGGCCTCAAAGGTATCATTGATAGGCTATCCTCAAAGGCCCCTCCCTAAACTGCAAACCCAGGATATTAGATACTGAAAGTGGAAAGTGGAATAATAGCACTATAATAGTCTCGTGCGGAAATGAACTAATTAGTTTCCCCACGATTTCAAGAGAGAACCCCTGAGAATGCGTCTGCACGACAGCGCCATACCACGGTTTAATGCATCTGCACTACAGAGTTGTAGCAGTTCCGTATCGCCTTAGCGGCCCTGTCTCCATCCTAAAAGAATCCTGGAAAGTGTAGTTTGGTGCGGCATTTAGGTTTCACCAGCATTGAGGACAGCACCAAAGCTCGCTAGCAGAGACTTCTAAGAGCCTCACCGCACTACAGATCCCAGGATGCCAAAGAATGGAGCCAGGGTCGCTAAAGGGACATCGTAGCACTATGACTAGGTAGTGTAGGTAGCGCAGAGAGGGAGGGAGAGGAAGCGAGGGGAGTCAAAAATCCTGTTAGCCACCTTGGGTCCTATACTGAGAGAAACGCAGAATATTAAAATGAACGAATGAATGAAAATGCCATAATGCCGGCTGAAGTTGCTGGTTTTGGTTACAGCTCCCGGAATCAACCAGGCAGCGTGAGAGCTGTAGTTTAGAACAACCGCCACCCAGCAACTTTTCCGAGCTCCAGTGATTTACCTTGGCGTGGCCCGAATCCAGAGTCCAGGTTTATGAGTCTCTGGCCAGCCTAACCTCCCCTTGATCTTACCGGCCCCAAATTCCTCCCAAAGGCGACGGATGCCCAGTTGAGGACTTTGAAGTTCTTTCAAAGAGGGAGAGACAGAGATCCTAGGCGTATTTACTGGGACATTTTGTCCACTGTTGAGCCTATCTGGCCTAGGCTTGCTTGTTGCACTAAGAGATCACGGTTCGAATCCTCGCTCACCCATGGAAACCCACTGGGTGGCCTCGGGCAGATCACACTCTCCCGGCCTCAGAGGAGAGCCGTGGCTAACCCGCTCTGAACAAATCTTGCCAAGAAAACTCAAGGGTAGGCTAGCCTGAGGGTCGCCATACGTCGAAAAGGACTTGAAGGCACACGACGCCCCGCTGTGTTCAATGGGAACGTCACTCGCCAGGGAAAACTGCACATCCAAGAAGACTGCAGTCTCCAGAACTTCAACCTCCGCCCCGAGAAAATCTCGTAACTTTCACCAATACTTCATTTTTGGGACTAGGCTAGAACGAGAGTCTCCTTCCTGTACCCGAGAAATTGATGGTGTGATTTCAGCGGGACTCTCTAGAACATTTCCGCGCTGTACTGTTATAGCGCGATGATTCCACTTGCAACCTCCTATGGAATCCTGGGGTTTGCAGTTTCGGGAGGGGCCGGCCGGCAAACCCCAGGATTCCATAGGAGGTTGCAAGTGGAATCATCGCGCTATAACAGTACAGCGCGGAAATGGCCCCAGTTTTATTGTCTTTTCCCAGTTTTATTGTCCAAAGCAGGCTAGCCTCAGGGGAGTCATTCTGGCTTCTAGGGAGAGCTTAGGCTCCATTTTCTCTCCTTTGGGGAATGGCCCATGGTATCCTTATAATTCTCCTCCAGTAGCACATTTCAAGAGACCCAGAAACAGATCTGTTCCTAGGCACTCCATTTCATGCATCTGGTGAAGGAGATTTAATTCTATGAGAATTTATGCTCCCAACCTCTTTCTCTCAGACCGTTTCTGCCCTGCACTGTTAAAGTGCTGTTATTCCCCTTTCAACATCCTGTGGAATTCTGGGGTTTGTAGTTTACTGAGGCCAAAGAGCTCTCTGGCTGAGAATTCTAACCCTCCCCAAATTGCAAACCTCAGGATTCCAGAGGGGGTTGAAAGTGGAATAATAGCACTATAACAGTAAAATGTGGAAATGACCTCAACCTCCAAGATGCTACAAGACCCCTCTCCATATATCTACCTGTATCTATATTCTATGGATGGACAGATAGGATATCCTGTATTGTGCACAGATGTTTCTGTGATTTCTGCTTCACTCCCAAAGCTGGGGTTTAACTGGATCAAGCTGCAGTCCCCACTTCCTGCAATGGAAGGAACTTCATCAAAGAATAGGTAAGAGAATGGGTAAGAAGGTGAACTGCTAAGTGGGAAATCTCCAATCCTCAAAGCACCCCCCCAACACAGTGCATCACAGCCTCGGTCTTCCAATCTGCAGTATGGGAAGAATTGACTGCCTTTAGGCCTTCTTCCCGCCATGTTGGTAAGCACTTGCAAAATAACACTGCAAAGCTCTTTAAGTGGCTCCTGTTACGGATGCTCCCTCAAATTATCGTGATGGTCATGATGGTAATGAATTTGAGGAACCCCTCACCTTATATTATATCCATACAGCCCAAATCAAGGGGCAATGGATTCAAGCTGCAGGAAAGGAGATTGCACCTGAACCTCAGGAAGAACTTCCTGACAGTCAGAGCTGTCCGGCAGGGGAATAGGCTGCCTCACTGGAGTGTGGTGGAGTCTCCTCCTTTGGGGGTTTTTAAGCAGAGGCTGGATGGCCATCTATTGGGGGTGCTTTGATGTGGGTTCCTGCACGGAAGGAGGTTGGACTGGATGGCCCCTGAGGTCTCTTCCAACTATGATTCTATGATTCTATGATTTGCATGCTCTTCCTGGAATAAAATCATCCTGATTTCAAGGAGATACATTTCTAGTCAAGTGGACTTTGGCGTGTACCTTTAACTAGCCTGTGGGCTAATAATAATAAATAATATTTTTGTTATTTCTCACTTGCCTCTCCCCAAGGCGAGGTACAACGTAGATTAAAATACAACCAGAAACACATCATAGATTAAAATATACTAAACCACATAAAACCGTTTAAAATACATTAGTTTAAAATTCATAGGGACCGCCTACGTCCATCTCTCCGTCTCTCTATCTGCTTGTGTCCAGCCACACTCTCAAATCATCACTGTTTAATCCTCAGCACATTGATTTCCATAGAATTCCCTCTCTGGTATGTCTTCTCAGGATTTTGTGAATTGCAACACTGCGCAACTGATTGTGCAAACAAATGTGAAATGAAGGATCACAATGCACAATGTTCAAAGTGCAATGCTCAGTATTCATCTGCGTGGGCAATACACAGTGGCAACACATGTGCGATGCTGTCACATGCTTGACTTTGTTTCAGTGACCTTTAACTGAATAGAGACCTCATGCCGCGACCAAAAAATATGACTTCATGCATAACGAAATGTGTTATTGCTGTGTGCCTTCAAGTCATTTTTTAATTTGTGATGACCCTGAGACAAAACTATCATGGGGTTTTCATGGCAGAATTGTTTGGAAAGGTTTGCTTTTGCCTTCCTCTGAGGCTGAGAGAATGTGACTTGCCCAAAGTCACCCACTGAGCCGGGATTGGAATTCTGGTCTCCAGAGTCATAATCCAGCGCTGACAACACTATACCTGGCCAGCGTCTCACTAACAGGATGCCAGCCTTAAGTGCAAAAAAGGTAACTTTTCCAACCTCTGTTATTCAGGCTGTCATTCCCTCTGTCTTTGTTCTGCTTAGTGCTGAACCTATGGTGAGATAGAGGCTATTTCTGCACTAGACTGTTATAGTTCTATTATTCCACTTTCAACGTCCTATGGAATCCTGGGTTTTGCAGTTTAGGAAGGCGCTTCCCTAAACTCCAAACCCCAGGATTCCATCGGACGTTGAAAGTGGAATAATAGCACTATAACAGTCTCTTGTGGAAATGGCCTAATTAGTTTCCCCATGATTTCAAGAGAGAACGAGAGGAACCCTGAGAATGCGTCTGCACGACGGCACCATACCACAGCTTAATGCGTCTACACTACAGAGTTGCAGTGTAGAAATGGCCAGAGTAAAGCCTCACCTCTGGGGCTTTCGGAGTCCAGAAAAGTCAACAAAGGGTGAGTTGTTGTTGTCGAAAAAACCTCCCTACCAAGGAAGAAGAGAAGAACTTGTGGGGATTTTCTGCTTCAGATGTCAAAATAACTTGGCTGGTTGAAGATACTCTGAATTTTAATTGCCTGCACATAGGGACATGTTTTTAAATTGTTTTAAACCTCTTTCAGTAGTTTTAAACTGTCTTTTAACGTGTTAATTCAGGGAACAAATTTTTAGCCTATAACATCCACTTGATTGTTTACATTGGAGCAAATCCTATTATTAGTAGACTCATTGAACCAGTGGGCTTTACCCAAGTGTTTACGCACGCTTCAAGAAGGCATTTAATAGGTCTACTCTAGTTAGGGCCAACCAACCCAGTTCAGGCTCTTGTTTCAAACTGGTCACATTTTATTGTGCAACCTCCACAGATCTTCAGATACAGGGAATGACAGCAGTATTTTAATAAACAAAAATAAAGAAATGGTCCACCTCAGGTGGCAAAATTGCTTGCGACTGCCCCTCCTCCACAATAGGGGTGCTGCCTTATGCTCTGAGGCAGTGCAGTGCAGTGGTCTGAGTGACGCATTAGAACACAGCGAGGCCAGGGTTTGAATTCCACAGAGAAAGGCAATGGCAACCCAGCTCTGAATAAATTTTTAAATCTGGTATGGTTTAATGGGGATGCTGGGAGGCCAACGGTTGAATCCCCACTGGGCCATGGAAGTCCTCTGGGTGACATCGTGCTCGTCACACTTTCCCATACCCTTAGAGGAAGGCCATGGCAAACTTCCTTTGAATAAATCTTGCCACAAAAATCCCATTATAAGGTTGCCTTGTGCGTGGGTCTGTGTGCCTTCAAGCTGTCTGTCGAGTTATGGTGAGCCCATGAATTTTGTAAGGTTTTCTAAGGCAAAAGGAATACTCAGAGGTGGTTTGGCCAGTTCTTTCCTCTGAAATTTAGGCCATTTCCACATCCTACACCGTTATAGTGCTGTTATTCCACTTTCAACATCCTGTGGAATTCTGGGGTTTGTAGTTTACTGAGGCCCAAGAGCTCTTTGGCTGAATGCCCCTCCCTAAATTGCAAACCTAGCATTCCATAGGATGGTGAAAGTGGAATAATAGCACTATAACAGTGTAGTGCAGAAATGGCCCCAGCCTACAGTGGCTGGTATTCCCTGGAGGTCTCCCATCCAAGTACTAACCAGGTCTGACTGCGCTTACTTTCCGCGATCAGAGGGGATCTGGAGGGTTGCCTTAGGGTCGTCAGAAATCATAAACCACTTGGAGGAGCAATCCCCTACCACTGCAAAACTCTCACCCTGAACTCCTCCACCGCGTCCTCCCCTGGGTGTTTCTTCCTGGAGTCTGAAAAAAACTTGCCAAGAAAACCCCATGCTAAGGTTGCTTAGGGTCACCCTAAGGATTCGAAGGCGCACAAGAGCAACCACCAATAACCACACGCCTACACATTTCTACCCTGAACTTCCCCACCTTCCCTCAAGGTTTCCTCCTGGCGTCTGGGTTGCAAAACCCGAAGGGAACGCGAGAACAGGCGTTCACTCGTTACTCTAGGAAAGCGAGGGCAGAACCTTCCGGAAGAGTTCCCCTCGGCACGTTGGCACTCCGTCCTCCTCCTCCTCCTCCGGCCCCCCCTTCCAGCTGCCTGAGTGACACCCGTTTTGTTTTTACAGGTGGCCAACGTGGAACGCCGGCTAGCCCGTCACCCCAGCCTCCTCCTCCCCCTTTTTTAAAAAAATTATTATTTTCTCAAGGCTTTGGGGCGGAAATGCTTTTCCAAGGATGGCCCTGAATAGGCCTAGTTTTTTTTTAAATCCATTTTTCCAACATCCCCTTTCCCTCCCACCACCCCAACCCCGAGCCGATTTAATTTTTAAGGGGCGTGGAGAGGAGGGAGGGAGGGAGGGAGGGAAAGAGAGGAAAAAGCCCCACACACAAGTCCTTTATTGTTTAGAAATAAAACTAAGCAACTCGCCTTCTCTCTCTCAGAGCAGCCCAGGGAGGGTGAGATCCGGTATCACGTTGCAGATTCCCTCTGAAGATAACGAAATGTGATCTATTTTTCAGAACAGCAAGTGGATGGGAACGGAGCCCCGAACAACACAAAACTCATTTACTAATGGCCCGGTTTTGGATTTCCTCCCCTTCTCCAGGGTCGGAAATCGCCCGCGTTTAGAGTTACCGGCCGCCGCATTCTGCAAAGCCTGGTCGGGCTGGGTGGGGGGTGGGGGGTGGGAGAGAATGAATTAATAAATGAGAAGGACCTTCGTCCCCCTAGAAATCAGCTGCCTGCTTTGGCGCTCCTCTCCATCCCTCCCACCTTTTTTTTTTAAAGAAAAAAAATTCTATTTACGTTCTTAACGTTGGGAGAAAACGAGGCCAGGGCGTTGGGCAATGTCTGGGGGAATTGTTTCCCCTCTGTTTTTCCTCCCCAGCCGAACCCCAGATGGTTCCCTTATAGGTCTGGGCAGTTGAATTTTACGCGGGGAATCGATTGGGGAAGGTAACAAACTTTCCGCACTGGACTGTTATAGCGCTATGATTCCACTTTCAAGATCCTATGGAATCCTGGGTCGGCCCCTCCCTAAACTGCAAACTCCAGGATGCCGCAGGATGATGCTGAACGTGGAATCATAGCACTATAACAGTCCAGTGCGGGAATTTGGATTGTTCACGAGTCTTCTGAGTCCCGGCGCTGGTGAGAAGTTTTAGAAATTTCAAAAGAGTCCGAGGGAAAAAATATGCTTTTGCAACCCGACCCTATGGATGTTGATTGAATATTCTCGTCGGCTAAATTAGAGCAGCGGTGTCCAAGGGGATTTAGGATCGGGGGAAGCCGATTTAATAATAAACCAGATTTAAACCGGCTTTAGCGCCTGAAGGAAAAGAGACGCCTATGTATGTCTGTTCAGACTTGAGGGTCCCCAGAAAACAGCGCATCGGATCGCAACCCGAGGCACGCTTGCCTGTGAGTGATCCCATGGAACCCAAGGGGGGAAAATGGAGCAGGATTGTCTTGTCCGGCTGCAGGCAAACGCGGGGATCATTTCTATTCCATGGAATTTGCCGGCTGATGTAAAACTGAATCAGTCCGCGCTTAACCAACGTGTGGATCGTGGCCGTATTTCGCTGCATATTAGGCAAGGGTCGAAGGAGTTGACGGTGGCCGACCAATCTTTCCCCAGTTTAAGATTTCTATATTTTATAAACCATGAAATATTTCACAGACATTCAGTCCTAGTACTACTAACTAGCTAAAGTCAGCGACGAGTCAAAGACATTTGCTTGGGAGTAAGTCCTATTCAGCTTAGTGGCGCTTGCTTCTGAGTAGACACGTAGCCAGCCTAATCCTTTCACTATTAAGGAGCAAGTCCCATTATGTTCTTTGGGGCTTACTCCTAGGCAAGAGGGTGCAGGATTGGGCTATTAATTTCAAGTGAAAGGTACTTAAGGGCAAATGTGCTTACTTGTGAATAAATATGCTGGGACTAGAATCCCTATATATATAATTTTTTCCGGAGTTTTCCATAAATTGTGTGTTGCGATTTTTGGATGGCACCCAATGCTGGAAGCGAGTCCCAGTGCACTCAGCGGGGACTTACTTCTGAGGAGACCTAGGCAGCCTTGTTTCCGCACTACACTCTTATAGCGCGATTATTCCACTTTCAACATCCTATGGAATCCTGGGCTTTGCAGTTTCGGGAGGGGCCAGCCGGCCGGCCCCTCCCGAAACTGCAAAGCCCAGGATTCCATAGGATGTTGAAAGTGGAATAATCGCGCTATAAGAGTGTAGTGCGGAAATATGGCTTGGAAAGCGACAGAGGAAAAACGCCTGAGCGGAAATGGGGTCTGCTTTACATCAGAATAGAACTTACTTCCGAGTAAGCAGCGTGAGACTGAGGCCATTTCCGCACTAGATTGTTATAGTGCTAATCCAGTTTCAACAGCCTATGGAATCCTGGGGTTTGCAGGCCCCTCCCTAAACTCCAAACCCCAGAATTCCATAGGATGTTGAAAGTGGAACAATAGCACTATAACAATCTAGTGCAGAAATGGCCTTACAAGGCAGAACAGTATGAGAAAGAAAGAAAAAAGATCCAGTCATTTTTGTGTTTGTTGACCTATTTAGTCGTTTCCAGCGAAGTGTTTTCTCGGAGCGTCTGGCTGAAAAATGAATATAAAATAAAGGCTGCCTCCTAATGAAGGGTGGAAGGCGATAAGTCGTCCCTTCCGGATACTGGAACTCGGGCGACGTCATCTCCCTTTCGCGGTTTCGTTTGAAGAAGCGAAAAATAATTAGGTTTTAAATTCAGCCTCCGACCGGCACGGCTGCGTCTCTGGTGCCGGGCTCGAAGGAGCAGGTAGAGACCCCTTGTGGTGTAGGAAACCTCTTTCTCGCTCTCTCTGTTTCTCCTTGTTTGTAAAAGCTCTTTTTCTTTTTATTTAAAACCACCCAGTCCGATTCAGAAAAGCGGTGGAGTGCGAATGCCAGCCCCTAGAACCGAATTCTTTCCTGGAGAAAAAAAAATCGCTCAAGGATAACCTGGAACAAAAGAGGCTTCCTTGGGAATAGAGCTGCCACTTCTTAACGAGTTAACACCCCCCTCAAAACGAAAACAAAGCAAAACAAAACGAAAACCCGAGCTTTCATGGGGTGGCCCCCGTTTCACCCTGTTTGGGAACGGTGGTCCGCATTCGCATGGAAATTAATCCGGTATGAAATCGTGTGCGAAGTGCAGAATTAGAAGCGTAGTACGCAGCTGTGTTGCCCGACTAGAGATGAGGGCAAGGCCCTTTAAAAACCCGAAACCACTTGAGGCATTTCCGCTGTTATAGTGCTATGATTCCACTTTCAACATTCTAGGGAATGCTGGAATTTGCAGTTGAGGGAGAGGCCTTTACAATTCTCAGCCAGAGAGTCTTTGGCCTCAGTAAACGACAAACCCCAGAATTCCACAGGATGTTGAAAGTAGAATCATAGCGCTATCATAGCGCGGAAAGGCTAAGAGATCTTAAACTTCTGTGTTTAATTCTCATGTTCATGAAGAGGCAGGGGGACGAGCCTCTAGAAGGAGGTTGGACGGGGCTCAGTGGATGGCAAGAGGCCCAAAGCGCTGTCAGGAGAAAGACTTATGGCCAGCAATTTGGTTTAGATTTGTCTTTCTCTGTAGCCGCCGCTCCTCAAGGTATAATCTGTCAGACCTTTGCCCCTGTTTTAAAGAGGGGGAGAAAGAAAAAACTCCTGATGTCCGTATTTTAAAAGCACCAGACGTCGTAAACATCCCTCTAGCCAACACCCTCTTGGAGACCAAAGCTGGGCAAAAGAGCGAGGCGCGCAACGCTTTGCTTTGGCCTCTCTCTGGGTTATCTGGTCAAAGTGGGGCGGGGAGAAAAACAGCTTGCGCGATTGCTCGAGGCTTTAGGGTACCGTGGGGCATCTGTGTCGGAGGGTGTTTGCTGGAGAGAGGGGAGAAGAGGAGGAGGGGGGTGCGCTTTAAAGAGCCCCGTTCCGGTCTCGCAGGCGCAGCTGCCTTGTCAATAAGCGTCCTTTCCAAGGAGAGACATTCTTGGCTGGCAGAAAAGACGGGGACAGCGTATCTGAAACATCACCCAGACCAAAATAAAAAAAAGGGGGGGGCCGTTTGAGGTGGTGGGTGGGTGGGTGGGTGGGGGAGAGACGGGGTGGAAGGAATGACCAGATCCACAAGGTGTGATGGGACACAGTTTCGGGTGGGTTGCTGCGCTCTGCGCCGGGTCACGCTAAAATCGCCTTTGGCGATTTTAGCATGACCCGGCGCAGAGCGCAGCAACCCACCCGAAGCTGGCGTCTTTGCACAGAGGTAGGTGGACGACAACTCCTGTCATCCCCGGCCGGAGTTGCCGTCCACTCCCCTCTGGGCGAGGCGCCGACTTTCGGGTTGCTCGGACTGGAAGAGAGAGAAAAGCTGGGTGGGGGAGAATTAATCATAGGCCATTTCTGCACTGCACTATTATAACGCCACTATTCCACTTTCGACATCCTGTTGAATCCTGGGGTTTGCTGTTTAGGGAGGGGCCTTTAGAATTCCCAGCCAGAGACCTCTTGGACCTCAATAAACTACAAACCCCAGAATTCGGCAAGATGTTGAAAGTGGAATAATAGAACTATAACAGTGTGGGGCAGAATGCTCATACACAAAAATATTCTCTCTCTGTCTCTCTGGAGAATGAGTCAGGGACTCTGAAATGTGGGGGCATGGGGAGCTTAATGCCCTTTTCTGACCTCCCCCCCAATGATCTGGCAACAGTGGATCACTAAGACCCCCTTGTAGTTGGGCCCCCTTAGGAATTACATGATTTATAGCCACCCTAAGGTAAATCTATTAATAGGTTTTTTTCCTGGCAAGATTTGGATGGGAGAGGGGTTGGCTTTGCCTTCCTTTGAGGCTGAGAGAGAGTGACTTGCCCAGGGTCATTCAGAAGGTTTCCATGTCCGAACAGGGATCCAAACCCAGATTTCCCAGGGCAATAGTCTTACACTCAAACTGGTAGACGCCACTGGCTGTGGACACCTTTGAGAATGGGGCCTTTCTGCACTACACTGTTACAGTGCTATTATTCCACTTTCAGCATCGGATGGAATCCTGGGGTTTGCAGTTTAGGGAGAGGCCTTTAGAATTCTCAGCCTCAGAGCTCTTTGGCCTCAAGAAACTGTGGGGAAAAATGAGACTGAAACTGTCAGGATCCAATCTTCATTTAGCAAAGTCACACAGAGAAGCAGTAGAAGTTTTATCTAATGACTTGTGGCTTCAGACTGGTACTTGGAATAAACACAGAGGCAGGTAGCTTTGAATAAAAGACTAAATACTTTACTAATGACTCTTCATTTACATCTGTATTGAGAGAGCCTGCTACCTGTCTAATCTAGTGAATAGGAGATTCTTCAGTTTAACTCACCATCCTCCTTGATGGGACTCAAACTCGGAGCATGCGAAGAGTTCAGGGAAAGCAGCCATTGAGAACAAAGAGAGAGTGAGAGAGAGAGAGAGAGGTCTTAACTTTTATAAGACCGATGACCCAGGCAACTGTCCTGGGTCACATGATCTGAGCACCAAAGGTATTTATGATCATGCAATAAAAGACAGAGAAAGGCAAATGGAGAAGATCTGGCATGCAACAGAAAGGGAGGCCCTATCTGGCTATTGCCCATCTGTTCTAACAACAAGATGGAGGGGGGAGAGAGAATGCTAAGATTTCCAACAGAAACTACAAACCCCAGAACTCCCCAGGAGATTGAAAGTGGAAGAATAGCACTATAACAGTGTAGTGTGGTAAAGGCCTAAGTGGGAGAGAGAGGTTTCAAGCACAAGCTAGAAATCAGGTGGGCAACAGTTTGCCTCATCAGGTGAGGAAGACTGGGCAGGCATATTCTGACCAATGACTGGGGTATCCCCTATGCATGTCTACTCAGAAGGAAGTTCTGCTGGATTCCAGAGGGCCTCCTCCCAAATCGGTGGGTGGAATGAGACTGCAGACAGGGAAGCCCACTAGGTGACCTGGGCCAAGCCATACTCTTTCAGGCTTAAAGGAATGCAGTAGCAAACCTCCTCTGAATAGATCTTGCCAAGAAAACCATAGGATAAACAACTCAAAGGTGAGACTGGATTCCCTTAGGTCTTTTTATGCACCTACGGATGAGGAGAGAGTTGAAAGTTCAAGGGAAGACATCCCTACATACGTTCCTGTCTGAGGCAAAGAATAATGAGGCCTTCTGTCCAGCTGACTTGCAGAAATTGACTGACTTGGCAGCCCAGTTCATGACACCTGTGGCAAGTGGCTGGTTTAGGAGCTCTCAGAATGGCTTGTGTGCCACCAATAGCCCTAACCTCCACCAGAAAGGAACAGCTGGAGAGTCGAGGAGGAGGCTGCCGTCCCCTCCTTGACTGCTGCCTGAGGCACTTGACTAGCTTTGTCTAGTGGTCCCCCGCCCCATAGTGAAGCGGGAGGACTCAGCCTTCCTGCTACTGAACGGGAAGCATGACCTCCTATAACTTTGACTTCCCAAGGGATCTAAGTTTGCAATGTAGTCATAGAGTCACAGCACTGGAAGAAACAAACAAAACTCATCCAGTCCAACCACCGGACATGCAAGGAACACACAGTCAAAGCACTCTTGACAGATGGCCATCCAGCCTCTGTTTAGAAACTTCCAAAGAAGGAGACTTCACCACGCTCCTAGGCAGCATATTCCACTGTCAAACTGCTCTTACTGCCAGGAAGTTCTTCCTAATGTTTAAATGGAATCTCTTTTCCTATAGTTTGAAGCCAATGCTCCCTGTCCTAGTCTCTGGAGCAGCAGAAAACAAGCTTGCTCCATCTTCTTCCTTAGGACATCCTTTCAAATATTTAAACATGGCTATCATGTCACCTTTTAACCTTCTCCAAGCTAAACATACCCAGCTCCCTAATCCTCTCCTCATAGGGCTTCATGGTTTCCAGGCTTTTCTACCATTTCGGTTTTCCTCCTCTGGACACGTTCCAGCTTGTCAATATCCTCCTTGAATTTTGGTGCTCAGAACTGGATACAGAATCCCAGGTGAGGTTTGATCAAGGTCCCTGCCTTCTTTGTCTTCTTGCTGTAAACCTGGCACGTTGATTTACCCCATGTACAAAGTCAACCCTGTTTGAAATTATAACTGGTGGAAGAAGGAGGCAGGTTGTCATAGGATTTTCATGGTTAGAGACATTTTAAAAAAGAGTTTCCTGGTGCTCCCTTCCGCACAGTACTAACAAGCCTTAGCTAGGGTGCCATTGCCATTGTCGGTTGCCCTCCAGCAGCAGTTTGGCACATTTAGCCTGGCTTCTCAGCAAAAGCCTGTCTGAACTGGGAGGGCCTACCACCAACAGTGCTTCCCTCAGCACGGCCTCTTGCATCCCCTGAGCAGGCGATCCGACCATCAAGTAGGGCCATGGGGGACACATCAGGAGAAGATACGACTCTCTACAAAAGACAGTGGTGCTTAACAAGGTAGAAGGCAGCAGGAAGTGAGGAAGATCGCCTTACAGGGTGAGGGATTCAACCAAGGAAGCCAAAGAAGCCCAGAGTCTGCGGGAACTGAGCAGGGCTGCTGACGACAGCGTGACTTGTAGGCCCATTTCCGCACTAGACTGTTATAGCGCTGTGATTCCACTTTCAACATCCAATGGAATCAGCTGGCCCCTCCCTAAACTGCAAACCCCAGGATTCCATTGGATGTTGAAAGTGGAATCATAGTGCTACAACAGTCTTGTGCGGAAATGGTCTTCCTTTTTCTGTAATCTATGCGGCCCTCAGAAAGTCCCAGGACATAACAGTGGCCGCTGGAGTGGCTCCAGTTTGTCCCCCTGAGATAGTGGTTTGCATCTTGGACTAGGACTCCTGGGAGACCAGGGTTCGAATCCTGTCTCAGTCATAGAAACCTGCTGGATGATCTTGGGCAAATCATACCTCAGAGAAAGGCAGTGGCAAACCCCTCTGAACAAATCTTGCCAAGAAAACCTGAGCAGAGGGTTGCCAAAAGCCAGACTTGAAGGTACCTAACACCATCATTAGCCACAAAGAAGGAGATGGAGGAAGTTAGAAACAGGCAGTGGGGGAACTGTTAGGCCAGGACTGGGAAATATCAGGCTCAAAAGTGAAAGCTCACTGCCTCCTTCAGCCTAACCTACCTCACAGGGTCGTCTGAGCCCAAACAGGCAAAGAGGACCACGACTCCACCTCGAGCTCCTTGGAGAAAAGAAAAGACCAGAATGCCTCAGACTCTCAGGCTAGGTTCATAATCCCAGGAGAGTGCCAGGGCTGCCCAGTTCCCCTCAGCTCACACCTAAGGGTTGGGGATGATGGGTTGCAGTACAGCAGTATCTGAAAGGTATCTGCTTCCCTCCCGGTTGCCATAGAATTTGGATTCAAGCCAAATGGAAAATGAAGATTGAGGGGTGCCCTCTTTAAATACTTCAGGAGCTGCCACAAAGAGAAGGGTGAGGCAGGCTTATTCTCTGCTGCTTCTGAGGGTAGAAGCAGAGCAAATGGTTTTAAATTACAGGCGAGCAGATTTCGACTGAACTTCTTGATAGTGAGAGCGGTTGGGCAACAGAACGGTAACCTAGAGAGGTGGGGGGTCTCCTTCTCTGGAGGTCTTCAAAAAGAGGGAGGACAGGTACCTGATGTGGGTACTTTAGTTGGAGATCCTACACTGAGCAGGGCGTTGGACCTGGTTGGCCCATAGGATCCCTTCCAATTCACCAAGATTATATATAGGCACTCCCTTGGAGGATTGCTGATGAAATGTACATTAGGATTGCTCTGGGCAAGGCGGGAGTCCGTTCTTTAGCCACTTCCTCTGCACTGTGAATATTCTGAAAGGATTGCATGCAAAGCGCTTGGCGAGTAGCCACAGCGCTATACAAGTGTTTTGATGCTGGCAATCAGTGCCATCCAAATCCGCGGCTGCCTGTGAAAGCCCGGCTTATTCCAGGGGGCCAGAAGTATGTTTTGGGTCGCACTCCAATAGAACAACTGCCCCGACATAAAAAGAGAACTGCTCTTTGCTTTTGCTGCCACAGAGCTAACAGGGCTTCTCCCTCTAAAACTGTTCCAAAGGACACACCGGTTTTAAACCCCGCTTTAGGCGGGCCCGAGCCCCTCCTCGGATACGTTTGAAAAGGCACCCCTCCCGCTCCAGACAGGCACCGCTCTTATCACTCGTCTCATTAAGATAAATTCCAGCTCATAAAAGGCACTTCGCGCTGTTTGCCGCCGCACCGCTTCGCTTATCTCGCCCTCATTGTCCTTATCTCAGCCCTGCTCCCGACAATTGAGGACTTTTGTTTGGAGAAAGAAGCTCTAATTGTTTTTCTATCACCTCCCTCCGCAATTATTTTCTCCTCCACAATTGCTGGGGGGGGAAGAACTAAGTTGAAAAAAGCGTATACGAATTACAGCGAGGATGCGGTTGAGGAAGGCGGAAAGGCAGAAGAGGATGGCTAAAAACAGCGACACCTCGGAAGTTCCTTTTTTTATTTCTCAGCTAGCCCCCAACCTTCAAAGAGAAGTGAATGCCATTGAATTCTATGGGATTCACCGCTGAATACATAACGGAAATAAGGGTACTTTTTAAAACTTTCTATTGACTTAGACCAGATCCCGAAGGGGAATGGGTAACCCTTCAGATGTCGCCAGACTGCCGCTCCCATCGGCACTAGATAAAGGATCATGGGAGCTGCAGTCCAACAGCATCCGGGAGGACCCACGGCATTCCCCACTTTTGTATAAAATTTAAATAAAAACTCTTTCCGAGCAATTAAGGATCCACAAGTCTCTTAGGCGTGTTTAACTGCAAGCAAATCTCACTGAGCTACTGGGGGCTCCTCGGGGCGCTCACTTCCAAGTTGACAGCTCCCCAAATCCCTCAGCATAGCTGGAGAAAATCTGGGAGGTGTATACGCCCCACCGCAAAAAAAGTAACTTTTCGTATTTCCTGTTATTATACCTAAAAGGACTGCTTTGCGACGGTTGGCAGCAGAGCGACGACTTGAATTACGGCCACTCCACGTGGTGAGGAAAAATAGACTTATTGAATGTCAGTTGGTGTTACTTAACACAAGGTACCTCGGGTCACTTTTAATATTAGGATCCATAAGCCTTTCCCAGAAAACCATGCTGAATTCTGGGAGTTGTAGTTCAAAATATCTGGAGGGCACAGGGGCTCTTTGGGCAATTATACTCCAGTCCCTTCCTAATCCCCAAAGGCCTCCCCTGTAACTTCGCTTGCAGCCCTACACACAAAGGGCGTTGGACCAGGGTTCGATCCCCCCCGCCGCTCGGCCATGAACACCCACTTGGGCGTGTCACACAATCTCAGCCTCAGCAAACCCGTGATCTGTTCGCCTTAGAGTTGCCGTAAGTCAGAAATAATTTGAAGGCACACAACCGTAACAAAAGTTCTGCACTTTTGAATAGAGGTGGATAGGAGTGCTCCTTTTGTATGAAGACGCGGGTCATTTCTGCACTAGACTGCTATAGTGCTATTATTCCACTTTCAACACCCTGTGGAATCCTGGGGTTTGCAGTTTAGGGAGGGCCTTATTCTTATCCTACGGGATTCCATAGGATGTTCAAAATGGAACAATAGCACTATAACAGTCTAGTGCGGAAATCCAAGTGGACTCATTCCTATTTCCTTCGAGGAGGAAGAGAATGATGAGAGTGGGAACCCACGAACTGCCTTCTCCGTAGTCAGACCATTGGTTCGTGTCTTGCATTACTGTTAGCTCTGGCTGGTAGTAAGAAGTTTGAAGGAAGAGTCTTTCCTACTAGAGTTCCCTCCCTGAATCGATCCCACTCAAGAGAAGGGGAGGCCCCCAGAAATGATCGAGCAAACTTGGGCCATCAAAATTTCTTCTCCCCCCCCCACATATTTTTATTAGTTCGGATCATCAAAACTCGTATGGAGTTCATCCTCCTTGGGAATTATCAACTAGAAGTGTACTGTTGCTGATGTTGCCTGCCTTATGGTGACCCTAAGCCAACCCTATAGCAATAGCACGTGTATTTCTATACCGCTTATCAGCGAAGAGCTCTCTAAGCGGTTTACAATCTGTTAGCTGATTGCCTCCAACAAGCTGGGTACTCATTTTACGGATCTGCCAAGGATGGAAGGCTGAGTCAACCTGGAGCCTGGCAGGATCGAACTGACAACCGTGGCTGCAGTACTGGCGTTTAACCATTGCATCACCAGGGATCTATCGCAGGGTGTTCTTGGAAAGATCTGTTGAGAGCGGGAGTTACCCCTGCCTTCCTCTGAGGCTGAGAGTGTGTGATTTTCCCAGGGTTTCCACATCTCCTCAAACCCCTACACCACGTTGACTCTTAAGAAAATGTACTAAGTTGTTCAGTGCCGTCAACTCGTTCCGGAATTATGGGGACCCAAAGGCGAACCTATCACGGAGTTTTCTCGGGCTGAGAGTGTGTGACGCCAAGGTCGCCCAGTGGGTTTCCATGGCCGGGCGAGAAATCAAACCCTGATCTCCAGGGTCGTAGTCAAACGCTTAGACCACTTCACTACGCTGGTTCTGACTTGGAGGTGTGTTTAGTGCTAAAAATGATTAAGACAGCGATTGTTCTTGAGCGCCCCCGGGAATAATAAAGGCTGCCTGCAATCCGTCCTGTGCTTTGGAACGGGCTCTGTATGATGGGTACTTCTACGTGCACATGGTGCTTGCAAGAGTCTTCATATTTAAAGATGTTTAATGGTAATGGATAGGAAAAGTAATTAGCCCTCTCGCTGCAAGTACCTTCAAGCAGGCCAGCTTGGAAACGACCTGCCTGTCAATGTTGAATGTGCTCCCCCCCTCCACACCGTTCTAGGATCGCTTCTGGTATTCCCCGACGGTCGTCCATCCACGTTCTTAACCAGGCCCGACCCAGATCAGACAAGCTCGGCTGCGCTCATGCGGGGAGGCTAATAAATAAAGGGAGACGGAGGTAACCACACGCTAAACGGCCTCTTTATTCCTCTTCAGCCCCAAGTTAAGATGCGCCTTTAATTATCGGCGGCGCGCGCCGGGAGGGGCTATTCATCTGGGCCATGATTTATTCATTCCTAACATTAAGGTAATGAAATACGAGCTCACCGGGAATGAACAGGTCTGAAAAGGACCAAGTTGGAGAGAGAGAGAGAGAGAGAGAAAGGGTGGGGGGCTGGCTGGCCGGTTGGCCAGGGAAGCCGTCGACCTCAGAGGGGAGAGGGGAAAGAGAGGGAGCGAGGGGTGGGTTGGCGGGTGGGCTGGTTCTCTGCTGGGGACAGGGAGTCTTTTCCCTGTTCTTCCTCTCCCTCCTCCTCCTCTTCTTCTTCCTCCCCTCCTCCTCCTCCCAAAAGTCTGCAATAATTGATTTGCGCCGTTTTCCTTCCCTCCCGATGACACTTGAGAAGTGGCTCCTATTGCAGGGTCCCGACGTCTCTTCCCTCGGGGGGCAGACGAAGAGGTGAGGGCTGGAGGAGAAGGAGGACCCAGAGAGAGAGAGACTCATACTCTTTCTCATTCCTCTCCAGCCAGTCACTCCGTGCTGGAACCAGAGCTCCGGAGCGCGCCCAGCCCGCCCGGCCGCCCGCCCTCTCCCTCCCTCCGCCTCCGGGTCCCTGCTGCGCACCAGGCCCAAGCAGCCTCGCCCTCCGTCCCCGCGCCTTCGCCTTTCCCCGGCCGCTGTGGGCGCGCTCCCGCTCCCTCCCTTTCTCCCGGAGCCGCAGGCCGCGCCTGGCGCGCGCGCGCGCGCGCTCGCTCGCTCGCTCGCTCTCCTATAGGCGCGGCCAGCATCCAATCACAACGAGGCCTGAGCCGGGGGGCGCCTTTAAGCCCCGCCGAGGCCAGCCGAGCAACAAAAAAAGTTTCCTGCGGTAGCAAAGGAACCTCTCCGCGGCAGCATCTCCTTGCGCGCGGCTGCTCTCTTCTCGGGCAAAACGCTTCCTCCTCCTCCTCCTGCTCGCCCTCCGCTTCAGGACTGCCGGCCGCTTTTTAACAGGGACCTTCCCGGAGGCGAGGGCAGCTGGAGCCGGGCCTCGGAGAGGGCGCTGAGCTCGGCTGGGGCGCGCGCTTCTCTCCTCGCCCTCCTCGCCCGGCCCGGGTCTCTCTTTCGGGGGCTCTGGGCGGTGGTGCCGCCGCGCGATCGCCGCCGCCTCGCCTCTCCCCCGGGGCCGCTCGGAGCCATGTCCATGCTGCCGTCGTTCGGCTTCACCCAGGAGCAAGTGGCGTGCGTCTGCGAGGTGCTCCAGCAAGGCGGCAACCTGGAGCGGCTGGGCCGGTTCCTCTGGTCCCTGCCGGCCTGCGACCACTTGCACAAGAACGAGAGCGTCCTCAAAGCCAAGGCGGTGGTGGCCTTCCACCGGGGCAACTTCCGCGAGCTCTACAAGATCCTCGAGAGCCACCAGTTCTCCCCGCACAACCACCCCAAGCTCCAGCAGCTCTGGCTCAAGGCCCACTACGTCGAAGCCGAGAAGCTCCGCGGGCGGCCCCTGGGCGCCGTCGGCAAGTACCGCGTCCGGCGGAAATTCCCGCTGCCGCGCACCATCTGGGACGGCGAGGAGACCAGCTACTGCTTCAAGGAGAAGTCCCGCGGGGTCCTCCGCGAGTGGTACGCCCACAACCCTTACCCGTCCCCCCGGGAGAAGCGGGAGCTGGCCGAGGCCACTGGCCTCACCACCACCCAGGTCAGCAACTGGTTTAAGAACCGGCGGCAGCGCGATCGAGCCGCGGAGGCCAAGGAAAGGTGGGTGTCGGAGTCAAGCCGGAGTCACTCGGAGGCTTGGCAAAGTTACCTTTTTGGACGACAACGCCCAAAATCCTCCCCAGACAGCAGAGCAGAGCTGTCTGGGGAGGATTCTGGGCGTTGTCATCCGAAAAGGTAACTTTACCAAGCTCCGGCAGAAAAGTAACTGTCTGGGTGGATCTCTGTAAGTCTCTTAGAACCGGAGCAACTTACTGCCCAGTAAAGCACAGAGGGAGCTGCGGGCTCTGATCTATTTATTCGACGGGAACGTATGTATTTATATTTTTTTACGCGCGTTATCCTTACAAAAATTAAAGCCTGGGCTTGACTTCTCCGATTTTCTGCTGAGGGGGTGACTAGGTCTCCTTTAATTGCTTCTCCTCGCCATCGCTATCCTGAACCCATCCAAGGAATCTTTTAGACCGCCGGGATGGAGTCCCCTGACCCCGGGGCGGGGTGGGTGGAGGGACATTTGTGACGCCTAGGTCGACAGGGATAGAGGGCTGGGCTGTTGGATTGCCTGGTTTAAAAACCACCCCTCCCAGGTGAAAAGGGTGCCTTTAGAATTGGATTTAGGCGCTGCGTTAAGTTTAGGCGCGCCCTATTTTTGAGTTTGCGCGGCGTTTAGGGCATATGCGAAGCCGGTATTAGATAGTCCTACCCTCCCAATCCTATGCTAGGTGTGCACCCTGCAGAAGGGTGCCCAGAGGCCCACCAAAGTCTACTTTGCAAGGGTATCCAGGAGTCTGGATGATCATAAAGTCCAAAATCTAATGCATCACAGTGGATAGTGTGGATTTTGGATTGTACTTCTTCCTTCTGAAAGTGAGATTCCTCGCTTGTCTTCCTCGAACCCTGGGCTAAGAGGAAGACCGTCTCTCCCGGACCGTCCCCCACGGACACTCGCTTCCTCGTCTTGCGTGGGAGGGAAATGTCTTCCTTCCAACCAAGGGCTGCGGCCTTTCTCCTGCTGGCATTGTACAGCGCTTAGCGCGCTGCTCCGAAAAAGGTTCCTGCGCGGCCTGGATGGCATTTTAAGAGGGACAGGAGAAGGGGGCCGCCTCTAAAAGACTAGCAAGCCCCACCGAGGTGGGGGGAACCTTTGCCTCACCTCTTTTCCCCGTCAGTTCCCTGGATCCTGGTCTACTGTTTTCCAAAAGTCCTGGTTCTTTCCTCCACAAAGCAGAAACGTGATTGATATTTGGACTTCTTCAACCTGTCCCCTGAAGGCGCTGCCAACCTCACCAAACCCCGCAGATTACCCGGTCTACGTCCCCTGTCGTCTCGAAGCCTGAGGGGAGGAAGACAGGCGCAAAACTGGAGAGGGGGAATAGCCAGAATTCACGCACGATATGTATACGTGTGAATGCAATCCACCACCGCTATCCCCAGTTTATGGTTCCTTCGGGTTTATTGCAGGGTCCAAGCAGCCTCCAGTTCAGTTTGTTGGGTCTCAGTTTGGCATTGTTTGGGAAAAAAAAAAAAGGTAGAGCGAACTCAGGTTGAGTGAGTTTGCAAGCCTTGATTTCTCTTTGGAATAAATAAGCTTTAAAAATATTTGTTGGTTTAAAGCCAACCCAGAAAGCAAAAGAGGAAAGACCTCAACAGAGCTTTCAGTTCAGATTTGGAAATCCAAAGGAAGGCTGCCGAACCTAGGAACTAGATGGCCAGCCAAGTCCCCAAACATGTTTACCGCGACGTAAGAGCCTCGCTCGTTTCGAAGTTACCGGGAGAAAGGCCGGTTGGGTCCCCCCCCCCAAGTGCCACATGGTGTTTATGACTTGAAATCAGCAAAAGGTTAGGCGGCGAGGTCACCTTCTGAGTAGGCCCGGAGGCGCCTTCTGCCTACACGCTACCATCCGATTTCTTTCTTCCTTTTTCCCCCTGATCCTTTGGAAAATAAAATGCTGGGATTCAGATGAACCCGGTCAGCTTCCCTCCAGAGCCTTTTAGGCACCCCCGCTTCTTTCGAAGTAAGACACCTTGAACAGAATGGAACTTAGCTTTGCAGTAAGCCCGTGGATGATTGATCTCTCTCAATGCGCTGGAGGGTGTGAATAATATTTTTTTTAAAAAAAGCGAGGGACAAATCGTTTGTCTTCCTTACAACCTTCGCCATACCCCGGTTAAACGGAAGCACTTGACTTTAAGGCGGTTTACATGTGTTTAGGATTAGGGTGTCAGTCCCCCTGATGGGTCCCAGGCCCACCCCACCCACAGGACTGGGTTCAGCGACGGCCCTAATAAATCATAAGGATGCTGAGAGGGAAAATCATGCCCGATGGAAACCCGAGGGAGCTTGTTTCTCTCCTTTTCCCACTTGGGAGTGGAGTGTTGGCGTGAAATATTATCTATAGGGGGGAATCAGGAGCCAGGGGGGTTGGCGGAGCCTAGCCGGGAAGCTGGATAGAAACGCAGGTCCCCTCTCCGAGGAGCTTACAATCAAAACGGTGGAAGAAAGCAGCAGAAATGGAAGAAGAGGCAGGGTATAGCCTGGGAGAGGGGAATGAAGGCACTGCCCTCCCCGGTAAAAAAAAATAAAATAAAAAAATCTGCCTTCCTCAGGACGTTTTCTTGCCCTCTCCTAATTTCCAGCATCAAGGAGAGTGAGGTATTGAAAACTATTCCAATTTAGAGCTCTTATATTTGCCCTGTTCGCAGATCCTTGGTCCCTTGCCTGCTCCTTTCCTTTTGATACCTGCACTGTCTTTCTAAATGCTCGGCTGAAATTTTGAGTTGCTAGAAATTTGAAGACTGGAGGAAAATTTTACCTGGCAGGTCAGATTTCTGATGGGGAGGCAATGCCCTATTTTTGTCCCCCAGCAAAACTTACCCCTGGGAAGTGGGATGCGGAGGCTCGGAAGGCGGTGACGCAACGAAGCCCGCCGCCCGCCGGGGACGTCAAACCTGGCCATTTCCGTACTACACTGTTATAGTGCTGTTATTCCACTTTCAACATCCTATGGAATCCTGGGGTTTGCAGTTTAAGGAGGGGCTGGCCGGCGGCCCGCCCCTCCCTAAACTGCAAACCCCGGGACTCCATAGGGTGTTGAAAGTGGAATAATAGGATGTTGAAAGTTGAAATTTCCATAGCATGTTGGAAGTGGAATAATAGCGCTATATGCGTGCAATGTGGAAATGCCCTTGGCTGCCGGGGCGTGGTGAGGCGACCCAGAGGTAGCCCCTGCCCTCAAAGAGAAAGCAAACCGAAGCCCGGAAGAGAAAAAAAGAAAAGAAGGGGAAACCGGAGCCCTGGGTGTGAGAGAGAGGCCGGCTGCGTCTCCTCCGCCGCGATCGGGCATCAAGTGACCCCTGTCTGGAAGCACAGTTGTGTGGAAGGAGGGGGGGCGAGGAAGGGATCGCGGGCCTGCAAGTGGATCCCCGCTCTTCCTGGCCATTCCGACCAGATCCTTTAGGGGGGAAAGAGCCGCCTCCTTCTTGCGGCCCCCACCCCGTCCCTCTGCTTTCTTTTGCGGCCTGTGGCAAGAAGACCGGGGGGGTGCGTTGGGATCAAAACTAATTGGAAAAGGCCAGCGGAGACGCTCGGCTTTAGAACTGGATCGCAACCTCTTTCCTTTCCGAGCGGTTTGTGTAGAAGCATCGAAGCAACAAAGCTTGGGTGAGATCGCTTTCCTGAGAGGGAAAGAAAAGCTTCCAGACGATGGATGGTAGGGGTATGGTCTGGCTTTTAAAAAGAGCCTTCGGAACTGCGTAGCAGCCTTGGTCCTCTCGGTTTTTAAGCCGCAAGGAAGGTGGGCCGGTATAGTTCTTCCCCCTCAGTTGTCGTTGTCTAGGATTAGTGCTCGAACCTAGTTCTTTTTCCCATTGCCACCCTGCACACCAACTTGGGAGCTGTGTGGTCTCCTTGCGTGTAACTATATAGGCACAACACCAGACTCCTGAACCAAAAGGTGTCACGTGTGAAGGGTTCCAATGGGGGTGGAATTCTAGGAAGGCTTTTTAAAAAATGGTCTAATTCGGTTATTACAAAGCAATAAACTGTTTCGAGCAGGCAGTGCATTGTTTGGAGAAATCAATCTGCCTTTTTTCCCCGTGGTGGGTGGGATGTTCTCACACATAGGCTGCCATCCTTGTGTCGGTTCCTCCCAACTACAGGAGACCCTATTCCGTTGTCGAATGGTGACTCGACACGTGAGTAAACATCACTGATTCCGTGGGTCTACTTTAGTCGGTGGGCTTTAGGCCACAGAACGCAAGCAGCTTTTGCTTTTACGGGACCATCCAAAGGACGGAACCGAAACTGGGACGCATTTTAAAATAGGATTATATACCCTTTAGCCGAAAGGGCAGCGCTTCCTAGGGCTTGCTTGTTCAGAAGTGAAGTCGCAGCACGTTTAGTGCAAGACAGGCGATCCTGGCATTGGAAGTTTAAAGATTACACCGGATTAACACGCCACGCGCGAAAACGGTCCCAAAACGGGCGCGTGCTTGCTTTTTAAGCCTCCTCGTCCATAACATACAGAGTGCAGAATGGTCTTGGTGATGATGATTTGGCTCTTTTTATTCTTCGGTCTTCCATCGGAAATAGAGGCACAGGCATCAGCTTTCCTCCGTTTTTCCTCGAGGCTATTCCGCCGTAAGCGAAACTGGGAAGCCTTCCGCACTAGACTGTTGTAGCGCTATCTTTCCACTTTCAACATCCTTTGGAATCCTGGGGTTTGCAGTTTAGGGAGGGGCCGGCGGGCCCCTCCCTAAGCTGCAAACCCCAGGATTCCATAGGATGTTGAAAGAGGCATGATAGCGCTGTAACAGTCAAGTGGGGAAAGCGGCGTGGACGTCCACTGGGGGCTGAGACGGCTCCAGGCAGCTGTCTTAAACAGGCCCGGCGCGGCAGCTGCAGAGATGAAGCCATCCTGAAACTATGAAGCGCTCTTGGGAGATCTGGAAAACATTTTTTCGGGCTGGCTGTGCTTCCCGCAACCGACCGGCTGCATTTCCCCTGAGGTCCTAGGGCCCCGATCCACCCAGCTGAAAGTTTATTTAAAGGCCCCTTCTGTCTGGCTTGGGAATAAATCCGCTGATCGGCCGGGGACCGACTTCCGAGGAGACCTAGCATTTCAATCGTACTAATTTCTACAGAGATTCACGTTGGCTCTTCGAAATAAATAGAATTTAGGCGGGGGAAGCAGAGCAGAAGATCCTTAATATATATATAGAGAGAGAGAGAGAGAGCGAGCTTCATTTCCAAACGTGTAGTCGCGTTGGATTGTTTCGTGATTCAAAAATAATTCTGTGCCACTTTAAGGACCATTCATTAGCTGCAATTTATCTAATTAGATAATTGATTAGTTTCACTAACGGTTTCCCTCCTCCTTTTCCCTTCTTTATATCTTTCTGCTTCTGGGGGTTGAATGGAGGATGGTTACAATCCGTTACAGTCTCCCAAGCGCGTTGGAGGTCCAAACAGGCAGATTCCAAATCAAGTTTGTCAGACCAGGCGGGTTTTACGCCTTTCCTGATCTTTATCCCGCTCCGGATTTCTGAATCCGTATTAAATTTAAGCCCCACTGACAAGAGCTGAAGCCTTAAACCTAAATTATAAAATGAGGGACAGAATTTATGCCAGGCTAGGGGTAGCTAGAAACGGTGGCACGGAGGTATAAGAGTGTAGAAGCTTCACCTGTTACTCGGGAGTAAGAGTCACTCAAGTTCACACGAGTTGTCTGAGTGATCAGGAGATGGGCTCTGGGTGAAGCCTCCTGTTGATTTCAAAGGGATTCCTACCACTGTTTTAAACATGGCTTCCAGAAGTTACATCCGGTTCGTTTAAATAGGATTTACAGCATTCCGATGTGCGTTGGGTCTAACCAAGACACTGGCCTGAAAATGCAAACACGATCCATTTCACTTTGATTGGAAATATCCCGCGGTCTTTCTCCAGCAGTTGTACTCCTCCTCCTTACATTCAGACAATTTATCCTTTGAAATTTAGGTCGTGTGGATGAGAGTTTAACGCGTGTCCGCGCTTCCTTTGGCCCAAACGGCCAAGTGCGGATTTAGACTCCAGCATATTAAAAGCATCCCAAAGTTTCCCCTCCTTTTCTGTGGGACTTGAGGATTTCCCCACTACGTACTTCCAGGGGAGCTGCTCCGGAGAAGACTTTCCTTGCTGATAGCACCCCAAGAGGATGCAATTCTGTTTACAATTGCTCGGAGTAAGCCTCGGTCTTCTCACATTGCTTCGATTATGCTCATTTATCCAAACCGACAACTGAGTTTTTAAAGAAAAGATGCATTTATTTAAAAAAATCAAGCATGTTCTGGTTGGTTCACAGGCTGGTCTGGAAATCTGGGCCTTATAAAAACACATACTTTTGGCATATTATAATATACTTTTTCACAGGCCTGAATCAAGGCTGAGTCTTAAAATAGATCCGTCGAAACTGGCAGGGACTTGCTGAGCACTAGTTTCAGATCCATGGATTTCAGTTGGTGCGATCTAATTATTGCCAAATCTGGATTCACCCCGTAGCGATACCGTTGGTAGAGCGATTGAGACCACTTCCTCAGTTTTTCTGGATTAAGGAGGTCCTGTTGAATTACTGTCTGATCATGGCGAAGTACCTTTTTGGTCTCTATATCCGCTATGACTAGCATCCAAGAGGGGCAGGCGTCTGGTCCAAGACTCACCAACATATGTGGATGGGAGAACTAGAAATAATCTAAATATCTAGGGGCCTTTCACACAACAAAGTTATGGCGCTATAATTCCGTTTTAACTGTTATGACTGTATCCTGTGGACTCCTGTGTTTTGTAGTCTGACCAGACGCTAGAACTCTCTGGCTGAGAATTCTAAGTATTTCTCCCCAAACTGCAAATTATAGGCCATTTCCGCACTAGACTGTTATAGCGCTATCATTCCACTTTCAACATTCTATGAAGGGGCCGGCCCTCTCTAAACTGCAAACCCCAGGATTCCATAGCATGTTGAAAGTGGAATGATAGCGCTATAACAGTCTAGTGCAGAAATGGCCTTAGGATGTCAGAGAATACTGTCACAGTAGTTAGGTAAAGTGGAATCATACCGCTACAATTGTGTTCGGCGGAACCCCACTCCCTTAAATGCTAGTTAGTCCGTGATGCTTACTTTTGAGTAAAAGTATCTCGCATATTCTGGTTTAGTCTGTAGAGAAGGTACCTTCTAAAAAGAGGAGGAAAAGTTTGACTCTTTGGCCTCAGTCCACCAAGATCGGAGAGGAGGAACATTCTCCGTTGTTGAGTCTACTGTTCATCCTTTGGAAGTAAATCCAATTTGTAAGTGGAGAAGAGATTTCTTCCAAGGGAGAAAAGTATTTTGGGAGGCAAGGCACTTTATTGTGCTCCATGTGGGTTAATCCAAATTTTGCAACTTTGACTCTCACCAACTGTTAGTGTTTTACTCCTCTCAAAACCCACCTTGGATCCCTTCCCGGGAGAAAAGCAGGGTATAAATCCAATAAATAAATAACGTTCACCAAATTTAGGGCACGATTCAGGTAAATTAAAAACAAGCAAACAAATACTTTTTCTTTTTAATCTTAGGAGAAGATGCTTATCTCTGCAGATAGTTTCCGAAATACCTTGGGTTGCAATCTTGGGCTCACTTACGTGGGAGTAACTTCCACCGTTCTTAGTGGGGCTTACTCCTAAGTAGGCAGATATCAGCTTGCCCTGCTACATACTTTGCCTGGAACTTTAAAATAGATTCTAATGTATTTTTTCCTTGGGATCTGCCAGGGGTGGTATGTTAGCCTGCGATCTTTTTTTTTTCCCCCTTTTAAATAGAAATTTAGACTCCCCCCTCCGAAACCAAATTGACTTATTCTTGCCTTTTTTTCCTCGCGTGGGTTGTTGTGACTCCCAAAGGAAGTGGCAAGAACGAAGGCAGAAAGAAAGGTCTCCCTCCTTGCCCTGGAATTTGCTTCCATGAAAGAGGCGAAAGATCCGAGCGCGCGGGTTTTACGCAGACCGAAGGCTGATGTTCCAGCGGATCCGTAGAATGAGTCCGCGTCTGCCTTTGTCCTACGGGTGGCTCGGTGGGGGATCATACTGAGATTTCCTTTGCAGCCTCACCTGCATTGTCCCAAGCCCTGAGGCCAGGATCATTTGCAGCCTACTTTTGCCCTCGTTTACTCGCAAGGAAATGCTGCTGACTTTAATGGGACTTGCTGTCTAGGGAATTGGTCTTAGCATCCCGTCCTTCGTAGGTCTAGTATTTCTGGACAGTTCTATGTAACCGAAGTTCTCTTATTTCTTCCACTGTTAGAGGTGATCAAGAGAATACAGCCTCAGGTTGGGAAGTATCTGAACATAGGGGCTTAATTATGAATTTTAAAAAGGGACAAGAGCCTTATTTCTGCACTAGACTGTTATAGCGCGATTCGTCCACTTTCAACAGCCTATGGAATCCTGGGGTCTGCAGTTTAGGGAGGGGCCGGCCGGCCCCTCCCTAAACTGCAGACCCCAGGATTCCATAGGCTGTTGAAAGTGGACGAATCGCGCTATGACAGTCTAGTGCGGAAATGGCCCCAGTCTAGCCCTCAGCCCACTTCTCCCCGCTGCTTTTCAGGCTTCCCAAAGGCTCATTTGTTTTCCTCTCTCTCCTCCTTCCAACCCGCAGAGAGAACACGGAGAACAACGCCGCCCCCACCAACAAACAGAACCAGCTGTCCCCCCTGGACGGGGCCAAGCCGCTGCTGTCCAGCTCGGAAGAGGAGTTTTCGCCCCCGCAGAGCCCGGATCAGAACTCCATCCTCCTGCTCCAGGGCAACCTGAGCCACGCGCGGAGCTCCAGCTTTTCCTTGACCGGCTTAAGCGCCTCGCAGGCGGCGCACGGGCTCCAGGCGCACCAGCACCAGCTCCAGGACTCGCTCCTCGGCCCCCTCACATCCAGCCTGGTGGACCTGGGCTCATAATGTCTGGACGGGCTGCCCCTGGAGAGGCGGCAGGGGCAGGGAGGGGCGGCTTCTCCCCCAGGTGGCTTGTACATAAGGGGACAGGAACATGGCAGGTTTTTCTTCTTTTTTCCTTTTGCTTTACCTGGCGATTCTTAAAGGACTTTGGAAACTACAGGCAACAAACTCTTTTGAATCCACCCTTCCAGGTCTCTCTTGATCCAGTACAATTTCCAGCAACCCCCCGCCCCGGGACGGAAATCTCTTTTGAAACAATCCCTCTGTTTCTAGATCCAGGCGCTCTCCCCTCGACTTTACTGAGATCTTAGCTGTAGGTAGCCACACTGCACAACAAAAGTGGTTTGAGATCACTTTAACTGTTATGGCTGCAGCCTCTGGAATCCTAGGATTTTTTGGCTAGAGAGTTCTACTTTCTCTTCTCAGCTCCAGCGCTAGAACTGCTGGAGAATTCTAAAACTACAGATCCCAGGATTCCCTCGGAAGGAGCCATGACAGTTAAAGTGGTATCAAGCTGCTATAAATGTGCAGTGTGGATACAAAGAAGACAATTAATACCCATCTACAGGTATACTTATGGGGCACACTCTCTCACTTGCTCTTCCTCCTTTCCCCCCACTTATATACCTTCCAGTTCAGCTTACTGAGCTCTTATCAGACAGACTTACAAATAATTTTTTATTTTATTTTAATTTTTAGTGGTGGCACACCAGCCCAAGTGAAACACTTGAGTCTCATGGATTACAACAGGGGAAATAAAGGCAGGGGACTTGAGAATGCTTAGCTTGGGCTGGATGCTGCCTGTTCCCTTTCTTGTAGAGGAGAAATAAAAAAATAAAGAATGGAAAAAAGTATTTTATAGAAGGATCCTAAGCATTCTTACTCAGAAGTCAGTCCCACCAGAAAGTCTATGGGACAAAGTGAACAATTCTATGCATGTTTGTTCAGAAGGGAGTTGGATGGAACTGACTTCCAAGTCTGCATAGTGTTTCAGCTTTACACTTGAGTAAGCCTGCTTAGGAGGGTATTTTTTAATAGTTGGTGGTGGGCTTGTGGTTCTGATTTGAATTCTTACGGGTGGGGGGGTTGGTAGGGAGGGGGTAATGCACCAAAAACTTGTATTTTGAATGGGAGATCTGAAGAAGGCAAATTAAGTTTACATTTTTTGTTTTGGTTCTTGGGGGTGGGGGTCAGGTTTAGCATTCTGAAAGAATTTTGAAGTAGCTTAAGAAATAAGAATGGGGCAGTATTAGCTGAAGAATGTAAGTGCCTATGTCTTAATGCAGGTGTGTGAGGCCTTTATGTTAGAGCAAATCTGAAATGTGACCATTCATTCATGTCATTTTTATGTTTGTGGTGGATTTAGGAAATGAATCCTTGTGACTCTTTTTTTTAAAAAGAAAAAAAAAGAAAACAACCCCAGAAAAGTAGGATCAAGTTACCCAGGTCATCTACCCATGAGCCACTCTCTTTTTATAGGTTTTCTCTGTGTCTGTCTCTTATCTTTTCCCCATAGTTTGGCTTGCAAAAAAACAATAGGCAGAAAATCAAAGAAACTGGCAATTTGATTTTTGTTACCCATAGAAGCATGTACTTTCCTTTCCAGGTTTCTTGTACCCAGGGAAGTCTAAATTAAAGAATATTGAGAAGACTCAGGCTTTCTTCTTTTGTAAAAATTATAGACGGAAAATGGGAAGATTGTGTTCTCTCTTCCATTCCCTGCCTCAAATAATTCTTATGGCCAGAAAGTTACTAAGTTGGGATTTCACGTCTTTGTACTTCAAAATAATCTCTTCAACCTTTTAATGAGGGCTGTCTATTGCAGAGGTGTTAAGATACCCCATTAGTAAATTGCTGTGCTTAATGGGACCTCAATATAGGAAGAGATAAGTCATCAGCAGGATTCTGCCCCAAGGTTTGGAATTACTGCCCCAAATGATAAACTACAAACAACTCTTTATAACTAGTTAAATCCAAAATCTAGTTAGTTACAAATAGTTACTTGTAATTTAGGGCAATAACGAAGTTACATGAGGCCTGTAATACAAGGGAGGATAGTTTAACTTCTTTTTCAATGCAGTTTTTAATTAGTTGTATAAGTAGAGGTTATGGGTCTCACCTTGGTATGTTTGTTTCCTCTCAAACTAGGACTTTGTAGCAGTCTTTCCTTCTTTTTTTAACCATTTAAAAAGGTAATTACAGGAATTACTTTGAAATAATGTCAAAGGAAGAAATGCTATTTTAAAAAATGCAACCATATTAGGGGTTGCCAGGGTAGAAATTCTTCTGCACAAACATTAGAGGTACAGGAAGTGTCTCCAGTCTGGCAAATTTTAACTCTATCTGTAACTACTTTTCTGTTCCCCATGATGGTAACTGTCACCAACTGCTTTTTTAAAAAGTAAGTTTCTAATTGGGAGGGGCGTTTTGAAACCCTTTCAAATGACCTCCTAACCAAATTGAGCCCCTCTTTAAAAGTTCTCTTTGCTGATGCTTTGTTTTGCAAGCATGCATCCGTAGAGAGAATAAGCATTACGCGTGAAAACTGGAGGTAAAGTCCGTCGAGTTTAACTCGTTGAAGTTTCCACTGAGGCTCATCTGGAGAGAGAAAAAGGCCATCGTAAATGATACTCGTTAGAGCCAACGGACCATTTATGGAGGAATTTAACCGCAACTCCTCATAGGAATTACACTTTAGTAAATGTGTTTTGAGTTGCGCTTTATTCAACCGCTGCTGTTCAGACCGGCTTAGAAATGAAGCTGCAACGCAGCCATTTCCTCGCTAGACTGTTATAGTGCTGTTATTCCACTTTCAACATCCCTAAACTGCAAACCCCAGGATTCCATAGGATGTTGAAAGTGGAATAATAGTACTATAACAGTCTAGTGCGGAAATGGCTTCACCCTTACCTTGGCGATTTAAAAAAGAAAGCCAGCAAAACAGCATATTCCCAAAAAAAGCGGGCATTGATTGCGGCTGGAAGTCTCCCTGAATTTAATGGAAATTGATCTGAAGGAGAGACTGCAGCCTTAAAAGGGGCTTTAGCTTTGCAGCCAGACGTCGGTGGGATCCCGGGAGAGTGGCAGCTGCTCCAAAGCCGCATGGCCAGCCCGTGGGAAATGAATGGGAAGTTGCACATCAACGTTTTCGCACTGGGACGTTTTGGAGGAGATTTTCTTGACGGATTGGGGTCCAAGGGATTTCGCGGCAGGGGGAGGGAGAAGAAAGCAAGCAAGGAACAGAAGGCTGCAAGGGTTTCTCAGGAGTAAATATCATTGAGTGCAGGAGGATGTGTTTCAGGAAGGAAACGCATTTACATCTCCGTCCCTTCTTAGAATGTAGGACGGATTCTTACTCCGTGAAAACTGAAGGTGCTGTTTTTTCACAGGCAGTTCAGCTGCCCTGATATTAACAACTTTCTTTCTTTTTTTAAATGTGAAAGGTCTTCTGCTCTCTGTCCCCATCATTTAAAATAGCACGGTTGTTTGCTTTTGAAGCAGGTGGAGAGGAAGGGCAGCCAAGTCATCCTGAGCCCGTTTAGGAGGTCCAGTGCAACTAAGAAGAAAAAAAAAATCTCAGCCTTAACCACTCAAGTCGTTAAGCGTTGTAAATGTCCCTCCTTTGTGTTTTATTTTGGTTTCCTCTTTTCCACGCTTACTTGCACAGTTTTTTTTCCTCTGTAAAGATGAGGTCCAACTCCGAAGTCCTTGGACCTGCTCCTGGCGTCCCCGTTAAAGCTTTTCCCAGGGCGTCGTAGAAAAGCGATTGCCACTGGTTTTCTTTTCCCACATTCAAAGGGTTCATGAGTGGGACCTTTCCAGTTTCACACCATTCTGAAATTCACACTGTGTTGGAAGTGATTTCTTTCTTTCTGTTCCAAAAAGGAGGAAGTCAATACAGATATAAGAAAACACATCAATTTCCTATTAATTTTTAAAATACTGTCCACCACGAGAAAATATCTCATTTAAAAAGAGGAAGAAAAAGGACCCTGGAACGCTTACCAAAGCTTTATACAAATGGTTAAAAATGCAACCGATTTGGAATTGCATATACTCTGTGTGTGTGTGTGCGTGTGTGTGTGTGTACATATATGGTGTGTGTTAAAAAAATTGATCTCCAATTGCCAAAGATATATATTTGAAATTTTAATTGTTTTTATTTTTGCGGGGGGTTGCTGTAACTTGCAGAAGCAATTGAAACAGGGGTGAGGAAGAAACAGCCCGCTGATTAAATTTCCTCACCTTTCCCAGGGAAGCTGCTGTGCCTTCCAGGTCCCTCTTCTCCCTCCCATCTGCACCTCACCCCAATTTTATTCCCCTCCTCCGGTCCTGGGCCGACTTAGTTTTCGCTGGAAGTTAATGACCCCCATCTCCCCTGTTAGTGTTTTGCATCATTAAGTGCCTGTTTATCTAAGTCCCGTCCCTGTTTACCCTCCGGATTTGGGGCTACAGAAAGGCGACTCTCTCCGCGGGGGCGGGGTGGGGCTGGGCGAGTGGGAAGGAAAAGATGGCGACCTAATCTTGGCCATTCTGCGGATGTATTTATTTTTAAATCACCCAAAGAGAGCGTTCAGTGACCCACAGCTGGCAGCTAGCTACAGAAAACAGTGAGAAACAGTCATTCCCAAAGCGCTGGAAGCCGGCGGCGGTGGTGGAATGAGGGAGTGGGCGCCGGGGGAATTGGTTCCAGTGTAGACACAACCCTGCCGGTGTTCATACCCTCCAACATTTCTAGGACATTGTGTGGCCAGGCAAAGTCACCGAGTTTTCAAGGTGGCAAACGTCATTAAGAAGGAAGAAGAAGCGAGTTAGGACAGGTTGCCGCTGATTGCTTTTGCCTGAGCTGCTGGGAAGGCAGGGCCTTTTCTGCACTAGACGGTTATAGTGCTCTTATTCCACTTTCAACTTCCTATGGAATCCTGGGGTTTGCAGTTTAGGGAGGGGCTGGAGGGCTCCTCCCTAAACTGCCAACCCCAGGATTCCATAGGATGTTGAAAGTGGAATAGAGCACTATAACCATCTAGTGCAGAAATGGCTAAGACTCCCCCTTCAGGTCCTTTTCCCCCTGCTGAATGAATGGAGCGCAAACTACTTCTGTACTTTGGACTGGGTCTGCAGCAACGAAAGTAAACTGAAGACAAAGGGGAGAAGCCGGAGGAAAGAGAGAAACCGGGACATCCTGAATCAAGCCATAGAAGAGACGCAAACAAAGGCAGGTGCCCTATAGAGATTTTCTTTCTTGCCCACTCCTTGCAGGAGAAGGCATAGACCATTTCTGCACTGCACTGTTATAGTGCTATTATTCTCCTTTCAACATCCTGTGGAATTCTGGGGTTTGTTGTTTCCTGAGGCCAAAGAGCTCTCTGGCTGAGAGTTCTAAAGGCCCCTCCCGAAACTGCAAACCCCAGCATTCCACAGGCTGTTGAAAGTGGAACAATAGCACTACAACAGGGCAGCGCGGAAATGGCCATAAGACCCAGATCGTTCTCATTTCATTTTCAGGGCTAGTCCGCACGGCGGAGGAGGAGGGGGTCGGTTTTGCGGGTGAGGAGGGGCATTTCAGCATTTAAGCACCACCATCAGAATTCGATCCCGGTTGCCTTCGGAGGAGTGGACGCTGCTGGACATTTGGCTACTGGCCAGAAACATTTCCTCCTCTTTACTTACCCTACAGTTCCTTTATTTACATATTTTTCGTCAGGGATGAGAATTATTCTCGTTTCCCAAACGGAGTGAGGTGGGGAGAAATGGACCCAGATTAAAGAATAATCGGTAGAAATTTCTGCGGGTAGTTTCCTCCCCTTTCTTTGCAAAGGGCCAATGGAAACCAGAGTGGGTGATGGCAGATAATCAGTTGAAGGTATGAACAAAGCAGATTCAGCAAACGTCTGTAGGTAAGTACTTTTTCTGTGCTGAGAACACTGTTTCTTGCGTGGAAAATGCTGCAGTTGCAGACTTACTCTGCGTAGCACAACCCCTTAGGATACAGATATGGAAGGAACAGGTGGTTAGAGCAACATAGAAGGGGCAGAGTACATTTCTAGATATGAATTCTGTGTCCCATATTGATGGCAAAATGCAATGTATTTTTTAAAAAATTGGGTTTTGCCAAAAACAATTGATGGTGTCAGAATAACTTTTCAGCTGGAGGTGCTGAAGACTGAAGGGTGTGCAAAAACACCCTTTGCCCAGCTCTGACATGCTCAAACAATAATGAACTGATGCACTTGCATATGTGAAAATGGACTTTTAGTCAGGTAAGTAAAGGAGTCCAGCAATGGAGAAGCATATGCTTTATTGAGAAGAATTTGCTCCATGCCTTTCTCGTATCCTGGGACCCAAGGCAGTGTACAGCATCAGTTAAATAACATACAGCTGAAACAATTTAGAACACAAAAATTTAAACAATAAACAATCCTGATAGACACACTAATTGACAACTGTTTAAAATAATTAAAGCTCAGCTTTAAGGATAAAAGCACAGTATTCTCCATAAAAGACCCTTCTACAATGGTTGGTCAATGACTCAAAACCCCCTAAATAAATAGTCCTTGCCTGTTGGCGAAAAGAGAACAGTGAAGAAGCCATGGGTGGGCTGCTGTGGCCTGCTGTGGCTGCTTCCACAGCTTGGGAGCAGCCACTCTGAAAGTCCTTTCACTTATCCTTGCCAAATATGCCTGGGATGGTGGAGGGAGGCAAGAGAAACCCCTCCCCCAAGGATATTAAAACTTATGCAGCTCAAAAACGCAGAGTCTCTGGGCCTTTCCACACGACATTGTTATAGTGCTATTATTCCACTTTCAACCTCCTGTGGAATTCTGGGGTTTGTAGTTTACTGAGACCAAAGAGCTCTCTGGCTGAGAATTCTGAAGGCCCCTCCCTAAACTGCAAACCCCAGGATTCCATAGGATATTGTGGAAAGTGGATTCCATAGGATTCCATAGGATATTGTGGAAAGTGGATTCCGTAGGATATTGAAAGGGGAACTCGGTGGCAGAGGGCCTTTCCACACCATGCTGTTATACAGTGTAGTGTGAGAAGGCCCTGTGCCTCTGGGTTATTGTGGTTCACTGATGCTTCTTGTGAAAGAAGGAGCTGGGCAAACCTGGGTGAAAGCAGCCAACCACAGCTCAGGGGATGTTGTGATGGAAGCGGGGGCTGAGAGGATGAAAACTGAGGCTTATCTCTGTCAGAAGGCAGATAGGGAAAAGCTGGCACAGAGATAGGGGGCAGATTTCAGAAGGGGACGAACAGATGGAGTAGAGAAAAAGTCAGATGGAAGAAAGGACTGGTAAATGATTTAGTAGTTCAAGAGTTAAGTGTATTATCTTCTTGTGTCTTAATAAACGTCCACTTGTTTGTTTTTACCACTGTTTCCATCCGTTCATATTCAGTTTAGTGGAGAAGCTGGTCACGCTTACTACAGCAAACCCACCCAAAGAACACAGCACCTGGACCACAATAGGGGGTTACCTTAAGGCTCAAATATCCAATCCAGGAAAGAACTGAGAGAGGAAAGGGCAAGATGAGTGACAGGAAGCCAAGGTTGGAAGTACAGGTCCAGCTTGGCTAGGAGATTCATCATATTTATCCTTCCACAACATCCTGAAGTCCCAGACCCAACTGTTAGACCCAGCTAGACCCACTGAATTAATGAGAGCTCAGTAAATCACTGCGTATGTAAATTCCATCAGTGCAATGGGCTTACTCGAGTTGGTGTCCAACAATTGGATTTAGGTCACAGACCTTGGGAAAGTTATATTTTTGGATGAGAATTTCCTGCACAGTCCAGCCAATGCAGTGATTGGCCACACTGGCCAGGGGATTTTGGTAGCTACTGTCCAAAAAGTAACTTCCCCAAACCCTGTCCTAGAGGGGCTGGACACCTTTTCAGCAGAGAGGACAAAAGTCCACATTCCCCACCCCGACTCCAACATACATTTCAGGACATTGTACAGTGATTAATAACTCTCTGATTGGCAACAACTGATGAATCAGTCCAACAGGCCAACTCCTTTGACCACAGTAAGAATCCAAGACCATTCAGTCATTGAGAAACTGCCCTCCTTACTTAAGCATGGCTTATCTTGAACATTTAATCAAGTGTTAACCTCAGATAACAAAACAGACTTTTCCTGGGCATCACTTCTTTTATAGAAACTTTGGTACCAGAAGTAGAAATACTGTATTTGCTGGTATATAAGAGTCACTTTTTTTTCCTGAAAAATATTGTTTGAAAATGGGGTGTGTCTTATATGCCGGCAAATAGTATTTGCCAGTGTATAAATGGGGTGTGTCTTATATACAGGTGCATTTTATATGCCGGCAAATATGGGTAACATGGAAAAAATAGGGATAGGTTCCTACACCACACAAAAAGAAGAGTGGTTCACCACGTTCCAGCAAACATTTTATCCAAAACTAACAATATGCCCAGGTGAAATGAATCAACCAGGTCAGGTAAAACTTGCAGAAGTAAACAAAAACATTCAGAGCCTTTTAGAGAGAACTTGAAAGCTTCTTCCAAAATGCATCCAGGGATGATTTTTTTCCCCTTCCAACAGCCTCCATTTTTCTTATGAGTTCCATTTTGGTGGCGAAACTTACAGATCCATGCTTTTTCAACATGCTAGAGTAGCTGATGTGACAGGTTGATTTGCTTTCCTCTTTTCTTCCTCTTTTGCTCTCCACAGACCTTCAGGAAATGATTCTGGAGACAGCTGCTATTTACCTGGCCTGTTGCAGGTGAGCATGCACAGCTACAGTAGGATTACCTAGAGTAGAATTCCATTCTCTCCCAGGTCAATCTTTGTTGCATTGTTTATTGCAGGCATGCTTCTGCAGTTCAGCACTTTCTCCAAGCCTCCTTCACCATCCTTCCAGTTCTAGTGCTGCAGAAAACTTCCAGCGAGACAGAAGACAAGAAAAGGGGATTGATGGGTCTGGGCTCCTGTATAATGACTTTGTGAAAAGGAGCTTTCTTGTTGGAGGCTTTGTTAACTAAGGTATGCTTGCAAATATCTTTCTCCTTAACTCCAAGAAGGGGCACTTTGACTGCCACTTCACCGTAAACTTGGTCAGTTTCTCATAATCTAAGGCCATTTCTGCACTTCACTGTTATCGTGCTGTTATTCCACTTTCAACCTCCTATGGAATTCTGGGGTTTGTAGTTTACTGAAGCCAAATTGCTCTCTGGCTGAGAATTCTGAATGCCTCCACACCCACCAAACTGCAAACCCCAGAATTCCACAGGATGTTGAAAATGGAATAATATAGCACTATAACAGTGTAGTGCAGAAATGGCTTAACAGTCCCTTCTCTGTTATTTTCAGGGGGTGGGAGGAGACAAACTGTCCTAAACGTCAGCCCAGGTTTCTTTTCTTTTCATTTTTTTTTTGGTGGGGCAGCAATATTTTCTTCTAAGTACCAAAGCCTAGAAGCTCATCTTTTGCCATTTGGGGACCTTAAAAGGGTGTCAGATGATAACTCCCATCAACCACAACAAAGGCAGTGGCTAATGGGAGTTATGGCTTGACATCTACAAATGGTCCAGGATTTGGGAAAGCTAGATCTGTGCAGTTCCACCTCCTATTTCAAACAAATGCTTCAGTTAGAATTCTAGCACATCTAGTTTATCATTGTCCTCTTCCTGATGATCTCAATTTTTACATGCATGGTGCTTTTATCTCTCCTTATACTGTTGCTGAGATTTGATTAGAATCAAGATTAGTCACAAATCATCTTCAGAACATATTTTGAATGTGCTGGATGAGTCTTGCTATATTTTGCTCTTTTTCCAAGTTGTTCTGGGAAGTGTTGACCTATTTTCATTTTGGATTACTTGGAAGTAAAATTAAAGGAGTACAGTTGGCCCTACATACCCATGGATTCTGTATCCATGGATTCAACCAACCACAGTTTAAAAATACTAAATAAAATAAATCCAAAAGGTGAACTTTGATTCTACAACTTTATACAAGGGCCAACATTTTACTACACAATGGTGCATAATGGGACTTGAGCATCCATGAATTTTGGTATTCACGGGAGTCCTGGAACCACGGGCCCTAGCAGATACCAAGGGCCACTGTAGGTCTGAGCACATACATCTTTCCTTAACTGATGGCCCCACAGGTCTTGACACACGTGGGCCATTTCTGCACCGCACTGTTATAGTGCTATTGTTCCGCTTTCCACTTCCTGTGGAATTCTGGGGTTTGTGGTCTCCTGAGGCCAAAGAGCTCTCTGGCTGAGAATTCTAAATGCCCCTCCCTAAACTGCAAACCCCAGACTCCTTAGGATATTGAAAGTGGAACAAGAGCGCTATAACAGTGTAATGCAGAAATGGCCATGGTCTAGAGTCTTGTAGCTCTTAGATACAATTTTACTCTGACTCATTAAGGATCTAATAAGTTTACCAGTTCTGAATGCACTTTGGAGGAGACAACCCAGATACAAACATTTATGTGCCGATATCCATCTCCAGTGTCTACTAGGGAAAAAGTTGGCAACTGTGTTAAAGGCAATTGGGGTTTCAAAAGAGCACAAAGAACACTGCCTAGAACAGTGGTTCTCAACCTGTGGGTCCCCAGATGTTTGTGGACTTCAGCTCCCAGAAGCCCCAGCCACTATGATCAATGCTCAGGGCTTCTGGGAGCTGAAGTCCAAAAACATCTGGGGACCCACAGGTTGAGAACCACTGGCCTAGAAGATATGTTGAAAATCCTACGGCTGGAATCTTAGTGCATTTAACTAATGCGTTCATCCCACGGAGTCCTATGGTATATGTATGTATGTGATTTCAAGTCACCTGTCAAATTATGGAGACCCCATGAATTTCATTGTGTTTTCTCAGGCAAAGAATACTCAAAAGTGGTTTTGCCAGTTCCTTCTTCTGAAATATAACCTACAGCATGTGGTATTCACTGGCAGTCTTCCACCCAAATACTAACCAGATTGACCTTCCTTAGCTTGGGATCTGCTGTCTTTAGAGTATTTAGGCTCTGCGGTATGCACTTTCTAATTAATATTTTAGGATCACAGCCTTGCACTCAAATCACATACATGGTTGCTCTAACATTTCAATATGCTTTACTGCAAATGAATCTGGAAAGTCTTATTGCCATACAGGGCAATCCTTTCTCAGAAACATGTCCCACCAAAGGCACACTGAGCTCTGCCCCCAGGTAAGTGTGCCTAGGAACACAGCCTCAATCTCATAAGCGATCTGGACAGCTAATTCTGGATTTTCCAGTTGCCCAGCTATATGAGTCCAAAAAATGGAAGAGCTTGGAAAAGGTTCTAGGAGGTATAATTCAAAATAAAGTTTTCCAAGCTATCTTACCTACAGTGGTGATAGGTGGGTTCTATGTCAGTGCAGTGGTGAATTCGCTCCAGAGTTTACTCCAAACTTGAGAGGAGCTATTTATGGTGACAGATCACCAACATAGAGTCACTGCCCAACAACAACCACATTAACAAGAGTAACAACAACACAGCACAATTGCAAAAAGCAATGCTGCTTGGAACCTGCCACATTATTCAACAATACCTGACTGATTTCTACATTCTTGGACAGAATCAGTATCATTGACAGTTCAGAACTCCAGCAGGTAAACCATCGTAGATTGTAAAACCAATAATATCAATATCATCATCATCTTTATACATATCCTATCTTTTCCCCCAAAGTGGGATTCAAAGCAAGTTACAAATTGGAACAAATATAATACTGCTTTAAAAAAAAGGCAAAAAATTGACATTAAATTAGAAATAAACTCTTCACGACACTAACACTATTTGAAACATAAAATTAGAAAGAAGAAAAGCTGTTAAAAACAGTACAAACAGCATACTTTTAAAAGCTCTTTTTCTCAGATAAAAGGCAGGATGGCCGCCTGTCAGCTACACTTTTGCCATTTCTGCACTCCCCATTATAGCACGATGATTCCACTTTCAACATCCTCTGGAATCCTGGGGTTTGCAGTTTCAGGAGGGGCTGCAAACTCCAAGTCTATGATTCAAAACCTTCAGTTCTAAAAGGCTGTTGGAAGAGCTCCTTTGAAGTTCATACTAAAGTTCAGGCTAAAACCCAAAGCAAATTCACCATCCAGGGCTACAGAAGCCACAAGCTGCCACTGGTTCCCTGTTCAGTCTGTAGGCCCCCTCAGGCCGTTTCCGCATGGGGTTGCAGTTGTGCTATGGGAACGGGATGGCAGCAGTCAGCAGGTTGTCGTGGTCCTGCTGCCATCCCGTCCCCATGCATTACGATCACAGGATATTTGCTTAATGGATTAAATCCATTAAGTGCCCCGTGATCACACAACGCTCCCATACTTACCTGCCATGCTTAAAGGCAGGAAGTGTGATGGAGGTGCTTCGTTCCCCAGCACAGCATGGGAAAGAGCCCGGCTGCACTGCAGAAGGCAGATGTGTGTCACTCACACTCTCTTCTGCAGGGAGCCAGTGGGATATGGAGGGAAACATTCCTGTCGTGCCTCCTTCCCAGCAAAGGCACTGCCAGGATTGCAATGGGACAATGCGAGGGAGTGTTGTTGCACAGAAATGGTGTAAGTCTCCTCCCATTACAGTTGTCTGGCCTGCAATAAGCCTGGAGTCGCTGCAAGAGAAGGAAAGAGAGATTTGAATCCATATAGCTGAGTGGTTGGGGGTGCAATTTAGCTTAGGCAAAGGCTCACTTTGGGATTTATTCAGCTTTTGGGATAGAAATGCCAAGATCCTGCATGGAGTCAGTAGCATCAATCTCTACATGTGTTATTATGCATTAATTGTGCTACGTGCCCCTTGTGTTGAATGGCATTGCTGCACAGCTAATCCAAGACTGCAAATGTTCAACTGAATATGCAATGAAACGTGCCGCGCACATCCATGTACAATGTATGCCCACGCACAATAATACCTATCGATGTGCAGTGGCACCAACTATTTCCCAGTGGCTCTCTCTCAAGCTTTGACACTTCTCCCTAGGGCAGCTAGGATGTCTCCCTCCCACTTCCTATCTTTCCACCAGTGAACAAAAACTTTCTTAACCAAACAGCTTTTTAGGAATTAACTGAAAATGGCTCTTAATGACCTGATGATTTTTATAGTCTCAATGAATTATAAATGGTTTGAATATTATAGTTTTTTGTTTTTCAAAATAATTTTAACATATGTATTGCTGACATTATTGTATGTTTTTAATCTGCTTTGATGTTCATATGCTGTAAGCTGCCTTGAATTCCGATATTAGGGGGAAAGGCAGGCTTTCTTGTGGTTATTTGCTGTCTAGGGAGGGGAATGTACCCCCCCTTTCTGCAATTGCCCACAGTTGAACTGCTGCCTTGGGAAACCCAGGTTCAAATCTCCACAGAGCCATGAAAGTCATGGGTGGTGGAGATGGCCTTGGGACATTCATATACTATAACCATTTTTTTTGGAGGGGCTTATTACGCATGCCTAAGTTCCCCTACGGAAAGAGGTGAACTTTTTTGCCCGATGCAGAATCATATTCAGTTAAAGGCTGCGGTGCCATCTCAAAGGGATGCCCTTGGAGCCTGAATACCCATTACACATGGGCACACCTAGGGTTGTAAACTCATTTGCACATTTGGTGCCTCACTCCAGTCACGTGACATTGCCATTCAGCATAAGGGTTGAGTTGAACCAGGAAACCATGCCCTGTGAGGAGCAGCTTAGGAAGCTGGGTGTGTTTAGCCTGGAGAAGAGAAGGTTAAGAGGGGACATGACAGCCAAGTTTAAAAATTTGAAGGGATGTCATATGAAGATGATGGAACAAGCTTGTTTTCTGCTGCTCCAGAGACTAGGACATGGAGCAATGGCTTCAAACTACAGGAAAAGAGATTCCACCTAAACATCAGGAAGAAGTTCCTGATGGTAACAGCAGTTCAATAGTGGAATATGCTGCCTTGGAGTGAGGTGGAGTCTCTTTCTTTGGAGGTTTTTAAACGGAGGCTGGATGGCCATCTGTTGGGAGTGCTTTGATTGTGTATTGCTGCATGGCAGGGGGTTGGACTGGATGGACGCTGTCTCTTCCAGCTCTATAGTTCTATAACATATAACTCTGCATGTGGAGAGTGCATGTGCACACAAGTCCAGTATAGGATTTTGGCCATCCTGTCTGTTTCTCTCTCTCTCTTATCCTGCTGTGAGGATAAAGTAGAGGAGGAGGGGAACCCTTTACGCTACCTTGAGCATTCTCAAATGAAATGTCAGTATAACTCATAATGTGACAGCTCCTTCATAGAGGAAGCCCCCACCTTTTGATGCCTAGTTATCTGATGACTCTCTCTTTTGATGCTTCCAAATTAAGGGCAAGTTTCATAAATGGGCGGGAGTTCTGCTCTTTCATCAATTCTTCTTGTCCACAGAGGCTTGTTTGGGACTGTTTGCACATGTGTACTGCTTGCAAAACAAGCTGAGATGGGGAAAAAGGTGCTAAGCTAGCATTGCAAGCAGCACACACATGTCAGTCCCAAACGAGCCTCTGTAAGTCCTTCATGCTCCTTACAGTACAGTACACGGGTTCTTTCTTTTCCAACCAGTTCTGTTTTCTGATAGTGCTACAGTTCCTAACCTGTCAGATAAGTGGAGGAAGCCTGTACACATTTTTGGAACACTTCTGGAAAGAGAGGTTTGTGGCTTGTTGACATAAATAGTCCAAGCACAGGTCTCTGCCAGCAGGGGATGACTTGGTTTTTCTTTTCATTTTCCAACTCAGGGTTTAAAATGCAAAGCTCCATCACCCTGAGGTTGTCCTCAAACAGCTGGTCTACACAAATCAGCCAGGGGAAGGGGGCAGAACCCTTCCGCTGTTTTGAAAGTAAACATACCACTGCTCTTTTCTCTACAGATATAAAAAACAAAGGCTCCCCTTACACCAACCTCCTCCTTCTGCCTTCTCCTCCCTCAAATTGTGCCCTCCAGGCAAAATGTGCTAAAAAGCCTTTTCCCTACAGGGCAGAATCTTTTAAAGACACCGGCTTAGTGAAGATAGCTGTCTCTCTCCTCCTCCTATCCTTCACTTTAGTCTGCTGGAAGGCCTCACCTCAATTAGCCTTGTAACATTTTAAAGTAAGGCAGTTAATTAATCCTCTTCCATACAAAAGAAACCTCACTTGTCCAAGGTCACTTGAAGAGGTACTAAAAGAACAAGACTGCAATCTTCTAGTCCCTTATCAGGGACTAAATACCCTAAATCATTAATCAAAATGGAGAGTGCAGTCAAGAAATCCGAAGACCTCTAGGACTGGGAAAGGCAGGTAAGATCCTCAACTGTAAGGATGTATAATTAAATACCAAAGTCAAAATCCCCTATACCAGGGGTGTCAAACTCGATTTCATTTCAGGCCACATCAGCATGCCCTTAAAGAGCCAGTCTGTAAGATGTAAAATGTATCTACTCTTTTATCATATTAAATAATTACCTCTGCATTTGTTTATTACTGGTTTTAGTAATAACTAGATCTGAAACTAGAAGTCTAGGAAAAATAATGGCAAGCAGATATTCAAGTATACAACTATTGTACAATTTATTGAAAAATGAGTTTTGAAAACAGAGTTATTTTTTTAATCATCAAATATTACCTGTGCCTCTTTCTGCTCCCCCTCTCCCCTGTGGCTCTTTCTGTCCCCTGACTCTCTTTGTACCTGGTGAGCTCGATCCCCACTCTGCGGGCCCGTGGCTGCTGGTATTCTGAAGAGGAGTCCAGCAGCCAGCACTCATGATCTACTTCTACTTCTGACTGCTCCTCTGTCCAACTGTTGTGAGCTGCCAGAGCATTGCTATGGTAACCTGCAGCAACACTCTGATGGTCAGACTTGGACAGAGGAGGGAGCAGTCAGAAGTAGAAGTAGATTGCGAGTGCTGGCTGCTGGGCCCCCTCTTAAGAATACCAAGAGCTAGGGGCCTGCAATTTGGGGATCAGGCTTGCCAGGTGGAGGGAGTGCTGCAGCTGCAGGAGAAGTGTGAGGGCCACATGAAATGGTCTGTTGGGCCAGATTCAGCCCGCGGGCCTTTTGTTTCATTGTCCAGCTTTCCCATCCATCCATATATATTGGAAATACTATGGTATAGATCTTGTGGGTCACCACAAGATCTATACCATAGTATTTCCAATATATATGGATGGATGGGAAAGCTGGACAATGAATAAAGGCAACAAGAAGAAAATAAATGGATTAGAAATGTGGTGCTGGAAGAGAAGTCTACTGATACCATGGACTGCTAAAAAGACACATCAGTAGATCTTAGAACAAATCAAGCCTTTCTCTAGAAGCCAAGATGACTAAACATATTCTGGACATATTATGAGATGATGTGACTAGCTGGGAATGAAAATAATGCTTTGCAAAGTCGTGGGCAGTGGGAGACCACACTACAGGTGAATTGCTTTAATAGAAAAAACCATGGCTGCTTTGAGTTTGCAAGACCTGAGCAGGGCAATTGATGACCTGTGGGGTCCCTCATTAATTGGAGTCACCATAAGTTGAAGTCCACTTGAAAGTAAATAAGAACAGCAAAAATTCCATTAAACATAGGAGACCTTTCCCCCGATAAGACATGTGTTGTACTGTGCCACCTGGGTTTGAATCTGCTGTTTTAAGAGAAAGTCGACCTCTATGAGTAATATGAAGCCATCACATTCTATCAGTCAAACTACCACAATCTGGGCTAATTGTAATTTGTAATAAGGCCAAAATAAGAAATATTGTGGTTTAGTGAAATACTTTGCAGTGTGCTGCAGAGCATGACAATCACCATAGATATATCCCTGGGAAGAATCCAAAAATACAGCCAACTGTACATCAACAAAATTAGTTCAAAAAGCATTCATGACCACCAGGAGCAGTTCTTTTGTAAGGCTAATACCTTACAAATACCTTTAATGGTCCATTAAAGAGGAACAAAAAGAATAAACACCGGAACCCACCTCAAACTAGGTACTGTAAGTAGATACTTGGACTAAAAAACAATTGAAAATGTAGTACACATGTAAGCCTTGTGTATATCCTATGGAGATAGATAACTGCATATGGATGACAATCACAGTGTTGAGAAGCAGAGTTGTCTATTGCTATTAATACATATTTTTACACCAAATAAATAAATTGATTTAGTTAAGCAGAAGATGTAATAGTTTCAATTTTTTTACAATACAGTTAAGAGATAGTATCCAAGTTACAGAAGCCATAAACAAAGACAGTAATAATAACAGTAAACAAATTCTGCAAGGCAGTCACTGTAACTTTTGTTCACTTCCTTAATCCACCAGTTGTTTACAAGAGTTTACAAAGGTTTACATGTATACTACACATTTGGTTGTTTTTTAGTCCAAGTGACTACTTGCAGTGCCATTAATGAGGAAGCCATCCTTATTTATTTAGCCTTACAACAGAGAAAGCTCACAACAATAAGCTGCTGTGAGAATGGCAGCTAAGTTGAGAGGGAATAGGGAAACCTGCGAGAGGTGGCAGATAACCTCACTGTCCCTGCTAATTAAAAAAAATCATGGAGCTGCAACCCTCTGAGTCCTGCTTCCACTACAACCTTGCTATCAAGAGTCATCAGTGTGTTGCAACGATCAGTGTGTCACACTGGGGAGACCCCCAGTCCCAAATCCTCACCCAGACAAGAAATTCACTGGGTGTCTCGGGCTTCTCTGAGCAGAAAATAGCGGAAGAACTATGTATACATTGCCCTGACCTTCTTGAAGGGGTGTACATGTATAAATGTAGCATTTCCAGAGCTGTCTTTTTAAACAACTGGTCTTTCTTGAGAGGCTGGATCATAGAATCATAGAATCATGGGCCCTTTCGCACGGCATTTGCCATGCGAAAGGGTGCTGGAGCATCGCGCAATTGTGAGGAGCAATCCGCACGACGCACTCACAATTGCGCAACGCTCCAGGGTCTGGCAGGCACCGCTGGTACACTTTTTCATTTTTGGTTTTCAGCTGAAAATGGTGCATGATCGTGCATTGTTCCAGGGCCCCACACGCACTTGCTGTGTGTGCAGAGCCTCTGGAGCCATGGCGGTCACGCTTCCTGCCCCAGCGCAGCCTGGGAGATTCCCAGGCTGCGCTGCAGAAGGAAGAGGTGGGGCTCTCGCACTATCTGCTTGGGAGCAGGCAGCTCGTGAGAAGCTGAAGCAGCAGGGACGCAAGAGCCTCTCGCTGGAGGCTGCTCGCGCGATCCCTGCACTCCAGCACCGAGAAAAGGTAAGCTGAGGAAAGGGGCATAGAGTTGGAAGAGACCCCAGGGGCCATCCAGTCCAACCCCCTGCTATGCAGGAACACACACCAAAGCACTCCCAACAGATGGCCATCTAGCCTCTGCTTAAAAACCTCCAAAGAAGGAGACTCCACCACACTCCGAGGCAGCATATTCCACGGCTGGACAGCTCTGACTGTCAGGAAGTTCTTCCTGCGGTTCAGATGGAATCTCCCTTCCTGCAGCTTGAATCCATTACTCCTTGTCCTAATCTCTGGAGCAGTGGAAAATAAGCCTGCTCCCTCCTCAACATGACATCCCTTCAAATATTTAAACATGGCTATCATGTCTCCTTTTAACCTTCTCTTCTGCAGACTAAACATACCCAGCTCCCTAAGCCACTCCTCATAGCGCATGGCTTCCAGACCCTTCACCATTTTGGTCGCCCTCCTCTGGACACGTTCCAGCTCATCGATATCCTTGAATTGAGGTGCCTTCATTTGTGTCAAAGTAATAAGGCAGAATTCAGCTGAAATAAATGCAAGGTCTTGCATTCATGCGCCAAAGTACAAGTTAAAAGAAAAGGAGGGAAGTATGCTTGGCAGCAGGAGATGTGGAAAGGGTCTAAGGGCCTTAGTAGTCCACAGGCTGAACATGAGCCAACAGTGTGATGCTGCTGCTAAAAAAGCAAATGCTATCTTTGGCTGTATTAAGGGACGCACAGTATCCAGATTACAGGAAGTAACAGTTCTGCTCTGTTCTGCACTAGTCAGGCTGTATTTTTAGACTAGTATGTACAGTTCTGGGCTCTGCATTTTAAGAAGCGTATTGAAAACTGCAGTGCCTCCGGAGGAGAAGGACTAGGATGCTGAGGGGTCTGAAAGCCAAATTTGATAAGGAGGAAAAGTTAAAAGGGATGGATATGTTTAGCCTGGAGAAAGGAAGATTAAGAGGCATGAACGTCTCCAGAGGAGGGTGACCAAAACCGTAGAAGGCCTGGAAACCATGCCTTATGAGGAAAGACTTAGGGAGCAGTGTATGTTTAGCCTGGAGAAGAGAAGGTTAAGAGGAGACATGGTAGATATGTTCAAATATTTGAAGGGATGTCATATGGAGGATGGAGCAAGCCTGTTTTCTGCTGCTCCAGATCCTAGGACATGGAGCAATGGCTTTAAACTTCAGGAAAAGAGATTCCACCTAAACATTAGGAAGAATTTCCTGATGGTAAGAGCAGTTCGACTGGAATATGCTGCCTCAGAGTGTGGTGGAGTCTTGTTCATCCGAGGTTTTTAACCAGAGGCTAGATGGCCATCTGTCAGGAATACTTTGATGGTGTTTTCCTGCATGGCACGGGGTTGGACTGCACACCACTTGTGGTTTCTTTCAGCTCTATGATTCTATGAGTCTGTGATGGCAGCCTTCAACTAGTAAGAGCTGGCGTGTCAAAGATGGAGCAAACAGATTCCCCATTGCTTTAGTGAAGTGGGGACAGTGTCCACTAAGTCCTAATTCATACAACCAAGGGGCCATCTAGTCCAACCCCCTGCCATGCAGAAATCTCCAGTTGTAGCAGTTCTGTGAGATGGACATCCAGCCTCTGTTTAAAGACCTCCAATGAAGAAACACCAACCACTTTCCACAGCAACTCTCAGAAGACTTCATAAGCCTGCAGACTCCTTCCATTTTTAAAAGAAATTGACCAAAAATTCACAAAGAATTGGTCAAAAAACTATCCAAGGTGCTGAAAAAACATGGCAATATGGGGGTATTTGCTTTCCCCACTCTGTACATAGCAGCATTAAAATTCTTTACTGCTCTGCTCTGTGACATGTTTACTTAGAAGAAAATGTGATGAAAGATTGTCAGGAAGTAAAGGGTTAAACACGCAGATGGCTTCATCTGCCTTCCAGAGGCACTATGGGAAGAAGAAACCCTTTTTATTATTTTTGCTGTATTAGAAGTTAGAAAATATGGTTGATACTCCCAAGAAGTTCTTGGCCCCTGATGTTTGCACCACGTAAACAAATACCTCTAGAAAGTAATTAGACTTTGGCTGAAATCCTATTCTGTGGAGTAAACCCATTAAACCAATTGCATTTACTTACATGTTGGCTCACCATTCAACAATTGATTCAGTGGGTCTGCTCTGTTCAGTGAAAATCTACTTACCTTCTCCAAATTCTTTTCTAAAGGAAAGGAACCCCCCACGGTACTGAAGAAAACTCATGGCCTGAATTACCTGGGTAGAGCCCTGTGTGTGATTATCCACAGAGAGGAGCTGTCCTGAATCTAATAGGACTTATTTCTGTGTAAGTGTGCACCAGGGTGCCACTTTAAGAAGGCTATTTCAATGGTTGACCACAGAGTTTCACCTGATAATAAATATATGCCAGGAAGGCTCAACCCAGGGGCAGAGCTTAGGAGAATTACTTTTGGGGCCCTAACACCCAGAATCCCTGAGTCAACATGGGAGATCTGGGGAGCTGCAGTCCAAAATTAAATTAATTTCTCCACAGTCTGGGAACATGCCCTCCCACTGCCCCAATGTGACAGGGACAGCCTGAATTAATCTTCTGCTGCCCCCATTGTGGCTGGGCCTGCTTTTTCTCTTCACAGACTATATGGCAGCTGCCCCCCAGCCTGCGAAAGCACCCTGTCACTTCACTGGCCTCTGCCTTCCCCTTTCAAACACCACCTTTGTGTAAAAACGGTAAAGCCTTTCAACTGTTATTTAGAACCCCTTTCATAATCTATAGCAGCATGGTTCTCTTTGGTTATAACCATTAAAAATCATTGAGCTGAGTCAAAATGTATAAAAATATTCTATGATCTTCATTAAATTAACAACTAGAATAAAAAATTGATTTTCATATGTATCTCCACGATCAAACAGATCTCCAGAATGGGTTTAGACAGTTCTTTATATCTTTACATCAACATAAAGGCACAGGTCTCTCACACACAGCCCTTTGGCTACCCTTTTGGCCAAAGGCTCAAGTCCCGAGTCTAGCGCCATTTCCGCACTAGCCTGTTATAGTGCGATGATTCCACTTTCAAGATCCTCTGGAATCCTGGGGTTTGCGGTTTCGGGAGGGGCCGCGTGGCCCCTCCCGAAACTGCAAACCCCAGGATTCCAGAGGATGTTGAAAGTGGAATCATCGCGCTATAACAGGCTAGTGCGGAAATGGCCTAGGTCACACTTTCTGACCAGATTCAAAAGTGGGTTGATGTCTCCTCTGCCTCTTTCTCTAGGCTTCCCTGAGAGAACCAGATCCTCCCACTCAACCCCCCGGTCGACTGAGAACCCCCCTGGCTGAAGGACTGACTCTTAGCCCTTCCTCCCTGAAGTCAGACAAAAGACTATCAATGTGCCTCCTATATATACATTTCCCTCTCAGACCACCAAACCCTCCTTCACACTAATGGGCTGGGTTTCCCTCTTGAGCGGCTATTCTGGTTGCCTAGCAACCTGCCGCTGGGCCACTCAAGATAGCCACTCCCCCAGACTCCATCACGCCCATTTTTTCAGCTGCCTTTCCCCCCAGTTTCTCTTACCTCCTCCTGCTTTCCTCCTTTACCCTCAGCTTACTTCTATTTTTGCAAACTGAGTTCAAAATGCAAAAAGTAGTTTGCATTCTGTTAACTCAGCAACAGGGTGAGCAGAAAAAGGGGTGAAGTCTTGCTTTTCCCAAGAGCCTCATGCAAAAGCTGCAACCTCTCCTAAACTTGTCTGTTCTTCCTTTAATAATATTGTTATTGTTATTTCCTCTTCCTCCTCTTCTTTATTTGCATCCCTCTTTTTGCTCTACATTGGACCTCAAAGTGGCTTGCATATTAAAAGAAAAGTGGTTTAAAAACATATAAATATTAGACATTTGCCATTATACATCAAGACCACATTCTTCTGTTGTTTGGCCATATCTGTGAAACCTTGGAGGGCATGTGGAAAGGGCTGGCAAGTTAGAGGAGAGAGAAGAGAAGATACAAAGGATCCTGTCAAACGTTAAAACAAGGATGTTTCTGGGGTGCAGCTCCCTCCATCTCATGCCTGAGCCGACTGTACACTGTGATTTCCGGCTCATTTCTTTTCATCTTTAAAGACCTCACCTGAAGGATGTAGGTAAATTACCCTTTGGGATAATCTAAAAGCCACCTGAGAAGTTTTCTTTCTCCACCTTGCTCTCTCTCTCCCTCCCTCCCTCCCCGTTTTTTGTTTAATCTCTTTGCTTCTCTGCACCCTGCCCTCCCTCACATACTGATGGGCAAGCAGAGAGAAAGAATTGATTTCATTCCCTCTCTCCTGCCCAGTTCCCTCCCACTGCCGCCCCCCAGCCTTCCTCTCCCTGACAGATTTCACACTGGGTTGCTCTGCCAAAGAAAGACGGAGGGAGGAACCAGGGAACAGCCAAGTGATTAATTTTACCTGCTTCCTCTTCCCCACCCCTGGCAATCACCTGCTTAAATGGGGGGGGGGGTCTGCAAAGAGCAGGTAGCTCTCTCCACATCCTCAACTCTGAGAGACTCATTTGTCTGGTGACAGCTGAGTGACAGGGCCTGAAACCAGAGCTCCCTGGGCTTAGCCTGATGTGGGGATAAAAACCCTCTCCCCCCTCCACACGCTGCCCTACAGCCACCACCAAGCATTTCAGGAAATGAAAGTTGTAACTCGATCCCCTGTCCACTTGCTTGCCCACATCTCCACAGAGAAACACACACACACACACACACACACACACACAAAGAGGCAGCAAAATCTCCAAGGAACCTCCAGGGGTTTTGATGCAGCCTAGAGATTATGGAAGGAAAAAGGAGATCTCAGTTTCAAAAACCCTCCGCTCCCCTACCTCAGCCTCCAGTTTCCCCACCCTGAAATGCTGTTCCAAAAGAGCAAGGACTTGGGAAGGTCACTCCAACGTTGCACGGGGAGAAATAGGGTACTGCTGTTGTTGTTATGTGCTTTCAAGTCATTTCCAACATAGGACTACCCTAAAGTGAATCTATCATGGGGTTTTCCAGGGCTGAGTGTGTGAGACAGTTGGGTTTCCATGGCCAAGTGGGGAATTGAACTCTGGCCTTCAGAGTCATAGTTCAAAGCTCAAACCACTACACCATGTTGGCTCACCGAAATAGGGTACATGGATTGTGAAACCATATTGTGGTTCAGGTTCAGAGCTTGGGAATAGTCTTTGCTTGTACCACAGCTCCCAGAAGGCTGGTGGGGGGATTCTGGGAGCTGCGATCCAAACAAATAACATTTATAGTCTAAACCAAGGACTGTTTTTCAAGCTCTGCGCAGGTTTGTAGAAGGCTCTCTGGTAGCATAGGGAGCCCAGGGTCAAATGACCAACTTCCATACCCTCTATCTGTTCCAGTTCGAGAGACTGAGACAGTCCTAACTAATCCTCTGTGGTCCTGCTTTTTCAGCTGCTTTTAAAATATCCCAGTTACTCTCTCTTCCTTCCCTTCTTTCCTTTGAAATCAATTGCTAAAACTCAGACCAAAGAGCAAAACTAGTCTGCCCTCAGTTAGCTGAAGGGAGAAGAGAAGGCAGAACCTTGCCCTTCTCAGTAAGCTCAGGCAAAAGCAAGCTGCTGCAGCCTCTTCTAGCTTATGTCTTCTTCCTCATTAATAATGTTTGCCATCTGGACCACGCTCTGATGTTGCATGGCCACAGGGGCCCCAGTTTTCATCTGTGAAATGTTGGGAGATATGCACAGAAATGGCCACAGCTTGCAGCAAATGAAGTAAGCTGAAACTGGGTGAGGTGAGAACAATAGGGACATTTTCAAAGCAGCTGAAGAAGTGGGACAGCGCAGTCTTAACTGGGTCTGTCTCTGATAAACAGTGACAGTTGCAGGTTATGTGACGCCCCTCTTAAGCACGTAGCTTCCTCGTTATGGTCCTGCAAACCCCAGGATTCCATAGGATGTTGACAGTGGAATAATAACACCATAACAGTGTAGTGTGGAAGGGCCCCTATTTGGTGGGCAAGCGTTTGGTGAGTCTTCTCAGTGGTGGCCCCTTGGCTGTGACATTCCATGCCAAGTAAGAATAGGCTGGACCCCTTCCCGTTTGCCTTCCGACACTAGTAATGGCCTTCCTTGTTATTCAGAAAGGCCTTTGGAAACTCAGCTGAGTTGCAGTGAATAGGGCTTTTAATCTGGGCAGGTGCTGCTTTGTTTCTTTTTGTGTGTGTCTTCCCCCAGTTGGTATGTTTCTCATTGACTATTAATTATTTTCTTTATCAAAGCAAATAAACACATACGTAAAAATTAGAATCTCCTCCTTAAGTCTTTGTCAGGTATAAGTTCAGATAATTTTATACCATTTTTGTTTGTACTGCTATTTATACAAGATCAGAGTTTGCAATGTTACTCCTAAAAAGGAAATTGGTACTTTACTTATTACTCCAATTCGCTAGCAGGTGACTAATTTTTACTATTAGTGCAGTCTAGATGGAGACCTCACTGAGTTACTTGTTACCTTGTTACTCCTGTTGTTGCTTTCAAGTCATTTCTGACTTATTGAGACCCTTATTGAGACGCTAAGATGAGCCAATCATATTTTGGGGGGGGGGGAGTTGAGAATGTGTGATATACCCAAAGTCCCATAATGGGTTTCCATGGCTGAGTGGGGAACTGAATCATGCTCTCCAAGGTCATAGCCCAGTGCTCAAACCACTACAACACATTGTATCAAGTTAGGCTATTTCCGCACTGGACAGTTATAACGCTATGATTCCACTCTCAGCATCCTATGGGATCCTGGGGTTTGCAGTTTTGGGAGGGGTCGGCCAGCCCACCACTCCCGAAACTGCAAACCCCAGGATCCCATAGGATGCTGAGAGTGGAATCATAGCACTATAACTGTCTAGTGCGGAAATGGCCTTACTTGCTAGTAACTTGTACTTACTGTTACTATTGTGCCACTAAAAGTAGAAGAAAATAATCTCTGGTTCCCCCAAGCATCCAATATTGCACCTTGGAAATTCTGAGAAAAATGCGAAAGAGAATACAAAACTGTTCTTCCTGGTTCCAACACAAGGCCACTGAGCCTCCTTGTTCTCTTGCTCCAACTTCATCTGTAAACATACACACAATAATGAGCAGCAGGGAGACAACCAGTTTCCATTCCATTGAAAAGAAGTCCGTTACAACTAAGGATATTACAGGCAAAAGAGTAATGCAATTCCAAGTTGTCCCTGAAAAGTAAGTAGTTGGTAAAGTAATTTGTTAGAAAAACAGTTATTAATTAGCTCTGGTGCAAGATATACGTGTTGTTCTCCTATTTTCAAATGTTTAAGTGCATTTAGAACTTGCAAATGTTAATAGCCCTGGCAAATGTACTTTTTTGCTACAAAACAGGCAAACTTACTGGTTGTATCTCTAAGGGGAAAAAAAGAGACTGCAAAAGACTGTGAAAGAAGAGGTAGGCACTTCCTTACAAGAGTGAATTCTCTTTTTCACACGGGGAGTATGACTCCCAACACAGTCATTTAAGAAGCTTTGTGGTTTTGATTTCCTGGTCAGAACAATTGAACATCCATCTTTTGTGCAAGACAGCCACAGTTTTGACCTGAAATTATGTATGCAGCTCTTGCATAGCCACCTGGGCAAAAATGGCATCCCAGACAGTCAGACAAGGCATACAAGAGAATTCTCTGTCCGTTATTTAAATGACCAAAGTGTATTAATGGGTAAGTCAAAAGTATTTTAACAGGGCCTAAGTGAAGTTAATGTTTTCTTGCCAAGAATGAAAAAGGGATGATTTAGCACCGCACCAAGTTTAGAGGTGGTACAAGAACATTCCTCTCCACACCCTATAATCTCTAAGGCCATTTCCACACTCCACTGTTATAGTGCTATTATTCCACTTTCAACCTCCTATGGAATCCTGGGGTTTGCAGTTAGGGAGGGGCCTTTAGAATTCTCAGCCAGAGAGCTCTTGGGCCTCAATAAACTACAAGCCCCAGAATTCCACAGGATGTTGAAAGTGGAATAATAGCACTATGAACAGTATAGGGCGGAAATGGCTTAAAAGTTTATAGTATGCAACTGTAACTTGCCATAGAATATCCCTTTGAAGGGATGTCATGTCACGTCGAGGAGGGAGCGAGCTTGTTTTCCACAGCTCCAGAGGCTAGGACAAGGAGCAACAGATTCAAGCTGCAGGAAAGGAGATTCCACTTGAACCTCAGAAAGAACTTCCTGACGGTCAGAGCTGTCCGGCAGTGGAAGAGGCTGCCTGGGAGTGCGGTGGAGTCTCCTTCTTTGGAGGTTTTTAAGCAGAGGCTGGATGGCCATCTGTTGGGAGTGCTTTGATGAGTGTTCCTGCATGGCAGGGGGTTGGACTGGATGGCCCCTGGGGTCTCTCCCAGCTCTATGATTCTATGGCAGTATGGAGTCTAGGAGGGCTTAGGAAAAGTGCTTTCTTGATGTCAACTTGCTGAATCCTCCAGCCAGTAGGCGTCTCACAAACCAATCAGCCTCTCTATTCCATTCCTTTCCAGGAGACTCAATACTACCTGTGACTTTTCTGTTCTCTCCTCCACACCAACAGCCAGCCAGAATCTGCTGCCACTGAGCTGGCTCCATTCTAATAAGGCTGTTAGTGATTCCTCCAGCCTCAGGGTTTTTTTTTCTCCCTAAAGTTTTTAAATTTATTTCGGTACTTTATTTTATATTTTACAAGTTTTATATGTTTTTAATTGTTTTAAAACATTTTTAATTTTTTTCCCCACTTTTTGGAAACTGCCTTGGGTCCCACCCTGGGAGAAAAGAAAATAATAAATAATATTCTTTACAAATTGGTGTTCCCTCAGTTCTGCTGAGATACCTCTCCTGTCTTCCCGGACGATGTTGTTTTCACTAACCAACAACTTCAGCTGAGTCAGTATGCAGTTGGCCCTCCACATTTGCAGGGGTTAGGGGCACAAAACCCCTGAGAAAGTGGAAGAACCACAAATATATTCAGCCCCCACCAAACCATATATACCACACATACCAAAAGTACAGTATAGTTGAATCTGCAGTGGGGAGCACACCAGCCAGCCAATTCTGCCTTTAAGATGGCAGGGTCCCTTTGCAAGGCAGCTGGTGTGACTGGCTGTTACCTCCACTGCTGCCCTGTGCTATTTTTACAGGGACTTACAAGTCTCTCCTTGCATTTGCAGACTCTCACAGTCTTGTGAGGCTTGCAGAGAGACTGTGCATATTAATTCACTTCCACTTATAAGTCCTCATTAAAAATGGCATAGGGCAGCAGCAGAGAGGGTAGCAAATAATCCATGAATAATCGAATTCCCAAATGTTAAACTTGCAGATGTGGAAGGCTGAGTGTATATAATTACTGATATAGCAACATCAGTGTGCATAGCACAAGTTTCAAGAGTACAAAAAGACAAAGGGCCCTGCACTGTGGGGTGTACAGTTTAATGTCCAGTCACTTCTGCTGGGGAGCTTGCTCATGCATAAGACACCAACAGGATTTTGACCATGATTTTCCTCCAGTGCTTCAGTCTTTGCTGTTAGTTGTTATGAACCATACAGTCAATTCCAACTCATGGTGAGCCTCTCATAGGGTTTTATTGGCATGATTTATTCAGAGATGGTTTGCCATGGTCTTCCTCTTAAGCTGAGAGTGTGTGACTTGCCCAATGTGACCCAATAGGTTTCTAAGGCTAAGTGGGGATTTGAACTCTTGTCTCTTACAGTCATAGTCCACTGCTCAAGCCAGTACAGTTGGCCCTCCACATTTGCTAGGGTTAGGGGCACAGCACCCTGCAAAAGTGGAAATATCAAGATGTGTGTGTCCTATCTGTGGGACAAAGGAAGAGGCATGGTGGAGAGAGTGGGCACCCAAGGTCTAAAACAGGTCAGAGAAAAGAAGGTAAAGGGTGTGGGCAAGCATGTGGCCCTATATTTCTTCTCTTGCCCCCATCTCCTTGCTTGGGTGTGTGTATAGGACATCAGCAGAGGGTTTGTGGTGCTGAAAAATTGGTCCGTGAGCCAGCCAGGCAGCTGCTGGTGAAGGCAGAAGAGGACCAGAGGTGAGTTTTTAAAGGGCTGCACAGCTTGATCAGAGCTGCTGAGAGGGAAGGCTCCCCTGGAAAAGAGGCACTTGAGGTGGAGGGCAGGGGTTGGAGAAACTTGCAAATAATCAAATCTGTGAAAGTCAAACCTGTAAATGTGGAAAGCTAACTGTTCATTGCACTGGCCATTGCACTGGCTCTAATTCTTACAGACATGTAAATTCAAGAGGTTAGATGTGTTTCATCTTCTAATGAGTGTCAGGAGATGTAAAAAGACTGCTTTCATTGACAGGTCATATGTAACAAAATTCTCTTTGTCCCCTGGATTTTGCCTAGCCGGAGCTGACCACTCTAGGGAAGGCAGAAAGAAACGCCATCCTGTAAAAACAGTATTTTCCAAAATCTATTGTCTTACGCAAATCTGTAAATTCTCCTATGGAAGTGGCTAGATATTTTTGTCTGCTACAGAAGAGCTGTATTCCGTTCACAACTTCAGCAGCAGAGCTGGACATGTGGCCCCATTGTGCACAGTTGCCTATGTACATTTGCTGTGAGCCTACATGGTAGATAAGCACATTGCAGGAGGTGCATTGCGCATGGAGAAACACATGCACTTTTGGTTACACATGCAGTTGGGCAATGTCACAATTCACTAACAAAGCCAAATTATGCAAGTGTGGCATAACTCTTGAAAGTAAAGTTATGCTCCATCTCCTTGATGTATAATCTTGGCTATATTCATTAAACACACATCCTGCATTTACATGGAGTTTCCAGTGGTCTCCCATCCAGCTCTCTGACCAGGTTTGCAAATCTGGTTAGCCAGCGTTGACAGATCATTTGCTGCATACTGTATAAAGAAAACCTTAAATTGTAACCAATAAATAAAATGTGCATACAGTATTTCAACCAAGCGCAAAAAGGAGAGACATTTCTTGGTCCTTCAGCACCAGTCCAATCTGTATTGCACTTAAAAAGCACATGCAACACTTTTTTTAAAAAATGTCTTGTTGTAAATATGTCAGTGATTCTAAAATAGCAGCAGAATTCTCATTGGTACGCCCCATAAACCCTGCTGAAAGTCCAGGAAGTGGGACGCACTGCTAGGCAATGCTCGCTTCTGCGGCTGTTTCAGTTCATTGAAGAAAGAAAATATAAGACTACACTCTAGGGCCCAATGAAGCACAGTCCTTTATTTCTGTCCTCTTAATGGACGGTGAAAAGCGTGAATGCAGCAACAGGTGTCCCGACTGCAGCGCATGTCCAAGAAGACGGCTGTAGCCCCACTAGGGTCGCTTTTGTTCTGTGTTCGCTTTTGCATAAGTGTTAGCACTGTAAAATAAATGAGATATATCATAAATAATATTTCTTACTTGTATTAACTAGGGCAGGTTATAGGGACCATACTGCTCCCCTGTTACAACAGCTCCACCATCTGCTGGTTTGTTTGTGGGCAGAATTCAAAGTGCTGATTAGGACTTACAAAATTCTATATGGCTCAAACTACTTGGCAGACTGTGGCCATTTCCACACTCGAGTGTTATAGTGCTGTTATCCCACTTTCAACATCCTATGGAATCCTGGGGTTTGCAGTTTCGGAGGGGCCGGACGGTCCCTCCCGAAACTGCAAACCCCAAGATTCCATAGGATGTTGAAAGTGGGATAACAGCGCTATAACACTCGAGTGCGGAAATGGCCTGTATCTCCCCATATGAGCCTGCCCAGGTCCTCAGATCATCAAGGAGACCCTTCTTTCAGTCCCACCACTGCCACAGCACAGTTAGTGGGGATGCAAGATAGGGCCTTCTTGGTGGCTGCCCTTAGGCTCTGGAACTCCCTTCCCAGGGAGGCCAAAACAGCCTTCTCCTTGCTGTCCTTCCATTAGCAGGCAACCCCCTTTTTAATATACCAAAAGGTTTTTAAAGCATAAAGGACTAAGATGGTTGTCTTGTTTTAAACCAAACTGTTTTTAATAGCTTCTTATCTTCTTAATTGCATTTTATCTTTTTCTAAATGTAGGTTTAAATTGTTTTAATACTGTCAATAGTTTTAATCCCATTTTAGGGCCCACTCTTTGTATGTTTTCAGTTGCATTGTTCTTTTTCTAAACTGTAAGCTGCCTTGAGTCTCGATTTTGGAAGGTGGGTAGGATATTACTGGTACTAATACTAAAGGCACCAGTTCCTGTCTGATCTTGGAAGCTAAGCAGGGTCAGCCCTGGTTAGTTGTCAGATGGGAGACTGCCAATGAACACCAGGTGCTGTAGGCTTTATTTCAGAGGAAGGAGCTGGCAAAATCACCTCTGAGTATTCTTTGCCTAAGAAAATTATGTGAAATCCCTGGAGTCATCATTAAGTTGACAGAAGTCCCGACAGTGCCCTGCAGAAGGCTAACTACACCAGTGAAGGTGGTGGCAGGAGGAGAAAGAAGGGTGTAGGCCCAGCAGAAGGGAAAGAAGTAAGTTTTGTCTGCCTTGCTTCACTGCCATCAGGCAACCTTGGAAAATGTGGAATCACTAATGTAGTACTCAAGACTACACAAGAGGGATAATGACTGGGAGCCTACCCCAAGGAAAAAGGATTCAACTCATGTAACTTGGAGTTACATGACATTTGAACATCACTGAATTGCAACAGCACACAAGTGAATGTACAAAGAAACCTGAACTGCACAGTTGCAATGCATGATGTGCACATGCATATCCAATGAGCATTATTCTTACTATTTCTTACCCACTTCTACTTATAGATTGAGGCAGGGAACAACAACAAATTAGACACATAATACCAGTTATTTTCACGCACAGCTCTGCTTTTGCAACGTTCAGGTGAATGCAGACTTCTGCAATGGACAACAACATCCAACACTTCCATAGGGAACTCATGCAGGTGTAACAGGATGCCAACCTGTGTGATTCGGTGTTGTGCCAATATTGCACCAGTGTTATAAACAACCTCCCCTGGCATCTGCTGCTACCAGTAATGGTGTAGCGGATGTAGGGCTCATGGGGTCAATGGGCCAGGATCTCAAGACTGTTAGGAATAATGGCATGTTTTGTTACCCCTGCAAATGTGGCCACCTCCTTTAAACCGAGCTGCAGTCTTTACAGTCTCTGAGTGGTAGAGCAACGGATTTTGCCAGCAACCTGTATAGTTATGATTGGGCTTTGTTATTATAATGAAAACCATTCCAGCATGGCTTTGTCCTGAATGGGCAAGTAACGCTCATTAGCTCTACAAAATATCTCCTCCAGGTGAAATTACAGTAGTAATTTCAACAATCAACATACTTGTCTGGACTCTCCTTAATAGTGTAGCTATGTGGGCATTTATAATGAACACTTGAACATCAAAATGTACTTCTAGATGTTGTGGTGATGGCCAACCAATTTTTAGAAGTCTTTAAGTTGATAGTTCATAGTGGATTTTAATAAGTATGCTTCAGTCAGGAGTAGATGCACAACTGAAGGAAATACTTATTGCTGTGCAATGATGATGGAAGGGGTTCCCCAGAAGGCTATGGGCTTCCCCAGGGGTATCTCACTGTTCCTGTGGGAAACCGGATGCTGCACTACATTGGGCTTTGCACTGATCTATCAGGGAGACACTTCTCATGCAAGCTACAACCAACATTTTGGCTGATGAGAGGCATTCAGATGAAGATTACTGTCTGTCTGTGAGCCTACAAGTCATTTTTGACTTATGACCCTAAGGTAAATCTATCACAGGGTTTTCTTGGCAAGATTTGTTCAGAGGGGGTTTGCTATTGCCTTCTCTTTGAGGTTGAGAGAGTGTGACTTGCCCACAATCACCCAGTGGATTTCCACGCTCAGGCTGGGGTTTGAACCCTGGTCTCCTGATGTGCTATTCCAACACCACATTAGCTGCTCCATCATTTCCGCACTAGCTTGTTATAGCACTATGATTCCACTTTCAACATCCTATGGAATCCTGGGGTTTAACCATATCCTATGGAATCCTGGGGTTTAACAACATTCCATAGGATGTTGAAAGTGGAATCATAGTGCTATAACAAGCTAGTGAGGAAATGCCCTTAGAATTATACAGTTGGAAAGAACCCATCTAGTCTAGCTCTTGGTCATACAGGAATCTACTATTACAGATGACCAACCAAAATAAATACATATTTGCATATTTAAATCTAAATTTAAATATTTAAATCTTCGGTTAAGTCTTGGGGGCCTTACAGGGTTTCCCTGATAAAGAAAAGGTTGAGAACCACTGCTATGGACAGTTGTAGCCAGAACAACTGAAAAGGGACATTCAAAAACTGGAGAAGGTACAGGCAAAAGCAAGGACCATGATGACCAGTCTGGAACAACTCTGTTATCAGGGGCCCTGGAACTATCTTTGTGGGAGGGCAGTGAGGAAAGGTTACAAATGGAACTGTTTAGCTCTTTTTCCTGCAATTACAAATGGCAGCTGGTCGAAATTTTAGTCCTGGTATAGGAACAGTCCTTACTTGGTATTTGAGTGCCCTCTGCTGGCTGGATCACCCCCTATCAACGCTACCATTGCAGCTTTTCACAGTTGGTTTGTTTTATACAAGAAAAAGAAAATGTACAACATTCTGCAAAATGTCTGCACATTTTTTCTTATAAGAAGGCTCAATTTATTTTGCTTTATGTGTATCACACCTTTCTCCTCACAAAGAGATCCGCCAGGCAGTTTACTGTGGCCGTCTTTGCACTAGACTGTTATAGTGCTATTATTCCACTCGCAACATCCTGTGGAATCCTGGGGTTTGTAGTTTCAGAAGGGGCTGAGTGGCCCTCCCAAAACTGCGTACCCAGGATTCCATAGGATGTTGTGAGTAGAATAATAGCACTATAACAATCTAGTGCAGAAATAGCCTGTGTGCATCAAAATGTAAAACAAGACACTGACATACAAAACAGGAGCCCAAAAGTACAATAGAGACCCAATGTGGGCCCTGTAGACTGGGATGCAAACCTCTACTCAGCCATGGAAACCCACTGGATAATCTTGGACAAGTCACAATCTCTCAACCTCAGAGGAAGGCAAAGGGAAAGCCCACTCTGAACAAATCTTGCCAAGAAACCTTTGTTTGCCTTAGAGTCACTGTAAGTCACAGAACAACAATAAAAAACACAATAAAAATATGTCTTCTGCTGAGGGAAGGAGGACAGAAGGAAGGAAGAAATATCCAATTTTTCTTCATCATACTCTTTATAATTGCCAAGGTTATGGGCAAGTGTTCCTCTACAGACCTCTGGTATATACTTCAACACTGTAGTTATCACAGCTAATGATAATGGAAGAGAACCTACATTGGAACTATATAACATAAATCTCTCCAGCTGAAGGTGCATCTTAATTCTCTTAGGCAAGCTTTGTACTGAAATGGATCTGTTATACAAGTGAACCAAGATATCAAGTGTGCAACAGAACATACAATAACATGTGCATTTGAACTCCATGTAAATATGCAGTGCATATTAGTGTGCAAAGCACAATGCACACCGATGTGCAGTGTGCATCCATACCCAATGGCACTGCACAAACAAATCTGCTTTTGCAATCTTGAACTGCATATGGACAACCTACTTCAGACCAAAATGTCTTAGAGACCAAAATGTCTAAGAGACGAACAGGATTCTGGCCAATAATTGACAACTTGCCATGTTGGGGATGATGGGAGCTATGGTCAACACATGTGAAGGGCATGCAGCTGGGAAAGGCTGCTGTTACATATGATGAAATGCTTTAATCCTTGCATGGGTGCAGTGTGGTTTGCGGGGATCTGAGGCTCCAAAGCGACAACCGATTTCCGTCCAGTGTGATTCCACATACAGTCACCTTTGACTGCTGCTGTCCTCTGTTAACAAGGATTGCCACCTAATTAAGACTATCCCAGGCACTGAGATTTCAGGGTCATAACCTCAGACTGAGGAATGATCCACTGTGTGCTCACAAGAAGAAAGGCAAACAGTGGCAAAATTACAAGGATGATGTTACAAGGAGAAGCCCGTAGTAACGTCATTGGAGGGCTATCCAGGGTGGGGCAAGTAGAGTATGTGCCCTGGGCGCCAATGCCAGAGTGGGCACAAAAAAGGTGGCCCTGGAGGTAGGGGCACAACTTCCATGCTTGCCCAGGGTGCTGTTTATGCTAGATATGCCTCTGAATGCCATTAAGCATGAAATAATACATTGCACAGAGTATTTCATTCAAACCTGTTTGTGTGTGTGCCTTCAAGTTGCCTATTGACTTATGGTGACACCATGAATTTCATAAGATTTTCTTTGCCAAGGAGTATGATTGATTGATTGATTGATTGATTGATTGATTGTATTTCTAGGCTGCCTTTCTCCCAGAATTGGGACCCAAAGCGGCTTCCAACAATAAATACACACTAAATACATTAAAAACATTCACAACAGTTAAAAACATTAAATGGATATAAAATCATCAAAAACACTTAAAAGGATATTCTAATATCAGATATTCCAGTACTCAGAGGTAGTTTTGCCAGTTCCTTTCTCTGAAATATAGCCTACAGGACCTGGTATTCTTTGGCAGTCTCCCATCCAGGTATTATCCAGGGCTAACCCTGTTTAGCTTCCAAGATGAGATAGGAACTGGTGCTTTTAGGGTATTTAGGCAGACAGTTCAAACCTACCCTCCAACATTTCACAGATGAAAACTGTGACAAGTCTGGTCAAGGAATATCAGAGTGTGGTCAAGATGGCAAGACTTAATAAAGAGGAAGCACACACAGGCTAGCCGAGGGTACAGCAGGTTACATTTGCCTGGGTCTAATGAAAAGGCCAAGCTATGGCTGTGCTAATAGAGTGCATGCTGCTTTTGCACCGTGAACTCAATTGGCAGCAACTGAGAGACAAAGGGGGAAAGCGGGAGGAAGAGAATAAAATGGGGCATTTTAAAGGCAACTAAAGAAATGGGATGATGGAGGATTAATCTGGACTATGTTGCCGCCAAATTGGAGCAACTGGAAGGTACATTTCTGGGCCTTTCCGCACTACACTGTGATAGTGCTATTATTCCACTTTCAACATCCTGTGGAATTCTGGGATTTGTAGTTCGCTGAGGCCAAAGATTCTCTGGCTGAGGATTCTCGATGCCCCTCTCTCAACTGCAAACCATAAGATTCCACAGGGTGGTGGAAGTGGAATAATAGCACCTAAATAAAAAAAACACCAAGTCTAACAAATAAGAAAATAACACACTCACACACTTTTTAGGCAATGCTCTTGCCTTAAGATTCCTCTCTCTTGCCCGAAGGACCAGAGAGGAGGGGACCTGAAACCCTTGAGATCTGGGAGCCCCATTGTTCTTTCTTCTCCATTCTCCGCTCTGCCCTTTTTCTCCATTTTGCTCTCTAGGCTCCTCTTGCATTTTTATTTTCAGAGCTAACCTTGGCTCCTTGACTGTTTGTTTTCCAGCGTCTTGTTTTTCCTGGCTCTTCCCAGCCCAGCCTTTCACTTTTAAGACTTATTACACCTCAACGTGCTCATTTTCCGCATGTTTGTGTTTCCAATTTCCTGAGTTACCTTCTTTTCACATTGTGCCAGAGGTTGAACCTGGACGCTGGCTGGACTGGGAGGAACTGTCTTCTTCAGATCTGCTGTTCCTTAGAAAGAAATACATGTTCGAATACCAGGCCCTAATTTACTACCAGCACCACCCATTGGCACTCAGACACATCCGCCCAATGGCTGATAATTTTCATTCCTTGGGCTTCTAGGCACCAGCTAGAGTATGACTTTCCACTTTCCCCTGTTTGTTAGTGCTGACATCCTTTTGGCTCTTCCACACAACACAATTATAGCACTATAGTTCCACTGTACCGACTATGGCTTACAACCTGTGGAACCCCTAGACTGAAATCTTGCAGTTTGTAATTTGGTGAGACAGTAGATGGTTTTTGATTGAAGATATATCGATTGAAGGTATATTTTTGACCTCTGGTAAGCTATTGGGGTGGGAAGGGCGAGAGGAGGAGGGATATGTATCCAAGTGCTAAAGCAATAAAAAGTTTTTTAAAAGAGTCTCTAGTCCATCTGGAAGCAAAGACAGGAGAGCTTTCTAGTCTGGAAAGAAAAAGCACTTGCTTTTGCTATCCCAGTGACCTGTTTTCCAGGTAAAAGTTGTGACCTGGTCTGTGCAAAGAAGATTGCTGGTTCTTTTACAAAGCTATCAGTGTGCCAGAACACAGTGCAAAGATACGGCAAACATTACAAGATTTCCAGAAAAACGTAAGCACTCTTATGGAAAGGAGAGGAGAGAAAGGGGACAGGCTATTATGGCTCAGGGGTATAGGAAAGTATCAGGTTCAAACCATCTCCAGTTGGCACATAAGAGGGAATGACCCCTCTTTGCCTGCGGCTGACTTGGTAGGAGGCTGCATCCTATGACACTCCTGGCCAAATTGTCATCTGTCCAAGGGGGAAAAATCCAGCCATTGCTCATTCATGCAAGTTGAGTTCTCTGAAATCCATGCCAAATATTGTAAGTGCTTATTGACCAAGACTGGAAGGGAAAACACCATAGAATGAAACCAATTCAGAGGCAAGATTCCTGCCTCTCCTCTTTCCACCTCATAGGCTTCATCACAAGCCAGCTGGCAACCTTCTAGTTGTCCTTGCCTTTCAAACAAAAGCTCTTATTGAGTGAAGGCCCATAGATTTTTACAGGCCCCGCCAGAAGTTTCCATTGATCAAAGGAAGACCTTTCTTCAGAACCCAAGAAGAAAGGCAACCATGCCAGACAGCTTGCCTTGAGGAGAACCAGATCTCATGCAGATGTAGGATTTCTTTGTGGGCACAAGGGGGAAGAAGAATTGTTGGTCATCTAGGACCATTCTCTATTTCCAGTGGCTGTCTCTAGCCACACTGGCTGGGGGATTCTGGGAACTGTCATCTCCAGAAGTTACTTTTCCATTGGCTGGGAGGGAACCAACCTTCTGACAAAGTTGTCCCCAGTCTACATTGTGAGTGTTCAGGAAGCCCACACCCATGGGCATCTCCCTGGAGCTTCATAATTCAAATGTCTGTTTGCTCTCAATGAAAGGTAGACTGTTTCCTACAGAGCCAGTGGGGTGTTGTATTTTGAGTGTTGGCCTACAACCCTGGAAACCAGTGTTTGATTCCTTGCTCGGCCGCGGAAACCCATTGGGTGACCTTGGGTGCATCACACACTCTTAGCCCCAGAAAATCCCTTGATAGGTTTGTCTTAGGGTTGCCATAGGTGAGAATCAACTTGAAGGTACACAAAAACAAGACTGTTCTCTAGGCGGAATTCTAACACTTCCAGATTTTGCCCTGTAAGTTAACATTCACACCACTGCATTTTACAATATAGAATCTGGACTTCCCATTACAGTCTAGCCATCCTGTCTAGAACACAGATCAGAGCCCAACTTTCTTTAGAGCTTCTAGAGATAAGGCAAGTGGATCAAACACACATCCACTGCAGCCCTGGAGTCAGTGTACCATTTTGGGGGTTTTATGGGGGCCAGATATCTAAAAGTCAAAGTTTGTCTGTTTGTCTGTGTCGGGCAAAGACCTCTGGTAAGCTATATGATTGGCTGTGTCAGGCAATGACCTCATTCGATTGGCTGCCCGAGAAGATTCTATGGAATCCTGGGGTTTGCAGTTTAGGGGAGGGGCCTTTAGAATTCTCAGCCAGAGAACAGGCTGGTTGCTATGGAGATGAGGCCTAGCAGCAAAGAGGAGGCCAGTGTATTCCCTCAGGAACCCAAACTCTGTATGTTAATAATTCTAAATACAGATTGGATGGGCGAATATGGGGAAAAGTTACAGGTACTGGACAAAACAGTTTGGGGAATTAGAGACATAGGATCTCAAATCTTTCTAACAAGTATTACCTATGAGAAAATCCCTGGCAATGCTGGGTATATACACTAATAATTGAATATTGCAAACATAGCTGCATTTTAAATCAATGCAACAAACTGCACATTACATTTGACTCTTCTGCCTGTGCAGCTTAGAAGAATTGTGACATTTGGATGCAACCTAAAAGCCACAAGTAAAAAATTTAAAATAGGTGCAAATACAATATGAAAATTCCACTATCAAAATTTTCCCTTTTGTTTCCTCCTGAATACATAATTAAAATTACCTTCAAGGTAAAATGGGCTTACTCCTCAGCCCTGGCAACTGCAGCTCCTCTCCAGCTCCAGATCTTCTCTTTCTGGACTCAACTAGAAAGTGCTGCCCTTCCTTAGGGTTTCTGCACACACTGGGCCAAACCAATAATAATTAGTAGGGGTTACTTCAGCAGTTAAAAACTTCACCCTAAAAAGCCAAGCCCAGAGCTGAAGTAGCTATTCCACCTCCATTAAAAGTAATGCTTGAGCAACTGGACCTTCTCCTTTTCTCGTTTCTGCTCCGTGTCCTATCATCACTCATAAATTTTAGAGGTTTCTGAAATTTAGAATAATTAAATACATTGTGACTTGTGCTGATAATTTAGAGGAAGGGAGGGAGGGGGATCTGGAGGTACCATAGGAAGAAACTAGGAAACCAAATCTGTTCCAATCTGGCAGGGACAGATTAATCCTCTGCCACCTACATTCTCAGCACTTTAAAAATATCTCAGTCGGTTTTAAAATATTTTTCTCTTCCTTTTCCACTTTCTTCCTTTCCGTTCATCTTGCTCAACTGCTGCAAACTGAGTTCAAAGTGCAAAAGTAATTTGTACCTTGTTAACTCAGCAGTAGGGAGAAAAGAGGAGAGCGTGGAATCCTGCCCTTCCCAGGAGGCTCAGGCAAAAGCAAACTGCCGCAGCTTCTCCTAGCTTGTGTGTTCTTCCTTATCAATAACTTTTGCCCTCTTGGCCACACTCTGACATTGCTTGGCCACACCTTTCCCAGTTTTCACCTGTGAAACGTTGGAGGGCATGGAACCCCAGCCTTGCGGGATCACAGGGCTGCCCTCTTTTATTAGGAAGATGGTCGTGCCATCTGCTATTCCACTCAGGCATCACTATTTCTTCTGAGTGTGGTTGCCGTCCTCATAGAAGTGGTACAGTGACAGGTTATGAACTGTTTTGTATTTTGGTGTAGCTTGGTCTTGAATAGCCAGTTAAGATCTATTAGCATAACATAAGACCTGTTCTGGATGGAGAGGAAGGTCAAAATCCTCTTGGTAGCTCACGCTGGTGTAACAATGCTAAATACTTTTGGAAACATTGCAGGAGACATTCTATTCTCTGCAAACCCCGTGTATTTTACAAGAAATTAAAACTTGTTGTTTGTTCTCTGATATTAATCCTGCTTTTCCATTTTCTGAGTCAAGCAGGGAAAAGTCTTAAATGAAACACAGCAATAAACAAACACATCTGTGTCAGTTTTCTTTAGCTTATCAGCCAAAGCCAGATATGAGTGAAATAGCTGGTAATTGGACACAAAAGCAGGTCAACATTATAGTGTCCACATGAGGGCACTATTGGCCAACATCAAAGGAAAGCTAAGTTAGTCTGCATTGTCACTGTGGGATACCATGTGAAGTAAATGGGCAAGCTGTGGCTACTTAAAAGCTCCTATCTTTTATGAAATAGACACCAGAGAATAGGAATTGGCATCTGATTGGCGTCTTCCACCTGTGCAAGTTCCTTTCAGCATGCAGAACTTCTTTTTTGGCAGACGTACTGTGTCGACTGAAGGTTTACAAAAGTGAATTACACTTGTGGCGCCACTGTACATTATTGAACATTGCATGTTGTGCATTGCACATTGTTGCCAATTGTGCATTCATCGCATGGTTGCAAATGTTTGTGCATTGTGCAACAACATGCAGTGCACATTTGGTTGTTCTATGTTGCAATTCGGTAATGAGGTAATATACTCCAACCAAGGTATAATTCCAGGAGTGTAAAGTTTTATTGTCTTTCTTTGATGCAGGATCCAGCCAGCTCTGATTGCCTTCAGCTGTAGCACAGCCATTCCTACACCTGCCCCGGCAAATGGTACACATAGGCTGGAATCCTTCTCCTGTACCTCCTTATGCAATGCTTTTGCCCTAAGCGTGCAAGGGTATCTGGAGGCTCTGGGTATCAGCTTCTTTCCCTGCCACTAGTTGTGCTCCAAATGTCTTCGGGCACCCCTAGGTGCCCAAAGACATTTGGAGCACAACCAGTAGCAAGGAAAGAAGCTGACACTCAGAGCCTCCAGATACCCTTGCAGCTTCCACACTACTGGCCCCTCCCTAAACTGCAAGCCCCAGGATTCCATAGGATGTTGAACATGGAATCATAGCGCTATAACAGGCTAGTGTGGAAATGGCCCTGGGTGTAGCTATGGAGGGGAAAAACACTCCTCAAAGAAGAATTTTGCTGACCCAGTTAACTTTCCCTTTGTTCCCCAAATTTCTAGCATTGCAGTAATTTCAAACTTCACTTGAGCATTTGGAAATACAGCTTAGGCTTCTAAAGAAAAGGAGCAGGGAATGAGAACCTAGGAAGTACCAGAGTTCTAGGTATCAATGAATTTTAATGTCTTATAATCTATCACGTTAGAAATTTGGGAACCAATGGACACTTTCATGGGGAGCAGAATTCTTTGGTGCGGCAGTGCCCTCATTTTGCCCCTCCTCCACCCATAGCTACACTTCTGTGAATGATCAAAAATGGGATCTTTGGGTTGTGATGGATAGTTTAATGAAAATATTGAGCCAGTGTTGCCAAATTTTCAATTAACCCTGGAAAGGCTTAAAAAAAGAGAGAGAGAGTGAGTCGGAAGCTGATTTCCTATCAAAGCTGAAAATACCTTCCTTTTGTACTGCCACTCCCAGAATCCACCAGCTGCCAATGCATGCCAGACTTGTAGTCCTCAAAGTAACATTTCTAAACTCTAGAAGAGGCAGGTTGGTCCACACCAAGAGAGGAAACTTATGCCAGAGGAGAAACTTTGGTCCTCCAGTTATTTTGGACTCCAACTTGCAAAAGCCTCGGCTGCTATGGCCAGGGAGGATTTTTGGAAGTGTGCTCTGAAACACTTCGAGGGCCAAAAATTCCCTACGCCAGTGCACATAGGATCTTTTCTAATTGTGTTTCCAAATCCACAACCCACCAGGGGGAGCTCATGTTCCTGAAGGACCAAAACGAGCAAAATTGTATGATTGCAAAAGAGAAACTGCTTTAAGAGATTGATTAATTCTTTTTGGAAGTCAAAAGGCTGTAATTCTCTAATGATTTGATAGTTTGTTAAAGGCCAGATCTGATTGCAAAGGTCTGCATGGACGTCGGCCCCATGGAAATGAGCTGTTGGAGGAGAAAACAAGGTGATATTGTAAGGGATCCCTATTGACAGCTATGAATGTACCATCGGGCTTCCCCAGTATGCCTCTTGATCAAGCATCACCAATGTTGTCTTCTACCATCAAGATTATAAGGGCATCATCCTTGAGTGCCAGCTTCCATTCCCCTGAATTCTTGACTGTTCTGCTGGCCTGATTGTCACTTGGAACTCCTCTCAGTGCTGTAGCTCAACCTCAGAGCCCTACTTCTGTGTGCTCAGGTGAGGAGGAAAAGAAACAAAGTAAGGTAGAATTTTCACTTGCAACATCAAGAATGCACAGAATGGTCTATTGTAGTATGTAGCGTAATCTGGTGCCACGTACGAACAAGATAACACTGTACCAAAGAAAGTATAAATTGTTGTGAACTTATGTGGGTGGGCTCTCGGTTTTTGGAAGCGATTCCACAGAGGCTCAGCCGGCTGAATAAACTGCGAATTTCCACTCCGTGGGTCTCGATCTCTATTTTCTGCAACACAGGGTCTTCAGGGGTCTCCTGTTCAAAAGAGATCAAGCAGCAAGTGATTGGAAAGAGCGAAGCTATTGTACTTTGGAAATTTCATGAGAAGAAATTTCATAGGAAGAAAGATGATAATGCTCAGCAAAAGGGAAGCAGTAGGAGAAGAGGAAACCACATTACAAGTAGATTGACTCAAGCAAGGAAGCCACGGCCCTGAGTTTGCAAGACCTGCAAGGTTTGCAAGGCCCGTTGGTAAACTGCAAACTCCAGGATTCCATAGGATGTTGAGAGTGGAATAATAGCATTAAAACAGTCTAGTGCAGAAATAGCCTAGGGCTATTGATCACTGGGGCTCTTGGAGAATTTCTCTTGAGATCCAGATATCCCTGTCCCAGAAAGTTACTTTTCTGTTGCTAATGAACTGGAAATTTTATTACCTGTCTTTTATTGCCCTTTGTTCCTAGTCTTCATATGTCCAAGAAGGGGAGTGTTCTCCATTGAAATCCATCAATAAAATCTGACATCTCAGAAAGAATGCAGGCCTGTGACTCTAACACCATTACCATTTTTCTTCTGTATGATTTTTAACATCTTTGCCTGGTAATCAAGCCAGTGAAACTTCAAAAGTTTATATGATATATTTTATGCCTTAGATTTGGCCCAATAGAAACATTGCTGCTTGTGCATTTTGGATTTTTTTTTGGTTTTTTTTTGTAGTTTTGATATGGTTAGGGCAGCCAAAGTCATCCCAGTTCAGCAAATATATACTGTACCCTTTGCAGTGAGAGCCATTTTAAACATCTATTTATTTTTAAACAATTCTTTGGTTCTAAACTTTTATTTGTCCAGAATCCTGTTAGCGACAGACATGATATACATGTATAAAACTTGAGACTACACGCATATGTGTTTTGTTTTGGATGGGCCATTCACTAGCCTATTGCACTTCATCCAAAATCTTCATCTTGGCAGTTGCCAAACCCCGGGGGTCCTTCTTCAGTAGTTACATGGCCGTAGAGGCAAGTGAATGAGGAGTGGAGGAGACTGCCTTCTGTACCTGCTGAATTTCACTTAGAGAGATAGGAAAAGGGACAATAACCTTATTTCTCTTACTGCTCTCCCTGAACAATTTGTGCAAATTAGGGAGTTAGCGTCCACTGCTAAGTTACCTCCTTCCCACTCCTTCCCCCTTCCTCTCCAAGGCCATTTGATGGCCATAGCACCATTCCACAGCACTTAGCAGCTGCCAAGGTGTCAGAGGTGTGGAACTGTGCATATGGAGACTTATGTTTCATGTACAATACAGGATCTTGGCCTGTTTCTATACCTGTAATTCAGACGCTGAAATGCTATATAAAGGAGATGGAGTATAAGTTAGCCTTCATAGTCTTGTGATGATTATGCATTAGTAAATTGAAGCACTGTGCAACTGAATATGCAGACAAATATGGAATGCACATTGCAATCCGCAATGCACATCTACATGTGCAACAGTTAATGCACAATGCATATGCAATGCACAATGGCACCGTGCATGTGCAATTCTGTTTTCAACTGCATACAGACTGCTATGTCCAACAAAAACATCTGATCATGTCTTTAGGGGAACTTACCTTAACTGGATGTCATTCAGATTGTTTACCTACCTATGTATGTACCCATCCATTCACTCCCTCATCCATAAACACATACAAAAATAGATGTTTCAAATAAACATGACCAATCAAAAGGCACTCTATAAATATTTTATTTCCCCCTCCTGATTAGATTTCTTTGTGTTAAGAAAAAAGATGGAAGTAGCAATTGGAAAAGATGTAGGGTTACACGTTAAAAATGTGGTTGACTGGACACCCATAAAATTCCATGAAGGAAGCAGAAAAGAAACAAAATAAAAGCTTTATTTGGCAATAAGCTTCCCCCATTTTTGTAGCCAGGATTAAACCATAACAAGATTGGCTTTCAGTATTTTACATAACTGCACACACAGTGCGTGTCAGGGATGTATGTCAGGGAGAGAACCTGGATTTTTTTTTATGTAACCAATTAATTTTCCCCTTCCGAAGTAGCAGATTAGCCATTGCTCACTAATTTTGGAACAATGCATTAAGAATGTATTATACATGTCCTATACCATTTGTTTGGGAAGTTTTTGTTGTTATTGTTGTTAGGGTTGATAGATCAACAAACATGTTTTAGGTATTCACGTGCTCATGTTAGTTACATTATTATTATTACTATTTTTGTTATTTTACAAAAACACTCAGAAAATAGAAAAATGGACAAAAATGAAAAAAAATCTTTCCAAGATGATCCCCCTTAAGACCAAGATTTGAGAAATAACATGTAAATATTACTCAGTGTACTATTGAGTTAAAAAACAATACAAAACAAACTATATTGTTAGTCATTACATTGTTTTGAAAAATAAGGTAATATTGTTATGTCTTCATTACTCCCAAAAGTATTACATCACTAGTATGATGTTGTAAGATGTTACTTCCAATAAGGGATTAGTACCTGTGGTCTTCCAGATGCTGTTGGACCACAACAACTATAATCTCCTATCATTGGTTTTGCTATCTGATGGGAGCCGAAGTGCAAGAACATATGGAAGGCCACATGTTCTCCAACCCTATTATACAATACGGCAGTGAACCTATGGCTCACTAACTGAATGAGGCCCACAGAGGATTTCGGGAAGCCTTTAATCTCCAAAAAAGTATGTTGTTGTTGTGTGCTTTCAAGTTGTTTTTAACGTATGGTGACCCTAAGTTTTCATGGAGTTTTCTGGAGCTGAGAGTATGTGAGGTGCCCAGCGTCACTCAGTGGGTTTTCATGACTGCGTGGTGAATCAAACACTGGTCTCTAGGGCTGTAATTCAATGCTCAGACCACTACGCTATGCTGACTGTGCCTTCCCACGTTGTTATTTTTAGACTACGATCCTGCATTGCCATTGTGTCTAATCTAATATATAAAAGTTAAAGTTCGTCTGTGACAGGCAAAGACCTCATATGATTGGCTGTGTCAGGCGAAGACGTCATATGATTGGCTGTGTCAGGCGAAGACTTCATAGGATTGGCTGCCTAAGAAGATCCTGTGGAATCCTGGGGTTCACAGTTTAGGGAGGGGCCTTTAGAATTCTCAGCCAGAGAGCTCTTGGGCCTGGTTGGATGCTATAGAGACAAGGCCTAGCAGCAAGGAGGAGGGCAGTGTATTCCCTCAGGAACCCAACCTGTGTATGTTAATGACTCTGAATACAGGTTGGATTGAGGAATATGGGGAAAAGTTACAGGTACTGGACAAGACTGTTTGGGGAGTTAGAGACAAAGAATTTCAAATCTTTCTAATAAGTATTACTATGAAAAAATAAAATCTCAGGCAACACCAGGAATATACACTAGTGAATCTTTATAAGAGCAGTTACACATTGATTGTGTTATACAATACTTCTGTTGAACGGTAAAGTTGTACAATGGATGTATACCCAAATACACAACTAAAATAAAAACCAGTTAGTTTTAAAGGTGATGGTACATTTCTCTCACCCTGTTTTCTTGGAGGAAAAGATTTTCCATCTTTCCCCTGGTAAGGACAGTGGTTGAATCCATGGCCAGCTGTGTGCAATTTTGTGTTTTAAACACTTATCTAAGTTTGGACTTATAAACTAACAGATGTGTGTGGGAATGCCACACTGGTCTCAGTATTTCCTGCTGAAGTATCCAGGTGTGATTGCTTCTGCCAGCACTTGGGGAGAAATTTTCACACATAGCTGAAAATCTGACAACCAAGTTAAAATTCTGTTTGGCAACCTCATATGTTTTTGTCTTTCTTGGTGGAGATGCTCTGTCTAAAGAGCACTGCATCTTTCAATATGTTACATGATGGAAATTGTATCTCACTAGGTTGCAATAATCTAACTTAGTTGTGCTTGTCATTGTCAGTGTTTTCTTTTTCATTTTAATATTTCTGTGCACTAAAAAAGAAGAAATAATATTCAAAGTGGCTAACATCATTAAAAGCAAATGAAACAATTGAAACCATCACTATCATCATCACCACAAATGAAACTATAAAATAATTACAATCAATAATAATAGAATCATAGAACTGATAGGGGCCCCATAGGTAACGGAGTCCAACTTTCCCCAAATGCAGGATCTCCAACTAGAGCACCTTCAGAAGGTAGCTGCCCAACCTCTCTTTGAAGATGTCTGGAGAAGCAGACCATACCACCTCTCCAGGTAATTAGCTCCATTGCCAAACTACTCTTACTTGTTGGGAGTTAGAGTTTCCCAGGGGGTGAGCCCTTTGGAGGAAATTCTATGTAAGCTAAAACTGTTTGGAATCAGCTTTCTTTTAGCAGAGTAGCAGAAGAAGCATGTCCCATGCTTCTGTGTGGCTTCCCTGGTCTGAGACTGACCTAGAAAGCAAAACAAGGCAGGCAGTTCCAGGTTACAAACTTAGGAAAAGTTTACTAATGAAATTTCACAGTTACATATGCCTTGGAGAGTCTAAATCCTAACTAGCTAACAAAAAATATTAGATAAGATAATAGCTTCATTCTGAACTCACCATCTTCTTGGTGGAGAGGTGAAGCATGGTCAGACGGAAGAAAGTAGAAGCAAAAAGGCATTCCCTTGCCCCCCATTCCCTTGCCTTTTGCCCAGGTGCTATTGTCTTCCTTCTCTGTGCCTGGCAAAATGCAAGGGAATAGAAGGAGGCGCATGAGGGTGAAGGCACATGCATACCTTGTGAATGATCAAATTCGTGACAGTCAAACCCACAAAAGTGGAGAGAGGACTGTATTCTATCTTCGTTTATTTCCCCTTCAGAAACCTTTTATAATCTGAGGCCATAAACCAGAGCTTTCCAAACCTTTCATGTTGGTGACACACTTTTTAGACATGCATCATTTCACAACACAGTAGTTCAGTTTTACTAAAAAATCAGAGGTTAAACTAACCCCTTATGAGAGATACAGACACATACATAAATTGTAATAACAAAATGTATGGGAACGCAACGTATCTCATGAAAACCTTTCATATATTTTTAAAAATAGATGGTTTATAAATAATAACATAAATTTCCAAGATTGAGGGCGACACACCTACACACTTCAGGTGACACACTAATGTGTCGCGGCACACCGTTTGGAGAGCCCTGCCTTAGCGCCTTTGCTACATAGCTAAAGATACATAAAGTCACATAACATACACCGCGAAAGAGGATCCCTGCCAGTAATAATAATACTGTTGGCACTCCACATTTGCAGGTTTAACTTTCACAGATTAGATTATTTGTGAGTTTCTCCAACCCCTCCTTCCCCCCACCCCAGGCATTTCTTTTCCAGGGAATCTTCCCTCTTAGTGGCTCTGGTCAGGCCACGCAGCTCTTGAAAAGCCCGTCTGTGGTTCTCCTCCTCTTCCTCCAACAGCTGCTGCTTGGCCAGTTAGGAATGGATTGCACTCCAATTTCTTAGCACCACAAACCATCTCCTAATGCCCCATATTCAAAGGAGGAGATCAGTGAGAGAGAGGAAGTAGAGGGCCACCAGGCTGACCCAGCCTCTTTCCTTTCCTTTCCTTTCCTTTCCTTTCCTTTCCTTTCCTTTCCTTTCCTTTCCTTTCCTTTCCTTTCCTTTCCTTTCCTTTCCTTTCCCTTCCCTGACCTGGTTTGGACCCTGGATGTCTGTTCTCCCCACCGTGTCTCAGCCCCCTTCTCAAACACATTTGGATATTTGCAATTTTTCCACGTTTGCAAGGGTCCTGTGCCCCTGACCTAGAGAATGTGGAGGACTAACTGTGGTAGTAGTAGTAGTAGTAGTAGTAATAATAATATCATGATGGTTTCAGAACAGGCAGCTTCAGCATCTGGTCACCTTTTGCCCTTCTTAATAGATTGCTTACAGCAGCTTTATTTTGTCCATGTCAGAAATGGGTTTCTTAGCTTGCTCTTGCTAGCGATTACTGTATTGCTGGAATCATTTCATCCATCAGTGCGTGAACCCTGGAAACACTTACTTAAACTTGGCTCCAGTGCATTATTTCAGCTGGAGTTGCTGTGTGGGTAGGTAATGCAACAGCAAGGAAGCATCTAAACGGTAGCAAAATTCTCCCAGCTGGAAACGTTAAAGTGCTGTGCAGCTATTTTTAGTGACCTCTCTGGCTCGGATAATATAGTGAGCAAAGTGGATACAGAACACCCATCTTGGGTGAATTGAATCTGGTTGTTTGCAATGTAGAGTAAACCGGCGAAGGTTAATTCATCCCTTCGGTGGGGAAGAGTGTGTCTTGTATTGTGTATATTACATGGAAAAGAAGGGCCCATTTAATGGTTTGATTCTGGGGGGAAAAAGTATTATCACTGATAACCTGTCTTCCTGCAGTGTGGTGAATACAGCACAGGTAAGCCTGGTTGGGCAGAAGGAATTGCATACTGTGCCTGTTATGGGTGGAAATGAATTTTACTGGAGTCCTGAAGGAGCTGTACTAAAAAGGAGCTTTTCCAAGCTCTGAACAAAAGGAACTGTTTCATAACTTCTGAGATTCATTGAAGGACAAAATGCACCTTCAGGCTCTGCAGGGCATCTTGGTGAAATAAATTGCAGACAAAACCATGCATGTGTTTTGCGTTTTGAAAATGAAAAATGGCTAAAATGTGTACTCTTGGAAGATATGTTCAAACGTTCTTTGCTGGAATCTCATTGCCGTGTTGTTGGTGTGTGCTTTCAAGTCATTTCTGACTTATGGTGATCCTAAGGAAACCCTATCAAGGGAGTTTCCTGGCAATATTTCTTCACAAGGGGTTAGCCTTTGCCTTTGTCTGGGACTGAGAGAGTGTGACTTTCTCAAGTTTCCCCAGCGGGTTTCCATGTTTGAGCAGGGATTCAAACCCTGGTCTCCTGGAGTCCCAAGCTATTTCCGCACTACACTGTGGTAGTGCTATTATTCCACTTTCAACATCCTATGGAGTCCTGGGGTTTGCAGTTTATGGAGAGGCCCCAGGATTCCATAGGATGTTGAAAGTGGAATAATAGCACTACCACAGTGTAGTGTGGAAATGGCCGTAGTCCATTTCCCAAGCCACTACATCATGTTGGGTTGTTGTTTTTTTCCACATCATGTTGGTTTTGAGTTTCATACATATTCAGGCATTTAATTGATAATCTTGTCTCCCAGTTTGTACTAGCAGCTCACCAACTAAAATAAACATTACAATGTAGTAAAATATTTAAAACAGTACTAAAAGTTTCAGCCAGGGAAGCAATCACACAACAAACGGAGATAAGATCAGTAATACAACAACTGAAAAGTCAACAAATAAAATCAGCAGACCAGCAGTAATAAAATGTGCCTAAAAACCCCATCACCTCCAAAAAGCTATCTGAAGTTCAGTAGGCCCTTGGTATCCACTAGGGTTTGGTTCCAGGATCCATGTGGGTACCAAAGTTTGTAGATGCTCAAGTCCCATTATGTACGACAGTGTAGGAAAGTGGCATCCCTTGTATAAAATGGCAAAATCAAAGTTTGCTTTTTGGATTTTTTGTTTGTTGTTTGTTAATTTTTCAACGATGTTCATTTTAACTTGAGTGCTGAACTGGGAAAAGGGGGTATCGGATAGGATTCAGCAGCATGGACGTTTCCTGGAAAATTCAGAGCAGATTCACCACTGTGGGACATGGAAACCATGAGCCGCTGCTAGTGGTGTTGCTTTCCAAAGTTGCAGATGTGTGCAAAAGCAAATCCCATAGGCAGTTTATTTTAATCAGCTGAAAACAAGACATTTAAAATGTTTTAAAATAGTTGTGCCTATGATGAGACGCTTTGTTTTCAGTTACCCCGCCCAACCCAGAAGAAGAAGAAGACGAGAAGTGGGTGGGAAGAAATTTTTACTTGTTACCCGCCTCTCCCCCAGGCTTGAGGTAGGATACAACACAGATACAATTAAAAACAAAGTACAACTAAAATACCCTAGAAACACAAAACCATTTAAAATACAAATATATGCAAATTAAAATATATCATAATTAGAAAGGAGGGGTGCTTTTTTCATATGTGGTGGGCCTGTAAGGTAGCAAAAAAGTTTTGGAAAGAAATACATGATGAAATTCAAAGAATGTATGGTTTAAATTTTGAAATGAAGCCAGAATTTTATTTGTTAAATATGTTAAGGCCACAAAGAGAAATAAGATCTCATCAGAAGTCACTGTTATATGTAATAACTGCTGCAAGAATGACATATGCTCAATATTGGAAAGAAAGAAATTATATCAATATAAAAGAATGGAAATTAAAAGTCTTGGATATGGTAGCAATAGAAAAGTTAACTTTTTCACTTAAAAATAAGCCAATCCAGAGCTTTGAAAGAGAATGGCAAGAAGTGATGAATTCGATAAAAGAATAAGAAAGGGAAGAAATAAAGAAAGATTGCTGAAAGGGTGGATAAGGTAAACTAATGTTGTAAAAGATAAAGTATAAGTTGTAGTGTAACAATGTTAAAAGTAATAGTGTACTGTTTGTTAAATAGAAACAGTGTATGTATGGAATGTAAACTCGGATTCAACTGGAAAAAGATGCTTGGAAGCTGGGGGGGGTTTTTTTATTTTGTATTCAAAATTTTAATAAAAACTATATAAAAAAATCATAATTAAAAGTAGAAATACAATTAAAACTACAAGTAAAAGTATACTCAAAAATAGACCACGTAGGCCTATTGGTTGGAATTTGCCAGCTTAGTTACAAATACATAACCTAGAATTATGCATCTGTAACTGATTCATAGTCACGATCCCTGTATTCGTATATATTCGTGATTGTGGGAACAGTGCAAGAAATACACAGGAATCATAGTCCCTGAACCCTGACTTACCAGGCAGCAGCTTGACGTGAGTGACAGTTGTCAATCAGGACACAGAAGAGTGATGTTTCCACCCCACACTCACCAGGATCCTGCAGTGCAACAGGATCCCTGTCGCAATTCCTCCTTGGACAGAGATCGTTCTCGGGAGGGAGCGGTCAGTCTGCTGTGTCCAGATTGACGGGGGAACAGACCCCAATCACTTGCAGCAGCTGCTGTAAGGCAGGATTGGGACAGTTGAGCCAGGACTGTCTGGGCCATCTTGTTTTTCTGATCTCCCAACCCATTTCCCATCTTGTCACATCCATGATGACTTCTCAAATACATATGAAAGAACTCTGATAATTTAGATGAAATTTCATAGAAATGTTCGTAGTGAGACGGGAAACCAAAATATTTCAGATGTGACTGTTCAGCCTGGGAGGTGGGGTGAAATGGAGAAAGGGTGAAGTGCCAAATAGACCAGAAACAAACTGGAGTTATTTCTCTGAGAAACCGATCTATACTTTGTGGATTATGGTGTTTCCCACCACAACACTGGCATATTATACTAAAACTTGTGGAGTATCATGGTACTGTCGGATTTACAGGGTTCCTATGTTTAACTTTGTGGGTTTAGTGCAACTGATGTTTTACAGTTGATGGCCTGAATCCAATTTTTAGTACCAATTGGAATGAAATCACTAAATCAGTGGGGCTTACCTACGTCTTGGCTTACCGCTCAACAGTTGATTTAGTTCAATGGGCCTACTCGAGCTGGGAATGGGATTCAGGCCTGTGAAGCCATGTTGTCCCCCCCTTCTTCTCAAGTGTTACTTAAACATTATGTAAAGAGATATAACAGAGTTGATGTGATGTTGTGTTTTGGGCGTTGGACTGAGGCCATTTCCACACCACACTGTTATAGTGCTATTATTCCACTTTCAACCTCCTGTGGAATTCTGGGGGTTGTGGTTTACTGAGGCCGAAGAGCTCTTTGGCTGAGAATTCTAAAGGCCCCTCCCTGAATGGCAAACCCTAGGATTCCATAGGATGTTGGAAGTGGAATAATAGCACTATAACGGTATAGTGTGGAAATGGCTTAGGACTCCAGGATACCAGGGTTTGAATCTCTACTTGGCCATGGAAACCCACCAGGTAACTTTGGGCAACTCATCTCTCAGGCTCAGAGGATGGCAATGGCAAATCCCCCTGAAGAAATCTTGCCAAGAAAACCCCATGATAGTTCACCTTAGGATTCCCATAAGTCAAAAATGACTTGAAGGCATACAACAACAACAACAACATGGATGGGCGTCCATGAATATTTATGCTAGAAATTCCTTTTTCTCTGTTATTCTCATCTCAAAGGTGATAGGGTGTTCCTTTCTATCTGGTTACACTGCAACAAACTAACACAGCTATGTCTTGGAATATCACTTAACCATTGTGTCCTTGCTTATACTGTTTGAATATTATTTTGTTTTATTTTACTTATTTGTATCCCGCTTTTCTCCTGGCAATGGCTAACATTAAACCAGTTTGAGTTAAAGCATACATAAAAGTATAAATATAAAATTTAAAAAAGCGATTAAACAATTTATAGAATTAAAAGCATTAAACTTTAAAAACATTACATTAAAAATAGATTAATAAGTGTATTATGCTTTGTTAATAAATTTTTCTGGCAACATTTGGCTCTGTTTATTTAAATTATTTGTTTCTGTGATTCAAATGCAAATTGCATCTGACCTGATTTTTGAAGTGAAGCTGAGAGCAGCCCATCAAGGGGCTCGCACATGGATGGGGCAATGGCCCCACGCCTTTTCATGGGCAGTCTCCATCCAGTAGCACAGGATTCAGCTGCTGTTCACTTACACACACTTGATTCAAACCGCACTGTCACCGCCAATTGTTCTGGACAGGATGATCTCCCAGCAGGTGGCACTTCAACCAGAACCAGACAGAAATGTTTGCCTCCTCTCCATTCCAGCTCTGAAATCAAATAATGTTTAGAGCCCATTCTAAAGCCACAATAGGCAGGAAGGAGATTGGAAAAGAAGAAAGGGTTATTTCTTGCTTTGCTAAGCTATTTCAGCCTGACAGGGTAGCAGACTTTTATAGTGACTGTTTCTTTCTCTCTTCCCCCTCCACATGGCTCTGTTGTTTTTGGGTGCCTTCTCACACCTGTATATTTGCGCTGAGATAGTTTTGAATTTTCCAACCTTGCTACAACCAGTGGTTTCCCATGCAATTTCTTTACAAAGCAACTTCTAGTTCACCCATCAGAACGTCTGCATTTCACCCCTAAAGAAACCTACTTTCGTCATATGTTTATCTTTCCTAGAATTCAGGAATGTTGTATTTTCAGTGACAACTCCCAGAATACCCGAGACAGCATGGTCACACCATTGGAATTTTGGGGGGTTGTGGTTCAAAAAGTAACATTTCTCAGTTCTGATCCTACTCCATTTCCCATCAGCTCAGGATGAGGTGCATAAATCCCCTCCTTGAAATTTTGTCATCACATCACAGTTTTGTCAGGTGGAATAAAGGTGAGAAATGGAGAATTATCCAAGATAACCCAATTATGTAAGGAGGGACAGAGATGCAGAACTTCTTGGTCTGCTTTCCACCATTGCCCAGAATTCTGTTGATGTCATATGCATGCTTAAGTTCACCTAAAAGGATCTGGAATTTTTTTTTATTTTTTTTTTGGGTGTGGAATATCCACATTCAGTTCCAGGTTAAGGAAGTAAAGTAGCACACATGGTTGTATAGAGGTGCACATGATGAAGATACACATTTGGTTGAGCATGCAGTTCTACTTTTCCATACAAACTCAGTTGCATAACACTGCCATTCAGCACCGTAGCACTGCATAGCACAATTAATGTGTAACTCCACAAGCAAAGATTTACATTATGCAACCCAGATGAAAGATCGCAGCCATCACTTTACTGAAGATTTTGGGTTTCCCTGCCCTCCTCCTCCACCCCACAACTCAGAACTGTCACCTACGATTTTAATAAATGCCTAGAAGGAAAACTTCTGGCCAGGATCCAAGTAAATGTTGAATACAATTGATCTCATGCATATTTATATTGGAGCAAGTGCTAACGCTGAGTTCAGTGAGACCACCTTTCACTCTAGCAGTATGCATTACATACCATTTCATCCTCAGAGCAGTGGCTGATGCTTGTTGCACATGGACTACATGCACCACCATCCAACAGACCATTTCAACTGCCTCTTTGCTGCTGTTATCAGTGGCGCATTACAGGCTTCCCCCACTTAGCTGACAGGCTAGGGACCAAAGCACTGCCAGAAAACAGAATTGGTTGAAAAATGGAGTCCATGTACTGCACTGTAGGGAGCATGAAGGACTTGTGGAGTGTTATTTGTTACTGACTGTGCACACACTGCTTGCAAAGTCTCCAGCCAGCTTTGCTCCTTTTTCCTCCTCTCAGCTTGCTTTGCGAGCAGCATATACATATGAGTCAGAAGTCCCAAGTGAGCCTTCTTAGGCAAGAAGAACTGCTGAAAGAGTGGAACACCTGTTGAATTAATAGAACTTGTCTTTAATTTGGAAGCGTCAGAAGAGCAAGTTGTCAGATAACAGGGCATCAAAAGGTGGCATCAGGAGGTGTAGTCCCTGTCATAATGTATCTGTTGGATATGTATTGAAATATGTAAGGTAGTCAGCATATGGAAATGCTAGAGTTAGTTAGAACACTTACAAAGTATCAAATGTTAATTGTTCATTGCAACCATATATTTGTTTGCTTGGGTATTCCAGAGTATCAAAGGGTTAATTGCTTTATTGCTCATTGCTATGTATCCAGTGGAGGGGAAGAAGATCAGGACAGGAGAAAGCAAAAGCACCAAAAGGTGTTATAAGAACTTGAAGTGTCCAGAAATAAGAGGTAGGAAATATGTTCCTGCCCCAGGGATGAAAGACGGGTAAACAACTGCGAGTGTGGGAAATGTCTAAAGATGTGAAGCAAAGGTAACTTTATGATCCTCTCCAATCATGGCTCTGCACACCTAAATTTGTATGTGAAGGTATAAACCTGTGAATTTCATGTATGCTCTAGTCAGAGGTGTATCTAGGGTGGAGCAAGTGGGGTATGTGTCCTGGGTGCCAGTGCTGGACAGCACAGAAAAGCCATATCTCACCAGCCCCATTGCTTGGGATAGCCAGCCCAGCAGCATTTCCCACCATTGTCACCATTGCCCTCACTGGGGTTATTTGCGGCCTGGGGCAGCAACAGCAGAGACAGCCGCTCCAATAGCAATAATATAGCAATAGCATTTATTTCTATACCGCCTATCAACTAAGTGTTATCTAAGGCCCTTTCCACATGGGGGATGGGGGAACGGGGCAGCGCACGCAGGGACGGATCTTACCTGAAAACGGGTTGCTCCGTCCCTGCGGGGAGCGCGCGTTCGCCGCTCCACACGCTGGCGAGTTTCGGCGGTGTTCGGCGGCACCCAAAATGGCAGCTGGCGACTTCCAGCGGCGCTCCGCCAATCAGGGCAGTGCGCCAGCCGGAAGCCCGCCCCTGGGCAGCTCTGCAGGGACGCGCTAGCGCGTCCCTGCAGTTTCACACGGGGCGCTGCAACGGGTTAGCACGCTCGCGTTTCGTAAAAACCTCATAAAATGTGGTTTTTAAAAAACGCGCCGCGCCACCCCTTGCGGCCGTGCTAGCGCGGTTTGAGGTGTGGAACCTCCACTATTCAAACCGCTCTAGCGCGCTCCACGGTGTGGACGACCTCCGGATGAGTCGCCCTAAGCCGTTTTTTTTTCCCCGTGTGGAAAGGGCCTAAGTGGTTTACAATGTATTTTTTTAGCTAATTGCCCCCAACAAGCTGGGTACTCATTTTACCAACCTACGAAAGGATGGAAGGCTGAGTCAACCTTGGAGCCTGGCAGGATCGAACTCACAACCTTGTGGTTGCAGTACTGGCATTTAACCACTGCTTTCCTTGCCAGGGTCTTCCTCGGACCAGGGCAGCAGTGGCGGTGGGTGAGGCAGCCCCTCCACATGAGCCTGGCCCACCACCACCCTCACGCGGGTCTTCCTCACGAGGGTCTTCCTCAGCCCGGGGCAGCTGTGGCGGCAGGAGTGGGAGAGTCAACCCCTCCATGTGGGCCTGGCTCGCCGCTGCCCTCACTGAGCTTTTCCCCAGGGTGGCGGTGGCAGAGGCAGCCCCTCCATGCAGGATCCCACCACTACCACCTGGGATCTTCCTCGATCCTGTCGGAAAAATTCCAGCAGTCTCTCTCCCCGCATCTTGTTCTTAGAGCAAGTGGGCATAGCTAGCATAGGGCTTCATTTCTCTTTTGCATACCAAAGCTCCACCATTTGCCTTTCTGTCATTTAATTGCATGATCATAAATACCTTTGGTGTTCAGATGATTAGATCATGTGACCCAGGACAGTTGCCTGGTTCATCGGTCTTATAAAAGAAAGAGACCCCTCTCAGCTCTCTTTCTCCTCCATTTTTTTTTATTCCTCTTCTTCATCTCCGACCATGCTTCGCATCTCCATCAGAAGATGGTGAGTTAAGAACGAAGCTACTACTATTCATTAGCTAGTTAGGATGTAGGCTCCCCAATACATATGTAAATGTAGAAGCCATTAGTAAACTTTTCTAAATTTGTAACCTGAAGCTGCCTGCATTTGTTTTGTTTCTTCAGTCAGTTTGAGATCAGAAAAGCCATACACAAATTTAGACATGCTTTTTCTGCTACTCTGCTAAAAAGGAGGCTGAATCCTTACAGTTTTAGCTTCCATAGCATTTCCCAATAGGGCTAATGCCCTGGGAAACTCTAATTCCCAACAGATCCAAGGTGGCAGTGGCGAGGGGAGAAACAGTACCTAGGTGTGCAACTTGCACGCTTGCCCTAACTGCTGTTGAAACTAGATACACCACTGGCTCTAGTCTGAGTAAATTCCGAAGAAGTGTGCTGTCGCTGTGTTACTTGCTTTGCTACAAATAAACACTACTGAGTTTGTGGATTGTGAGTTATCCAGGCTATGACAGATGGGGGCTTCCTGTACCAAAATTTGCTAGTGAAGATGCGATTGGGGAAAAAGGTGTCACTTTTTATAATGCACTTCTGCTTTACTCCAAAGCCAAGATGGATCAAGCTAGGGGATCTGAGTTTGAAAAAGTTACTTTTTTGGACAGAAACTTCCAGTATCTTCCAGCCAGCATGGCCCCCAAAGTCCAAAGAAGTTTCTTTCCCCAGCTGTGATCTGAACCTATTATCAATCTATAATGTTAACCTGACTTTAGCCGTTTCCGCACTAGACTGTTATAGTACTATTATTCCACTTTCAACATCCTATGGAATCCTGGGGTTTGCAATTTAGAGAGGGGTCTTTGAGGTCTTAGGGCCTGGCATTCCCACTCCACCGTTTTTCTGGATCAGAATGGGTGGATTTAAATAAAAGAAAAGCAGCTTTTATAACTGAGGAGAAAGAGAGAGGGATTCCCCCCAAGGGATTTCTATCTGCTCCTTCAAGCCCAGTATCAGAGACAGAGCTGTGCCATCGGTGGCTTAATTGAAAATTGAATTATTTTTCACTTCTTCAAATGAAACTGTGAAAGGGAGAGGATGTCACCCGAGTCACAGTATCCAGAAGGGACAGTTTATCGCCTTCCACCCTTCATTAGGATGCAACCTTTATTTTATATTCATTTTCAGCCAGACACTCTGAGAAAACAATTTGCTAGAAACAACCAAACAAGTAAACAAACACAAAAATAACTGGATTATTTTTCTTTCTTTCTCATAATGTTCTGTTTTGTAAGGCCATTTCCGCCTTTGAGGCCCCTCCCTAAACTGCAAACCCCAGGATTCCATAGGATGTTGAAAATGGAATAATAACACTATGACAGTCTAATGCGGAAATGGCCTTTATTTCAGAGTGTCTCAACTTAGCCCCTTTAGTGTGTGTGTTTAACCCAAGTTCACTTTCCCTCTTTGTCTGTCTGGTGGTCTCCAGTTTGCTGCTGTCTGCTTTAGCCCTGCCTGGTGGGAGGTAAAGGGGGCAAAGCAACTTACTGAGGAAGGAGGCCTTCTGTCCGCAGCTGCACCGAACCAAGAGTCCTCTTTCTCTCTGCTCCTCTCCAGCTTTTTTACCCTCTTGCTCCTTGCAATTTGCAAAAATCAATCTGTTGACAGCTAACTCATCTCTCCTCTTTCCCTGGTCTCTTCCCCAAACCTATTAGCTATTCAGTCCCAATGTCTGCTTGCCTCCCCCAGCCCCCTTTTGTCCCAGGGAAGATTGCAAACCTGCTCATTAGTGCTTATTACTCTGAGCAGTTTGACAGGTTCCCTGCTTGCTCACAAGACTTTCCCATTCACAGGCCTGCCCAGAGCCTGCCTTCCTGCTCAAAAGAAACGGAAGTATTCAACTGGCTGAATAGAGGGGAAAAGCTGGCTCACTTCTCCTCCCTCTCTATTCATTGCCCTTTTGATACAATATTTTTTCCTCTTTTGTTGGGCTAAAGAGAGACAGGTCAAGGCAGACTTCTAGCCGGCCTTTTCTTCAGCGCTTTGTTGAATGTAAATAACCTGTTCTCGTGTTTCCTTCCCCCCACCCCGTCAGGTCTCTGCATATTTTAACAAACAATTTTGACCACTCGACACATTCTTTTAGATTGATGGAAGGGCTTTTTTCACATCATCAGTACTTGCTTGATTTCTTATACTGATTTCTCCAACTTGATTTCCCTGTTAGATCCATAGGGAAACATATAGGGAAGTGAATAGGGTCCAAAAAGAAGTACATAGGACCTAGTCCCAAAACAGAAGATGATCTGAACATGTGGGTCATGGTTCCAATAAAGACTGGCTGCAGATCTTCCTGCATTAATAGAACCATAGTTTCCAAATGAAGGGAAGTAGTAGTCCCACTATATTCTGCATCAGCTAGCCCTCATCTGGAACACTGCATCCAGGTCTGTGTACCTCATTTTAGGAAGGATATAGACAAGTTGGAGCTGATTCAGAGGGGGGTTTCAAGGATGATAAGAGGGGACAAGAACAAAACCTCAGAGGTCAGGTTGAAGGGGCTGGGCATGTTCAACTTGGTGAAAGGAAGATTGAGGATTGACCTGGTTGCACTCTTTAAGTACCTCAACAGCTGTCACACAGAACAGGGGGAAGCCCTGTTTTCTGCTATCCCAGAGGGAAGAACCAGGTCTAGTGGTTTTAAGTTACAGGAGGTTAGATTTCAGCTGAACATTAGAAAGAATTTCTCGACAGGGGTTGCTAATACGGCAGAGGACAGGATCAAAAATTCAAAATGACCTTGACAGATTGGAGAGCTGGGCCAAAGCTAACAAAATGAATTTCAACAGAGAGAAATGGAAGGTCCTAAACTTAGGCAGAAAAAATGGAATGCACAAATATAGGATGGGGGACACATGGCTGGATAACAGTACATGTGAAAGGATCGTCGGAGTCTTGGTGGATGACAAGCTGAACATGAGTCAGCAGTATGATGTGGTAGCCAAGAAAGCCAACGCAATTCTTGGTTGCATCAGTAGGAGTATGGTGTCTAGATCGAGGGAGGTAATGGTACCACTCTATTCTGCTTTGGTTAGACCTCATTTGGTATACTGTCCAGTTCTGGGCACCTCAATTCAAGAAGGATACCGACAAGCTGGGATGTGTCCAAAGGAGGGTGACCAAAATGGTGAAGGGTCTGGAAGCCATGAAGCCCTATGAGGAGCAGCTTAGGGAGCTGGGTATGTTTAGTCTGCAGAAGAGAAGGTTAAGAGGGGACATGATAGCCATGTTTAAATATTTGAAGGGATGTCATTGCAAGGAGGGAGCGGGCTTGTTTTCTGCTGCAAGGACAGGGAGCAGTAGATTCAAGCTGCAGGAAAGATTCCACCTGAACCTCAGGAAGAGCTTCCTGACAGTCAGAGCTGTCCAGCAGTGGAATATGCAGCTGCCTCAAGAGAGTGTGGCTGAATCTCCTTCTTTGGAAGTTTTTAAGCAGAAGCTGGATGGCCATCTATTGGGATGGCTTTGATGTCTGCTCCAGCATGGCAGGGGCTTGGACTGGATGGCCCTTGGGGTCTCTTCCAACTCTGTGATTCTATTATTCTTTGACAGTAAAAGCAGTTCAGAAATGGAATCAATTACCTAGAGCAGTGGTGGGGTCTCCTTCTCTTGATGTCTTCAAAAACAGGCTGGACAGCTACCTGCTGGGAATCCTCTAGCTGGAGAACTTGCATTGGTGAGAGCTTGGATTCAATGGCTGATGGAACCTCTTCCAACTCTATGATTGTGCATCCAGTCAGTTTCTGCAAACTGTTAACCTTAGAGGGGTAAGGGGGATGGAAGTACTCAGTGGCTGGAATCCTGTTGGTGTCTTACTCATGACTCAGTTCTGCTAAAGAAGAAGTTAGGCAGCTTTGCCCAATATTGAATGGCTGCAGTTAGTTCACCTTTGTGAAAATGCAGTTGTTCATGGATGAACACCACATTTGATTGATTGTCCATTCAGCTACAGGTTTGGTACCTTGGTTCAGTCATGCAACACTGCCATTCAATATAAGGGCTGCATATCACAATTAATGTGTAATTCTACCTTCAAGGATTTATGATACACAACCTGAATTTGGTCATTGTGTGTGTGAGTCACTGTAGCTGTTGTTCACACAGGCAAAAAACTCTAGCACAGGGGTTTTTAACCTATACGGTGTAGAACTCTGGGCATGCCTATGGACAGAGTTCAGGAAAAAAGAGAAGAAGGCACACACAGAGAGAATTGAGAGCTAGAATCCTGGTGGCGTCTTACACATGAGTAAGTTAACCTGTGAAAGTGGTTGGACATTTTTATATGATGTGCAATAAGCTACATTCAGTGCAAGGTTGTGGAAGCAGAGTTACACATGTGGCAATATTGTGCATGGCTGCACTTTGCTCATGGACACACATAAACATTGCACACAGGTGAACCTTGACATACATGTATACTGTGCATTGTTGAGTGCTATGCCTTGTGTATGCAGATGCACATTTGGTTGTGCAAGATCACAATTCACTAACAGAGTAGCATTGCATAACTGGTACTTAACTGTGAGTGTAAAGTTACACTCTATTTCCTCAATAGAGGCTCTCAGCCAGAATGAGAAGCCTGAGCAAGAGGAGTTAACCCCTCCAAGACTAGGCTGAAAGGATCCAGCAAACTGGCCCACCAAAACTCCTATTTAGTTGAGTGTCATTACAAATTATCAGGCAGAAATGTACTAAATGATCCAGCACAGGCAAACAATATTAAGGAGATTATTAAAAACTGAGTCCTCTCCAAAATAACAAAGGTTGCATGCCATCTCTCCTACTTACTTGGGAGTGGCTATGCTGAACATGTGGAGGGAACTTCTAACTACATCATGTTGCACTTGTAAGAGTTTTAGTACTTAAGGATATTTGAGTGGTAATGGATGGGAAAACTAATTTGTTGTCCTCCTACAACTAATTCTCTACACCTCAAGCTTGGGAAATATATACCAGTGCATCTTTGTATTTTCTTTTAAGAATCTTATGTGTATGATCCTGTATCTTCAATGTATCTTCACAGATTTTACTTTCAAAGTAGTGTGGAGGAACTGACGTGAAAGGAGACTTCACAAACTCCTTTGCAATCATCAAATAGAGTTTTTCATGTTTTCCCCTTTGCTTGACAAATTAATTGTATTTTTTTATTTTCTTCGTTTTATAATATTTTATTTATCATTTTACCATTGCTACCATGGTACTCAGATTCCTTCCTGTTTCATCTGGTGGTAGTTGATATTTTAGTTGTCATTTTGTTATTATTTTGAATGCAATGCATCCCATGTTTTCATTGTTTTGTGAAAAAATGTACCTGCAGTTAGGCACAATAAGTAACAACCTGCCTGCCAATGCTGAGTCACCCCACCCTAAAATCAGTTCTGGAAGCCCTGGGCCAGAAGTTTTTTTTCGCCTTCAGCTTCTTTCTTGTTTCTTTGAAAATTGGCTTGCATTCTGTGGTTTAGTCCTTATTCACATTTATGAATGCGGAATCGCTTCCACAACTATAAACATCCCCAGTACCCACCTTTCAGATCCAGCCGGCTGCACCAAGTGATAGAGTTCTGTGATGCTGGCAAGCGGGGCACTGAAGAATGATGCATCCAGCCCTTCCCAGCAGTGAGTGATGATGAGCAGATGACTTGCTGCTTCTGGTCAGTGCAGCATGGGAGGGGGCTGGCTGCATCATCCTGCAGTATCCCACTTGCCAGCGCCCCAGAATTCTGGATTTTAAGGTGTGGTTCCAAGGTTCAGATTGGAAGACAAAACAGCTATGACGTTAGGGCTATGTGTTTACTATAGGGTCTCAGCCATTGTGCTTAGAAGTATTTTTCTAGGGTGGGATCTCTGGCTTTCATTAGAATCTCAAAGGAGTCTGTAACCAAAAGTGCTGAAGAATCACTGCTCTAGGATGCCCCATTCTCCAGTAAAAGAAACAAAAGAACTAACAAAACAACCTAGTTCAGTCCTGGGCTCTCCCACGTCATCTGCTTTTTCTCAAGAAAGAGCAAATGGCTCCTTAGGGTTGAGATATTATTCAAAGCTGGTGGAACATAAAGTTTTGCCAGCATGGTTATGCTGTGGGCTGGGTGTCAGACAGGCAAGAGAAAAACATCCAGCTGTTTGGAAGCAGAAGGGAGCTTTCTTGCCTCCCCCTTGCGGGAGTCAGTGACACTTGGGGGCTTCTAGATTTGGTGAACCCATTCTTGGGTTTTATTCCAGATTGTAAAGGGGCTGTCCAAGCTGGTGAACAAGGTCCAGCAGTTTGGATGGCTCCCTAGAAGGTTGGAATAAAACAAGGGCCAGAATCCTTTTCATGTTTTATGCATGCATGAGTTCTTCTATGGAAGCAATTGGACATTTTTTCTAATGCAGAATGGTCGCATTCTTTTGCAAGGCCACAAAAGGTGTGTTGTGCATACAGTACAATTATGCATGGCTATGCACTCTGCATTGCTCATTGATGCACATGTGCCTTTGGATGTGTATTTGGTTGCAGTTTTGGTGTCTTGGCTCAGTAGCACAACTTTGCCATTCAACACAAGGTTTTGTAGCTACATGGCCCTGATGTGAGATCTTTGCCCAAGAGTGGGTCCACTGCACCTCAGAAATGGAAACTACTAAATCCCACTGAAGTACATGGCCAGCCAGTGACCATAGGTGTCAGGGGGCAGAGCTGTGCTTGGTTGCTATCTGACAGCCATTGGACGACCCAGGGAATCTGTTGTGTGAGGAGGTACTGAATGTCTCTTTACAGGATGCTGGGAAAAGTAATTGTACTAGCATATTCAGTGGTTATATTAGGACAAAAACATGAGAGAATTTGGGCCTAAGAGTCTTCTCTTTATAGCTGTCTGAAGACATTATTCTTTCTGAGGTAAAGGACAAGACAACACCACCTCCCCACTGGGCCAGGAAATCTTCACTTATTTTTTTGTTGCGTACAGTAGGAGTGATGTCAACAGTTTTTCCCCTGCCATATGAGAATACAAGGGTTTCCGCACAATCTTCAACCACCTTTTGCACTTCAGGATTCTTTTCAAGAAAATTCATTTGTGCCAAAATCCACATGCTTTTTCTGTGCAGATACTGTGTTGTCAGAAATTACAATGGCACAGCTCCATCTTCCCAGTTGTGATGCCCCCTCTCCCACAGTCTGCCTTTGCAGCCTGGCAGCAGCCCAACCAAAGTGTTTCTGAGATGCTACAGATGGCATCTGCAGCAGTCTTCTGGTTGTGGGGCACCTTGAGACAAACAGCTGTGGCAGGACCCTGAGGTCTCCCCAACAGCCAGGTCTTGACATCCCCCATGACTGAGATAGTGCTGCATATGCCATTTTCTAGTGCCCTAATATTGCAGCACCTTGGAAATATTTCAGATGAGCCACTGCCCGATTGCAAAGGATCCCCCTGCAAAGGAAGGAGATCATATGCAGTTGTTCACAACCATAAATATATATCCCCAGTAGTTATGAGATTGTAAGTCCAGTTTCTGATCTCATAACAGCTGAACAGGTTGACAGTTGTGATTCTGTGGGGAGGCTGCATTTTGGCAGAGGGAGCAATGTACTTTGTACAAAATACACTGCTCACTATGCAAAAATGTGGCTTTTCTGCAAAAAAAAAAAAAGTTTGTTGCACGCAAAATGATAATATTTTTTTCTGTGAAAAAAAAAGCACTATTTTGGTACAAACAAATTTTCTGAAAAGGAGTCCAAAAGTGATAAGAATAATGTAGTCATTCCCCATTTTCTCAGCACAGTGTTTGTGTGGATCAAAACATCTTTCTCCTCCTTAGGATGGTTGTGAAAATCTGTAGGGAAAATGAGACTAAAACTATTATGATTCAGCCTTCATTTAGCAGAGTTACACAGAGAAACGTTTAAAAGCTTGTCAAATGACTTGTGGCTTCAGACTGGCTGATGTAATGAACACAAACACAGGTAGCTTTGGATAAAAGACTTAAAATGCTTTACTAATGGCTTCTTCATTTACATCTGTATTGAGAGCCTGCTACCTGTCTAACTAGTGAGTAGGAGAATCTTCGGCTTTTAACTCACCATCCTTCTCGATGGGACTTGAAGCATGCGAAGAGTTCAGATAGAGCAGCCATAAGGACAAAGGAAGAGATCAGAGAGAGAGAGAAAGGAGGGGTCTTAACTTTTATAAGACGGATGACCCAAGCACAGTCCTGGGTCACATGATCTGATCACCTGAGAACCAAAGGTATTTATGATCATGCAATAAAAGACAGAAAAGGCAAAGGGAGCCCTATCTGGCTATTGCCCCATTTGTTCTAACAACAAGATGGGCGGGGGGAGAGAATGCTGGAATTTCCCAAAAAAAATCTGTGAGTATTTCTTATATGCCAGATCCCCACTCCAAGTACAGAACCAGCTGGCTTGCTTGTTGCAGCCATTGTTGGTAATAGGACAGCATTCTCTTCTGTGTTCAGATGAGCAGGCTCGTATAGTGAGCCCCGAATGAGCTGTATAATAATCACAGCTCTGTTCTCCAAGGGAAGGAAAGGGCTAGGGAGCCCGGGGTACGTCTTTCCAGAATCTCTTGTCTGAGCTACTTGTCTCTAATTGTTAGATTTTAGGGGGGTTCTGGCATGGTTTTAAAAAATGTGAGAGGAGAGCAAGTCCACTGTGGTTTTGCAGCAGTTTTGAGCTGCTTGAGGGGTAAGATAGGTAAAAAAAAAATCACCTGGAACTTTTGGGGTGCTTGTGGAGGTTTCAGGGGCCACACTTTGTGTTCGCAATGACTGTACAAAAGAGAATGGTAAAGCACTCCTGAAGTCTTTTACCTTGAAAACCTGATGACAAGACAATCCAAAATGAGAGAAAGTGCTGCAAAATGAGACTTCCAAGTCAGAAGCCACTCAGCCAGCCACTAGAGAAGAGTGGAAAACAAGTATGACTGGATTTAAGCCAAAAAGACATTCAGCTGCTAAGAGGAAGTCTGAAGATGCACTTTGCCCACCTCGTGTCTAATGGTCGGGTTGGCTCAATGTCTGTCCTTGGACAATGGCAGCTGAGGTTGTGCTGGAGATCTACCATTCTTCATATGCTTCCAGCAACTGGGATGACCCAATATATTTGGAAACTGGTTCCTCCTCCCTCTTAGGCAAGGTGTATGGTGCCCCATGTCAGACAACTTATTTTGGCATCTGAAGAAGAAAAACCCAGATGTGTCTCCATCTCTCCTTGGCATTAGGTATATGATACGTTGGGCCTAACAAATTATTCCCATTGGTAGGAAGACTCTTCACCTTTGATCTGGGAAAACTGTTCCACAGGCTGACAGGGAGAAATCTTTCTCCTCACCCACCCCTGAAATAACCCACATTCTCCAAAAAGTCTTCTCTGGAGGACCAGGAGGGGTATATAGAAGAGTGGGGAAGGTTGTGTTTAGTGGGAGTATATAGAGTGGAATAACTGGAAAAACACTGAAGAGTTACTTCCTTGTAGATGCACGGCTGTGCTGGGCCCACAGGCTCTTAGCAGCAGATTTTATATTTGTCCTTTGGAATTCTGTCCCAGTTCCTCGAATTTGCTATACTGTGTTCAGTTCAAGTCAGTACTACTTCCATTTGCTTAGTTTTTTAAAAAGCATTAATTCAGATTCTCCTTGCAGTTTAATTCTATTTGGCTTGCTTCTGAGTAGACACATGTTGGACTGGGCTGTCCTATGTTCTCCCACTGCCTTTTAGATGAGCTCCTTTTTCTTGTTGTTGCTGTTTGCCTTCAAGTCCTTTCCTATATATGGCAACCCTATCACAGAGTTTTCTGAGGCTAAGAGTGTGTGATGAGCCCAAGGTCACCCAGTGGTCAAATGAGAATATTCCTCATATGCAATAAAATGTTCAACATTTTGAACTCTTCATGGAGGGACAAATCTTGTCAGTTTCACTTTCTCACACATTTGTATTTTTTTTACTCTCTTTAGTTTCCCAGTTATAGTAACAGTCATGAGGGTTTGCCCTTCAAATTTTATTGCTACAGTAGTAAACACATGTGTGCCTGTGTTTTTAATAGAAAAACTGGTGTATAAATCCAACACTTGGTGTTTGTGTGTGCATGTGTGTATGTGAGAGAGCGAGCCCAATAGCAAATAGATGCTGCAATGCTTTCTGGCAAGCATCTGGAAGAAAATTATGCTATGAAGGCATGGAACTTGGGCTGTGCAATGAAATTCTTATGCTTGTTTTCTCAGACATAAGTCCTATTTATTGACAGGATTAACTCCTAGGGAAGTACAAATAGGTTTACAGTCTCTGGTCCCATTCAACTGGGTAACTCTTTTGGTTAGCAATGCTAAACATACTAGGGAGTAAGCCCACATTAACATAGTGGACTGCACTTCCACATAAGACATCTAGAATTGTGTGTGCATGTGGCATCAAACTGCATGTTGACTTATGGCAAGCCCATGAATTTCAAAGGGTTTTCTCAGGCAAGGAGTACTCAGAGGTGGTTTTGCCAATTCCTTCATCTGAAATATAGCCTACAGACTCATCCAAGGGTTAACCAGGCCTGACCCTGCTTAGTTTCCAAGATCAGGTATAATCTGGTGCCTTTAGGGTATTTCATAGAATCATAGAGTTGGAAGAGACCACAGGGGCCATCCAGTCAACCCTCCACCATGCAGGAACCCACATCAAAGCGCTCCCAACAGATGGCCATCCAGCCTCTGCTTAAACACCTCCAAAAAAGGTGATTCCACCATACTCTCAGGCAGCATATTCCACTGCCGAAGGGCTCTGACTGTCAGGATTCCTGATATTTGGATAAAATCTCTTTTCCTGTAAATTGAATCTATTGCTCCATGCCCTAGTTTCTGGAGCAACAGAAAACAAGTTTGCTTGTCATTAATATCTTCTTTACTTGGTAGTAAAGACGAGCTGAATCAGGTTGCACGCCAGTGATTCTCATAAAGAGGTTGTAATACTAAAGAGCAAATCTTAAGATTTATTCCAGAGGGAGGTTGGTTAATGAAAAGATTTATTGGAAAATTTGTTCTTCAAATCCAAGGTGGCACTGAGATTTTGGGATTAGACCACAGACAATTGAAAGAGCTGGAGATCTGTGGAATAAATTTCTGAAATACACGTCAGCAATATCTCTAGGAATTCCAACTCTATTCCTTAGAACAAAGACACTTTTGTTGCCAGAAGAAGCAAAATCTTGGAAAACAGAGTGTGTTAAATGTACTTAAATATTGTTTAAGAGAACAATTCAAGAGGGAGTCTTGGTCAAGCTAGGATAAGAACTTGTAATTTCTGAAAATCTGACTTTCTGAGAGGCAAACTAAACTAAGGCATTGGATACATGAGCATAAATAAAATTGTTCATATCCACTTGAGCAGATTTCCTGAATCAATGGAACTTAAGTGTTGATTTACCATGTTCTCTTTGACTCTGGTTGGGTTAGATTTAAGCCATGGGACAGATAATAACGCAGACACTGAGTTCATTACGTTTTCAAACATTTATCATTGCATTTTATCATTTAAGACAGAAGAAGAAAGAGACTAATGCTTACAAACTCATTTTGCTCCCTTGTGAGTTCTACATGTATTGAACAACACTTTCAATTGTTTACAGTTTCTAAACAGAAGATATGGGTGGCTTTCAAGACCTGTATGGTTCTGTGTTTGCAGCTTGGGAGAGACATAGGGTGTCTCATATTTTTTAGTACATTAAGTTATCACAGCCTAGTTTTCTGGGAGAAGATTTGGTCATTTTTGCAGGGTAAAAAGATGTATACAAAGATTCCCTGGAATCTAATGTCAGACTGTGATCTTCAGATTACATATTCCTCACCTCCACTTGATAAGGCTGCTGGACTTATTCCTGCCCTAACTTTGTGTCCCACTGCTGTTGGTTGTGCAGGTGGTAGATTAATTTGATTTCCTAGATTGTCTTTAGGCAGATTTTGAAAAACTGTTTTGTTTTGCTTAGTGTTTTATTGGCTTTTTATGCCATCTGAGAGAATAGTATCTGCTGTTTCTTTTACACTCAGTTTCAAAATGGAGTTGTTTATTTCTGTATTTAATTATTAGAATATTTTATATCACCCTCCTCTATTGGAGGATCTCAGGGCAACATGCCATAAACTCAATTTTGATCTAGGCAAACTTACTAGAAATCCTGTTATACTCAATGAGACTTGCTTCCTAGTTAAGGTGCCTGGAATTAGACTGTAAATCTGTAAGCCAAGCACCTATACAACTGAGAATAAGCCCCAGTTAATTAAGTTGTTTAATGTTTCAAGCCAGCAGCCTACTCTAAGTGTTGGACTAGGGCACTGAGAGAGAAGCTTCCAATCCCTGCTCAGCCATGGAAACCCATTGGATGACCTTGGTCAAGTCACACTCTCTCAGCTTCAGAGGAAGGCAATGGCAAACCCCTTCTGAATAACGCTTGCCAAAACGACCCTGGGAAGAGGTCACCAAAAACTGGAATCTGCTTGAAGACATATAGCTACATCAAAGCCCCAAAAGTCTGCTTGGTGTGTGTATCTGTCTTCAAGTCCAGTATCCTGACTTACTGAGACCCAATGAATTTCATAGGGTTTTCTTAGGCAAGGAATACTCAGAGGTGGTTTTCCCAATCTCTTCCTCTGAAATATTGCCTACAGCACCAGGTATTCATTGGCAGTCTCCCATCCAAGTGCTAGCCAGGGCTGACCTTGCTTAGTTTCCAAGTTCAGACGGATTCTGGTGCCTTTGGAGTATTTAGGCTGTAGTAAAGATGAGTGCACCGACGATTTTGGTACAGGGAAGAGAGGCTGTAATGTTAAATAGCATCTGGATCCTAAATGTGTGCCACCGGTTTTAACAGAGCGTCCCTTTCTTCCATTCATCCATAATGTACACTGTGCTGAGCTCTCTAGTTCTCATTTTCATTTAGTGGGGCATTAATTCTGAGTGCTATTAAAATTACATTAATCGTGGGACCTTCCTCTTCGCAACAAAACTAGAGTGAATGCTTCGTCCCTGCTTCGAAACTTCCTTTGGTGGGATTTTTAAGGGGGGAAAAAAAATCAAACCTATAGCCTTAAATGGATTCCTCTATAAAAGGGAGGCCGCATGAAACCCACAGCGGGTAATGATTTCTTTCTTTAAAAAAAAAAAATGGGGGTGCACCAAACCCTATTAATTATTTTCTTGAAAAAGGAGAGCGCACCGAAGGTTGTATCCATTAACAATTCTCCTAAAAACCGGGACATTGCTTGGTGGAACAAGGAAATAAAAATGCTTTGGGCAGGAGATAGTCTGACCACGTTTCCTCGGAAGTCATGGGTCGTTGCATCCACACTGCAGTCTATTCCCCCAGTCAGCGGTCTAAAGATCCAGTCCTTAAGAGCCAGCGCTCGCTCCTCTCCGGCCTGTTTGCTCCTGGCTTTAGTTTTTGAATAAAGAGGGAGGTTGTTAAAGCATTGGCTACCACGCAACCATGATTTAGCCTCTGCTAGGAGCTCATATACAAACAGCGTGGTGCGTAGTGGTTTAAGCGTTGGACTACGGAGCCGGGAGATCGGGGTTCGGTTTCCGCTCCACCCCTGGGTGACCTTGGGCTCGTCACACACTCTCAGCCCCAGAAAACCCCGTGATAGGGTCGCCATATATCGGAAAGGACTTGAAGGCACACAGCAGCAACAACAAAAAAAGGGGTTCATCTCAAAGGGAGTGGGAGAATGCGAGTGACTGCCCAGTCCAAAGTGCGTCTACTCAGGAGCAAGCCAAATAGAATTAATCGGAGTTAATTCTAAGGAAAGTTGGTATACGCGACTGCAGCCTAGGCGTGGGGTTTTATTGACAGTAACTTCTCTAAAGGACTCTGGCAACTTTCTTTTCCTTTCCTCCTTCCTTCCTTCCTTTTTCTTCCTTCCTTCCTTCCTTCCTTCTGCTAGAAAGGAGCCAAGCAAAGACGCAATCAGCTTATTCCAGAAGGCGAATCTCTGAGGACATAAAAACGAGGCCGAAAAAGCACAGCTCAAGCGATTTAGAGATCAGTGTTCAAATGGTATAATATTGTAAAATCCTCTCGGCTGGAGAAGAGGGGAAAACAAACACACACACACACACACACACACACACACGAAAGCAGCTTAGCTGACTCTCCAGATGAAGATGGCATTTGATTGTCTTTCACAAAACCTCAGAGTTAGAGGAGGACGAGGAATAAAATCCAGCTAAGCGGTGCAAGCGCGTGTGCGCGCTTTAGGAGGGAAAAAAAAGTTTTTTTCCCCCAGGTAAAATGGTGAGCGGAGAATTGTCCTTCTGGCTCACCGGAGTTGGGGCCGTGCTCGTAGCAAAGCTGAAACGCTGGTGACGCCCGTGCGGGTTCTTAACGCGAAACGAGAGCGCTTTGACGGTGCGTGAAGCTAAGGGCGATCTGGGTTCGCTCGAAGGCCGAATAGAATACCGCGTGGGAGTTCTGTATCCAGCCTCAGTTCCATCTTTCTGGAAGATCAGAGTATGCAGGTGATAAATGAAGCCCCACATCGCTGCCAGCAACAGTCGGGGGGGGGTCATTCCACCTCTCACTGAAAGCAAAAAGTTAATTCATTTTAAAGGGGCAGGACGGAGGCGCTGCGTTTCTAAGGGCGCAACCCAATCCTATGCAAGTTCACTTGGAAGCAAGGGGCACGAAAGTTTTAAAAAGGATGTATTTTAAGGAAAAACAGTAGTTTATCTAGGAGTAAATACTATTGAATGCTGACGAGGAGGGGAGAAAAATCAGCTCCTTTGAAACCAGGTGGTGTACGAGGATTTTTCGGGTACCGCGAACCACCAGACAGACCAATCAACGGCTTTGATAGCAAACCAAGCCTGAATTGTCCCTAAAAGCCAAACTGACCACACTAAGGCTGTCTTACTGTGGACGTGCCATGAGAAGATGAGACAATAATGCTCGGTGAAGCCAAAGGCAGCAGGAAAAGATGAAGGCCATTTCCGCACTAGACTGTTATAGGGCTATTATTCCACTTTCAACATCCTATGGAATCCTGGGGTTTGCAGGAGGGGTCCAAAGGCCCCTCCCTAAACTGCGAACCCCAGGATTCCATAGGATGCTGAAAGTGAAAAAATAGCACTGTAACAGTCTAGTGGGGAAATGGCCTATATTACCCTGTGGTAAAGTTGACTGACGCCTAAGAACGCAATCCCATTGAACAAAATAGGACTTGCTTCTGAGCAGAGGTGAACAAGATTGCAACCAGGCCTACCGATTACGGCCTTCTCCAGTCAGATCCTACGGAGGATTAGCGCGTCAAAAGTCAGTAAATCACTTTCCATACGTCTTGCATGGATAGTACAGTTATAAATAAAGCTAATAGGGCGAACGTAAACACTTATGGAGTACTTTTTAATGTGGCATGTGTCTTTTTAGTTGTATGCATATAAAGGCATTCTCTAAAGTAAAGCGGTATGTTTTGTTCGCCAATTTATCCTCTTATCAACTACAAGTTATTCTTGGCCGATTTATTACTTGAAAGTAAGCCTTGTTGAAAAATCTGCTATTAGTATTACTCAAATGAATTATTTGTAACCCCCCCCCTTTAAGAGCTATATCTCCCTTTCTGAATTAGCCTGCCCTAAATATAATTAAGCATTCATTAAAGAGGGAGAGAAAGATTGAACCCAATTGCTAATTTCTTCAGGCATGTTTGTCGTCGTTGTTGTCGTCGTGTGTCTTCAAGTCGTTTCCGACGGACGGCGACCCTAAAGTGAACCCGTCGCGGGACTTTCTGAGCTGAGAGGGTGTGACGCACCAAAGGTCACCCCAGTGGGTTTCCATAGCCAAGCGGGGAACCGAACCCAGGTCTTCAGGGTCGTGTTCCGACGCTCAAACTGCTACACCGCTCTGGCTTTCTAAAGGGGGCTTACTCACGAGTAAGTATGCTTGAACCAGATTACTCCTTTTTCTCTGCTCCGAGGCGCTCAAGCTTTAACCTGACTTTCTTTCCTGTGCGTTGTTCTCTTCCTCTCCCTTTTCTCCTTGCCTTCTTTAAGCTGTTTGTTTTACCCTTCTAAACAAACACACACAAAGAAAATACATTTTCTCTCCCTCCAGTCCAGCACCCTGGGAGTTCTTCTGAAGCGCAAACCCCAGTGAGAAGGCAGGATTAAAGACAAGTTGGCTAAGCCTGGTTTATTCACCTTTAAGAGACCCCATAAAATAAAAAAATTAAAAGCGTATGGGTCTGACAGGTTGGAATTTAGTTTTAAAAAACTGAAAGACACACAAAATCTGAGGCTCTACATTGCGTCTCACCTGAGTTGTGTTTAAATCTAAAACCCTGCCCGTTGAAACGGACTGAGAGATGTTTAAGAGTGGGGACGGGATAAACACGATTTGGAAACCACACTTGCGTTTTAAAATCCAGTTCTTTCTTCATTCAGGGACGAAAGAATTCAGGTTGCCTCATAGATCCCCGCATACATTCTGCAGTAGTAGACAATAGAAACCCTCCAACTCTTCCCAAGGTTAAGCTTTTTTAAAAAATCAAGCAACGGAAAGAGAGAATTAACTTCGCTCACCCGACAATGTTTATTACACTGGAACTGTTGTTTTGCTTGAGTTTTCTCTTGTGATCTGACTGCCCTCCCCCGTACAACACCTGTCTTTCACATGCTCCACGGGAAAGAAAGAAAGAAAGAAAGAAAGAAAGAAAGAAAGAAAGATGGCTGAAATCAGCTGTGCACGTAGGCATCAAGCTCCAAAAAATAATAATTATAATAATATTAATAATTAATAGTAATATGGTAATCAAATAAAAACGATCTACTAACAGAGAATTCTTTAAATAAGTCAATAAACCTTATATAGAATATTTATATATTTATATATGTATATATATAAAGCCTTCTGAAAGTAAAATCAAACTATTTAAAAACAAAAACAACACCCAGCGTCTTTTCAACTGGAAATTCCCAAGCTGGGGAGGGGTGATGTCAGAAAATTATGCTAGACAATGGAGTGGGCATTTTTTTCCCTCCCTCGAAGCCTCTGTCATTCTCTCTGTGTGCGTTTTCATTCTGTTTGTGAGTGGATTTTGTTCTGTTTTGAGGCATCTTTAAGCAGGTTCTGGTTCGAAGAACGGCAGCGGCGAAGATGCGGCTGAGAACAGCAGCAGGAGGGAAGTCTGGCTTTCTTTCTCCTGGGAAAGTTTTTCTGGGGGCTTTGCTAAACAAGCCAGCTTCCCTCGCTCCTTGGCTGTGGCAGCTAGTCCTGGCTAGTCCTCCTCCTTCGCCGGCCAGCCCAGAGGCAACGCAACGTGGTCGACGGGAAGGCACCAGGCGCTGGCTGGAGAGGGATGTGGCTGCGCCCCTTGCTGCTCGCCCAGGCTGTCTTTCTGTCTGTCCTCTGTCCCGGGGCGGCGGCGGCGGCGGCGGCGGCGGCGTCTTTCTCTCGTCCTCCTCCCCGTCTGCTTTCTTCCTCCTCCCTCCTCCTGCTCCTCCTCCTCGTCCTCCTCACAGGTCGCATTCACTGTCGCTGGAGGTGATGGAGATGGCCGAGGAGGCCGCGGCTTTGCTGGAGAGGCTGGCGGCCGGGCTGGCGGCGGCGCCCAACAGCGGTTCCCCGGCGCTCTCTTCCTCCGAAGGCAGCGGCCGCGCGGCGCCCTGCGAGCACAGCACTTGCTGCTGGAGCCTGCGGGGGAAAGCAGCGGGGAGCGTCACGCCGGGTAAGCAGACCGCGAAAGGCTCGTCTCCCTCTCTCCCGCCATGATGGACACCCAGCCGCAAGTTGGAAAGGCGGCTTCTGCGGGACCGCTCCCAAAATCCCCGACTACCCATGGCTGCTGAAAATGGACAACGCGAAGTCAGACTTCCAAGCTCTGGAGCCCACCTTTGGCCTTGCAGCGAGCATGTGCCACCCGGCCCTCTGCGCCTGCTAGACGGCCTTTGTCCATCCTCTTGCCCCATTGCCATCCCTACGCGTAGTCCCCCCCCCAAAACCTCTCTGTTCCTATAGCAGCATGCGTTACCCTCACCTATCCAAACAGGTCTTTGCTTTTTCACCAGGACTTGGGCCATTTCTGCACTAGACTGTTATAGTGCTGTTATTCCACTTGCAACGTCCAGCTGGCCAGCTGGCCCCTCCCGAAACTGCAAACCCCAGGATTCCATAGGACGTTGCAAGTGGACTCATAGCGCTATAACAGGCTAGTGCGGAAATGGCCTTGGTTCCCATCGGTGGGTCTCTCTCTTCTCCCTCCGCCCTGGCTGCCTCCAAAAGAGTTGCGTTTCATCCTTGCAGATATTCACAGTCCCAAGTCCATGCCCCGCCTCCAATGATCCATGGCCCCTAGCCGCCTTTTCCCCTTCCTCCATTCCCATTTGGCCTCGGAAAGATAGCACAGCCCCACATAGGGACCGGTTGACGGGCTGCGTTTGTTTCTTGCCTCCCAACTCAGCAACGCCTCGGACCAAAGGCGACTTTGCCGAGGGCACAGCCACGCAGCCCAGGAAGGGGTACCTATAAATCTACTTGCTAATTCCAGCTAGAGTAGTGCCGCTGAATCAATGGGAATTTAGTAAGGCAACGTTTATGTAAATTGCATCGATATAATGGGGCTACTCTAGTTGGGATTAACAACTGATCCCCCTCTCTCCCTCCCAGAATCTTCGACTTCTCTTTACAGTGAGAAGGGGAAATGTTGGTGTAACCAGCTTCTTCCCAGTGAATGCAAGTGTAGCCGGGATCACTTCGAAACAGGCTTTTGTTTTAAAATGTCATGCATTTAATTTCAGTGGTTAAGATTTTGTGCAGTTTAGGTTGCAGTCCAAAACTGGATTAGGAATTGAAAGCAATCCTCACTGAACCCACAGGCACTGCTTTTGGATTGAAATTTACAGGATTGCACTAATAATGTCAAACATTTAAAAAATATATGCTTGCTTTTGCAATCTGGCTACTGTCCATTGATTCTCACTTGATTCCCATTGCCTTACATTGATCAGCCTTGATTGCTTATTTCTAAATATTTTTTTATTCTATGCCTTCCCAGCATTACTTACAGTCAAAACAACAGCAACAACAAAATGCCCCTGACACGCTGTGAAACTACATTAGCTCTCCTGAAATTTAAGGCTGCAGACCTATAGCCACTTACTTAGGGGTAACTCACATTAAACTCCACGGGGCATAGTTTTGAATAGCCATGTAGAGCAGTGCTTCTTGAGCTATCTGATGTGGCTGACCAGTACGTTTATCATACCCATCGCAGATAATAGTTCATGGATTGGCATGGATTCATAGGTCACCTTTTTGAATGCCACAGATAGAGAGGACTGTGTGTAAAAGGTTAAAAATCCTTGCAAGTCCTTTGATCACAAAATAACAGAATATGCCAACACAAAATGTGAGGCTGCATGTTTTATCACAATTGATCTGAGATACATCATTCAAATTAGGCTTTGCCATGGATCTCTGCACAACCCCCCCCCATTTTCATCTTGACTTCAATTCCATGTCGTTTCACCCCAAGATATCATTTCCATGGCAATCTAAACATCCTCTCCACCTCCATAGTCCTCTTTCTTTATCAAAAGAAGCAAATACAATAATACATTCTGGTTGTTTCATCTTCTTGCACTCTCAGCTAACAAAGAATCAAGAATCACTACCACTCTATTCTGCATTGGTTAGGCTTCATTTGGAATACTGTGTCCTGTTCTGGGCACCTCAATTCAAGAAGGATATTGACAAGCTGGAATGTGTCCAGAGGAGGGCGACCAGAATGGTGGAGGGTCTGGAAACCATGCCCTATGAGAAGCAGCTTAGGGAGCTGGGTATGTTTAGTCTGCAGAAGAGAAGGTTAAGAGGGGACATGATAGCCATGTTTAAGTATTTGAAGCGATGTCATGTTGAGGAGGGAGCAGGCTTGTTCTCTGCCACTCCAGAGACTAGGACAAGGAGCAATGGATTCAAGCTGCAGGAAAGGGGATTCTACTTGAACCTCAGGAAGAACTGCCTCACAGTCAGAGCTGCTTGGCAGGGAAATATGCTGCCTTGGAGAGTCTCCTTCTTTGGAGATTTTTAAGCAGAGGCTGGATAGTCATCTGTTGCGAATGCTTTGATGGGTGTTCCTGCATAGCAGGGGGTTGGACTGGCTGGCCCCTGGGGTCTCTTCCAACTCTATGATTCTAAGATTCTAAGAATTGAAGTCTGCTCTCATCAGCAAAGCAATGATCCACCCCTTTGCTCAGCAACTTCTGTATTAAAAGAACAGAAGAAGCCCTTCTTCTAACTTCTTCAATTCTGTAACAAAAATATGATTACAACTATGCTCTCATCAGACATTGCATGCCATGCCTTCCCCCCTTAAACTTTTGTCTGCCTTGTGCCAGAATTCACCGTGGTCATAGTCATCACCAAGAGCCAGTCTGGTGGAATGATTTGAATGTTGGACAGGTCTCCCCGGTCTCCAAATCCCTGCTCAGCTGTGGGAATCCAGTGGCTGACCTTGGGCAAGTCACATTCTCTTAAAGTCACCATAACCCAGAAACAACTTTAAAGCACAAGACAACAACAACAATATTCATCACCATGCCTTAGTTCTTTGTCTCACATTTCTTTCTTACGGAAAAGCCAAACATAGATGGAAAGTTATAGGTATTTTCTTCGCAGGATTCAAAGTTTTCTCTATATTGTTATTAGGGGCAAGAAGAAAATATCAGACTGAGGTAGCAAAGCTGATACAGATGTCCAGAGAGCTCCTGGTAGCCAATACAGTCAATAGTGAAGAAGAGACAGACCTCTCTTTTTCATTAAACACAGCTACTCCTCTGGTGTGGCCAGACTAGGGAGGTACACCAACAAATAGATCTGCCCACCCACCCAAGTCAAGTTGTGTGGGACACAAAGCCAGGAAACTTATTTTGGCACTGGAAGCAGAAAATTCTAGGGCCTCTATTCTCTACAATAAGAATAACTAGTTAATTAACAATTTACTTTCCTTTCAGAACTTCTAAATCTGCTGCCTGAAGCAGCTGCCTTGTTCTGACAGCCTTACCATCATCCTCTGAGGGAATCTCAACAGGGCTTCCAAAATGGTTTCAGTATATTATGTTTGTTGTTTGGAGGAAGACTCCAGCATTTGTAAGGCCGAGGCCAACGAGATAGTCTTAAGGTCAACAAAGCTGCTTTAACTAATCAATCCATGTTCTGGATTACTTTGATATAGTCAGACTTGATATCGTCAAAGATTTCCAGCTAAGCACTTGCAAGACTCCTCCCTTTGATAAAAGTCCTTCTCCATTCCTAATGTCTGTTAACCATTCTTTGGATCCCTCCATACAAGTATTTCAGTCATAGAATCATAGTTTTGGCAGAGACCACAAGGGCCATCCAGTTCAACCTCCTGCCATGCAGGAATACACAATCAAAGTATTCCCCACAAATGGCCATCCAGCTTCTGTTGAAAAACCTCCAAAGCTACCAAGGCCAGGGTTAGGAAGAATGAGACGGAGTTTCTGCTAGGAGCAGATTCTGATTGTCATGAAAGGCAAGTAGGTAGCTGCTTCATTTGTCATTACTGTATCTCTACCACTAAGGATAACGGAGAGGCACTTGGGGTATTTTCTATCTCATGTTCCAGAACAACCTGGCTAGCTTCTGGTATATTATCTACCTTGACTTGGGAGGAGACACCATTTGCTGTGTGACTCAGGCTTGGGCCACCCTATCAGCATTCTTCAACCTGGTCATCCCCCTGTAGGCCAGTTGAAATTGATGGGGGCTGTTGTCTATTACAGGTGGAAGGCAATATGGGATGCTGCTGAGTACTTTACTCTACTAAGCTAACATCTCTTACGCACCTAACCTACAATGACTCCCATCATGTCATCATCCCACTTCTGTATTACCCATTATCCCAACTACTTGCTGTTAACTGTAAAACATTCGCCTACTCCATCAGTCTCTCTTATTCAATGTAATTTGCAAATGGATCAAACAATGTTCCCTTTGCTTCCTCATTTGAAGTAGTAGCTAACATCTTCACTTCACCACATGTCTACAAGCATATATTTTCTCTGATGCCAACTGATTAGGACAGATGTCTAGAGAGTATCTAGAGAGTCAGTGTGATGTAGCAGTTTGAATGTTAGACTACAGCTGTGGAGACCAGGGTTCATGTCCCCACTCTGCCATGGAAACCCACTGGGCAAGTCACACTCTCTCAGCCTCAAAGGAAGGAAAAGGCAAATCCCTCTTGAACAATTCTTGCCAAGAAAATGCCACAATAGGTTCATCAGAAGTTGGAAATGGCTTGCAATGAGGGTATCTACACCATACAGTTATACCAGTTCAGTTCCATTTTAACTACCATAGTTCTATCCTGCAGAATCCTAAGACCAATAGTATGGTTAAGAGCTTAGAATTTTCTTATAGTGAGCTCTTATGCTGTAGCTGAACGGAGTGCATTAAGTCTCTTTGACAGAGAATTTATTACTTTGTTGAACTACAAATCCCAGGATTCTGGAAGATTAAACTGGGATAGTTACGGTGGTCTTGAAATGATATAGTATGTAGTGTGTAGATATACTCTGAGAGAAGCATCTCACCCTTCTCCCCTTCCTCCTCTCCTGCCAAGAGGATTCCTAATTGAACCAGTTTATCCATGGCTAAGTATATGGAGGACAGATCTATCAAGGTCCTTAATATTTTAATAGAGTCACCACATCTGTACACAGGGACCAACAGGAGAGGAAGGTGCTCTTGTGCACCTCTTGGAACAATATAGCTACTGACATCTAAAAAGAAAATCCTGGGACAGGCGGAACACAAAAGACCCAGGAAGCAGCTTTATATCAAGTCAGTTTATGTGTCCATCTCATCCCGTATGGTCTTCTCTGATGGGTACTGGCTGCCCAGGGTCTCAGGAAATAAACATGCCACACAATGTTGCAGCCAAACCTAACACTCTACCCCAAGCTTCATCCCTCTCTGATTTTTGACTTACTGCAGAACTGATCTTCTTATGTTCTTACTGAAAATTGCCAGATTAGGGAAACAATGAATACTTACTTATACAAGTTGTTCCTCATAAAAGTTCCAGAATTAGAAAAGACAACAGTCTGGAGTGTTTGGGGACAGTGGTCTAACTAGGGCCATTTCCGCACTAGCCTGTTATAGCACGATGATTCCACTTTCAACATCCTCTGGAATCCTGGGGTTTGCAGTTTCGGGAGGGAGCGCCCGGCCCCTCCGGAAACTGCAAACCCCAGGATTCCAGAGGATGTTGAAAGTGGAATCATCGCGCTATAACAGGCTAGTGCGGAAATGACCTAGGATTCAGAGAGGACAAGCAGAAGCTCACTTATGCTGGTTTTGGAGAACATGAGAGAGTCCGCAGGACTATGTGAAATGCCCTTCTCCTCAAGCATGCTGGGGCCAATAAGAACAACAATACTTACTGGCAACCAGCATTCAAAGTTACCACACTGCTTCTCTAGGAAATCATCCTGATTAATTGCCACTGATAGACATATCCATATAATTCAGAGGCCATCACCCTGTCTTGTGGCAAAAAATTAATTACACAATACATGGAGAAAATTATTGTTTTCATCTGTCCAATGGGATGGCTGGGTTTGGAGAACTAGAGGGGATTTGTAACAAACATGGAGTAACATTGCATGTTCATGATTATCTTTTTTTCCCCCCATTTTGCTTTGACAAGTTAAACCATGGCTTGAATCCTCTGCATTAGCATCAGTTGAAACAGACCCTCCAAGGGAAGAAGAAACAGCTAAATTGGCAATGATACAGTGGGCTCAAAATATAGGACACTCTATACAATTAGAACACTGGGAACAGAGTTGGCAACGGACACAGAAATTTACAATAGCTCAGAACTTAAAAGAGAACTACTACAAACTTTTCCATAGATGGTACATGACACCAGAAAAATTAAAGAAAATGTATAATACTGGAACAGGGCAATGTTGGAAGTGTCAAGAAAACGCTGGTACATTTTATCATATGTGGTGGTCGTGTACCAAGGCAAAAAAATACTGGAATGAGATTCATAATATGATATGTAAAATATTAAGAATCCAACTTGAATTGTATTTGTTAAATATGACTCATATGTTAGATGGATCTGTAGCAAAAAAATATTGGAAAATTTTACTTTATATGATTACAACAGCTCGTGTTGAATATGCAAGGTTATGGAAAACTGAACAGATACCTACAGTACAGCAATGATGGGCAACATTAATTGAAAATTGTAATGCAGACATAGTTGGTAAGAGAGTAAAGGAAAATCAGATGATGATATCTTTAAAGAATGGTGGAATGTATTAGATGTGAAGGGGGTTTCGTCAAGTAATAATTCATTATCCACGATAACAGGTTAAATAAAAGGAGATAAACAAAGAAATATTATGGAACATGTAAATTGGGTTTGAAATGCAGGAAATATTTTGATAATGAAATCGATTTATTGCGATGCACAAATATGACATGACAATGATAGAAAAGTTTATGTAATCCAGTGAGGAGTGGGAGGGAACTGTAACAGCTCAGTAAATGTACAATGAAGAATGTATGTTTTATACGTTGAAATTATAATAAAATTATTAAAAAGAAAAGAAAAGAAAGAAACAGACCCACCGAATCAATTGTTAAATGGTGAGTCAAAATGTAGGTAAATTGCATTGATTCAATGGATTTACTCTGGTTCAAACCAAAGAAAAGCATTAAAGCCTGTAGCATGGGCTGATGCCATTTTGCTGTTCATGACATGGATCCATCATTTTATCCAAAGGACAAGAACAAATTTTGTCACCTAGAGCAGTGCTAGATACCCAAAATGCTGTTCCAGGAGTGGGTGCCAATCTTCAGTCTATTGGCTGCCAGTCCATGGCAAGTTTGCAGGAAAGAAAGAAAGAGTTATATTCAATTGGCATAAATACGGTGCTGGCCCCCGGCACACTGGGAATAAAAAACTCTTTCCATTCCGTTATATCAGATAGCTTAAGAGGCACTGGTTTAAATACTTTCTCTTACATAGGTGGTGCTTCAAGAGGTAAGAGCAGGCACAGTTTCTTTTGGCCTATATGCATAAGACACATCTTATCCCCACAAAAATGACTTTATCCTTTCTTCACCCATGCTACAGTTTCCCCTCTAGATGGCTGTGGTCCCTCATTAGCCTGTTTGATCAGAGGATATTGTGGTACAAAAAGTGTGAATGCACACCATGAGGCACCTGTCATGTGACTTTCAGATCTCCTAAACATTAAAATAGGTTACAACCATGCTTCCAAATTCAACCAGGCCACACAGGTTCCCAACTCCATCCTCATCCATCCATCCATTTCCTCCCCATCCACCTTTTGGGGCTGCTTCCTACTCATGCTTTATGCTTTTGCCAATAGAGACTAAGAGCTTGGAAAAGCCACCTTTTTCAACTACATGGGCACTGGGCAGAGGTGTATCTAGGGTGGGGCAAGTAGGGCATGTGCCCCAGGTGCCAATCCCAGGGTGGTGCAAAAAAAGTCAAGCATGTTGGGGTGGGGGTGGGGGTAAAAGGTAAAGGCACAACTTCCATGCTTGCCCTAGGCACTGTTTATGCTAGATATGCCACTGGCACTGGGTTCTGGGAGCTATCTTCTGAAAAAATAATGTTTCTGAAATTTGCAGTTGTTCTATCCAAAGCTGCTTCTACAGCCTGAAATTCCAGGAGCCCATTCACACTACACAATTATAGAAGTATGATTCTACTTTAACTGCCACGGCAACATCCTATGGAATCCTGGGTGAGGCACTTTAGCTTCCTGGTTTAGAATTCTAAATACCGCCCCCATCTCCAAATCCTAGGATTCAATAGGACTGGACCACAGCAGTTCAAATAGAATTGCGGTGTTATAATCGCATAGTGTGAATGGGCATTAACACATCATAGCATCAGTGTGATTTTGGTGGTGCTCAGACATCCTCCACTGAGTGCCTTCCACATAGTTTTATCTTCAGCTCCCATGATCTCTCACCATTGGTCATGTTACTTGGAAGTTAAAGTGTGGAGGACATCAGACTGGGCGGGGGGGCGGGCGGTAGGGGAAACTGGTGTTGGAATTCAGACTGTATGCTTGGGGATCCTGGGGTTCCTTAGAGATCTGTCAGACCAGTTTTTCTTTTAAGAACATTACCAATCTTCCGCTGCAATCCAAAATCGCAGAAAAGTGTTGCCTTTTATCAGCTTGTACACATTTATCAGCTTGTACAAGCACCATCCTATCTAACCACACTCTGCCACAAACATTTTTCTGTAACAGGTAGGAGCCTATTAGCAGATGCACGGCCTTCTTCATGGATTATAAAGACTGAAAAAACCCGGATATAGATCTATAGGTGTGTATGCCATGCTTTGAACCAAGAGGAAATGCCGATCTATTGGACCAGGGTTAGCTTTTATTGACGCTGCCCACTGTGCTAATGTACCATTACCCACATTTACATATATTATAGAATTTTACAAGTTAATGAGAGCCTTAAAACTCTGCCAGCTGAATAATTCATGTGATTCTCATTCAGACATTTGTGATCTTACATTGTATTTTCAGATTCTATATATTGGTGTTGCATTTGGCTGTGGCAGTAAGTGCACAACATTTTGGCAATGCGTTCTTTTCAGAAAGTATTTCTCATCAGATTCTTTTATTATTTCAAGTTCCTTAAATGTTGGACTTTCTGTTTTTGTTTTTAACCATGTTTTACTTGAAGATCTATGGGATGTGCAACAATAAATACATGGGAGCTCAGAGCCTGTAATATTCTTTTAAGTAGGTTTTGTTTGGCCCTAGATTGCGTACATCAGTTCTTTTTTTCAGGAGGAGTAATTTCAAAGAAATTTTATAATATTATTCAGATGTGTGTAACTGAAAATATCAGCCTTCTAGCAGCATATAATTCCAGCACTATCTTCAATAAAAGTGCATTTCTGCTCAGAATAAGCTCCCATTGAGTTCAATGGGGTTTACTCCCAGGAAAGTGTGAATGCAGCAACAGAGATCTATTTCATATTTTTGTTTTTGTTAAATGCTGGAAAATGCAGTAACCCATCCAAAGATGTCTAGTTCTACATTTCAAGCAGAATTATAACAAAGGATGTGATTAAAGAATATTTCTTATAGTAGTTTTCTTTGTTATGTCTCACAATAACAACATAGGACTCTGATTTTGTCATGGACTAGATATATGACTAAATCTGCACTCAACCCATCCTCATTACTGAAACAGTACATCTGAATGGATTCAGGCTACAGATTAAATATTGTTTGCGACATTTCAAGTTGTTATTGTAAAGCCATCATCAGAACATTCAGAGCTGCAATAGAACAGATCTGTACGTGAAACAGGCTGTGCTCTTGCTGTTTCTGCAATCTCTTCATCTGTTTATCTTGTTTTATTGTGGATGACAACAGTTCTCAGAACAAAGGCAAGAAAAACCCTTTAATCTATGGGAAGAAGGTTAAATCCTGTCAAGATATAATAGCTCTTTTAAACCTGAAAAAAAAGCTAAGATAAATAAAATAAGTGTGTACAACCTCCTAATTCCTCACTGAAAGTGCAATTCCTAGTTCTAAGCATTATCATGTGTAATAGTAAATGATGTATATTTCTTTCCAAGCTGTTTTCAGGGGGGTGGATGGATACAGTATGTGGAGGACTGTATATGTAATTTTTGATTCAAGGCCCTCACTTCCCCTATTCCAAAACACTTCTTTTTCCCAGTTCCAGGTTCACTTTAATTTCACTCAAAATGGAGCTGAAGATAACACACAGTTTCCTACTAGAAATGCCAATCACAGCTCTTTTCCCACCCAGTAGTTTAGAAAATATGCTTAAACTAAGTTCTACAAGGAACCATTCACAATTTAAACAAACAAACAAAAATGTTTACACTAGATTTGTTCTTCTTAAATGTTACTTTCCCAAGGAAGCTTTCAGGGCACCAAAGCCCAGAAGAACCCACTTTAATTTCAAATCTATTAAAACTAGATTTGGAAGTATTTTTAAAAACACAGGGAAGGGCAAGCATATGAAAACTATTGTATAAAATTTTGTGTGCTGGATGTTTTGCTTCTTTCGCCTACCTCTTCCTTTCCCCTTATCTAGTGAATCCACAAAACACTTCAAATCAAAATCTTTTAATTACAGTTTTATTTCTTTGTCTTTTCAGGAACAAGCTGGATTTACTAGGGACACTTAAGAATATTAAGAATATTGCTTCCCTGTCCTTTTCAGTGAGGTCTTGGGCACACTCAGCTCCATAACATTTATTCTCACATATACATCCTTTGTCCATCTACTGCAAGACTGCCTACTCCATGTGACTAATAAATAAATTCAAGAATTTATATTAAAACTGGTTTGCCCTTTGAACAATGTCCTCCGCTTTATCTCTCAACCTCCAAGCTAAATTTACTCATCATCATTGCCTTCTCCTTTTCCAGTTTAAATCCCATTCCGAAGACACAAGCAGAAACACTCACATAGTTCAAACCTGTCCATCTTTGTTCAGAAATCAGACCTTCTTCCTAGGAAGGAACCCTACTTTTGTTCTGGTTCACACCCCAAGTCGTACCCTGGTTGTTTTCCTGTTTGAGTCAATGGGGCTAAACCGGTTTATTTTCAGGCCCTTTGGCAGATTGTGAATTGTGAATTGGCCTGCTGTGACTCCCCTACTGAAAAATATAGGTCATTCCTCCTAATTAATGCATCTAAATAGAAAGCTGTTCCCACTGTCAGATGGGCTTTCTGTTCGAGTGAGTTCCTCTTCTCCCTGGTTATTCTTAATTTCAGCATAAAGGCACACAGTAAACCAGTTCCCCCTTCGCTTAATCTCCCATTTTTGTTCTTCACTCAAAAGACCACACTGATTACACGGTGTGTGTGTCTCTGTGCGTGTGTGTGTAATGGCGTTTATCCTTTGAAAGAAGGACAGTGTGATTTCACAGGAACGATTGTGCTCCAATGATATGCATGAAATGCAATTGTACATTATGGGGTTCGACTCAACTGCCTGTAATAATTATAAACAGATTGTAAAAGGTCTATCTTTCATCATTATTCCATATTTTACTAAAAGACGGCTTGTTTGAGTCGAATAAGGATGCTTCATAGGGTAGTATCTATGCATTAGAATCCGGCACCGTGTCTTCCAAGTGTATGCTTATGCAAACAGACGCTAGATGGATGGATACTTGGATAAAACTGAAAAGGGCATGGGCCATATTACTCCAGAGGGATGCAGCGTTATGGCTTTGCTTGGAGCTAAACCCATACTAAAGCAAAAGGGGTTAGGCGTGGCTGATTCTATTAATGAATGGAAGGGTAGAGCTTCACCCAAAACTCACTATACACAAAGAAACCTAACCCTGTCATTTCAGAGTAACTCCCAGTGAGCCCAAGGGAACTACTTATAAGTAAACATGATTAATGCAACGCTGTACCTGCTTTTAGGACTGGGATTGATGGGTGAGCAGAAACCACCCTGATTTACCCGGCAGCTAAGCCAGAATACTTGATTTAAATGGGCTACTAACTGGGTTATATATCAGATAGCATTTAACAGTATTAGAAATATCCATCTGTATACATGGGTATCAGGAAGCGTAATATAATAGTATTAAATTATATCCTTCCGTCATGAAATAGATAGCGTGCTTTGATATATGCTTATTTACAAACCACTGCCTTGTGTCTAAGTATGGATAGAGATAGATGCCAGCAGGAAATTCCTTTCTACTTTTGTCTCACCAAGATACAGTGATGGGTAATTTTTAGTAATGAAAAGCCACAGAGAAAACAGTTAATTGCAGATAAACTGTAGAGCGTACTGTGCTTTAGAATAACAAGATTCCTATCTCATATTGTAGGACTTTCTTTCTCTTCCTTGCCTGTCTATGTGCCTTCAAGTCGCCTGTAGACTTATGGTGACCCCACGAATTTTACAGGGTTTTCTTAGGCAAAAAACGCTAAGAGATGGTTTTGCAAGTTCCTTCTTCTGAAATACAGTCTACAGCATTCACTGGTGGTTTCCCATTCAACTAATAAGCAGGGCTGACCCTGCAAAATCAGACAGGATCTGGTGGCTTTAGGGTATTTAGACTCTTCCTTATTACTGATTTGTTTGAAGAATAGTGTCCTGATTCTCCAGACCTAATTCATTCACCCTATCACTCCAAAAAAAGAAGCTCCACAAACGAATTCAATTTTACTTTGATTCAGCCTTTAAAAATTCTGCTTAATATATGGGAACAGAGAAGGCTTGCTGCAGAAATCCAACTTGCTTGTAAAATATTTATTGCTACTCTCGGTGTGAACGTACTTACTTGGAAGTAAAGTCTCTTTAATTCAAATTCGGTTTCTTAAATGATAGCCTGCCCTACTGATATCAGTATGATCTGACACTAATTGTGACGGGTAAACTAAGAGCAATGGGACATAAAAATGGAAATAATTTCTCCCTGTTGGGTTCAGGATGGAGGTTCTTACAAGCTTAAACCTCCTCCTCTAAACTCATACAGGAGGAAATACTCAAGACCCTAAAATTAATGCAACATCTCCTCTGAAGTTTTGTATTTTGTATTGAACTGAGATAGTGAGACTGGACAGATATTTCTCTAAAGTAAATGGCTTGACCTATTGGTCAGTTCCAAATAGACTAAAGCAACTGGTTCAATTGTTGGCTGAGGAGTCAATACATAGGGTAAATCCCACTGATTCAATAGGTCTACTCTAACAATAGGATTCAAGCCAGTGTTGCCACTTAAAAATGCGATCCTAAGCATATTTGTCTATATGATCCTCAGAGAATGAGAGCAAAATAAAAAACACCAGCAATTTCAGCAGAGCAGATTCCCACAAACTGCTGGAGAATCAAAGGTTTCCCTAGGAGATCAGGCACCAGTGAATTCACATTAAAAATAAAATTAAAACCGTGATACTTTTAAAACTTAATAGGCTGACTTTAGAAACCTGAAAACAATTAGTTTTCTCCTAGGTTCTTCCTTTTGCCCATTTCTAACGTGGCTTTATTATTTTGATTTTGGTCAAAGCGAATCTCCATATAAGAACAGCAAAATGAGCCAAAGGTATGTATTTGGAATATTAGGAAAGGGAAGGTATACACTCCCTCTCATTAATAACTGTATTCGTTCGGATATAGAAAAGGCTGTGGGAACGGGGTGTCAAATAATACCACTCCTCTTTCAATGGAAGTGGCCAAATGGAGAGAGGATTACTGCTCAGGGACCCTCTTTTAGAAGGTAATTCTAAGAGTTGTGTGTCCACCCAAACCAGGTTTTTGGACACGCAGTGGAGACAAACGGACACATACAGTTTGATCATTGAACCAAGAAGGAAGATTCAGACCGAAAGCTAGACTTAATAATGCTAAGATTTAAAATGTGTAAGCCTATTGGAACTCTACATTTTCTCCCTGCTCCCCTGCCCCTTTAAGTCTCTTTCACTTCAAGTCCAAATGTCACCACTGTACATCGTAGAGAAACTTCCCCTCAAAGGCCATTTAAATGAGAAAATGGACACTCGGCAACATTTTTTTAAAATTAACTGCTACCTATACAAATGTGGGTACTCTGATATAGTGAATCAACAGGATTACAACCAAGGAAAGACAAAATAAAATCGTTTCTTAAAAAATAAAATAAAATAAAAATGCCGATGCCAGGAAAAAGGGAAACCGTGATCCCAGGAAGATACTCTTCCTTGTCCGAGATGAACTTAGAAATGCAAACCCCAGGATTCCTTAGGATGTTGCAAGTGGAATAATAGCGCTACAACAGTCTAGTGCAGAAATGGAAAAAAAAAGAACTAGCAATTTGAAATCGAATGCGTTTCATTTGGCCTGAGCCTTTAGGGATTGTACCGTTCGCCATTCCTGGAAAGCTGAAGCCAGACAAACCATGTTCATCTTTCGGGTGTACCAATACGCTGTTGTTCGCACTGCAAGGGGGCAACACTAAGCTGCCCACCCGCACCTGGACATTTCTGCACTCCACGAGCTGGTTCCTGGCTGGCTCCCCCATTGAATCGGCCAATGGACGGCGAGTCGACACTTACGAAAGCGGCCCTGATCCAACGGGTCTACTCTAGCGAGAACTAGCCGCTGGATTCTGCCCATAACTGTGTTCATTCCGTAAGCCCGGTTCCACCGTTATCACCCCGGGTATACACGCCTGAGGCAAGCAGGTAGAAGAAAAATCACGTTTCTCGGAAGCGGTTTTAGTTTGCCAAGTGGCTTCCCGGCCGGATAGATCTCCTCCTTTTTTCTCTAGCCGTCTAGCATCATCATCTTTATTTATACCCCGCTTTTTCCCTCCATTGTGGTTAAGTTGGCATATGTGTGTAAGTGTACCTGTGTAGTGGGTAGTCTTAAGGCTATCTAGACTAACCTTTCTTCAAAATCCACTTCACCTGCGCACAAAAAGGAGGAAGGGAGGGGTTGGAGGGCAAAAACGCAATGTAGCAGCACCTTTAAGACTGCTTTTAAAAAAAACTTTTGCACGAGTTTTCGCGGTATCTATAAACCCGCTTTTTCGGACGCAGCAGCGTGTATACGCGCCTACCTGCCCAAAGGCGAGCATCGCCCCCCCTCCCCAGCTCCTCACCACCCCCGCTCCTTTCGCCCTGCCCCGCTCCCCTCCCCGGCCCGCCCCGGCCCCCGACCGGCGGGACCGACCTGTTCTTGGCGGCGGCGGCGCGGTCCCTCTGGCGGCGGTTTTTGAACCAGTTGCCCACCTGGGTGGGGGTGAGTCCGGTGGCCTGGGCCAGCTCGCGCTTCTTGCTGGGGTTGGGGTAGGGGTCCTGGAGGTACCACTCGCGGAGGAGGTGCCGCGTGCGCTCCTTGAAGCAGTGCGTCTTCTGCTCGCCGTCCCAGATGGTGCGCGGCAGCGGGAACTTCTTGCGCACGCGGTACTTGTCGACGGGGCCGAGCGGCCGCCCGCGCAGCTTCTCCGCCTCCTGGTAGTGCGCCTCCAGCCAGAGGGCCTGCAGCTTGGCGTGCGACTCCTTGGGGAACTTGTGGCTCTCGAGGATGTGGTAGAGCTCGCGGTAGTTGCCCCCGTGGAAGGCCACGACGGCGCGGGCGCGGAGCACCGACTCGTTGCGGTTGAGCGCCTCGCACGCCGCCGGCGCCACCGGCAGCGACCAGAGGAAGCGGCCCAGGCGCTCCACGTCGCCGCTCTCCTCCAGCGTCTCGCACACCCCGGCCACTTGCTGGGGGCTGAAGTTGAGGAGGGGCAGCTGGAACATGGGGGCGGGCGGCGGGCGGGCGGGCGGGCGGCGAGGAGCGGGAAGGGCGCCGGGCGCCGGCGGGGAAGCGGCCTTGCCCGCCCGGGGGACGGCGCTCCCCTCGCGCGAAGCCGGGCTCCGGGGCGGCGGCGGCGGCGGCGCAGGAGGAGCGCCTCCTCGCCCCGCCAAAAAGGGCCCCGAGGGTGGGCGCGGCGCCTCCCGGGCTGAGGCGCCTTGTCTTCCCGCGCTTGGCGGCCCCGCTGGCTCGCCCTGAGGCGACGAAGAGGTCTCTCCTTCCCCGCTTCCCGCCGGCCCCTCTGCGCGCCTTTTGTCGGTCCCGGGCGAGCGCGAGGACCCCGGAACCGCCGCCGCCGCCCGCCCGCCCGCTCCCCGCTCCTCTCGCTCTAGAGCAGAGCTAAGAAAGAAAAGAAAAAACTGCGCCCGGCTTCCACCCCCCGCCGCCTCTCCTTCCCTCCTATCTGCGCGTTAAGGCGCTCGCTTGGATGGCGACCGTTTCGCAGCAGCAGCAGCAGCGAGCAGCCGCCCCCGCCGCCGCGCACACTGCGCTGCTGAGGCGCAGACGAGCGAGAGGGAGAGCAGAAGCCGAAGAAGAAGGCGCCGCGCTCCGGTTCGTCGCCTCCAGTTTGCGAGGCGGGAGGAGGAGGAGGAGGAGGGACATCTGTGTGAGTGAGGGAGCGTGAAGGGGAGGCGGGGGGAGGAGAGGGGAGAGCCCCCCACGTCCGGCCCCTCCCTCCCCCCGACAGCCTCAGCCTGTTGCCGCCGCCGCCGCGCGCCTCTCCGGCTCCTGATTCGCCGCCCCCGGCCGAGTCTGCAGATTGGCCGCCCTCCTCTCGGTTTCCGTGGCAGGGCGCCTGCCTGTCACTGTCACGCCTCTGCCAATCAACGAGCCCAGCGCGGCCCGCCGGCGAGGGCACTTGGCCAAAGAGGAGGAGGAGGAGGAGGAGGACTGGGGGGCTCTCTCGCAAACTCCCTCGCGCGCGCCCCGCCTTTGTTCAGCACCTCCCCGGGTTCGACAGCGCCCAGCCCGCCGCCGTCTCCCCCGCGCCCCAGGACGGAAGGCGAGAGGGAGGGAAGGAGGGAAAGGGAAAGACTCGGGGAGGAAGAGTTGGGCTCCTGTGGGGCGCTCTGGGGAAAGGACCGCAGAGAACCGGCCCCAGGCCGAGGCCGAGCGACGGCGGCGGCGGCGGTGGCGGCGTTTTCCAAGGCGAGGGAGAGGGGAGAGCGGCCGCCGCTCGGCGCCCTCCCCTCCCTTCTCCCTCGTCTCCGGGACTCCGTCAAGCCGTGCGGAGCCTGGGAAGGACGGGACCGGGAAGGTGGGGGAGGGAAAGGGCTCCTCGGCGGGGGGAGGGAAAGGCAGCCGCACGGCGGGGAGGCCGGCTGGAGGGGGAGGCGCAGCGGCCTGGGCTCGCTCCCAAAGCCTGAGGGGCGCGGGGGCCAGCTTTCAGCCGCCCGGCTCTACCTGGCGGGTGAAGTGAGGCCCGCGGGCCGCCCGCGGACCCCAGGGCCATTTTGCGGCCCTCGGAGGTCCAAATACAGGCTCCGCGTCGAGTCCAAGGTTGCCTAAAACGAGCAGCGGTGTGCGGGGACTTCGGGCAGAGAAAGGCCTCTTGATCCTTTCAAATGGGATTTCCAGGGATTGCAAGGAAGGGGAGTGCCAGCCTGGAAGAACGCGCTCCCTGGCCTCCAGCGGTGGTCCCGGTCACCGTACTTAGGCTGGCAGTTGTATAGCTCTGCGTGTGCCCGTGCCTTCCTTCCAATCCCCAGGATTTCGTGGGGTTTTCTTAAGAATGCGCAGAGGTGGTTTGCCACGGCTTTCCTCTGAAATGCAGCCTAGGGCACCTGGTGTTCCTCGAGGCTGGCTATAAACGCACCCGCAGGCACACGTGGGGGCCGGAGCCAGTGCGTCCTCCAGCTTTAGGGTGTGGAAGAGGCCAGCGCTGTGGAAAGACAAGGACTCCTGCGGGGTGAAGTCTCCAGGTTTCCCTTCTTGCCTAGGAAATCCCGTCAGTGCTTTTGGGGGGGGGGGGGAAGCGACCACCACTGAACACCGCAGGACTTGCTTTTGAGTAAGCGTGCGTGAGGTTAGGCTTTGTAGTAAAGATTGAACCCTGAGAGGGAAGTTTAGATCCGGAGAGGCCAAGATGCCTGCTATGAGAAAGAAATCACACACACAAGCGCACAGTCCAGTATAGCCTTAGTCCCGTCCAGAGCTGGTTTCCTACAGGATTTGCGGAGGGCGGTGTGGCCGGCGAATCACCCCAGCGCAAGCCAGTCCGACGCACGTTTGTTCAGAGGTAAGCCCCAACGTCCAAGGGGTCTTACCTCCGAGGCCTCGCTGACTCCAGACCACTGGCGCCAGCCCCTTTCAGCCCCCCATCCCACCCCTCAACGTCTTACAGAAGTGCACGGACCATAATCATCCCCAGCCAGCGTGGCATACAGCCACATGGTGGCCGGGGACGATGGGAGTTGCAGTCCTCATGCGTCTCTGAGGGCGCTAAATTGGAGAAGGGAAGGACAGCATTCAAATAATCTTCCCGAAAGATGTAAGGGGAAAGCCTCACCATCTCTGCATCGCCTGGTTAGCCTTTTCTCCTTCCTTTTTCATTCTCTCTCCTGCCCTGAATTCCCCCCTCCCCCTCATTTTGAACCTCATTGTTTTCGCTTGAGCAGCCTTGATATAAACACTCAGGGGGGAAAAAAGCCGTGGAAGAAGTGAGAAGTCACGGGTAGGTCAAGAGAAGCAACTTAAAGGAATCTTTTTACATTATTGATCAGCTACCGGTCATAATGTTTGACTCTCCCTCCCCAAATATACTTCTGCTCCTCCCCTGGGCTGTAAAAACAAAAGCTCATCATTCTCCGGTACCCAAGGGAAAAAAAATACGGACAACCTTTTCCGGACCTTTAAGAACTGATTCGATTGTGGTTGTGAGGATGGTGATGGTGATGTCTATAATTTTTATGAGGAAGGTTTGAAAGACTGGGGTGTGCGCCTGGGTGAGAAATACTTGCAAGATCTGAGATTGATTGTAGATGTTCGATTACTATTTCCCACCCTCCTAGAGCATTGGCAGCCGTAGGAAAAAGAAAACAAAAGCAGCTTTTGGAATTAAATTATACTTGAATGCAAGACTTTGCAATCATCGGTCCTGTTTCTTCAAGGTTGTCTCTGTTTTTAATTATCGCTTCCCTAAAAAATATCGTTTTTAACTATCTCTTCCCCCTTCCCCGCAGATCTAACCCCCCCCAAAAAAACCCTTCCTAATTTAAGACTTCGGTGAGGGTTTTTTTCCTTTAAATGTTCATATTGAGTATCATTTTGCCGCATGAAGTGAAAGAAACCGTATTTCAGTTTTAGGCAAACATCTTTCGAGAGAGGGAGAGAGAGGGAGGGAAGAAACCGAGGGAGGGAGCGAGCGAGCGAGCGAGCGAAAGACTTCCACTGCCTTTTCTTTAGTATCAAGTACACTGTGACTTTTTCTCGGGAAGATTTGGTAAATCAGACGGCGGATACATAGCGCAGATGGTTTGGAGGTGTCGGGTCAGATTAAGGCACGCCTGGCTACGCGTCGAAGTTCAGTCTGACGGAAAACCCTGATATTATTTTCACAGATCTACACAGTTCACTTGAAAAAAACGCTCCGAGCCATTTTCATCATTTATGCCAGGCTTGCAGCTAGCGGGATGGAAATCCTTTCAATATTGCTCATTTTCATAAAAACCGACAGGAGAGCTGGGAGAAAAAAAAAGGGAAAGGAGCAAGACCGTGTTTGTGTGAAGGGAACCGGCATCAAACGTGAACCTGGACACACCGGAAAGAGGAACGCCGTTCTTTAAGAACTCAAGAGACTTGTCCTCGTGAAGACAGAAAAGCGCTGGATGTTGCTTCCTTCTTCAGCCAGTTTAAGCCAGGTATATTTGGATCTCAGCGTCGTGTAGTGTAGTTTGAGTATTGAGCTAATACTTGGAAAGACTAGGGTTGGAATCGTGGTTCAGCCCTGGAACCCCATGGGACGGGGGAATCTTGAGCAAGTCACACACTCTCAGCCTCAGAGGAAAGCAATGACAAATCCCCTCCGAACAAATCGTGCAAGCAAAACTCGCCGTAGGCTTGTCTTAGGGGCGTCCTAACCATGGCGTGGTGCTTTGAGCGCTGGACTAGCAGTCCGGGAAACCAGGGCTGCAGTCCACACTCAGCGTGGAAACCCACTGGTGACCTTGGGCCAAGTCACACTCTCTCACCTCAGAGGAAGCCAACGGCAAACAACGCTTGAATTTCCGCACGAGTCTGTTATAGTGCGATGATTCCACTTTCAACCTCCTATGGAATCCTGGGGTTTGCAGTTTCGGGAGGGGCCGCCTGGATGTACGTCCGAATAAGCAGTCAGAATGTGCATCAGAATTAAAGAAATGCAGCGGATTCAGGGCCGTTTTCTCCTCCAACAGATTTAAAGTGGAAACACCCCTGGGCCATGTAGATGCTTAGAAGGCAGTTCCGTTTATTTATTTTTCTGGTTTCTCTCTCGCTTTTCTTCTCCCGAAATTGGAAATCAAGACGGCTATGGCCGACAGTTTTTACTTTCCGCATTGTTTAGCCAAGGCTGTTTTCAGTCAGGATCAAGAAAGAGTGTTTCAACCGATGTCCAGGTAATATTAACGAAAAGTGAGACAAAAATGGTTAATTTAAAAACGCAGCCTTCCATCAGAGGTTCTACACATTGCCAAGATTTTAAAGAAGGCTGAAGCTGGTTTTTCTTTTCATAAGGCATTTTAAAAAGTTTTTTTTTTTGAGGGCCCGGCCATTCAGACCCCACGTCTTGACTGGTCTGAACGGTTTGGTTGTGTTGAGTTTTCTAGCAAATGAGGAGCAAGAAATAAGGAACCAGGCGAGCCAGCGTGGAGCAGAGATTTTGATCGGGAGACCAGAGTTTGAATCCCCGCTCGGCCATGGAAACCCACTGGCTGACTATGGGCATGTGACACTCTCTCAGCCTGTGAGGAAGCTCTGAGAAAACCGCTTTGAGCAAATCTTGCCAAGAAAACCCCACGATAGGTTTTCCTTAGGGTCCCTAGTAAGTCAGAAACAGCTTGAACACACACGACCACAAAGGTTGTGTTTTAAACTAACTAAAAACCTACGTCGATGCGGAGAGCCAGCGTAGTGTCGTGGTCTAAGGGCTGGACTAGAAACTCGGAAGACCAAGGTTCAAATCCTCCGCTAGATCATGGAAACCTTGGGCAAGTCATACTCTCACAGCCTTAAAGGAAACTAACGGCGATCCTCCGAAAAATCAGTCTTTGCCTTATATATAAATCGTGATAATTTCGCCCTTGGGTCGCCCTAAGTCGACTTGGAGGCACAGAATAACAAATAAGCACCCAGCTTCAGCTTCGTGGTTTCAGATAGGGTTGCAAATTACTAAACGATTCTGCTCCGGAAATGATTTCCATAAAGAGAGAAAGCTGAAGTTGCAGGGTACGAAGTTGCTGTTTTTTCAGAACTTCCTCCGCTTCTTTCGTACCTTTACAGTATTTCTTACATTTCTTTCAGTGAGCTCAAAGTGATGGAGGTAGCTCGTCTCTTCCCAGCTTACCGTTTCCCGCGCGCACACAATCCCGATTCGAAAGGCACCTGCTTAGAAAATCCAACTCCAATACAATTTCTACTAGGATTTGGAAGTTCGGGAGGCAACGTGATCCACACTTACACGAGAGCAAACTTCACAGAAATCAGTAGGACTTCTTTTCTGCCATGTAAACACATTTAGGAGCCCGCTAACAATTATTTAGAAAGTGTTCCACTTGAAAATTTATCTGTTTGGGATTGGAATGCAAAATCGACTTTCTCATGCAATCAGGCAAAATTTAATTACTCAAAGTAATGCTCCCTGAGTTCAGTGGGAGATGCTTCCAGGAACCCGTGTGTAGGATTTCAGGTTAAGGCAAACCGAATTCTGCCATCCTAATATTCGCTGCCACACCCTGTGGAAATCAATAGGGAGGGTTACTTTTAATCACACTGCAATGATTTACACTGTATATCTTTTTTTATGAGAAGTTCTGAGTTAAATGTTTCGCATTAGAATAGGATCTTTTAAAAAATGCCCAGCCTGAGCTGGATTCAAGTAGTTTTGTATCCTATTTCTGTTAGCCAGGAGAAGGTAGCTCTGTCCCTAGAATCAGTGGGACTTATATTTGCTTAAAGAAAATGGCTTCCCTCGAGCTCCTTTAAAAGTGTCGCCGGCACTCGCTACAGAACAGCCTTTCCAATTCCCCCCAGAATGTTATCCATGGCAATAAATGAACAAAATTCCAGGGCTACTACTCGTGCTAGTCTGTTGCAGCAAAACCACCAGACGCTTAAAGGCTACCAAGTTTTATCTGGTGCAAGCTTTCGTGGACTGCAGCTCCCTGGCTCAGAAAGGCTGGGGAAAGGAAAGTGCACGCCAAATAAACCCGGTTAGTGTTCTGGAGAAAGGCAATGTAGTGTAGTGGTCTGAGGCTTGGACTAGGATACTGGGAGACTAGTGTTTGAATCTCTGCTGGGCCGTGAAAACCCATTGGGTGACCTTGGACAAGTCACACTCTCTCAGCCTCGGAGGAGGCAAGGGCAACCCCCCCCCGAACAAACTGTGACAGATTCCTTTGAGGTCGCCGAAAGTCAGAAATGACTTGAAGGCGCACAATAACAACCACGTCTTCGTGCTGATGGAAGTACAAGACTCGGTACACTTAACCATGGTATTCAGAGGATTCTAGAGTCTGTCGTTTCCAAAAGAAACTTTTCCAAGTTCTGTTCCTGGGGATTAGGGGCAGGAATATCCTTTGGGTAGAAGGACGGAATAGAAATTAAACCAATAAAAAAAAGGATAATAAAAAGAACAGATTTGGTGATGTAGCTCCAGCATGTTGGATCAGGATTCTGGGAGACTGGGGTTCATATCTCCGCTTGAACATGGAACCCACCAGGTGATCTTGAAAAAGTCACACTCTCTCGGCCTCAGAGGAAGGTAACAAACCCTGCCAAGAAAACCCCGTGCCTTAGGATAGCTAAAAGCCAGAAGAACGACCTACTATTGCTGCAGAATTAAACTGCTTTAATCCCCAGCCCCCTGTCTTCTCAGAGTACTTTGAAAACTGTACTTCGGGTGAGAGTTCTGAAGTTTTCTAGTTGAAAATTCCAAGTACCGCTCCAAACTACAGATTCCAAGATTCAGGAGGACTGTGTTCCTTTCCAGCTTGTGGGCTTCAGGAGGGAGGCATCTGAACCCTTGTGGGAAAGAACTTGTTGGACAAACTATGCCCTTTTGATCCGATGGTTTTTAAAAGCAGGCCCCTTTTTAGTTCAGGCAGGAAAAACTTTGTCCCTCCGAAGTTTTGGTCTCCAACACACCATCCGGTCAGTGATGAAGGACTGTGGGAGTTGTAATACAAAACTCTTTCTTTGGCCTGAGGGGAGAAGCAGTGGAAGGGGAATCTTTAAAAACTCTTTAAGGTTCATGCATGGCGTTTGATAGAATGAACTCAGCAGATATAAGGGGATGTATCATCAGTTGAAGGCCAGTGCATTTCGGCGGTTCAGAGTCAAAGCAGCTTCATTGTCAGGGAAAAGGAATTTAAAATCTATCCATTCAAACCTCTCCAAATACCCTTTATACTTTCTATGTTTCAGCTTGGCTTACAGACGATGCCATAATCCATGGGGTCCTCATTTTTAGGGGGAAACCACATTTTTAAAAAAGGAAAAAAAGTCTTTGTAGTTGAATAAATACACTCCCGTCTTCGGAGGTCAACACCTCACATTCTGTTCATGAAGAACCACTGGTCAGCGCACAGGGAAGGAGAAAGCCAGTCCATTCTAGCCCACAAAGGAGGATGTACGCGCTCTCAAGAGCTTTAAGGTTTACCTTGAAATCAGTTTCTGCGTTGAGAAGTCCATAATCTCTTCCAGATAGGGTAATGAATGTGTTGCAGTTTATTGCAGCAAAGATGTTGGGATTTTTTTTTTAACACGGGAGTGAGTAGAAAGGGCACACCGAGGCATATTTTGTTCGCTTCCCCTCCTCCTCTTTTTTTTGGGGGGCGGGAACATTCTCAGATGCTCAGAATATTCTTCCCCCGTAAATCAGGATTGGAAAACTCTCTTTTCTTTGCCCTCGTTCAACATTTCAATAACGCAGAAGTCATCGTGAAATAGGGCAGCAGGAGAAAGAGTGGTCTTCCTTTCAGGCTTCGTTAATAATTTGCCTGGGCATCTAAAGGTAGTTAAATTAAATCCTAAAGAAGTTAATTAATGAAGCCCTGTAGTCTGGCCTTAATGGTTTAGACTTGGTGGCAGCGTTAATTTAGAACCAAATCTACCGTTTAATCTAATCGGAGCAATATGAGGTCCAAAATTATTCTGAAAAATATTTGAACACGAGCCAGCTGAGATTCACTGATCAAATGCTTCGGCTTAAAGTGAGATCCTCTAACCCTCACTGATTTCAATAGGGCTTACTCCCTGGTAGATGTAAGATTGTAGTCTTCACGGGGTTAAGCGGGAAGGGGAAGAAACCTGATTATGCCCCTCTTTCTCAGTTCTGAGGACTGCTCCAGCGACTGTCAAATAATATTTTAGGCCTTTCCCGCACTACACTCTTATAGCGCGATGATTCCACTTTCAACATCCTATGGGCTGGCCCCTCCCGAAACTGCAAAGCCAAGGATTCTATAAGATGTTGAAAGTGGAATCATCGCGCTATAAGAGTGTGGTGCGGAAAAGGCCTTAGTCTCTGTATATATTTTCTCATCTTTTGCGAACCCCTGAAGTTTCCAATCTGAGGATTTTTGGAAGAAGGGGAACTTCTCTACCTCTGCTTCTATCGAAAATGTAACTCCTGTTGCTCTCTCAGCAAATACTGCCTGTTTTTCTGAAATAGATTTTCTCATACGTTCCAGTCTATACATTTTAAGGACACGTCCGCTTTACATCTCTCTCCTGCCTCAGGATCCAGATTGGGTTGGATTACGCACAGATAAAATTCCAGTTTTCCATCTCTATTCGAAAGACAGAGCGTGAAAAAAAGCGAGGGAGCGAGCAGAACAGATAAATACGAAGATGCCGAGCGTGATGCATAGTAATAGCCATTCATCAGTCATCTTTATCACTTCAGTGTTTGTGTGAAATTTTGCAAGGGTCTGGAATTCCTCTGAGGCCCTGGCATTGATTTGGAAAGGGGGAATTATCCCGTGAATCTGGAGAGATTCTGGAGCTGCATTTCTGGTTTCTGCTGTTTTCTAAATCCAGAAGAGCATCTCTCTGTAATCCACACACCCCAAACAGTCCAAGTACAATGCTGCCCCGTGACTCACAGAACCCTCTTCCTAGAAGGGGAAGGAAGCCTCTCTCGGCCACAGCATCTCATTATACTGAGTCAGAGAGCAAACAAATGTCAAGGGGATGAAAGTGCTCCTTTGTCGTTGGTAAAACATTTCGTGTTTTAAAAGCCTCGCTGTTTACCTTGTATTTTCAGACAGCAAGCTTACCAGAGCAAATCCACCAGGGAGTGGGGGTGAAAAATCATCCTTCAAGTCAATGGCACAGTTGTCTAAATACAAGTGATACTGATTTATCTAGGCAAATGAATCCATTTGTGACAGAAAAAGAAAAAGAAAGAAAGAAAGAAAGAGAAAGAAAGTTACCAGTTCTTTAAAGAAATGATGCTACAAATAACATGCCTTCAATACATTGCTTTTGCTTTCCGTACAAATTTGCATTTCATTCATATCTCAACAAAGAGAAAAATCAACATAAGATCTATTTTTTTCAGTCCTCATTTCATAACTTGAAAACTTACATTGGGCAATCTATAGATGCAATGTGAAGTAGTAGAGTCTGTTATAGCACCCCAGGATTTGATCATTTTGTTTTTGTGCGTTAGACATAAAGAGAACTATCACGTAAAGTATTGTAGGTGCAATTAGACTCGCCTTCCACTGAATCATGAAGAGATTACATTGGCAACTAACTGGATCCCTATTATGTAATGGCCATTTTGTCATTATCTTCTGCAATTTTTATATCTCATGTGTTGCAACATTCTTAGTGTACTAATATATTATGTACATGGATTTTTTTAAAAAAATTGGTTTATGTGCATAGTTAGTATCTGTCTTTGTTTAATAAGAAACATACATACAGCTTTCTGTTACTGATTTACTTATGATCTCTTAACTGTTCAGGTACAACAATTTATTCTTTTTGGATTAACAGTGTAATCTCTGTTTATAAAGCTGCATTTATATTCCACCTTTTGGTCTGGCAAGCCTCCAAAGCAGTTATACAAAATACCCAGTACAATTTTAGCTATGAGAAGACTGCACTAGATATGTTTAGGTACCTAAGGAGACTCAAGAAGGGCAGAGGCCGAACCCCTTTTTTGAACCAGAAAGAACCAGTCCCTGATTTCTGAGCCATGGTAAAAAATACCAGCGACTGATTTGGATGTAATGCTCTGTGCTAAGGGTTTGTAGTGGCTAATGTTTTAAAATAATCCTGAAAAGTCTTCAATTTAAAATAAGTTTCTCATCCTTCTGACAGCTGGCAAAAGTAAAAGGTGGGGCTTTCATGTCAGCAAGGTGGTAAATTTCCTCTGGGTTTTTAGTCCGAAATAAAAAAGAGATGTCCAAGTTTCTGAATCTAATTTGGGGCTACAATTCAGCACTATGGATATCTCCTTTAAATTTCTGTCCAAAACCTGGAGTGGATTAACTGCTCCACTGATACTGAAGTCACCACTGGCTAGAAGTATATGACAGCATTGCCAGTTTGGAAGCACATAAAATGTCTGTATTGAATCTTTTGAAACTTTCAGTGTTAAATCTTTCCATTAGTAAAAATCAAAAGGATGGGGGCAAAACTGACTACAACAAAATAGGAAAAAAGATAACAAGGAATGACCAGTCCTTACCATCTTGAGTAAATATTCTTCAAGGCAGGCTTAATCCCTTTCTTGGCAAGTTAAGTATTAATGGGTTTTCTGTAAACAGTTAGAAAAACTGTATTTTCCACATACTCCCCGATTTCTCATGTTTATTTCATCTTCCACTGTGAAAAGTGACTTTATTGTATTAAACAATTTCATTTCTCTGTGTAAACTTTGATGGTCATCCTGGTTCCCTTGTTTTCTGTTTTTTTGTTTTTTTTTTAGGTTGCTAATAGAATGACACTTCACTTTGCTAATAGAATGGTGTAAGCACTGGACTACAACCCTGGAGACCAGAGTTCACTTCCCCACTTGGCTATGGAACCCACTGGGTGATCTTGGGTGCATCATGCACCCTTAGCCACAGAAAACTCCATGATCGGTTCACCCCAGAGTTGCCATAATTCAGAAAGGATTTGAAACTGTACACCATGCCACCATCATCATGACCACCACCACCACCACCAGAACGATTATTGTAAAAAATCGCATCTTCAGCATTTCACTTGTTGGAATCTATGTTTTCCTCTGTGATCATTTACGTCTTAGTAAAAGAGGGGAAAATTATTTCTCCAGATAGATTTGCAGAATGTGCATTTATATTGAAGATGGAATCACTCATTCAAATCTAAGAAAACATACATGTGTGTGCATGTGCGCACGCAAGCACACACACACACTACTGGGATTGGGGTCTTGATAATCAGTATTTAATCAGCATTTGACAACTCAAAATCAATTTGTGATGGAGCAATCAATTGGTTCTTTTTGTTAACAACATTTATGACGTTGTCATCATTGTAAGTCATTCCAGTAATGAATTTGCTGTATCTTATTTGTAAGTCATATCCGACCTTGGATGGGAGTTGTCATTTCTCTGTTTGGGAATATTTCTTCTTGAAACCATGCTGGGAATATTTCTTTTTGAAGCCGTTGTCAGCATAAACTTATCTTGCTAGACAACTTTATATCTATATCTATATATATCCATAAGCTGTATAATTATTTGTATAATCCAGGTCAGTTTTTAATAACATTTTAGGCAGAAGTTTATCATAGTCATAGAGAGATGAGCATGGTCTCAAAGCGTCAAACACTATCCTTTTTGCAGAAAAATGGTGTTTTTGACAGCTAAACACACAATCAGATACATCTGACTAAAGGGGAAAAAGTCTACAACAAACACAGGCTTCAGTTTTTCAAATTCCCATAGCGATTGACTGTAAGAGTTCTGACTTAAATATGCTGAGCCCTCTAGACTAGGAACAGTAACCATGTGAGATTCCAAACAGATTGTGCGAAGACATTTTCGACAATTTTCAAGAGAGTGAGAGACAGATCAAGGATATAGTTATCTTAATACATAAAGATAGGTTATAAAACAAACTGCTACAATATTTCGGTTACAAGAAGTTAAATCTGGGTTGCCCATTCGTGTTACTACGAAATGGTAAGATTAACCAAAGTTAATCTATTATCTAATTACCATTATGGGACTATAAAGGTGATCCTGCCATATACATAAATATGATTTAATCACTCCCTTCACCACCACCACCTCCTCGTCCTCCATACTGTGTTTCCATGAATGTTGAAGAGCACTCTACATGCATTGGCCGAAATCTGTGGTGATGAGGCCGTGATGCCTTTCAGATATTGTTGGACTGCAATTCCCAGCATTCTTCACCATTCGCAATGCACATAGGGCTGCTGCAAGTTAGAATACAAAGCATCTGGAGGACATCTTTCCATACTGGTTGCAATCCAATTGTTAATTCAAAGAGAAAAAGGAAAGTTAGAATAAAGGGCTAAGGCATTAGTTGATCATTACTAAGCTTACGCACACTTTATATGCATATGTCTATGTCTATGTCATCTATATCTATATCTATATCTATATCTATATCTATATCTATATCTATATCTATATCTATATCTATATTAGAAGGGACAAAAAACAAAAACCATTATGTTAAATGGAAATGGAAATTTGTGTTAAACTATTTTAGGAAAACCCTTACCAGAATGAAGCTTAAAAATATCATTCATGATTTTATCTCTCTCCCTCCCTCTCCAGTCCGCCCCTTTTTTAAACTTGAGAGAGAAAGAAACCACTCAATGAATTTTTGAAAACCCCATTTCTCATCCACCTGACCAAAAACCCTTTCCTTGCCTTCCCTGTGCCTTCTCTCTCTTAGATTCTCATAACTTTACCTGCACTCTTTCTGTAGCTTACCGTGTTCCCATGTTGACCTCAGGGTAAAGTCTGACTGAAGAGCTGCAATTTCCCCGGAATAGATGAGGAGCCTCTGTGCAAGATCTGGTGAAGAAAGAGGAGGAATCTCTTCATCTAGAAAAGATTACCCCCTTCCAAGTTGCCCTTACTATTTGTTGGTTTAAAAATTTTTAACCTTGCAATGAAAGTTATTATATGCTATGCTACATTCTCTCCCCCCGCCTCTCTCATTTTCCAACCTTGAGAAACTAACCAAAAAAATCAGGAAATCCAAGAGAATCAAAAGGGAAATATAAAAACGGCAGGCTCTTGAGCACCATCACTGATTTAATCAATTAATAATGAATAACTTAATTCTAGAATTGTTAATGCTGAAATTTCATCTCAAAGTCAATTAAGATAAAAATAAATTTAAGTAACCCATCCCGTTTTATTAAATAACTGCTAGCTTAACTGGTAATTGATTTTAACTTCCTACCTCTGAGGCCCTTTCTGCACTCCACTGTTATTGTGCTATTATTCCACTTTCAACCTCCTATGGAATCCTGGGGTTTGCAGTCTAGGGAGGGGCCTTTAGAATTCTCAGCCAGAGAGCTCTTTGGCCTCAGCAAACTACAAACTCCAGGATTCCACTGGATGTCGAAAGTGGAATAATAGCACTATAACAGTGGAGTGAAGAAATGGCCTGAGTCCCAACTAGGGCCATTTCCGCACTACACTCTTATAGCACGATTATTCCACTTTCAACATCCTATGGACCTGGGTTTGCAGTTTAGGGAGGGGCCAGCTGGCCCCTCCCAAGACTGCAAACCCCAGGATTCCATAGGATGTTGAAAGTGGAATAATCGCGCTATAAGAGTATAGTGTGGAAATGGCCTAGAATAGGTCCACTGAATTAATGGGAATTTGTTAAATGAACACTTACATAAATTGCATTGATTCAGTTGTCTACTCAAGGTGGGGCTGCCAATTGAATTTAGGCTATTATCATAGTAATTCTTTCAACCAATGAGTAGTATTATTGTTTCTGAATGCCATCAAGTCATCTCTGACTTATGGCAACCCTAAGATGTACCTATCACAGGGTTTTCATGGGAGGATTTGTTCAGAGAGGGTTTGCCATTGCCCTCCTCTAAGGCTAAGAGGGGGTGACCTACCCTAAGTCACCCAATGAGTTTTCATGGCCAAGCAAAGATTCAAACCCTGGCATCCAGACTTCTACTCTGAGGCTCAAACCACTACACCATGTTGGCTCTCTGTGCAGTATTACTTTCTATAATAAATATATTTAAGAGTTGAAGTTAAGGGACAGGGCTTGCCTGTGACAATCCTGAGAAGTCATGGCTCAGCTGAGATTTGAAGCCTTTCATACCTCTGTTTATTTCTATATTTTGGAGAACTTGGGGAGATTTACCCTTCCTTTAAGTTAATCACTGAGATACTGAGGAGATGGTAAGGTCTCTCCTACCCGAAGAGCATTCCATGAATGGAAGAAGTTACCGACATGGATGGCGAAGACTACCTTGTTATGTGGCATTGATTTCAACCAGATCATCACTTTTAACTCTTCTTTCTCCTCCTGGCTTATTTATGTTGATAGATTTCTACCCTGCTTTTGAAGCAAACCTGTAGAATGGCCGGCAGAATGACTGAAATGAAAACAATTATGTGAAAGCAATTAAAAATTCTTACTATTCCATGCTATTTAGAGAATTATGCCCTTTCCAAGCCTGTGTTAAATAAGTTTCCAGATCTCTCTTTAAGACAGAAACTATGGAGTTAATGGGTGTTATAATTTTGTAGCATTTTTAAAATATTGGAGGGGGGGTCTCAGCATGATCTAATCACATTTGATAGAACCCTGTGTTATCCTTTTATGAATGGAACAATTCCTTCAATTCATGGAATAGGCTGACGATCGGAGGCTTACACCTGTAGAATAGACATGAGATTTCTTTCTTTCTGAAAATCTCTTCTTGTTTAATTTTCAAAGAAGTAGTCATGTTAGGGAGGAATGTAGGCAGCATCTTTAATTAGTTTTTATTTTTTGCACGAGCTTTTGTGGATATAAACCTACTTTTTTGGATGCAGTACAGGATGCACTTGGTACTGCATCTAAAGAAATGGGTTTATATCCATGAGAGCCATGTATGAATAAAAACAGTGTTAAAGGTGCTGTCTACATTCTCCCCCCTCCCCTTCTATTCCTTCATTTCTTGCCTTTTTTTTTTTGGTCTTATTTCCAGGTTAAGTGTTTAGATTCCAGGCTCATATTCACGGAGCAGGATGTTTGGTGATGGAAACACATTTTAAAATGCAAGCAGGGAGACGAAATTTTGATAGAACATTGTAAGTACAACTCAATGCCACAGGCAAACTGGAATAAAATGAGAGTTTGTTGCATGGATGAAGAGCTTGATGTCAAAATAATGATTTGCTCAATGAAGGGGTTTTTTGAATGCCAAATCTGAGCAACTGTGCATTAAAATATCTTATGCGTTTTCTGTACAAGCCTGTTTTTTGTAACAGAACTGAAATCACAGAGTTTTTTCTTTAAAAATACCTTCTCTCTTTTTCAACTTAAGGTCAGCCATTCCTCCATGCTCTTACATTTCTTGGTGGGTGAATTTTGATTCCCTGAGGCAATATATTCTGCCTCTGACTGACAATAGGCTACATTTTGAGCAGAATTAATTTGTTGCATTCAACTCTAATCCTACTTCCTGTCTAATTTCCTTTTGTTATATTTTTCCTCCGTCTTCCTTGATGATGAGTTTTCGATTACCTCATTTTTCCTCCCTTTTTTCTCCTCTTACTAAACCATCTGTTTGTCAAACCATCTGTACCCACAAATGATGCACTTCTTATTTGCGCTCAGTTTAACCACACAAGCAAACAAAGAGGTTGTCTGGGGTAGCAAAATAAAAATGTGCCAGCACACAATTCAAGATACACACTGTGAATTCTTTTACATGGGACAGAACTCAGTGAAAATTGTAGTCAGATTTAAGTACTATACCAGCACAAAATAACAAAATTCCTGCACATAGACACACAAAGTTATATCACAGTGTCACATAACATGGAATCCTAAAGTGTACATTTGTAGTGAAGAGGTACAGATCATATTGAATTGGTCCCAGTGGAAATCAAATTCATAAAATCACAAATGGGACCTGCAGCAAAATGTTGCGATGTAGGGTTACCTGTTCAACTGTTTTATAGTCAGTTGGTGACAAAAGTAAATACTCTGTCCCTTTCCCCTTCTTTCTGGTTTTCTGTCTTCGCAGTCACTCACCCTCCCGTGAATACTGACTTTGTTCAGTTCCCTTTGGATCCTTCTGCAAATGTTATGGTTTCTTCAAGCCTATTGATAACTTCCTTCTTATATGCACGTCTGTGCAGTGATAATTTGGCTACATAAGCAGTGGACCTCATAGGGTGAACACTGAAAACAAAGGGAATGATTATGATGATACTGGAACAGATCCTTGTCAGGTACTAGCACCTGGTGGCTCCTTGTCAGTGGAGTGGAAAATTAGTTCCAGGTTTTCGTGGCTTTAAAAGAACTCTTCTTGGAGAGTAATAAATCTGGGCTGGATTCGCTGCTCAACTGACATGGGAGTCACCAGCAACCACAGGTCAGAAATACCATTATTTCAGCACTATTTCGGAAGGAAACTCACACACTCCAGAAAGTCTCCCTTCAGTGCAGAAAGGTTCTGAAAAAAAGATTAGACTAATTCATGGACGATGAGTCTGTCAGTAGTTACTGCTTCCGATAAGTGTCATGTCGCCTCTCAAACTTGGGGCCTTATCACACGACACTGTTATAGCACTATTATTCCACTTGAACTGCCATGGCAATGTCATATGGAATCATGGAATTTGCAGTTTAGGGAGAGATGTTAGAATTCTCAGCCAGAGAGCTCCAGTGCCTCACCAAACTACAAACCCCAGAAATCCACAGGGTGCAGCCAGGGCAGTTAAAGTGGAATAATAGTGCTATAACAGTGTCATGTTATAGGGACCTTATTTGAACACATGTCATTCATCGGGCCTCTCGATTAGAGTGGCCAAAGAATACAGTATAGTGATATAAAACGATGTTTTGAAAAAAAAAAAGTGAATGGCTGTCCATGTTGTGTGATGATAGTTATTTTTGAAAATCCTTATGTATAATTTTAAGGTATAGCTCTCGCATGAGGAAATACATCCCAGATTTACAGATTTGTTAGTAATTTGGGGGCTAAATTACTTAAATGTTTTCAATAACATTCAAATATTTAAAACAAAATACATTTTTAAAAGTCTATCATAATCCTGAACTCCAATGTGCTGAGCTGTATTAAAATGGATATATTAATCATTACAGTCTCAGATGTTGGTAACAGAGGAGGTTACAAATCTTAACTAAGCTACCGTAATAAACAAGATACAATAAGGTTTTCTTTTTTTGCTCGAAACTACGACCTTCTTCAGATGTAAACTTAAACAAGCCATTTAAATCATTCGCCAAAACCCATTATTGTGTCATTTCATCTTGTGCAATCCACTGAGTATTAGACAATCAAGCCTTAGTCTTGTTGTTAGTCACAACTAGGGGAGACCAATTGAATCAAAGGGATTTCCCTATGTGTTGAGTCATCATTCAACAATCGAGACAATGAGTCTATTTTAGTTGCAAACAAACAAATGGATTCAGGTTATTATCTGCGTTTTGGAGGACTGAGTACAAAGTAACCTCCTGGAATTTAAAAATTTCTGTTTAAGATTTCCAGCAGGAATTTGGTTTGTTTGTTTTTTAAATCTACTCTGCACATTGTCAGGGGTACTTCCACATATCGCTTCAGTCTCCTGCCTATCTCTTCCAGTCCTTTTGAATTTTCTGCAGCTCAAACTAGGGAAAAGTGTGAAAGTTATAGTACTAGATTCTTACATTAACTGGGCACAACATCTGATTTGTGGGTGTTCCTTTAAACGTGTTTTACCCAAAGTTACAGAGATTTTTGGAACACTCCTAAAGTAAGGATTGCCATTTAGTTAATCTCTCAGTCTATTTTACTGTCATAAAGAGAACTATGTATTTTAAACAGTGTAAATAATGTATAAAGCAGGTAACTTTCTGTTTTGCTTTAAAGCAGATTTCTATGTATTTGTAAGTCATATTTGTAAGTTGATGTGGATATGCTGCACCGGTTCTCCGGTAGATGGAGCATCTTCATTGTTTTTCTTGAAGAGTAGCGGGGGAAGTAGGAGACATGGACAGGGCAGAGAAAGAGATGGAAAGGAAGACAGAGGGGAATGAGATGCTTTGTTTAGAAAATAAATAAAGTCCATTTTTTTGTGATTTCAAATGACCACTTCTTCATTGGTGGCTCAGGCACTATTCTCCTGACTGGTGCTACATGTTTAATTACTCAATTTTGGGGCCACTTGAGAAGGTTATTTCAAAACCTACACCAGCACTAGACGTTAGAATGTTTCATATGGGGAGGATACTCCTATAGTCCCATATAGATAACTACATCTGTCCATAATTCCCTGTATAAATGTCTGTCTTTATAGAACTGACCATGTTGGGATTTACACTGGCTAGACCAGGGGTTGTGTGAATGTGAATGGAGGAAAATTACACCTTTATTTTCACTACCCCTCTCTAACTAAAATTTAGCATTTCCTTCAATTATAAATGGAAGAAACCACAGTAATATCAATATTCTTTCTCATTTGCTAAACTCAGTGCCTTTGTGTTCTTTGCTTCTTTCTTGCTAGTGAGATAATCTGTTGTTCTCACATTTTTTTCTATCAGGTACTGGAAAACCGTTCGGGTGATTGCCATCCCAGATGTCAGAATAACTTGGCTTGGCTTCAGGGTTTACATGCCTTGACTACTTTTTTGCAGTAATTAATTGTTCAAAAGTTCTATAGCTCAAGATTGTTTTCAGGTTCTCTTCTCATGATTTGTAGCTTAGCCATAATTTGAGTTTGTATCTTAGCCATAATTTGATGTATTCTCATGGTTTGTGGTTTAGCCATAATTTGAGGTATTTGTTGGTGGTCTGTGTCTACAGGAAGGGGGTGAAATATCACCTTGCACATTCCCAGAGGCACTGTGTTGTTCTTTAACATTTACTATATAAAGGATGAGGCAGCATTACAGAAAATTTTTGACTGAGACTGATCATTGTTTTAAATTAAACCCTCGTCTGTTTTGTAAGGAGCTTGTTTATATGAATTTTCCTATGTATGCACTGTTACGGTTGACCTTTTTTTTTCTGCAAGAAGTCCTCTATGACAGCCAAAAATCTCACACATGCTGAGCACTGAGAATGAAGAATGATTCCTCACCTGAATTCATGCTTCTCATGGATGTTAAAAGCATGTGAGTTCTAGGGAGACTAGCTACTGCTAGTAGCATGCTTACTTCTGAAATAAGTGATAATCTTTACCAAAGATATGCTATTCAACAAAATTGAAACAAAACTGGGAGAACATTTACAGGCCCAGTAAAATATTTTTTTCTGGAACCGATTGATATTTACAGTGAAGCAGGCTTTCCAGCTCCATAGAATTTTATTCTCAAGATGGGGGAAGAAGAGAAAACCGGGGAGATTCCACTCCACATCTCAACGTGGCACATGCGATTTTATGAACTTCCTTTGGTCTTAATAAAACCTCTGCTATCTTGGCTTCTGACTGGCTGTACTTCAATTTGGGTTGAGGATTCAACAGTTGTTGCTGCAAAAAGCTGATTGTTTTCAAGCTGCACTGTATTCTTCTCACATCACGTTTGACTTGAGTATCATCATCGTACTTCATGGTATGGATCTGTACTGAAGCTCAACAAAAAAAAATGTTTTTTCCAAAATCACTATTTACTAGGAAATATACCCACTATATCACTGAATACCAAAATCAGGATTGTTCATGCCATGGTATTTTCAGTATCTATGTATGCTTGTGAAAGCTGGACAGTGACGAAAGCTGTCGGGAAGCAAATCAACTCATTTGCAAATCAGCTCATTTGAACTGTGGCACTGAAGCCAGCCTGGTGTAGTAGTTTGAGCCTCAGATTACCATCCTGGAGACCAGGGTTTGATTACCCACTCAGCCATGGAAACCCACTGGGTGACCTTGGGTGTGTCACATACTCTCAGCCTCAGAACACCTTAGGGAACCTGTCACTTCCAACTTGAAGGTACCCAGCAACAAACTGGAAGAGAGCTATGAGGATGCCATGGACTGCAAACAAACAAGCAAATAAAAGGGTCCACAAGCAAAGCAAGCCTGGACTCTCTCTAGAAGCCACAGAGATCAAACTCTGGCTATAGTACTTTGGACATATTATGAGAGGACATGGCTTATTATAAAAGACAACAATGCTTGATAAATTGGGAGGCAGTAGGAAAAGAGGAAAACTTCATCACAGATGGATTACTGTAACTCAGGGCCTTTCCACACTGCACTGTTACAGTGTTATTATTCGACTTTCAGCATCCTATGGAATCCTGGGGTTTGCAGTTTAGGGAGGAGCATTTAGAATCCTCAGCCAGAGAGCATTTTGGCCTCAGGAAACTACAAACCCCAGAATTCCACAGGACGTTGAAAGTGGAATAATAGCACTATAATAGCATAGTGCGGAAAGATCAGTCAGGAAAGCCACAGTGCTGAGCGCTTAGGATCTGAGCTGTTAGTGTTGGCGCCAAGTCAAGTGGGACTTGAACCCACAGTTGGCAGTGGATACTCCTAAGATGGGATTTGAACCTCCTTCAAAATTGTTGGGTTACCGACAATGCAGGTGGGACTTGAACCTCCCTCCCAATGATTGGTGCCAAGTGGGACTTGAAGCCACAATTAGCAGTTGCCCCAGATCCTAGAAAAACATGTGGGACCAGACCTAAAATATTAGGTCTGCACGGACTACACTGTGTGGTCTACTATTCCGAGTAGTCTATGGGATTGCGGGTGAGCTCTGAATCAGCCGGGAAAGATCCCCAACTTTGGCCAAAAAGACTTCCCTCTCTTAGCAAGAAGGCAGCCGAAACCACTTCTTACACGAGCAAAGAGAAGAACCCTTTACAGAAATAAGAGAGGAGTTAAATAGGTTTGGGATGACCGTGATCTCATAGAGCATTCTGCGCATGCGCAAGAATATTAAGAATATTTGCTTTCCCAGGACTAAGGTCAGTTCTGCACTAGACTGTGATAGCGGTATGATTCCACTTTCAACATCCTATGGAATCCTGGGGTTTGCAGTTTCGGGAGGGGCGGGCCGGATTCCCCAGGATTCCATAGGAAGTTGAAAATGGAATCATAGCGCTATCACAGTCTAGTGCGGAAATGGCTTAAGATTCTGATACATGGTTGATAATACAATAACTTCTGGTTAACAATCCACAACGAACCCTGTATCACACACGTATCCACTCAGCAGTAAAGCATAAGGAATATTGTTTCAGAGATCAGTGGGAACCCAGGCACTGACTTTGCCAGTTTAATGCCAGAACAACTGCAAGCAGGACAAGTGGCTGGCAGTAGAACCACCTTTAAAGTCAACTAGAATTCAAAATGGAGGACTTTAGTTGAGACAGAGTTTCTTTATAGCTTAGACATTTAGGCAGGCAATGCCCTCTGCGCATTAAACGGTCCAGGGCGCTGAACCGCCTAACAGCCCTGCAGAGTAGACCCGGGAAAAAGATGGAAAACGCTGTCCATTTTGTCCGTGCTCTGCGAACAGTTTCATGAGATAAATTGGGAGGCAGCAGGAAAGAGGAAAACTGCATCGCAGCTGTATTAACTCAGGAAAGACACAGTGCCAAGAGCTGGGCCGGGCTCTTAGCCCAGTGACAGCGTTTCTGAAAGTCTCTCACCAAGCCATTCCCGCACTAGACTGTTATAGCGCGATGATTCCACTTTCAACCTCCTATGGAATCCTGGGGTTTGTAGTTCCGGGAGGGGCCGGCCGGCCGGAGGTTGAAAGTGGAATCATCGCGCTATAAGAGTGTCCGGCGGGAATGGCCCCAGTGACCATTCATAGGGCTGAGTTGCTCGGATGGCAACCCCCGCCCTCTCTAAGCGAGTTTTATTTCTTCCCGCCCTCGAAGTCCTTAAAGGGAAAAAGGCGGGAAAAGCGGTTGTGGAGGGACTGAGGCGGACCGTTAAGAAAAACGGGGAAGGGGTTTTTGCGTGAGGGGCCGAACGTGAAGAACCAAGGCCAGCCACCCGAGATGCCTCAAACGAGGCGAATTGTCCTCCCCATAAACAGCTCCCGCCTTTTCTTTTGCGACGGTTTTGGCCCGTGACAAATTCGCCCCAAAGACTGAAGCGAATGAGAAGCTGCTGTTGTGGCGGCGCCATTATTGTTTGTGTCAGTCGCGGGGCGCGCGCGACTTTCTTCTATTTGTTAGCCTTCCATTTCCTTATTTGCTTTTTTTAAAAAAAATTCCCTCCTTTGTGGGTAAAGGGACAGAAATGAGGATTATCATTTTTTTATTAACATTTTTATACAAACTAAAAGTTTGTATACATCATATATCGTTTACCTTATTTCATATTGTACATCATTCTTACGCAGATTTTCTGTTTTTTTAATACTTTCTGTACATTATTGAATATTCCTTAATATTTTATTTTTTTCAATCCCTCTTTCCCCCTCCATCCTATCCCCCCCATCTTTAACAACACATTTTATATTCACAATATTTTTTCCTATCAATTTTTCCCTTCCCCTTCCCTTCTCTTTACTTCCCCCCTAATCTTCCTTTCCTTATTGCGCATTTTCTCCCCTCCAGTCTCTTTTTTGTTTCCTTGTTCTAAACCTCCTTGTGGAATCTCTTTTTGTTAGTGTATTCTTCCTTAATTTTCTTAATCTATATTCCCTCCTTAATATAAGTGTTACCCTTTCACTCGTTTCTTCCATTTCTTCCAGAAATGGGGATTATCGAATGACTAAAAGAAATAAAAGACTAAAAGAAGAGGTCCCTTAATGTTCCTGGTTGCAAATTAGGATTGCCAACTGACCAGGAAGAAAAGAGAAACACGACATTTACTGTCCTGTCTCTAAGCAGAGTTTTGATAGTCAGATGTCCAAAAAAAATGAAGATTTTTCGTTCTTCTCATGGAATGAAGCTAAAACTGTTAAAGAAACCATCACAGGTGCCAGTTAGTTGGCAACCTTCATTCATAACACTGAATCCTTTTTTTCCCCCTCTGTGAGGAAAGGCTAAAAAGTTTGAAATAATTAGGTTTGGAGTATTAGGTTGGGGGAAAAATGGGTAAAGCAGCAGTTTGGGATATGCCTCTGCCATGTCTGTTGATAGTGTGCATTTTTCACCTTTTTTGTATGAGTTAATAGTGAGGATGCATTTTTATTTTTGCATTAATAGCAGCTTCAAAGTATTTATACAACAGAAATAGCAGTTTAATGCCACTTTAAGGGCCATCTCTCTGCCCAACCAAGTCCTAGGCCATTTCTGCACTACACTCTTATAGCGCGATTATTCCACTTTCAACATCCTATGGAATCCCGGGGAATCCGGCCGGCCCCTCCCGAAACTGCAAACCCCAGGATTCCATAGGATGTTGAAAGTGGAATAATCATGCTATAAGAGTGTAGTGCAGAAATGGCCCTAGTTTGGTAAAGCCTGAACTATAGTTGAGCCCTCCAGCAAGGAATTCTAAGTCTTACAAAACTACAGTTCCCAGGATTCTGTAGAATGGAGCCATGACGAGTGGGATCAAACTACTATAACTGCACAGTGTAGATAGACTCTTACAAGCTATTTACTGATTGCAGGTTCTGGCATTAACAGTAGATGAGACATACCTCCTCTGATTTATTGAGTCAACTGCAACATTTACGTATTCTAATTTCAATTTCAAACACATTTTGCCGTTTTGTGGGCATAGTTGCTGTAGTAAGAACTTTAATGTCAGACTCTAAGGTGGAAATGTAAATTTTATAGAAATTTAGATTTCGGTGAGAAATGATGAGAACTCTCTAAAATGCTTGTACTTTTTAGTCTTGGAAACTTTGCCTCATATTTACTTTGTGTCCAGACAAAACGTGTCGTTCCAAACAATCATCAATTTGACTGATTATCCAGGATCATGTTGATGAAATGCTTAAACGTTCATGAATAGAGGCACAGAAGATCAGAGTACAGCTAAACTCTGTTAATACAGAGTTATGCAATTTAAATCATACGAGCATTAGAAAATTTGCTCATATGCATTGTTATTTATTAGCTGTAAAGAGCTATTAAAAGGATTCAGCTATTAATATTTATAGTTCAATTAAAACATCTGCCTAAGGCAAAGTGGATCATTTTACAATAACACATCATTCTACTAATGTAGCATCAAGTTTTTTTCTCCTTTGCATATAAGCTTCACCAACATACTATATAGCATTAATGTCTATGTTAGTATAGCTTGGATTGCTTGTGCAGAAGCTTTTCGGGGAGAAGGGATTTCTTTATACTTACTTGAAGATCACATTGTGTTTAATTGGATTTTGTATATAAATGTGAGTGCATGATTTTCTAATACCTTTAAAATTCTCTTAATCTAGGTTACAAAATGAGTGACATTATCTTAAATGACCTGGACAAGTTACTACTAAAGCTTGGTATGTTGTGGTGGGAGTTGCTACCTGACAATAGCTGAAAGGCCACACATTTCCCATCCATGCACAGGTAGACTTTCCTTCCAATAGCCAAATGTCCAAGAAGTCTTCTTGCCCATGGAAGATGCTGAAGGGGACACTACATATTACATGCATATGCACACAATGAGATCATAATAATGACTTCTAGGTAACTTTTAGCTGAACGAGCACTGGTAGTGGAGATTTTTAAGGAAAGAATGGCAGTGGTTGCTTAATTCTTTTCCCACTGTCTGTAAGTGCACATCTGTAAACATCTGTCTGCCTGTGGAAAAAAATGCAGTTTGAAGATGAGGAGAAAGGAAACATCAGGGGACGGGGTTAACATACTCAATGTAATGTAGAGGTTTGAGTGTTGGACTGTGACTCTGGAGATCAGGGTTCTCACGCCTGCTCAGCCATGGAAACCCACCTGGTGACCTTGGAAAAGTCATACTCTCTCAGCCTTAGAGGAAGACAAAGGCAAACCCCCTCTGAACAAATTCAGCCAAAAAAAATCCATGATAGGTTCCCCTTAGGGTTTCAGTACATCAGAAATGATTTGAAAGCACTCAACAATAGAGAATTGTGGAATCCTAAGACTAACACTTTTTGGCCATTTCTGCACTAGACTGTTAAAGTGCTATCATTCCACTTTCAACATCCTATGGAATCCTGGAGTTTGCAGTTTGGCGGGGGGCAGCTGGCCCCTTCCTGAACTGCAAACCCCAGGATTCCATAGGATGTTGAAAGTGGAATGATAGCGCTATAACAGTCTAGTGCAGAAATGGCCTTTGTTTCTTTTTGCTGAAGCAAACTAACATGGCTATGTATCTGGAAATTCTCAAATGCAGACAAGCTATAAATGAACTGCCTGAATACAGCCAAAATTGGAATACAATCAATATTCCAATGGCTGGAACTTTTAAAATGCAAATTTATTTTCATATTTAATATTTGACATGCCAGTAATACCAAAACAAAATTATATACATTTCTGCTTCAGTTTTTCAGCTTGAACAAACATCTTATGCCAAGGAACATGAGAGACAACAGATGCAGAGTGAGTACTTTATTAGTATATATCAAGGACACAGTATGATAGCTAAAAGCTACATTGTGCATCAGTTCATTTCTGTTTTGGCCACCTAGAGTACAGTGGCCTGTCAGTATCCACTAGAGTTTGGTTCCAGGACCCCTCATAAATACCAAAATTAGTGGATGTTCAAGACCCATTGTGTACAATGGTGTAGTAAAATGGTGTCTCTTTATATAAAATGGCAACATCTAAATTTGCTTTTTGGATTTTATTTTTCTTTTAATATTGGTTGAATCCATGGATACAGAATTCATGGATATGGAGGGCTGACTGTATATCCCATTCTGGCTTGGCTCAGTTATTTCACAGTAGTTCATTATCTCCAACTGCTTGACTTCTACTTTTTTCCCCCAAAGGGTAGAGCTTCAGAGAGGCATTGGGTAGGTCTCAGCCTTGACCTGCCTGAAATATGGGCACAGATGTACATCATTTCTGTGATCTTAGATTTTATCATGGTACTGATCCCTTTCTTTTAAGAAACTCCCTTCTCTTTCTAACAAGAGCTACATCATCTGGTGGTACAGCCAAGTATTTTGCTCCTCTTCACTCAGGGACATTTCACACATTGCAAAGCAACAGAGCCAAGTTTTTGGCCATTGAATGTATGCTTGCTAGAAAGCCCCATCTGTTTGATAAATGCAGTTGTGTGAAAAAGATCAAAGTATGTCTAACTGTGCTGATACTACTCCTGTTATGAAAAGCAACAATAGTAGACTGCAGTCTGGAGTGAAGGATGAGAAGGCTTGTCCTGTATGCTTTATTTTCCACTTAAGAAAAGACTGTAGTGTCCACATTTTTTTTCAGTGAGAAAATTAGGGCCTTCCTGCACTACAGTGTTATAGTGCTATGATTCCACTTGCAGCATCCTATGGAATCCTGGGGTTTGCGGTTTAGGGAGGGGCATTTAGACTTCTCAGCCAGAGAGCTCTTTGGCCTCGGGAAACTACAAACTCCAGAATTCCACAGAAGGTTGAAAGTAGAATAATAGCACTATAACAGTGTAGGGCGGAAATGGCCTTAGTTATAGAGAAAAAGCAGAACAGCATCTTGATTTGCTCCTTCTGTATTTTCAAAACATTACAAGTTGGGCAAGTTTGCACCCTGCAGAAGCTGGGCAAGGATGCTTCAGAGCGTGCCTTGAGGGGTTTCAGTGCCACCATCCCTTCCTAGTATATTTGTCTCAGCTTTGGCATATCCCATTGCTGAATGCCTTCTTCTCTGCAGAGAAAGAATGATGCATTGGGCACTTACTGTGAAGGTTCATTCTTGTCTCTGAAGAAGGATACATCCAACCTACCCTAAACACATATCATGCTCATACTTTCATAAACTGTTTGGAGGACCTTTATTACAGTTTCAAGGTGGCATAGAAATGTCTTGATAAACAAGTAAATAAGATCTGTTTCCAACAGTGAAATCATGAAGATAGCAGTCCTAAAAAGCAGGGGAGCTCCGTGTGGCCACTAGAGTTCCTGTACCCGTGTGAAGCTATTAGATGAACATTCTCATTTTATCTGTGAAATTTCATGGATCCACTTCTGTAATATGTTATTATATTGGGCTGCTCTGATCACAAATATGGTACTACATGAAATTTTGAAAAATCTTTTCAGTATATTCAGCAAGTATTGCAGGAAAGAAAGCAGAAATCTGTCAGCTACAAGAAGATATTAAAAAAACTGATGAGCTGATTGTTAGTCTGCGCAAAAAACACAATAGCAATAAGGAGAACTGTGATGCGTAAGTACATCATAGAAATTTCTGTGTTTTTGAAACTGCAACTGGCTGTAATACATTTTTTGTATAATTAATCATTAAGATTTATGGTTGTAGCCTTTTAAAAAGAAGCATCATTTGTTCTTGTTTAATTGAAACATGGTTATCCCACTCTTTAGACAAAAAGTACCTGCACTCAGTCTTACGAGTAGAGTAAAAGGGACTGGAAAGAAAGGCAGAGGGAGAGACTCAAATCTGGCATTAGTTCTTCATTAACAGAGTTCTTATATTGATTAGCTTGGAATGGAAACAGTTTAAAGGAAAGAGGAAAAGCCAAAAGTCTCTGGTCTCACAGCTGAGCTTATGGATTGGTCTTTTCTTTTCACTGCAGCCTGATAGACTATTGTTGCCAGGTGACAGTTAATGGAGGAATAAGCTGGATAATTTTTGCTTCTAAATTGGCTGTGCTTCTCTGCTCTCATTTACTGCAGCCTGATGGAATTGTTTTGCTATAATCAGTAGATAATAATATTTGACACTACCTGAGAGTTTAAATGCTTTCAATATATTAATCTCAATAAAGTGAAAACAACTCTTTATAGTAGTCCGGTAGTATTATTATTCTCCATATTGCAGAAGGTAGAGGCGAGTGAAACAGTGAGTTGCCTAAAGCAGGTGGAACAGTTGTAGTACACTTGAGATTTGAATTAACTACTATATTAGTTGAGTTGTGTAACTCTCCCAGGGAATGTTACAGAATTATTGCTCATGAAGTATTTTCATATTTATAAGATCTTTGTTTCTGTAAATAAATGATTAAACGTCCACAGCATATGTTAGTACTGAATTTTATACCAATTATAAGATACATCCCACTGAAATAAGTGAAAGAGAATCTTTTAATTGCAATTAAGGCTCACAGATGTTAAGATTAACCAAAGATGTACCCAAGGTTTCTGTCTTCAGAAGTTCATCATCATGATTAGGAGAGACTGGTTTAAAACCTAATTTTCACAGCATGAGAATTATCTATTATTTTGATGTCTTGGTTACATTTTATGATATTAAAAACATATATACTGTATATGACTTATCACTCTAGCTGGAAACCAGCATACATGATACTTAATAAGCATGAAGAATATTTGCAGAAGGAACTTCAGAATTATCAAGAAACAACAGAAAAGGATAGGTATGAAAGAACCATTATCAATTATGGTTATATTAAAATAATTGCACAAAATATTGCTACTTACAATTCCACATATCACCCTCAGACATGTGAAAACTATGTTTCATTAAATAAAAATATACATTGCCTTGGAGCTGTAAAACTGGGATACCACAACATTTAATTTAATTTGCTAAACATAACAACTTACATTCTATCACTGAAAAGTAATGCAACCTGATTAGGGAAACTGAGCATTTTGCAGTGATGTAGACTCAAGTCAATTGAGTCGGACTCAAGCTGGATTTAAGTCACTTCAGTGACTTGACTTGGACTCGACTTTGCAATAAATGATGCACTGACTTAAGTCAGCTCGTGACTTGTACATTTTTAGTGACTGACTTGCTGCCCTTGGTTCAGTAAGATAACACATCCATCCAGAAACGTTGTAACTTTGAACAATGCTTCTATCCCTTTTTGCCTAAGTGTGGGTGAATTGCTCAGAGGGGAACAACAAATGGGTCAGGCAACGGGCCTGAGGCAGGGTTGAGGTCAGGTCAGCAGCTTGCCTTCACTGAATATCAAAAGAGCCTTCTAAAACTTTCCCTAAGAGCAGAAAGCAAGACTCACCTCCAGAGTGCAGGGCATGTTTCTCAGAGGGGAACAGCAAATGTGTTAGGCAATGGGCTTGAGGAAAAGCCTCCAGCTTCAGAAATGGGAAATAAGAAGGATCCTATTCCCCACTTCCAAAGCTGCAGACTCTTTTATGCCCATTGACACAAAAGCCTCCAGTTTCAGGAGCAGGGAGTAAGAAGGATCTTATTGCCCACTTCCAAAGATGCAAGCGGCAAAAATCACAAAATGTGGAGGGCCAACTCTAATTGTTGAAACTAACTTTTTTTTTTTTTACTCTGTCCAGAAATTCTGAAATATAGGTTGAGGTATAAAGTTGGCTCCCAAACTTGAGACTTGACTTGAAAGTCTTACAAAGACTTGAAACTCAACTTGAGACGTGAAGGTAGAGACTTGAAACTTACCTTGAGATTTGGAGTAAAAGACTTACATGCATCACTGGCATTTTGTGTTAATATTCTTCCACATAACACTTGGACATAGGCTCAGAAGAAATGACTGTTTTGGAAAGAGAGTTAATTGGCTTCTAAAAGTGATTGCATTTCCTTGTTTTAAAGGAGAATGTACCAAGATTATATCCATCAGTACCAAGAGACTTTCCAGCAACATCAAGCAAAATATGCACAAACTGCAATTGCTCAGGAATATTATCGGGAAAAAATGGAATGTGAAGAAATCCAAAGCCGAGTTCTGAAACAGTCTGAACTATTTAAACAGAAAGAAGCTCAACTGAAGGATCTTCAAGGTAATAGCATAATTTCCAGTCCTGTCAGCTCTCATAAATTAAGTAGAATATGTGAATTTAGAACTGATTTGTGTGTGAATTCAACAGATTGCAGTAAGTTCGGATGTCCTTCCTTATGCCCAGACCAGAAGTTTCCCCTGCAGCCCATCTAATAATAGTGAAAAGCAGTGGTATCTTCCACATCTTGTCCTGTGATCTGCCAGATTTGTTGTTCCTTAGCACTTTACTTCCTATTTTTTCAAATAAAAGGCATTGTCACACTACACTGTTATAGTGCTATTATTCCACTTTCAACATCCTGTGGAATTCTGGAGTTTGTAGTTTACTGAGGCCAAAGGATTCTCTGGATGAGAATTTTAAATGCCGCTCCCTAAACTGCAAACCCCAGGATTCTATAAGATGTTGAAGGTGGGATAATAGCACTATACCAGTGTAGTGAGGAAGGGCCCAAAGTTAGGATGTGTTCAGACCAGCAGAGATGTTTATAAATTTGTCAAAATTTTTGGTCCTGAACTACTGCCCTCCTGATCAGAAAAGAGTCACATGGGTCCCTAGACTCATGCATCTTGTTGAAAAAGGATATGCTTGGCAAAGTAATCTACATGGTCCTAGGTGCCACATCCAGTTCTTTAATGTGGGCTGAAAACTGGAGGACCTACCTCTGAGGCAGGGTCTGATAACTGGCCAGCACTGGACTGGCTCAGAATCGATAGCTCAAGGTAATAAATACCACAGTACCTGATCTGAGTGAAAACTTCCATGCAGGTACTCAGGTCCCAGACTCCTATCAGCCAGTGAATTCAAATCAGCGGTTTGAATTCCTTGGCTGCCAGCTCCTTCCCAAGAGGTTGCATGGGCTGCACAGCCTCCTAGAAAGAGGCCATGATTTCTGGCATGGCTGGATACTCAGTGGCAGTGAGGCCCACCCTAAGCTACAACCCATCTGCCTGGTTAGTTTGGCAGTTGCTTTATAAATTTATTAAATTTTTTGATCCTGAGCCAAAATGCCTAGGACTGCATTTAAACACTAGTATAAATAGTGAGCCAACTGAAGCCATTCTTGCCATTGGAGAACATGCATTAGTGACATCATGTCAGGACTACTGTTATAATGATTTGGGCTACTAATACTTTGCATGAGTGGGTGTAAATTTGAATAACATTCAGAAATTCCAGATTATTCAGATTATTACAGTCAGTTGACCAGGTTGTAACTAGATCTAGTCAACTGACTGTAATAATCTAGATAAGCTTGATATAACTCCCTTGTTTCAACATTTTCACAGTCCACTCTTCTGTTTCTGGGTGCTAATCAAAAGGCTTTTATAAGGCGTTGTATAATCTGGCACCAAGCTATTTGAAAAATGGCATTCTTCTTATGAGAGTGTCAGAGCTTCAAGCTCTGTCAGGAAATATATTCTTTCAGTGGACACCTCTCTTCCAAGGGAGGGTAGTCTTTCTACAAACAGGAGATAACAGTTTATTTGAATGGGCCTTTGGCATTTAATGTGGGTTGTAGTTGAATGGGGCTGTTACGTCTTCTCCCTGAAGAGTTTTCTACAATGTTTTCTTATCTGCTTCAGTGTTTTAATTGTATTTATATATTTTACATTTCATTCATGACTTGCCTGTCATTTATGATAAAAAGGGTAGATATAAATTAAATCAATAAATAAGGATGGCACAGTATAGCTCCAAAGGATTATATAAACCTCAACAGAATAAGGCACAGACTTGTATGATAATTTGTAGGACAGAAAATTACTAATTTCAGTTCACCTTTAGCATCCCATTACTGATACATCTTTTTTTCCCTTTTTTCCTTCAATTTTACTTCCTTTCAATATGATAACTTTTTTTTTAGAACAGGGAATCTTGTGTAAACATTTTTATTTACCTTTCTGGACTGCTTCAAGGTTCACTCTCCATTATGAATAAAAATCACATCATATCAGTGCTATTGGAATGTGTGTATAAATGCAAAAACAAAAGTTCAACATTATTTTAAAGGGGAAAGCCTGAGCCCATAAGTTGCAAAGAAAATAGCTTATGCGTATAGGACGCATACATTAAAACAATACCAGAACTAGGAGCAAACTGAAATTGAATGTGACAATGAGCTGAGAGACAGACACAACATAAGAGATTATCCTATTTTACCCTTATGGTAGTGTGTCACAAGCAGCTAGGGCTGAGGTGTCATTAGGACACAGAATACATATTTTTAAAAAAACCCACTTGCACTAATTTAAAGCAAACAAGATGTATTGTCTGTTTATTTAGATAGATAAAAGTCAGAAAAGAATCTGGAACCTAGAAAATAAGCAGTCAGCTTATTCCTCTCTGTGAATGCAAGATAGCTTCTTCTTTGAATATGGGATTTTATCGTATATTTTTTATTCAGTGTGTTTTTATCTGGAAGTGTACTGTAGATGAAATTGCACTGAGCACATAAACACTGAGACATTAAAAATTTTTGTATAGTTTATTGTATAGATAATGACTAATGTACTAATTTAATATGAAGGGGTTGGTTGGCAGCTTATCCATTGGATGGCAGCATCACAGATGACAGGCAGCCGGCAGGTTCTGGTGGCAGTGTTTCAAGATTTGAGGCACTTGCTTTCCTCTGGCTAGGGTTGAAAAAGACTGTTGAAGCTAAGATTCTTGATAGAATTATCCATTTTACACCACCCAAGATTATTTACAACAAAGTAGGCTTTGCCTTGGAAAGAGACACATATGTTCTAAGCTAGAAAAGAAACATAAAACATTCTGTACATTTTAAAAATGCAAACAGCTAAACATGAACACAGTAGGGAAAGTGAATATGGAAAATGGATAAAAATTCTTCCATACATAATGAAAAAGCAAAATTTCAAAATCTGTTACAAACAAAAGACGGTACTAGAGTGCAGGTGAGATCTGAGGAACAGAATGAAGTCTAAGGCCATTTCCACACCCTATCCTTTTCTATCGTCATCCCACTGGCATCCCAGCAGCACCTTTGCTGGGATAGGAGTGTGTCCCCACAGCTCCCCTCTGCACCCCGCCAGCTACCTACAGATGGGAGCGTGAGTGACATGTGCCTTTGTTCCACAGTGCAGTCGGCCTCTTTCCCATGCTGCACTGGGGAAGGAAGCACCAAGATCGCATTTCCGCCCATTCCACATGACCACCAGTGACTGGAGTATCATGTGATCATGGGCCTTTAATGGATTTTTTCCATTAATGGAATATCCCGAGATCCCAACAGTGGGGACATGTTGGCAGCAGGACTGCAACGACATCATGCAAAAGCATGACTCATGGATAGCCAGCAATGTGAGACAGCAACATCGTGTAGAAATGGCCTAAGAGTTTCTTATACCCTTGCATTCAGCTCACCTCAAAGCATCACTGATCAGGACAATGGAGAATATATGCATAGGGATACATTGCCTCTATTGTCTGTTGACTTTTTTAATATAGGCATGCCATCCTGTTTGGTTTAGTTTTTATCCCAAAAATATACATGAGATTAATTAATGAATATTGTCTTTTCTAGATCCTGGTCAGTTTAAATCACTTTCATCCTGGGCTGTACAGATGTATCCATACATTATATATATGAATTGCATCTTGAGGAGGAATGGTTATGCAGACTTTTTAAAAAAACTATTTGGTAGCTTTATCATTATGACAGCTTTAAGCTGGTACATCTGTTAAAGTACTCAGACAACTACATTATGTTTCGGCTCTTCAAAAACCACTGAATTGTGGAATATCTAAATATTTTAATCAAAACATGTCATGAGCAAGTATGAATTATTAACTTAAAACTAGATATTTAGTTGAATAATTTAATATTTATTTTAAACCACTAATAGTAAACATTTGTTTTAAATTATACATAATAATGCTAAGTAATTATAATAATATATAAAGTAAGTAAAGTATAAAGTAATAATTATACATAAAATGCTAAAGTAGTGTTTTAGAATAAATAAAATGTATCTAGATTGCAAAGAAAACTCCCCTTTCATGCTATTTGTTATTTCAGATAAAGATTACTCTCACAATATTGTTGTTAACTTTATTTCTGATTTACAGAAGCAGAGCAGAGGTTGCCAGAAACTGTAATATAATCAGTGGTGGAGCTTGGAGAGTGGGGGGGGGCGTTGCTATGGTGGCGTGGGGTGTGACCAGGGCATGCGAGGGCATGGCTGCATGCTGAGATACCACCAAAACATTGCCACCAGGAGCAAAGCGCTCCTCTGCCCCCCTTTCCTACACAACTGAATATAATCAGCAATTTGGATTATATCTGTATGCTGTGTTTCAACCACTGAACCCCCAAGGCCTTTCCACACTACACTGTTATAGTGCTATTATTCCACTTTCAACATCATTTGGAATACTGGCGTTTGCAGTTTAGGGAGGGGCATTTAGAGTTCTCAGCCAGAGAGCTCTTTGGCCTCAGTAAACTACAAACCCCAGAATTCCACAGGATGTTGAAAGTGGAATAATAGCACTATAACAGTGTAGTGTGGAGAAGTTTGCAGTCCTCAGCTCAGATGAAGTACTAGAACCTGAGTTGTCTGGGAGCTGAATTCGCACAACCGGCATATGTGTGTTATGGTTCTTCTTCTTCCGCTTATACACAATGAGCAGATCTCATCATGAATTCTATGTAAGGTTTAGAATACCAACATTAATATTTTCCAAGTGTGGGTTCCAACATGTCATACACATTGCTTTTTGGACTGACAGCAAATGATTTAGGCAGTACCATTCACCGCAAGCATAATTGAATATGGGAGGATAATAAAGGTACCAAAACTGAGCAGTACAGTCATGTGAATCAGCCAATTGATTTCAGTGGTTTAAATCAAAGTGAGAATTTGACAGTTGTGGGTGGAACTGTGTTTCCTTTTAGTCTTTTTATTGTCCATGTTTTATTGATTCCTTAATATAAGAAAGTGCTTCTTTGAGGCAGAACACAAAAGAAACTCTTAAGCATTCAGTGGATCTCAGGCAGCAATCACTTCAACTAGACAAAACAAGAGAAGAGCTAGAAAAGAAAATGAATTATAGGAAACAGGTAAAACTTATTAAATTCTATGTTATGTTGCAGTCTGTGTTAAAATGCTAGTATATAACACCACAATGATCGACAGTATATTGTACTTCTTGGAGAATATAGCGAAGTGGATTTTGTAGTATTCTTTGTAATGGTTGCACTATTTTTTGTGGGTGCTCTTGCTTTTGTACCACTACTGTTATTTAACTACTTGTAAGAAATCAAAGTGCTATTTCCACTTGATCATGCATTGAGGATGGTTTCTAAACACATATATCAGTCTACATACTATTGATGGACTCTCACTGCACTCATATTGAGCATTCTGTCCCCGATGCTGTCTCCTTGTGTTCTACTTTCCACAGGTCGACTCTCCAATGGGTTACTAGAGAGAGGGGTGAGGAAGAGAATTGTTTAGTATCTGCACACCCCCCCACACACACACACACACTTAAAATGACCAAAATCTCTTCTTAATTCCATCTAAATTGCCTCAACTTGCTTATGTTAGGAGTCAGTTGGGATTTTGAGACATGACAGAAGACTTATTGAAAAAAAAGCAGTGAAAGGAATGCATGTTCCCTGTACTTTAGAGATGTAGGCTAACCTAGATAATAGCTTGAGAGTGATCCAGCGATCAGATGGAGGAACTGGACAGTGATATCATAATTATCTTAAGCCAAATCTGCTGTATTTGGATAGATTTTAAAGGACATTTTCTTGAAAACTAATATTTGCAGGAATGTTGCTTGTTTCTCCACCTATTCAGTATGTAACTGATCCAATTACAGGACTGACATTAAAATCTCAGAGTCAGGAGAAATCACCATCTGACAGTGTTTCATAACAACGGCAGGCCAATATGCATAATATTTATATGGCATTTTTGTAGTGGTCAAAGCAGTTTAGATCAGTAAACCTTGCAATAACCCTCTAGCTCACTATTAGGTCATTGCTATTGTCCTACATTGCAGATCTGAGACAGTGGCTCAGAGACACTGGCTTGCCTAAGGCTACCCACTGAGTTCATGGCTGAGTTAAGATTTTAAGCCAGTCTTCTGGCTACTATGTTCTACTAATTCTTAGAAGGACTAATGGTACAATGATTCTGCTGTGCTTTATGTTCTTTAAAATATTAAAAATGGATTTGCAGGTTGGCCTTATTCAAATATTTTTGTGTACATGGAAATTTTGAAAGGGAGACCTATTGAAGTATATAGTCACATAGAACATACACATATTTATTCAGCCACACACCTGTACTAATTAATTGTTCCCACAAGACTATACAATAGCAATAGCAGTTATATTTCTATACCACTTATCTGTGTGAAGCACTCCCTAAGTGGTTTACATGTATTTTAGCTAATTGCCCCCAGCAAGTTGGGTACTCATTTTGCTGATCTACAGAAGGATGGAAGGCTGAGTCAACCTGGAGCCCTGCAGGATCAAACTGACAGCGTTGTGGCTGCAGTACTGGCATTTAACCACTGTGCCACTAGAACCTCCAAGTTCTGCATTCTGTGTCCTTTGTGTCCTGACTCATGCATTAATATTGCTTGAGAGGACCTGCTTCTGTATAGTCTGGTGTTATGCCCCACAGTAACACTGGTAAAAAGAAGCCATGTGCACTAGGCATTAGCAGTACATGTATGATTTGGGCCTCCATCCTATATAGCTCTTTAATGAATGAATGAGTGAATGAATTCACTATTTACAAAAATATTTACTTCTCATCCTTTATCATGGGATCCCAGGGCAGTATACAATATAAACAATTTAAAACACATGAGATTAAAACAATAAGTAATTTATACAACATAAAAACCTATTAAATGAGATGACAGTTGAAACAACTACAATGCTACAGTTTAAAACCATGTATATTACATGTTGAAGTAAATTAGTCTCCTAAGTCATCAATAAAAAGCAATATTTTGTCTTGGCTCCAAAGACAAAGCCATGTTGGTGCTAGTTGGACCTCCAAGGGGATAGCATTCCATCATCAGGGACCCACAACTGAGCAAGTGCTCACCTATGTCCACTTACTTCATATTGCCCCTGCTTGTGGGACCCAGAGGTAGGCCCCTCTGGCAGACCTCTGTTCTAAGGAAAGCATATATTTATAGAGGCACACCCTAAATTTAAGGATTACAAAGATATGTGGTCATAATGTTTAGGATACTCTAAACACTGTTATAGATAGGGTGAAGAGATTTGGTCTTGTGTTGTTGTTGTGTGTCCTTACGTCCTTTCCAATTTATAGAACCCTAAGATGAACCCATCACAGGGGGGCTTTTTTGGCAAGATTTGTTCAGAAGGAGTTTGCCATTGCTTTCCTCTGAGACTGAGAGAATGTGACTTGCCCAAGGTCACTCAGTGCATTTCCATGGAGATTTTAACCCTTTGCAGAACAAAGTGGAGCTGAATACACACTCAGCCTGGAAATTTCTAGGCTGAGTGTGTATTCAGAACAGGAGCTCACATGCAAATTTTGCTCCTGTTTTCCCCTTCCAACGCTCCTTGATGTCAACACTCTGATTCAGAAGATGAAATGCACTTTTTTTGTTGGCTAAATAAAGGATTGGGAATTAGAAGCGCACACTGATGCCCATCACTCAGAGATTGCTAATCTACTTTCTACCTAACATTTGTGTTATGAAAAAATTTAAAATATATCCAGAGAGACAGGCGTTTAGTGTCCAGATCGAGAGATGTAGTAGTATCACTCTATTCTGCTTTATTCAGACTTCACACAGAATATTACACCTAGTTCAAGAAGGATACTGACAAGGTAGAACCTGTCCAGAGAAGAAGATAATCAAAGGAGTGGAGACCAAGGCCCTTTCCACACGGGGGATGGGGGAACGGGGCAGCGCACGCAGGGACGGATCTTACCTGAAAACGGGTTGCTCCGTCCCTGCGGGGAGCGCGCGTTCGCCGCTCCACATGCTGGCAAGTTTCGGCGGTGTTCGGCGGCTGTTTTCCGTTCTTTTTATATGAATGTTCCCTTTATGTCTATTTGGCACTATGGAAGACTGGAAGAGGTGAAATTTCCTTTGTTTTAATAATGAAAATTCCTCCCTGCTTTCAAAAATTTGGCAAAACCAAAGAAGTTCCTTATAGTCCAGGTTTTCCTTATAATTCAGGACCATGTAGCTCTATTTGTAACAAACAATAAACATTTTAAAAAATTAAATTCACCTTGTAATAATTGTCAGAATAAATTGTACTTTAATGTACTAAGCATGTTAATTTTATGCCAACCAAACTATATGTAGAACAATCTATGCTCCTAAAGTAATAAGGTATTTTCAATCTGTAAAGGGTTTTAATATCACATTTTAACAACTTTTCTGAAAACTTCTGTTCTCCCCCCCAAAAAAACAGAAAAAATCAGTTTTCCCCCCACAACCTCTTCTATGTTGTTTGAGGTGGTGGTGGCAGGAATCTTCCTGAGCAAATTTTCTGAGAGCATTTAAGGAAAAGGAGAAATCAATGAAATTTTTTCCATCCTTTTGCCCCTATCAGTCTAAGTCACTTCAAAGCATCTTAAGATTGAAAAAAAGAAAGAAAGCATGCCATAGAAAGATGGATTTATCTCCTCCTCTTGGAATAAATTTCCAACAAAGTTTTAAGGGAGCATCAAAGTTGGCCTTGAAATCTGTAGGGTATAACGTAAGTACGTAAGTAAGTAAATCTTTGGATAAAATTATTGCATTTTCTTGTATCATTTTTAGCAACTGGAAAAGATTACAGAAGATCAAAACCGTTCTGAAGATCAAAATCATCCTGACGTGATAGCAGAGGAAAATGAAAAAAACTTAGAAGCAAAGAAGGAACTTAATGAGAGGTATCATTTTAAAGTCAGTTTTATGTCACATGGCACAATGTCATCAAGAAAATGCTAAAATCCATTTATAAACATACACTATAAATCTGTGCCAGTTTTATACCCATGTAACTGCTAAGACTTTTCCCATAAATCCAGGTAGTTTGGTGTCTGTGCTCCTGTCAAATCCCTACTCACAAAACATGAGTAGGGTAAAATGGCTATTAATCCACTCCACATCTGTGCTGTAAATACAGCAAATGTTAATCAGCTAGGGGGAGGGGCTTCTCCATTATTTCAGTGCCATTGCATCATTTCTGATTAAACTAAGTATAACAGAGGGCACAGATAGCTGTATTTTTCAATTCCAAAAGTATTTTGGTTAATTGCTGCTTTTATTCATATGCATAAATTAGGAAAGCTCTTTTTTCAAAGCAGTAATTCTAGCTGAATATACTTTGGCTCCTTAAAACCTTCAGCATTCTTCCTGTGGTGAATGAGGCCATCCTTTGATACATGACTCCCAATAGCAGCTGTTGTGGATGGTTCCCATGACAGTGGGGTGGTGAATCCATTCTGTGTTTAATTCTGAATTTCAAGGGAACTATCCAGGATGCTGAATCTGTTTACAAAAACACATTCCATATTTTGAATCGCCCTTTCAAAACCTGGAGAGGATTCAGAACTTCACCGACATGTGGGCTCCCAGCTCTTCCCATTTGCTCCAGTAATCAGGAATATACACATCAAGCTTGAAGTATATTCCTTACTGGAAAAGCAACCAGCTTCAAGCTTCATTCCTTTCTCAGCTCCAGTCAGGACATGCTTTTCATATTTCTCTCTGAGAAGATCTCATTCTTCCTTTTTTTATTTTTTGGAAAAAGGAGGGAAAGTTTCACACTCTATTCTTGTACTATTAACCTTCGATTTTCTTTCCTCATGACTTTTGTTTCTTCAGTCTTCCAGCCTTTACCCAGTTCTTTTCAGAGCAGCAGAGGTTTTGCCCTGCTGTAGGGCCATTCAGCTTCACGTATGTCATTTTTACAACCCCCCATCCCTATGAAGAAGAAAACTCAGAGATATTGTATGACTCCTTGCCTTCAGGCACAGAAAAGGCTCTCAGGTGGGGCAGAAATCTCAGGATTGCATGACACACACTTTCAGGATGCAAGCACCTCTAAAAAATAGAAAGACAGATCTTGCAAGGCTCAGTCTGGGTTTTAGGAGAAGATGGAAAAGACTCTGCAATGGTAAAGTGGGCCTAATTTAACCATGTCTCTCAAGCAAGTCTAGTTATTAGAGGCGACAGAGGTGGATGAGAGAGGACTGGAACTTCAGCTTCAGCCTGACTTTTTACTCTGAGTCCTGTGAAGAAATTAAGACTTCCTTCTCAAGGAGCAAAACAGAACCGGCTTCTCTTCAAGTAAGGGGCATTCTTGAAAGAATGAAAGATTCTTTCTCCCGCCTTTCTGACAATAATGTGGCAGAGCCTTTCAGAGACTAATCCACAATGTGGAGCCTGGAACTCATTCTTTTACGGCTTTCTCACAAACCCTTTGAACCAATGGCCATTTGCGGTCTTCACCACCTGATGTGGAAGATGGCCTTCCTCATTGTGGTTACTTGAGCTATATGGATGGGTGAATTATGCACTCTCCATATCGCCACTCCCTAGTTAAAGTTCTACAGTGACAAAATTGTCCTCTGACTGGACATTTCTTTCCTCCCTAAAGTGGTGTCTGCTTTCCACCTGATCTAAGACATCTTTTTATCTGCTTTCATGCAGAACCCTTCTTCTGAGCTTGAACAGATGCTGAACAGATGCTCTGGATGTCAGGAGGGCTTTGGCATTCTACATGAACAGGACAACTACTTTAACCTGTCTCAAAGACTCTTTATCTGCTACTCTCAGCACAAGAAGGGACTGTCTGTCTCTTCCCAACACCTCTCAAAGCGGGTTTAATCAGCCATCCATTTATCCTACGAACTCACCAAGAAGGACCCTCCTTTTTGTGTGCACAGCCAGTCTACCAGAGCTGTGGCTGTTTCATCTGCCTTTTTTGAAGGGTGTACCTTGGGAGGCCATTTGCAGGGTAGCTATCTTGTCTCAGCCTCAGACTTTTATATCTCATTTTATACCCATCTTCAGGCTGGATGCCAGGTCCAGAGCTAATGCTGCTTTTGGGAGAGCCAAGTTGTATTCATATGTTGCATGAATCTCCCACTACCTCTGGTGAATAGCTTGCTAGTCTCTCATTTGTGTGAATCACAGAGACCACTCAAAGAATGGGTTGCCTACTTATAACCATGATAGTTCTTTGTGGTCATCTGTGCCTCACACGATGGGTTCTTCATTCCAGCACAGAGTCCTAACAAAATGTTCCACAGCTGAGTAGCTTGATAAGAACCTTTCCCCTCGTGCATAGCACACATGACCAAGCCCACCAAGCTACCATCTCTTCAGTTTCTCTCTGTCCACTGAACAATTAGCTTCTGTCAGTGTGTCTGGGGCTGAGTAGCATTTGCTTTTGCATTTTTCTTCATTCACTCTTCTTTTTTGTTTTCTTTCTTCCTGTTTTTCCTCCAACAAAAAAACTTACCTGTCTCATCATCACTTCCATTTGTCCCAATACTTGTTCCTGAGGGAACATTCTGAGGAATGACCAACAGATGCCACTGGTCATCTCTTGACATGTGAAGACTTCCTTCCTGTGGCAGACATCCACCTGCAATCTCCTGTCTGGGATGCCATTTGCTCCTCCAAGACCTGCAGTTACAGTGACAAACAATGCCTCCCACACAGGTTAGGGGAACCCCTGTTGGTCCACAATGGTGCAAGGTCACTGGACATGTCAGAAGAAAGCCTTTCACATCAACATATTGGAGCTTCTTGCAGTCTTCAAAGCTCTGTGCATTTTCAAGAGACTACTCTGGGGTAAGATTATTCAAATAATATCAGACAACACAACTGTGATCTGTTATGTTAATCACCAAGGAGGAATGCATTCCACCATGCTGCTGGTGTTGGCTACTCTCCTCTGGGATTGATATATACCTCACAACATTCACTCAGTTGCCATACATTTGGCAGCCTTGGACGATGTTTTTGCAAACACTCTCAGTCGCAGCGGCACTCTCCAGCATGATTGGTCCCTTTCCGACTGAGTTTCTCATCACATCACATCATGCTGGAGGACTCTCGACATAGAACTGTTTGGAACACAAACCAACAGAAAGTGTTTTTGGTACTGTGAGACACAGAAAAGAAGAAGAACAGTTTGCTTACCTGAAAGTGTGTTCTTCAAGTGGTCATCTGGGCCCTCACACAATCCTGCCCTATTTCCCCTCTTTTAGGTCCCTGCTGTTCAGCAGACAGGGAGAAGCTGAGGAGTTGGTAGCTTAGCGGACTTGGTTATGTGCAGTACGCTGGAGGGGGCACGGTTCCTGGCAAGCTACTCAGCTTTGGAACATTTCAATAGTGCTCTGTGTGGGCATGAAGAACCCACTGTGTGAGGGCACAGATGACTACAAAGAACCACAGTTACAGGTAAGCAACCTGTTCTTTGAGTGGTTCTCTGTAAACTCACAGAACATCCTCCCTTCCTTCCCACTTCCGTCCTGCTAACAATCCTTAGCTCCTGGGCTGCTGCTTTGGTGGCTATGGAATTGAGGGTTTGAGCAGGAATTGGGCTGGTCATACGATGTCACAGCTCTCGAAATTTCTGAACAATACACTGTACAGGCACAGTAAACCCATTTGTTTGAGTTCACAGATGACCATTCAAAGAACCATGGTTACAGGTTAGCAAGCTGTTCTTAAGGTCCTGTCTTTAATTCAGTAAACCCTTTCCATGTCTCTCTCTCTCGCTCTCTCTCAGTCCCAGTGTGCTTACATTCTTTATTTCTTGCTTGCATTCTAGTGCTTTCTTTATTTCAGCTTATTCATAAACAGTAATAATCAGTTAAGTGTGAAGCAACAGACATATACATCATTGGATCTCCCTGGCATTTCTCAGAAATTACTCCAAAGTGCACCAACTCTAAAGCCATTGTCTCAACAGAAAGAAACAGAGACAGGTAATGGATATACTTTTACTTTTGGGGATCAAGTGAAACATTGATTTTTGATACTACATGTCCTTAACTATATCAGTATTTGACTGACTACATCATTAAAATGATGAGGGCTCTCAGCTACATGGAGAGTTGTCACAGACAGGAGAGGATCTCTTCTTCAGACGCTGCCTCCCACATTTGGAGGATGATGGAAATAACAATTGAGCCAGCAGGTATAATATGCTCTCCGTCCTCAGATGTTCACTTTATTCAGGCTTTAGAATGATTGAGTAGAATTACAGAAGTATCAGGACCTTGGACACAAAGTGTAGAACAGACACAGCAGATCACACCATGTTCAAGATACAGTAGGGAAATCAGCTCAAGAATATAATAAGAGTTCTTCTTCGTGGTCTCTGTGCCTCATACATTAGGAGCTTTCACACCTGCGCAGTAGCGTTCGGAAGATTATAGAGATCGTTAGCTTTGGTGGAACCCCTCCCCCACACCGGTGCTGCGCATGCTCCTCCCGCCGACTAACGGTCTCTCCTCAGTTCTTTCTTGTCCGCCTCAGCGTACAGAAGGTTCTGCTTGTTGGCTTGCTTTTCGATTCTGCTTTTTGGTGTTTTTGACTTCGGATTTGGCTTTTGAGTACCCCTCACGGATTTCAGACTTGGTTTTGGTACTTTCTCAATCGGTTTGACCTTTTTTTCTGGCTTTGACGATGATTTCGGATCTCGGACTGTGTTTGGCGTTCTCGGACTCTTGTTTTCTTGCCTTGCCTCCGGTATATGTCGGCTCTCTTCAAACGCTGTGCCTCCTGTGGAAGGAAGGTCGCTCTCTCTGACCGACACTCTAAGTGCCTGATTTGTTTGGGTGAGGGGCACAACATTCAGGCCTGCCCCATTTGCAGAGAGTTCACACACCAGACTCTCCGCAACAGGTCGGCAAGGCTTAAATCCTACTGTTGGGAGAAGTCTCTTCGTGCACGAGGACCTGAGACGATGGCCGAGAAACGCCCGTCCTCTTCTTCTTCTTCGGCAGCAGCGGCGGCTGCCATGCCCTCGACCTCGTCGGTATCGGTACCGGGCTAGGTACCGATAATGAAGTTGCCGAGGATACCGAAGATCTCGGCAACTCGGGCATGTGAGGACCCTGCGGGCTCACAGGCCTCAACCTCTTCCTCCAGGCCGTTGACCGCGGCCCAGAAGAAGTGCCCAGCCACCGAGGGCCTGGGGGAGGAGAAGAAGAAAAAGAGAAAGGAGAAACGGCGCTCTCCACCGACGGTGGTGTGACCCCCGACTCCACCACCCACCCAGCCCGCCGAGGACCCTCGACTGATGGAGCTCCCTGTGGAAGAGGAGCCTCCGGAGGAAGAGGAAGTCCTTGAGGTGTCGGACGAGGAGCAGGTCGTGCAGGCCTCACCTCCTCAACCGCCCGAGCTGATCGCGGAGATCACTCCGCCGAGTCGCCATCCACCCTCGGCAGAACGCCGAGAGGAGGCTGTGGTCAGACAGCGCCCAGCCTCTCGACGCGACGAGTCCCGCTCGCCAGAGCAGCGGGCCAGGCCTCCATCCCCGCGATATCGGGAGATGCGCCTGGAGAGGCGCCGCTCGGGCGAGAGCGCCTACTCTCCTGCATACCTAGGCAGGTACGCCCAGGAGCAGGTGTGGCACGAACCAGCCGGCTCATACTATTTGTATTCGTCGTCTTACAGGGACCGGTACCATCCAGATCCAAGGTCCTGGTCACCTTGTCGCCGGTCTCGCTCGCCACCGCGGGAGGCTCACTACCCCCGCTATGAGAGGTCACCTCTGCGTCGTTCGCCAAGTCGCCGTCGGTCCCCAGAGCCCTCACCCCGCTACAGGGCTGTTTCTCCACCGCCGCGGACGACGGCCACAGCTACCCGCCTGACGCCACAGCCCACCATGGCCCAGCCGGCGGTAGTGGCGACTTCACCACGCAGGCGGCACACCGTCCTAGGCCCGCGGTCGTGCCCCTGCAGGTGACTCCGATACCGGTCACGACATCGACCGTATCGGTACCGACGCAGCCTGCAGCTCCAGCTGTTACCCTGGCACCCCCGACCCATGGGCCGGCCGAGGAGAAGGAGGAGGAGAGGTCGCCATCACCATCCGGCGACTCCTACGAGTCAGACTCTGACTCTGCTGAGTCCACCCCTTCTTCTCATGAATCCCCACCGCTGAGGTTCGGAGAGCCAGGCCCGGAGTCTGCACCGGAGGACGTCTGCCAGTTTTCCGCGATCCTCCTCCGGATGGCCACAGCCCTTGACCTGAAGGTGACCGAACCTGCTCCCCAAGCCCAGGACCCGGTCTTCCAGTACTTGGAAGCCCGCCTACCGTCGACTGCACCGCTGCCGTTTCTGCCTACCCTGGTGGACGTGATGAAGCAGCTGTGGGCGAAGCCGGCGTCAGCACAGCCTATTCCTCATAGGCTAGAGCATTTGTACAGGACACAGAAGGAGAACGCGGAGTTCCTCTTCAACCACCCTGTACCGAACTCTATTGTGGTCGAGTCGGCACAAACGAAAGGAGGCAATCGAGCACATACCACCCCTCTGGACCGTGAAGGACGGAGCTCAATGCCTTCGGCCGAAGGTTCTACTCAGCATCGTCCCTGGTGGCCAGGACGGTGAACACAATGGCATGCCTCGCGGCCTACCATCGGAACCCGTTTGACCGACTCGCTCCGCTCCTTGCTGACTTGCCGGAGGAGTCATGCGCCTCAGCCACACAGATCTTCGGCGAGGCCGTTGCGGTGGCTACACAACAAATCGCCACCTCGAGGCACGCCGTGGAGGCTACCTCGAGGATGATGGTCGGTGCTGTAGCCCTCCGACGCCACACGTGGCTCCGGTCCTGTGAGCTTCAGGAGGACAGCCGTCGGCGGATTGAAGACCTACCGTTCGACAGCGAAGGGCTCTTCCACACCTCCACCGATGAGGCTATGGATCACCTCGTCAAGGCCCAGCTGACAGCAAAGAAGATGGGCATAAACCAGCCTGCCCCTTCTCGCCGCTCTTTCCAGCCGAGGCCTACGTGGAGAAGGTCCTCCTCTTCATCGGCGTACCAGCCGCGGTCCCCGCGGTCAACTGCGTCGAGGCCGTCGACCTCTTCGGCTTCGAGGAGGCTTCCCAGATGACGCCCATCTTCGTCGTCCAAGAAGTCGTCCTCCAGAGCGAAGTCCTGGTTTTGACGGCCTTTGCAGCACTCCACCCGTGCCATCCTTCGCCCTTCCAGTAGAACTGTTCCACCACCCGAGCCTGGCCAGGCACCTCAACTGCTGGTGGGAGATCACTGCGGACTCCTGGGTACTTACCATCGTCCGCCTGGGGTACGCCATCGAGTTCCAGGCTATTTCGCCACGGGGTGTCTACTATTCCACCCCGGCCAGCTCGGCTCTACTGGAAGAGGTCCAGCCCCTCCTCGAGAAGGGAGCGATCGAGAGGCTCCCGCCTTCAGCCAAGACCACCGGCTCCTACTCGAGGTACTTCACGGTGCCGAAGGCGGACGGATCCCTGCGGCCCATCCTAGACCTCCGAGGGGTGAACGAATACATCCGCCCCAAGAGGTTCAAGATGGTCACGCTGCCATCGATCCTCCCCTTCCTCCGCCGAGGGGACTGGTTTGCGTCCATAGACCTCAAAGACGCCTATTTCCACATCTTGATCCGCCCGCAGCACAGGAGATACCTTCGGTTCGCGATTGACGGCAACAGCTACCAGTACCGGGTGCTGCCGTTCGGGCTTTCCACCGCACCGAGGGTGTTCACCAAGCGCATGGCTCCGGTTGTGTCCTTCCTGCGGACGAAAGGCGTCTCCGTCTACCCTTACCTGGACGATTGGCTATTGGTGGCGTCCTGCAAACAGAAACTGGACAGGGACATTCATCGGACTTTGCCCCTTCTCACTCGGCTCGGACTCAGGGTCAACCCCAAGAAGTCCCATCTCGAGCCCACCCGGGTTCTCGACTTCATCGGGGCGACCCTCAACTCGGTATCGGCGAGGGCCTTCCTACTGGACAAGAGGGCACGGATGCTTTGTTGGGCGGCGTCCGCTGCCTTCGAGGCCTCGACGGTGTCGGCGAGGAGGATGCAACAGCTCCTCGGCTACATGGCCTCGACCACCGCCGTAACCTACCTCTCCAGGTTACGCGCCCGGCCGCTCCAGCACTGGTTCGTCAGGGCCTTCGATCCACTCTGGGACGACCAGCGCCGCCGGTACCGTCTGCCCCAACAGGTACGCCGATCGCTTCTGTGGTGGCAGTCATACAGGAACCTGCTGTCAGGCATGCCGTTCCGCGAACCCAGGCCGTCGGTCACGATAACGACGGATGCCTCGCTCTTCGGCTGGGGAGTGCATACTGGGGATCTCCGGGTCCGAGGCTGGTGGATGGACGACAAGTTGTTCCTCCACATCAACTCTCTCGAACTGTTGGCGATCCACAAGGCCCTGAGAGCGTTCCGACACCTGGTCACCGGCCGCACGGTGTTGATCCTCACCGACAACACGACGGCGGTCTGCTACGTGAACAGGCAAGGAGGGATGCACTCCACCACGCTGCTGGGCATCGCACTTGAACTTTGGAACTGTTGCGTCCCGCTCCGGATACACCCTGTGGCGGTTCACCTGGCGGGGCAGGAGAACACCACGGCGGACGCCCTCAGCAGGGACACCACTTCCCATCACGAGTGGTCCCTGTCCGACGAGGCCTTCCGGGTGCTTCGGGACCGATGGGGTGAGCCGACCATCGACCTCTTCGTGACCAGCCAGAATGCGAAGTGCCGCCTGTTCTGCTCGAGGGCCAGCCACGATCGCCGCTCCATCGGCGACGCCTTCCAGTTTCCGTGGGACGAAGGGCTGATCTACGCCTTCCCTCCGTTCCCGCTCCTGGGCCGCGTGATCGCGAAGATCATCGCGGACCGGGTGGACGCGATCCTCGTGGCGCCATACTGGCCGAGGCAGCACTGGTTCGGACCCCTGATCGAGGCCGCCCGGGGCAGGACTCTCAGGTTTCCAACGGTACCGGACCTGCTGTCCCACTCCGACGTACTGGTGTTGCACCCGGACCTGCCGGTGTTGGCCTTCCGTGCCTGGAGGATATCGCCCTAGACGACCTGGCCATCGGGAACGTCTTGACCGCGGCCAGGAAGGAGTCCACGCGGAGGAACTACCACTACAAGTGGCAGCGCTTCGTGGCCTTCGCTGCGGAACGTCGAGAGCCAGTATCGCCTGTCACCCTGCGTACCGTGCTCCACTTCCTCCTCCATCTCCGGCAACAGGGCCTGGCCTTCCCGTCGCTCAAGGTCTACCTCGCTGTGATCGTGACATACCAACCGCCACGATCCCCGTCGGCCGCGCTCTTCAGGGACGGTACCGTCAAGCAGTTCCTGAAGGGCCTGCAGCACCTCTACCCGCCGGTATCGCCGCTGCTACTGCCGTGGTCGCTGTCATTGGTGCTGTCCCAGCTGACGAGGCCGCCCTTTGAGCCCATGGCCATGACGGACGACAGGCTGTTCGCGATGAAGACCGCGTTCCTAGTGGCCGTCACCTCTGCCAGGCGGGCGGGAGAGTTGACGGCGCTACGGTGCGATGAACCATACTTAGTCTTTCATCGCAACAAGGTGGTCCTCCGGCCTGACATCTCCTTCCTGCCGAAGGTGGTGTCCAGCTTCCACCTGAGCCAGGACATCATCCTGCCGGCCTTCTACCCGGACCTGACGACACCTCTGGAGCGGTCCCTCCACTCCCTGGACGTGCGTCGGGCGCTGGCTTTTTACAAAGACAAGACTGCAGCCTACAGACAGACACCCCACCTGTTTGTCTGTTATGGCAGGCGCCGGAGAGGCCACAAGGTATCCACCCAGCGCTTCTCTAAGTGGGTGGTACAGACTATCCAACTGGCGTACGAGCTTGCCAGGAAGCCTCCGCCAGACCTGCTTTGGGCCCACTCAACCAGGGCCGTGGCGACATCTGCTGCCCTCCTGCGAGGCGTCGACCTGTCGGAACTCTGCCGTGTGGCGACCTGGTCCCAGCCATTGACCTTCGTGCGCCACTACAGGCTCGACTGCCATTCCAGGAGAGATGCCCGGTTCGGATGTGCTGTGCTGTCTTCTGTGCTCTAGGATCTGGGACCTGACCCACCATCCTGCTGGTAAGCTACACAGTCTCCTAATGTATGAGGCACAGAGACCACGAAGAAGAAGAACAGGTTGCTTACCTGTAACTGTGGTTCTTCAAATGGTCATCTGTGCCCTCATACATCCCCACCCTGCCTTCCCCTCTTTTTCAGGTCCCATCTGCTTCGGCGGACCAGAACTGAGGAGAGACCGTTAGTCGGCGGGAGGAGCGTGCACAGCACCGGCGTGGGGGAGGGGTTCCCGCCAAAGCTAACGAGCTCTAGAATCTTCCGAACGTTACCGCGCAGGCGCGAAAGCTCTTAATGTATGAGGGCACAGATGACCACTCAAAGAACCACAGTTACAGGTAAGCAACCTGTTCTTTTGAGGGTGATTTCAGTGGAATGATGAGCTGTAGCAACATCATGTCTTGTTCAATAATAGAATTTGGAAAATCATTCAGTTTAGTAAGGCACACATACATCAGGGGAAAGGCCTTTATGTTTCCATGTCCTTATGCTCTTCTATATGCCCTTTTGCTGGGTCTTAGCTTTCTGAGAGAATTTACAAGATTTCAGTGAAAAATGTGAGAGTATGTTAGAAGGTCAGAGTTTTCTGATTTCTCAATTTTTTAACTTATGTGATAAATATTGATAGTAATAGTATTTATTTAATATATATTTATTTCCCACTATAACATGTTGAATCTGGAAAAAAAACACAATATAATACAGTAAAACATTTTAAAATATTTTTGAAGAACAAACAGGAAAGAATAAGAGAAAGAATTTTCTTTCTTGACAATCTACAGTGGATGTTTTTCTTGAAAAAGAATGGAGAAATTTTATAAGTGAGGTAGGAGGAATAGAAGGTCATATTTGGAACAGGGAATATACCACACATAGCAGCATGTCATATTCAAACAGGTATCTAATACTTGCAGTTTTCACCATATTACTTTACCCCATTAGTTTTAAGCAATCATCTATATGTCTTTAGAAATGGATGTAAAAATGGTGAAACAGATATAAAGTGTTAAATGAATGTTGCTTCTTGGAATTAATAATAATAATGATTTTAAAAAATAGAAATGGAACTTCGGTAGCTACATGCTGACAAAACCTGTTGATTATCTTCATGCTAGTCATACACTTTTAATATCAATTTTCTGTTCTTCTGTTTGACAATATAGCTAAACAATGCAGAGTTAATAATATTTATTTACTGTGATAAAAACATAGGTGGGGAAGAGAAAGAAAATCCCGCAGCAAATTCAACAGTGACCAGTATGTACTTCAGCCATGTGGAAAGTGAAAAACAGGTACTCAGCTACTATAGCTGCCCTCATAGTTACTGCATACAGGTGAACATATAAAGGGAGAATAACAACAACAACAATACGAACAAAAATAATAATTTCTTACCCACCTCTCCTCATGGACTGAGAATCAATAGACCAATTTGTGTGAAACTGGTGAATGAAACAAAACAGGGTGGGATTTTTGGTCGTAGCTGATAGTTCTTCTGATCTGCTTGGAGGTTTGTGGGATTTTTGGCTTTTTGACAGGAGACATATGTTCCTGTTCTGGATACATGCTCTGGCACATGTGAAGGAACTGTTGCTGGCTGAGAAAATACATCATTGACTTAAGAGGGGGTCAGGTTTAAACTGCTACACAGCTTTAGCTGCCCTCACAGTCACTGCAAGCTTATGAGCAAAGTGTGAGTGAACAGGAGAAGTCGACAGGGCTACAGATCATTGCCTGTACAGGACTAAGACATATGAACAGGAAAGGAGTGCTGCAGTGATCTGCAACATCTGTGCCATGTTTGTTTTGCTTCTTCGTGGTCTCTGTGCCTTACACACTAGGAGCTTTCGGGCATGCGCGGTACCGTTCAGAAAATTCTAGAGCTTAGTAGCTTGGCGGGAACCCCTCCCCCCATGTATCCACTGAGCATGCTCAGCCCGCCGAGCAACAGTCTCTCCTCCGTTCTTTCTCGTCCGCCGTCGCGTATGGAGGTTCTGAGCTTAGAGCGTTTCTTCTTTGGCCTTTTCTTGCAAGTCTTTCTGGTTTTCGACTTGGCTTTCTTGGCATTTGGACTACTCTTACGGATTATGGACTGGTTTGTCGCTTTTGGTGCTTTGTCCCCTTTGTTTTCTGGGACTTTTGACCCTGACTTGCCACCCCCCCCCGTCTTTGTCGTTCGTCGCGTCTCTTCGTTTGTCTTCAACCTTTCCTTGGACTTCTATGTCGACCGTTTTCAAGAAGTGTGGTCGCAAGGTCGCTACTTCCGACGGGCATAGCGAGTGGCTTCTTTGTTTGGCGAGGCTCATAACATCAGAGCCTGCCCCATTTGCAAGGACTTCACCTCACAGACTCTGAGGAACCGGCTGGCACGCCTCAAGTCTTTCTGTTGGGAACAGTCTTTGTCTCCTCAAGACCCTGCCCCAGTAAGGAGCCCGTCGAAGATGGCAAAGACCCAACGGACGACCGCGCTCCCGGTGTCTTCTGCGTCTTCTGCTCCCGCCGTGCCGACGTACGAGTTCGGTACCGGTGCATAAGCTACCGAGGATACCGAAGATCTCAGCGGCTTCCTCATCGGTGACTCCTGGAGAGGCCCCTGCAGGCTCGCAGGGTGCCAAGCCCTCTAAGACGCTTACTGCCGCCCAGCATAAGCGCCCTGCGACTTCGGAGTCCGAAAAAGAAAGGGAGAAGAAAAAGAAGAAGAGGAAGGACAAGCGTGGGTCTCCGGCTAGACCACCTGTCCTCACTCCACCATCCACTTCGACCCAGCCGACGGTCGACCCCAGTGAAGTCCCAGAACCTCAACTGATCTTTGAGGTTTCTGAGGTGGCCTCCCCACTCCCTCGGAGCAACCACCTTTGGAGGAAGAGACCTCTCTGACCGGACGCCCTGTTCTGGTGGCCCACTTGGAGGATAGTCCACCTGCTCCCCAGACCTCACTAACATCTCGAGGTTCTGTCGGTAGAAGCATTTCAACTGACTGGCATTCCTCCTCGCACCACCAGCAGCTCTTCCCCGAGTATCGGGACCGCCCGGTTTATTCGGAGCGCGGAACTGTGCATCTCTCCTCATGCCATCGGGAGCTTGAGCATCGTGCCCGTGACGACCGAGGGGACCGTCCCGAATATAGACGATCCCCTCCAAGGCATCGCGATGATTATCCAGGATGGCAGCCACCTCGGGACTCGCCTTACTCATCAGCGTCCTACGCCCTGAGATATGGCCGGGAGCATGTCTGGAGGGAGTATCCTGGTTCCTACAGGTCATACTCTTCCTCTTACCGAGACCGTTACCACCCTGATGTCAGCCGCTGGTCCCCTTACCGCCGCCTTCCAGGGGTGCTGAGCATCGCCCTCGCCGCGAGCATACTCCATCGCACTCCCCAAGACATGTGCCTCCACATCGTCGGTCCCGAGAGCCTTCGCCTCGTCACCGGCCGATTTCTCCACCTCCATGGGTGACATCCACGGTGTCCCGCCCGACATCTGAAGCTGTCTCCACCCAGCCTGCTCCTGCTGCGGTCGCCACTGTCACTCAGGCGCTTCCGCATCCGGTGTCTTTGTTGGTTCCTCCGGCGACTACCGTGCAACCACCTGCGCCTCCAAAGACGGTTTCGCTGCCGGTACCGTCTCACCCCCAATCACCTAAACACCAGTCGGAACGTTCTCCTGACAGATCCTCCATGGCGTCTTCCCAGGATTACGATTCTGAGTCGGACTCTAAGGACTCTACATTCGTCTCACACGAGTCCCCTCCCTTGGCATTGGGGATCCAGCTCCTGAGTCAGCTCCTGAGGATGTGCGACAGTTCTCGGACATCCTCCTTTGGATGTCAAAGGCCCTGGGTCTGAAGGTGGCGGATCCGGCACCGGCAGTGCAGGACCCGGTTTTCCACTACGTGGATACCCGCCCTCCTGCAGCAGCCCCGCTACCGTTCCTGCCCGCCCTGATGGAGGCACTCAAACACCGTGACCTCAACCGTCTTCAGCCCAGCCCATACCACACAGGCTGGAACACCTCTATCGGACCCAGAAGGAGGATGCCGAGTCTTATTCAATCATCCTCTGCCCAACTCAGTGGTAGTGGAATTGGCGCACACCAAAGGCGGTTCCAGGCCCCACACGACACCGCCGGACAAGGAAGGGCGTCGTTTGGATACTTTCGGAAGGAGGTTCTATTCTGCCTCCTCCTTGGTGGCGAGGGTGTCCAACACCCAAGCTTGCATGGCAGCCTACCTGCGCAGTCTTCTCGACAAGTTCGCCCCTATTCTCTCCACTGTTCCGGAGGAGAAGAGGGCGAGCGCTACCCAATTCTACAACGAAGCTGTAGCACTCGCGAACCAACAAATCATCTCGTCGAGACATTCTGTGGAGGTCAGCGTCCTGAGTCATGGTCGGCTCTGTCGCCCTCCAAAGGTATGCCTGGCTGAGGTCCTCAGGCCTCCAGGAGGACACCCGGAAACGCATCGAGGACCTCCCATTTGACGGTAAGGGTCTTTTCAATGCGTCAACGGACGAGGCAATGGACCACATCGTCAAGGCCCATCTGACGGCCAAGAAGATGGGGATCCATCAGCCTCCACAGACCCGCCGCGGCCTGCGTGGCGCCGTTTGTCCTCTGCTAGCTTCCGACCTTGCTCGCCCAGGTCCGGATCCTCCCAGACTCCCACCACATCTTCCTCCAGACGTCCTGCACGGGGCTGACAGACGGCTTCCAAGAAGCCTTCATCGGGATCCAAATCCCGCTTTTGATGGGTTCTGCAGGACCCTACCTCAGCCAACCTTACATCTGCCATCAGCCCTAACGAACCATCCCACACTGGCCAAACACCTCGACTTGTGGCGATCGATCACGTCGGACTCTTGGGTGCTCACCATTGTTCGGCTTGGTTATGCCATTGAGTTTGCAGTATTCCACCTCGAGGCGTTTTACTCCACTCAGGCCAGCCCAGCTCTGCTGGAAGAGATCCAGTCCCTCCTCCAGAAGGGAGCGATTGAGCCGGTCCCGCCCTCGGCCACTACCACCGGCTTCTGCTCCCGGTACTTACAGTACCGAAGTTGGACGGGACCCTACACCTATTTTGGATCTCCGAGGGGTAAACGAATACATCCGCCCCAGGAGGTTCAAGATGGTCACCTTGTCGACGATCCTACCCTTCCTCCGCCGGGGAGACTGTTTCGCTTCAATCGACCTGTGAGATGCTTATTTCCACATTTCCATCCGTCCACAGCACAGACGATACCTTCGGTTTGCGATCGACAGCACCTCCTACCAGTACCGGGTGCTGCCGTTCGGCCTTTCCACTGCACCGAGGGTATTCACGAAGTGCATGGCCCCTGTGATCTCCCACCTGCGGACGAAGGGCATCACCGTCTTCCCCTACCTAGACGATTGGCTGCTGGTAGCGTCCTGCAAGAGCAAACTGTACTCGGACATTCATCTAACACTGTCCCTCCTGACCCCCTGGTCTTCGGGTCAACCCAAAGAAGTCACACCTCGAGCCGGCAAGATGTCGGACTTCATTCGGAACCACTCTGGACTCGGTCTCGGCCAGGGCCTACCTGCCTCTAGAGCGGACTTTACCTCCGCCGATCTGCTGTGGCCGTCCTCGACGCCCCAACGATATCAGCGAGGAGAATACAACAGCTCCTGGGCTACATGGCTTCCACCACGGCTGTCACGTACCTGTCAAGGCTGTGAGCGCTCTCTCTACAACACTGGTTTGTCAGAGCCTTCAATCCGCTCCAAGATGACCAGCGCCTGCGACTTCGACTGCCGACACCAGTACGTCGCTCTTGCTGTGGTGGCTCTCGTACCGTCATCTTCTGTCCGGGATGCCGTTTACACGACGGACCCCTCGGCTCACAATCACGACCGACGCCTCCCTTTTTGGATGGGGAGCGCACTGCGACGACCTCAGAGTCCGAGGTTGATGGACTGCCGACGAGACCGCTCTCCACATAAACTCCCTTGAGCTCCTAGCTATCGGGAAAGCTCTGAGAGTATTCCGCAACCTGGTTGCTGGGCAGGCGGTACTGATTCTGACCGACAACACCACGGCGGTGTGTTATGTCAACAGACAAGGAGGGACCCATCTACCACGCTCCTGACCATCGCTCTCCAACTCTGGGACTGGTGCGTGTCCCTCAGAGTTCACCCTGTTGCCGTCCACCTGGCAGGACAGGAGAATATGACAGCACGCCCTGAGCAGGGACACTTCTACCAACCACGAGTGGTCCCTCTCGGAGGACGCGTTCTGCTTGATACGGTGCTACGGTGCCGCTGGGCGACCCGACATCGATCTCTTCACGACGGTGTCGAACGCCAAGTGTCGCTGGTACTGTTCGAGAGCCGGCCAGGACCGAACTCCCTCGGCGACGCGTTCCAGTACCGATGGACAGAGGGTCTCCTGTACATCTTCCCACTGTTCCCCCTGCTGCGAAGGGTTGTCGCCAAGATTCTGGCAGGCCGAGCCAACGCCATCCTAGTTGCCCCATACTGGCCAAGGCAGCATTGGTTCACCCCGCTGCTCGAGGCGTCTCGGGGATGGCTGCTCAGGCTTCCAGCAGCACCCAACCTGCTGTCCCACTCCGACGGTCGCGTTCCCCATCCCGACCTGCCTCTCCTGGACCTCCAAGCGTGGAGGATAGCGCCCTAGAGATCCCGCTATCCAGGACGTCCTTACTGTGGCTAGAAAGGAATCGACCCGCCGCAACTATGCCTACAAGCGGTGGCAGTTCGTGACTTTTGCAGAGGAGCATGGAGACACGGTATCGCCAGTTGCTCTCAGTACCGTGCTCCGCTTCTTGCTTCACTTAAAACAAGAGGGTCTCTCGTTTTCCTCGTTGAAGGTGTACCTGTCTGCCATTGTGGCCTACACCCCGAGGCTCTCCTTCGGCAGCACTCTTCTGGGATGCCACGATGAAACAGTTCCTGAAGGGACTTCACCATCTATACCCGCCAGTATCACCGCTGTTGCCTCCCTGGTCCCTATCTCTGGTACTCTCTCAACTTATGAGACCACCCTTTGAGCCTGTGGCCACTGTTGATGATAGGCTCCTGACTCTTAAGACCGCTTTCCTGGTGGCTGTCACCTCTGCCAGGTGTACCAGCGAATTGACAGCGCTACGCGTCGACGACCCTTCCTGGTTTTTCACCGGGATAAGGTGGTTCTCCGCCCGGACATTTCTTTCCTCCCAAAGATCGTCTCTCATTTCCACCTTAACCAGGACATCATCCTCCCTACCTTCTATCCTAGCCGGTCACCTCTTGAGAGGTCTTTGCACACCCTGGACATTCGAAGGGGCCCTGGCCTTTACAGTCAGAGGACTGCGGCCTACAGGCAGACCCCTCACCTGTTTGTCTGCCACGGTCATCGTCGCAGGGACCGCAAGGTGTCCACCCAGAGATTCTCCAAGTGGGTGGCCCAGACAATTCTGCTTGCTTATGAGATGGCCAAGCAGCCTCCTCCTGACTTGCTTCGGCCACACTCCACCAGAGCTGTGGCATCCTCAGCAGCCCTCTTGTGAGGTGTGGACCTTCAGGAACTTTGTCGAGTGGCAGACCTGCTCCAGGCCCTCGACTTTCATCTGCCACTATCAGCTGGACTGTTGGTCCAGGAGGGATGCCCGGTTTGGACGAGCAGTGCTGGCCTCTGTACTCTAGGGACCTGACCCACTGTCCTTCTGGTAAGCTACAAAGTCTCCTAGTGTGTAAGGCACAGAGACTACGAGAAGAAGAACAGGTTGCTTACCTGTAACTGTGGTTCTTCGAGTGGTCATCTGTGCCCTTACACACACCCGCCCAACCGTCCCCTCACTCTCAGGTCCCCTTTTTCGGCAGACTTGTAGAACTGAGGAGAGACCGTTGCTCAGCGGGCTGAACATGCTCAGTGGATACATGGGGGGAGGGGTTCCCGCCGAGCTACTAAGCTCTAGAATTTTCCGAATGGTACTGCGCATGCGCGAAAGCTCCTAGTGTGTAAGGGCACAGATGACCACTCGAAGAACCACAGTTACAGGTAAGCAACCTGTTCTTCCCCAAGATATATGCAGCCTTCAGTAAGTGCAGACTGGCTTCTCTACTAGACAGTTATACCTATCCACTCTTCACTGAAGATCAAGGCCATTTCTGCACTACACCATTATAGTACTATTATTCCACTTTCAACATCCTGTGGGATTCTGGGGTTTGTAGTTTACTGAGGCTAAAGAGCTCTCTGGCTGAGAATTCTAAATGTCCCTCCCTAAACTGCAAACCCCAGGATTCCCAAGGATGTTGCTCTAACCCGTGCATTGAAAGGAGAGAAGAATGGGAAGAAAGGAAGAGAAATGGTAGCTGTGAAGAAATATATCAAAACTAACTGGACTCGACTAAGTCAAGAAAATAAGGAAGAATGAAGGGAAAGAGAAGTAAAGACTGACAGTAAGCAAAACAGGTCAAATAAATCTAAATAATGTCAATACCCAGGCGAGTCACCAAAAATAGTAATAGAGTGGAGGTATCAGATAGAAGGAAGGTTTAACATCCAAACAAGGGAAAGTAGGAAGTGGAAATGATAGAGAAAATGGATAAGGATCTAAGTATGAAATGTTTATGTAAAAAGGTTGAAAAATAATGATCGGATTGTGCTTGAATAAGAAAATAATTTAAGGTAAGAGAATATATGTAAAGCGTGACTTGATTTAGAAAAATATATGTCAAATTAGATGATCCTAACTTATAACAATAAGGAAAAGGAATCAAATGTAAATGTAAATTTAAGATTGTATTTATGTATTGATGTAATAAGTGTTTCATACAATCTAAAAAAATGAACATGACCAGTTGACTAGTTGATCATTGATGTATATAATGATGAAGTTTTATAAAAAATAAATAAATAAAAAGAAAGAAAGTGGAATAATAGTACTATAACAGTGTAGTGCGGAAATGGCCCAAATGTTTCTAGGAAGAGGAGGGGAACTGTTCTGAAAGATGCCTATAGGGAGGACTAAGAATATCAAATGCAAGATTCAAGTACATGGAAGACTGTGACATCCAAAAATCAACAAAGAGGAAGCCTTTGGAGGAGTCATGCAATTGATTTTAGGTTCTTCACATGGACAATGATTCTGGACCACTACAGTAATATCAGCAGTCTCAGACTTCAGACAGCATGGAGGTGGCCATGTAGGATTCTGTAGTCTTCAGCAGGTCTCCATAGATGATGTTTTTTCAGTGTATCTAGCAACAGGAGTATAGCTTGATGTGTCACTACTGGTCCTTCCACTCTTCAGTTACACCTAAACTGCCATGTTGGGATGGCTGTGCTGCTTCCAAGGTGGGTTTTGTGTGGTATTTTGGTCATTACATAGTTGGATCAGAATTCTGATCTCCACAGCAACTAAAAAAGTGAATTGTGATAGTATAAAACCAATAACAAGAGAATTGACACATTGTCACATTTTATAAACAAACCAGGCAAGAGCATTATGAGTCCAAGTGTCCAAAATCTGACTTTGATTTATTTTTTACTCCCTCTTTTAAAACATTAATATTCTACCTCTCAGAGATTAAAGCTGTCCTACAAAAATAATTAAGCCCCCCAAATACTCTGAAATAGATGCAAGTAAAGGAAAAGAGAAGAGGAGAGAAGAGAAAAGAAAAGAAAAGTGTAGAAAAACATTTAAGGAACAATAACGAAAAGCCTCAAAGTATGGCCTGCCACAAAGCTTTATTAAAACTCAAGCACAAAAAGCATTCTGGAAGATAAAGGCTTTACATTTTCTCTGAAATTCTGTCAAGGAAGAAGTACTCTGACCTGAGGATGACACAGTGATAGAACATCGTTTGCTTGGGGGGAAATTGCATTTTCAGTTACTATAGAATGCTGAGTTAATCCAACCAATGGTCAGACCTGGTATAAAGTAAAGTATAAAGTAACTTCTTAGACTCATTCAGGAGGTCATTTCTGTCTTGAAGAAACTGCAATAAAGACCTTGATCTTCACCAAATCACAGATCAAAGAGCATAGTGGAGTTTCTAATGTGGAAAGTTAGTCTCAGAGTCTGAAGAGTTTTAAAAATAAAAATAACAATTTGAATAAGGCCCAGTAGTGAATTGGTAGCCCACACAATTGTGACAAAATAGCCTGAATTTGTATCCCAACATCTAACTGAAGTCTCTGGATCATATTCAAGGGCAATTTCATATAAAAGCAGTTACAGTAGCTAACCCTAAAAGTTACAAAAATGTGAATTAGGTTGGCATAATCCTTTTAGAAATAAAGCCCACATATATTTTTTATCATATTTATTTAAAGCATTTTACAGTACTCTTTAATGAAAAAGGTCAAACTGCAGACATCTTCTCTCTCTGCAATACATTTCCTGGGAGCAAGATATTGGCCAGAATGTGGGTGTGTTAGACCAGTGTAACTGCCAGTGTAAGTGGTAGCAGCAATAGGAGAAAGGTAATAAGTACGACAACCATGAAGGAAGTAAGACCCTGGAGGAATAGACTGAACAGAGCCAGAAGATTTTGTCTGTGTTCTTGCACCACTGTGGCATAAGCCTGGAAAAAGTGCAATCATTAATATAGTGCATTCATATAGAGGATTCCAATCATGTTTATCTTCTTTCAATGAATGCAAAATCAGAAAATACAATTTTCCTAATCCAGTTTGAGGGATTTCATAGTCACGAAAAGAACGTACCAACCATTACAGCAAGAAAAAGCAACTGTGAGAGGGACAGAGACCTGTTTTTGCCCCTCTGCCCCCAGGGACCTACATCTTCTGATTTCTGACTGAAAATGATCTGAACATCAAACATGGAAAGTCTACTTCCAGTTTTCACTTTTGGATTTTCACTTGATTAGAAAGGTTTGAGGGATAGGAATGCTTGGATTATACTGCTGTTCCAGTTAACTTTGGGTTATGGTGCCCCCAATTATTTGAGGACACATCTAGGGCATTTGGGAGGCTCAGTCGGATATGGGGAACTGCAGAAAAAGAGACAGAGCTGCACATGGGCCATAGGCCAAATTATCCAACCTCTTGTCTTACAGTTACATACAAAAAATGCAGTTCACCTATCTGTCCAGAAAAGACTGCAAATACTAGTAAAAACCTGATTCGGAGATCAATTGCATTGTACATGTTTATGTAAGAATGTATTCCACCCTCTGAATAAGTTTTCTTCTTCCTGAAACTTGGAAAGTTTCTTTAAAAAAAAAAAGAGATAAGTTACCTTTAATATTTCCAGGTTCCCCTCAAGTAGTTACCATCATAGGCCCAATGTAAAGTAACTCTTTGTTTTCCCTTTACCAGTAACAAAAATGATTGACCTTTTTGTAGCCTGGATGTGATTAATTACAAAGAAATAGTTACTTGGAATTATCTTTTTCCAATAAAAAGGTAACATTAAGTTATATTAACAGTATAATATAAAAGTATAGCTTTTTGGTCACCTTTTTAAAAATCTGAATGCTACAAGCTGCTGGTTTGTGATACAAAACATACTAAAAGGGAAAGAATAATGCACACACAGTAATTATGTATTTTATTGTTTATTTAGTGTGCAGCAAAACAAAACACTACCTCCCACAACTGTTCAAGCAAATGGCCGTTGCATGACAATGTATACTGATTTATTAACTACAACATTTTTACTCCAGTTCTTTTTAAAAGAGAAGACAGAAAAGAGAAACTAGAGAGCATCTGATGGCAGCAAAAATGATGTTTGAAATTATGACCTGTAAATAGAGGTCAAGAGAGCTGTATTTGTACAGCCTAAGGAAAAGTCAGCATGTCTTCATTTATCATTTTATATTTTCCTTCAACTGGAATATGTCCTTTGTTTTAGAAATATAGTGACACAGCAGGAACCAACATTGCAAAAACTGTCCAAGTTTCATCTGTAACAAGCTTGCAAAACCAAACACCATTCAGGTACATTTTAAAACGAGTTCCGTTTTCATTACTGAAAATATAGATTATAAATCTTGTGTAAAAAAAAGTGCTGCTGATACAAATTTATCATTTTGTCAATTTTCTTAGGTTGCTAGCTTATCAGAAGAAACTGAATAGCAAACAGCGGTTTCAGAATGAGGCTACGGAAATAGGTAAAATGCTACTGAAGCCTTAGTATAGAAAATATGGTAAAAGATATACTTTGGGTAGTACCCATTTAAGGGCTCTTCCAGATGGGGTCATTTTAACTGATTAGTGCCACACCATTCTCTGCTGTTCAATGTTGTTTCTCTTCCCATTTTTATTGCTTGCATTTTCTTTTTTATTTTTGTTTTAAATTTTAATTCCCTTCTTTTTTTTAATATATATATATATATATATAGTTTATTATTTCCATTTTCCTCTTGAGTCTGAAAAGATTATCAGTATGTAATGTCATGTAGAGTTGCCAGACAGAATGCTGAAGATAGCTCCTGTACTTTTTATGGTTAAGTAGAAGAGGGAATTTTGTTGCATATTACTTGGTTGGGAGACAAGCAGCACCTACTGAAATTCCTTCTTCTACACAACGATTAAATGTATGGTAGGCATCTCTAGGTTTCGCTCTAGCAATCAGATGTGGTTTGTAAATGTGACTCATTTGGGTTCATGATGTTAGCTTCAATCCTCACTTCTGTCCCAATTTTGCTTCTCTTTTCTGCAGTACTTAGAGTCTTCATATTCTCTTTCCCCAAAGGCTCCTTTCTGTTTACTTTTTAACATAAAAAAAAAACCTCTACAAAGTGAGCAATAAAACAGAAAGTTAAAATTTGGTCTTACCAGTTACCGCAGCAATCACTCAGTTCAGGCTACCACCACTTTACACTTTCCCCTCTCCTCCTCTCCTGCTGCTCATTCAGCTATCTTGGAATTCCTCCCCCACACATTTCTTTTAAAACCTTGCCATAGTGCTGTCACCAAGCTGAACTTCTTGCACCCATTACATAATTTATCATTACAAGCCATCATCCTTAATTATGCTGCTATCTAACCTTCTCTTTGATGGGACATCTAAAATGTGAAGCTTTTAATTCCCTGTTCATCCTAGATTCTTCTTTCTGCTTTTTGAAATTGTGAATGTTTCCATTTCCTGATCTGAAGGAAAGCACACAAATGCCAGCACTATTTTGACTATTCTTACTCACAATGTAAGGACACAAACAGTGAGTTCAGTTGAATCAGAACTGTATTAAAAAAAAAAAAATCCAAGCCCTGCCCATCCTCCCCTGTTTCCTCCCTCCTGGCTTGGCCATCATGGCAGAATGATGATCTGGTGTTCATAGTATGGACAGGTTTTTAGAAAACAAAAGGAGCCATTGCAGGAAAGGAGAAACTCTCAGGTAGTTATATGAGCAGGGACAGGCAGGGAATAGGCTGACACTATGAGTCAAATGACTATTGCACTTACTAGCAAAACAGAAGTTCAACTTGTTGCTGGGTGTTCAGTAAAGTAAAAAGAACTAGATGTACAACTGAAAACACAAAGAAAATCAGGAGGGAGGTGAAGGTATCCCATCAGTCAAAATGCAAGTCCATTGGAAAGAAGGAAAATATATTGATATAAGAGAATGGAAATTCAAAGTCCTGGATATGGTAGCGACAGAAAAGCTAACTTTTTCACTTAAAAATAAGCCAATCCAGGGTTTTGAAAGAGAATGGCGAGAGGTATTGAATTGGATAAAAGAATGAAATAGGGGAAAAGAAAGAACGCTGTGAGAAAGGAGGAAGACAAAATGAGGTGGTAAAAGATAAAATGTATGTAATTAAATATAAGCTAAAAGTAATAGTTCTTCTTCGTGGCCTCTGTGCCTCATACATTAGGAGCTTTCACGCGTGTGTGGTACTGTTCGGAAGATTCTAGAGCTTAGTAGCTTGGCGGGAACCCCTCCCCCATGCCTGTACTGAGCATGTTCAGCCCACCGAGCAACGGTTGCTCTTCAGTTCTTTCTTGTTCACCTTGGCGAACGGAAGGTTCTTTGCTTAGCGCTTCTCTTGGCTTGTTTTTGGATATTCTTTGGTCTTTGACTCGGATTTCGGACTTGGTTATCGGTGCTTGGATTGCAGATTTGGACTTTTGGTATTGAATTTTCTCCCCCCCCCACCGCCTCTTCACTTCTTCTCGTCTTGCCTTCGTCTCGTCTTCGACCCTCTCCAGCTTCCAACCTCATTTTATGTCGACCCTCTTTAAGAATTGCTTGACTTGTGGCCGCAAAGTTGCCCTAAGTGATAGACATCGGGACTGCCTTTTCTCTTTGGGGGAAACCCATAACACCAAGGCCTGCCACATATGCCGGGAATTTACCGCGCAGACGCTGCAGAACTGCACTTCGAGACTCAAGTCGCAATGCTGGGAGGAGTCCCTTAGAGCACGGGACCAGCCTCAAATCCCAACCATGTCTGCATCAACTTCTGGGCACCCAACCACCGTGGTTTCGGCGGCTGCCGCACCGCTCCCATCAACAACTTTCGACCCGGTACCGTCCTCCCGGACAGCGGTATCGTCGTTACCGAGAATTCCGAAGATACCATCGGCGGTGTCGACGTCCCAAGAGGCTCCTGTGGGCTTGCAGGCAGCCAAACCAGCTAAGACACTGACCGCCACCCAGAGGAAGCGTCCTGCCCCTCAGGAGACATTACTGGAGAGGGAAAAAGAGAAGAAAAAGAAGAAGAAGAAGGAGAAGCGGCGCTCACCTGCTAAGGTGACTCGCCCCTTAACACTTCCACCGACTCAACTCGCTGGGGACCCAGTTGAGGAGTCAGACCTACAAGAGGTCCTCGAGGTGTCTGATGAGGAGCAGCCCGTGGCTATGGACTTGCCCTCGGAGCTGCCCGTGTTATTGGCTGCGGTAACCCCACTCGGCCACCCTGAGAGGGTGGACCACCCAGAGGAACCCCCTGCCCTGAAGCATGCCTTGGGCAGGAGCAGATCACGCTCCTCGGAACGACAGGTGAGGCATCCGTCCCCTCGCCTCAGCGAGACATATGCCCCGAGGGAGACCTTCGCAGAGAGGGCCACATCTCGCCCCTCTACCGACTCACCCTGTACCTCCGCTTCCCATGCGATGAGGTATGGGAGGGAATACGCCTGGAGGGAATACCAACCTTCGTACCTGTCCTACTCACCATCCTATCGGGACAGGTACCATCCAGACGTCAGGTACTGGTCTCCCTATCATCGGTCCCGGTCACCATCCCAGGAGCGGTACCACTTCGGCACAGGCGGTCTCCAAGTCGGTTGGCATCCCAGTCTCCACGACACAGGAGATCGAGGGAACGCACTCCTAGCTACAGGGCTGTGTCTCCTCCCCCAAGGGTGACTTCCATCACCACACGCCCGACCTCTGACCCTGCCCCGGCAAGGACCACCATTGCGACCACCACCGTCTCACAGTCAATACAGCGCCCGACGCCTACTCTGGCCACTACAACGACACTGCCTGAGGTGCCGGTAGCCGCAACGATACCATCGCAGCAACCAGCAGCGCCGGCAGTCACCCTGCAGTTACCATCCAGGGAGAAATTCGTCGAGAGTGCCGTATCTCCATCATCTCAGTCCTATGAGACGGACTCGGATTCCAGAGATTCAACAGTGACGTCCCACGAATCCCCCCACTTGGCATTCGGGGAACCAGGACCAGAATCGGCACCCAAGAACGTTAAACAATTCTCAGCCATCCTCCTTTGTATGGTGACGGTGTTAGGGCTCAAGGTTGCCGACCCGGCCCCGGCTGTGCAGGACCCGGTGTATCAATACGTTGACACCTGCCCACCATCCACCGTGCTGCTGCCTTTCTTGCCAACTCTGTCTGAGGCCCTGAAGCAACCTTGGGCCAAGCCTGCATCCACCCAGCCGATCCCGCATCAGCTGGAACATCTCTATCACACCCAGAAGGAGGAGGTCGATTTTCTGTTTTCACACCCAGTGCCGAATTCTATTGTTGTGGAGTCGGCCCAAACCAAGGGTGGGAATCGGGCTCACAGCACACCGCCCGACTGCGAGGGACGTCGGTTAGACACTTTCAGCAGGAGGTTCTACACCACTGCCTCTCTCATTGCCAGAGTGTCTAACACACAGGCGTGCATGGTGCCATACGCGAGGAATCTCCTCAACAGGTTTGGACCCGTGCTCTCTAATCTGCCGGAGGAGCATCAAGCAACTGCCCTCCAATTCTTTAATGAGGAGGTCGCCCTCGTGAACCATCAGATCATCTCCGCAAGGCACGCCGTGGAGATTGCCACCCGGGTCCTTGTGGGATCGGTGGCGTTACACCGGTACATCTGGCTGTGATCATCAGAACTCCAGGAGGACAGCAGGAGGAGGATAGAGGATCTCCCCTTCAACGGCCAGGGGTTGTTCCATGTGACAACTGATGACACTATGGACCATCTAGTCAAGGCACGTCTGACGTCTAAGAAGATGGGTATCCATCAGCCCCAGCAGCCTCGACGCAGCTTCGGTTCCTGGCCATCCTGGCGCAGGTCCTCATCATCCTCCTTCCAGCCCCGCTTGCCTCACTCAGGCCCGTCTTGACCGTTGACCATGTCCTCAGTGCTAAGACCTCTCCAAAGGCACTCGTCTTCGAAGAAGTCCTCCTCTGGGACGAAGTCCCGCTTTTGATGTGTTCCGCAGGTCACTACCACCACTACCATCCTTAAGCCTGCCAGCAGCCCTAGAAGACCAACCGAGCCTGGCCAGGCACTTCGTGGACTGCCGCCGAGTCACTACAGACTCTTGGGTCCCCTCCATCATCCGTCTTGGCTACGCCATAGAGTTTCGAAGTATTCCACTGTGAGGCACCTATTATTCCAGCCTGGCCCTGCTGGAAGAGATCCAGTCCCTTCTGCAAAAGAGAGCGATCGAATGACTCCTGCCCTCTGCCTCTACCACCGGCTTCTTCTCCTGGTACTTCACGGTACCAAAGTCAGACGGGACCCTGCAACCCATTCTAGACCTCAGAGGGGTGAACGATTACATCCGCCCCAAGAGGATCAAGATGGTCACGCTGTTGTCGATCCTGCCTTTCCTTCGCTGAGGGGACTGGTTCGCATCCATCGGTCTTCGGGATACCTACTTTCACATCTCCATTTGTCCGCAGCAAAGACAGTATCTCCGGTTCGCGGTCGACGGTACCTGTTACCAGTACCGGGTACTGCCGTTCGGGTCTTCATGAAGTGCATGGCCTCCGTCGTGTCGTTCCTGTGGACGAAAGGCGTATCCATCTATCCCTATCTGGACGATTGGCTGTTGGTGGCATCCTGCAGACACAAACTCTTCAAGGATATTCATAGGACACTTACTCTCCTGACCAGACTCGGTCTCCGGGTCAATCCAAAGAAGTCCCATCTCGAGCCTGCGAGGGTTTGCGACTTCACCGGGGCGACCCTGGACTCCATATCGGCCAAGGCCTACTTGCCAATCGGATCACGCATGGACGCTCCGTTGAGCCGCATCCAACGTCTTCACCGCCCTGACAGTATCAGCGAGGAGACTTCAACAGCTCCTCGGGTACATGGCCTTGACCACTGCCGTGACCTACCTGTCCAGGCTCCGTGCGCGGCCTCTCCAACACTGGTTCGTCCAAGTCTTCGACCCACTTCGAGAAGACCAGAGATGTCTCCTTCGACTGCCCCCACAGGTCCGACACTCTCTGACATGGTGGCAGTCTTACCACAACCTACTCTCCGGCATACCCTTTCGGGAGCCGAATCCACACATCACCGTGACCACGGATGCCTCCCTCTATGGATGAGGGGCTCACTGCGGTGACCTCAGAGTCCGGGGCTGGTGGATTGACGACGAGACCACCCTCCACATCAACGCCCTCGAGCCGCTCGCCATCTGGAAGGCTCTGAGGGCGTCTTGCCACATCGTTACCAGCCGCACAGTGTTGATCCTGACAGACAACACAATGGCGGTCTGTTACATCAACAGAAGGGGAGGGACTCACTCGACCACCCTCCTCAACATCACCCTCGATCTCTGGGACTGGTGCATCTCGCTCCGAATCCATCTGGTGGCGGTTCACCTGGCCAGGCAGGAGAACACAACAGCGGACGCCCTCAGCAGGGACACCACTACCCATCACGAGTGGGCCCTTTCGACCAAGGTGTTCCAGAGGATTCAGGATCGGTGGGGTGAGCCGACGATCGACCTTTTCGCTACCAGTCAGAACGCGAAGTGCCGCTGGTACTGTTCAAGGGCCAGCCGGGATCGTCATTCCATCGGCGATGCCTTCCAGTTCCGGTGGAGCAAAGGATTCCTCTATGCATTCCCTCCGTTTCCCATCCTGGGCCGAGTGATATCAAAGATCCTCGCGGACTGAGCCGACGTCGTCCTCGTAGCCCCGTCCTGGCCGAGGCAGCACTGGTTCGGCCCCCTGTTCGAGACTGCTCGCAGCCGGATCCTCCGATTTCCCACGAAACCGGACCTCCTGTCGCACTCCGACAGGCTCGTCCTCCACCTGGACCTGCCACTCCTGGGCCTCCATGCCTGGAGGATATCGCCCTAGACGATTCCGTCATCGGCAACGTCTTGACCGCAGCCAGGAAGGAGTCGGCACGCCGCAATTACCACTACAAGTGGCGGTGCTTCATTGCCTTCGCTGAAGCACAACGGGAGCCGGTATCGCCTGCCAACATGCCTACCATGCTCCACTTCCTTCTACATCTCCAAGAGCAGGGCTTAGCCTTCCCTTCTCTGAAGGTCTACCTTGCCGCTATCATGGTGTACCAACCGCCACGATCTCCATCAGCAGCTCTTTTCTGTGATGCTACTGTGAAGCAGTTTATGAAGGGCCTGCTCCACCTCTATCCACCGGTGTCGCCACCGCTACCACCGTGGTTGTTATCGTTGATGCTATCGCAGTTAACGAGACTGCCCTTCGAACCCATGGCGACCGCAGATGACAGGCTGCTCGCCATGAAAACTGCCTTCTTGGTGGCTGTCAGCTCTGCTAGGAGGGCGGGAGAGCTCACAGCCCTGCGATCTGATGAGCCATTCCTCGTCTTCCATAGAGACAAGGTGGTCCTTCGGCCTGACATCTCCTTCTTACCTAAGGTGGTATCTAACTTCCACCTCAGCCAAGACATCATCTTGCGGACCTTCTACCTGGACCCGACTACACCTTTGGAGCGATCATTTCACTCCTTGGATTTTCGTCGGGCCTTGGCCTTCTACAAGGACAGGACTGACCGGCAGGAACTCTGCCGTGTGGTGACCTGGTCCCAGCCATCAATCTTCGTGTGCCACTACAGGCTAGACTGCTGGTCCCGCAGGGATGCTCGTTTCGGACATACTGTGCTGGCTTCCGTTCTCTAGGACCTGACCCACCATCCTACCGGTAAGCTACACAGTCTCCTAATGTATGAGGCACAGAGACCACGAAGAAGAAGAACAGGTTGGTTACCTGTAACTGTGGTTCTTCGAGTTGTCATCTGTGCCCTCATACATGCCCACCCAACCGTCCCCTCTTTCTCAGGTCCCTTATTGGCAGACTACAGAACTGAGGAGCGACCGTTGCTCGGCGGGCTGAGCATGCTCAGTACGGGCATGGGGGAGGGGTTCCCGCCAAGCTACTAAGCTCTAGAATCTTCCGAGTGCTACCGCGCAGGCGCGAAAGCTCCCAATGTGTGAGGGCACAGATGACCACTCGAAGAACCACAGTTACAGGTAAGCAACCTGTTCTTTACGATTGTTGTAAAACAGAGATAATGTACAGAACTGAATGTTTATGCGGAATGGAATGTTAAACTCAGATTCAACTGGGAAAATTGATGTCTGAAAGCGAGGAGAGTTTTTTTAACTGTTTTTTCATTGAAAACTTCAATAAAAATTAATTTAAAAAAACAAAATGCAAGTCACAAACAAATGTCCACAGATGAATGGAAATGAGCCACCTTTATGGAGCACATAATTGAACTGTGCATGGAATTTTTTAAGGTTGGTTTTAAAATTGACTCAAGAAAAAAGTGGAAAATGAGGCAAAAAAAAGCTTGTAATTAGCAGAACGTAGTTCAGATATGAGAAAGAAAAGTGGTAACTACACCCACAAAGCCACTGTTAAAACAATAGAAATGGAAAAGTCTTTAGTTGCGACAACTTTTGTCTGCAGAAAGATAGTGGGGTGATTCCCCACAGCAGTATCTGCTGTCTGTTCTGCAAGGTTAGGAGACCCTCTGAAGCAGATTAGGAAGGCAAGCACCAGTAACTGAAGTTGAAGGGGGAAGAAGAAAGTCTTGTTGTGTGAAGAGATACCAACTTGTGCAATGCTTGATTTTATGTTTACTCAATAATTACATAGTTGAGGAGAAAAAAACATATGAAATTTCTTCCTTAAACTGGTTTCTTGTATGAATTACAAAAAGAATAAAATTAATAATTTTGTTTCATTTTTTAAAAAATGAAAAGTTATGGTTGTATGCCCTGTTGTTTCCACCAGTAGCACCTAGAAGAGAAAGGCTAGAGTAGATGGGTCTTCTTTAAATAAATTATCAGGTTATGTAATAGACACTGCTCTGGCACAGTACTGAATCTGTGGGGTTGTTCCACTCTCAAAATGATATGCAGCATGTGAAATCAGCTCAGTAGTGTTTTATGCCTGCTTAATCAGGATAACTAGCCGTAAGGGGGTAACAGTGGAGTGTGACAAGAGTGGGACTAGGTATGGTATCAGTATGGCCTTCTGGAGGCTAATTAATGCATTTACAGTGAATCCAAGTAACTTGCCAAGACCACCCATCCCCACAAAGGATGCCACTATAACCTGGATCCTCATCATGCCACATGCAGATGACATCAATTCCCCAGGCTTCTGGGACAGACCATTTAATACTTCCCCATCCCTACAATATTGTTCCTATACCATTTTTCTCTATTGCCTGTGGTTCTTGGATATCCCATGCTTTGTTAAGTCTGTATACAGCAGATGCCAAAGAAAGCATTCAGAACTGTACATCAAAGGATGACTTGGTCCTTTGTGTTCTGTTAGTTGCATCATTGCGTCTCACTCTTGTGTATTGTCTTGACAGTAAGAGCAGTTAGGAAATGGAACCAATTGCCTGGAGAGGTAGTATAGTCTCCTTCACTGGACATCTTCAGAAAGAACCTGGAGAGCTACCTGCTGTGGATGTTCTACCTGGAGATCCTTCATTGACCAGAGGATTGGATTCAGTGGCCCATGAGGCCCCTTCCAGCTGTTTGATTTTATAATTCTTTCAATTGGGAATATAAATTTATGGATGATTACAGAGCCCATTTCCACACTACACTCTTATAGCACAATTATTCCACTTTCAACATCCTATGGAATCCTGCGGTTTGCAGTTTCGGGAGGGGCCGGTAGACCCCAGGATTCCATAGAATGTTGAAAGTGGAATAATTGCGCTATAAGAATGTAGTGCAGAAATGGCCAGAGATTGCTTAACTGTGGAACGTATCATTGTACCCTACTGAACTCCAAGCCTGTTTTGTAGAAGCATCAGAATTATCAGATAATAGTTCAGTTTTCAAATATTCTTTTCATATGTTATAACCCTTCTTTTTTTAAAAAACATTTTCTATAACAGAGAAGAAGACTGACTGGACAGAAAGGGAAGGAGGAAACAAGTCAAATGATGCCACATCTATATCTCAAGTCAGTTTAGTTTTTGTTCTATTTTTTTTATGTTCTGTAGGTGTTTGTCTGCAAGGAAGGAGACATCCAGCAATAGGTTAACCACCACTGCCATCAGGCAAAGCGGACAGAGGATGATTTAGTGTAGTGTAAATTTAACTAATACTTTGGAGCAGTTATAATACTATTCTGCACTTCCATCTATCAAAATGCCCTCGTTTCAACATTGGATTTACATTTTTAGAAATGTTTCTTTGTCCTCATTCTGTTGCTTTGCTTGCTTTAAGTGTGTAATATTTACAGTAGTAGGGCATAGATCCAGTGACCTCTGAATCATATGGGTGCTACCGTGTTGTTGCTTATTAGTGTAGATTGTTCTTGTGAAGCCACCAGAAATCATAATGCCAAACGGGAGCAAGGAGAAAAGAGGTCAGTAAAGGAGGGGGACACCTACAGTCACTTCATCACCACATTCATTAGACACACCCTCCCATCTGAAAGCAATAGTTCATGACAGGAAAAACAGACCAACAAATGACAGTGAGTTAATGTGTTATTTTAAGTTGCTGAGTTTATTTTGGCATTAAAAACTGATTAATGTTGGGAAATGAGGCTGAAGAAACTGGGACAAAGAGTGTAGGAGAAAGCAAACAATCTTCTACAGCATAACAGTACCCTTCTCTAGTTTCTATCTCATTGTAGACAATTGGTCTAATTCAATATAAGGCAGATTCATAATCTGTGTATACATGTGCATGTTCATAAAGGCACAAAGTAATGAATTCTTACTGAATAACTACTCTCATTATATTTGCATATTTATTTATCAATATTAGATAAATAGCTGTTTTACATGCTGAAAATAAAAATTGCTTACATTTATGAAAATGACATGTTTAGTTCATGTTGCTATAGCTGTAAAGACAATACAGAGATGGACTTACATTTAACATTTTGCTTTTGCCAGGATGGGCTGGAAAATGGTTGTATTAATTCAACTGGACATCCTACAGAAAGACAAGAAAGTGCTGAAGACTTTCCAAGGACTCCTGAATCAAGAAGACTTTCAAATGCTTCTGGGGTGGAAACTCCCTTTGATTTGTAAGGATTTTTAGTTTAGATAATATTAAATAATTTTGCCTTTCTCCAGCATTCTTATAAACTCTATAGTATCAAGCTCGGATTTGTGCTGTTTTAGTTGGACCTAAAATGCTTTATTTTCCTCATTGCTACTTAAACCTCTCTTTTATTACACCAGACTTCAGCCAGAAAGTGAAGGATCAACATCCAAGTCACCTGCTTTTTCATTTCTTACTAGTTTTACTGCAAAGTCACCTGGATTTAATTTCTTTCATTCTGCATTTGGAACTGAAATTTCACCAAGCCAACAGGTAATATTACATTATCAATATGCAGAGCTGTGTGAAAGAATACATGACAAGGCTGATTAGCAAATGTAGCAGAGTACAGTGGTTAGAAGGACCAGAGTAAAACTGAAAATATGTGTGTTCAGATCTCTATTTAACCACAAACCTTAGTGAAGATGAAAGGAGAAGAGATGTTCATCAGCCTGAGCCATCTGGAGGAAGAGGATAATATAGATATAGTAAAATACTAAAAATGTGTACTTTCCATGTACCGCAAAGCTAATTATGCACTTATAATTGATCTAAACGGTGTATCGTGAACATAATCTAGTAGTGATGATGTTCTGAAATACAAAGTGGGAAATCTCTCTCTGAGTACTGACATAAGATTTGTAGATGGTGATCAAACAGGATTCATGGTAACTGAGATGAAACACAATTGCTCTAACCCTTTTGGATGTCCACCTATTTAGAAGGTGTCTCAGATTAGTGGCCTGTCTCTAAAAGCCACATTCACCAAAGATGGTGGAAATCTTAAGGGTTTGTGAGGCAAAGTCCAGTTCTGTAATCCTGCAAGAGTTATGGATCTAGCACTTCTGCTTACTTCAGGACCTCTGTAAATAGCTGTGCCACTTGGAAAGGGATTATTACTTTCCAGTCATTTCCTACTCAAAGTGTCTCCCATAAAAAAGAATGTATCTGAGATCAGCTAAGATTAAGATAGACATGACGTACAGTTATATACCTCTTTCTCCTGATAGTTTTGGGGTTCTCTCAATTAAAAGTAGTCTTGGAAGCTGCAGTTGGGAGTGTAAAGGGTGCATAACACTTTCCTTTCCAGCCACCTGTTTTTGTTAAAGTGACCTGCAAACTTTGTGGAACAGAGTCCCATATTACATCTAATTTGGAATCTTAAGAAGTAATATCTCAGGTAGCAAACCTAGAAAAAACTAGATTCTCCTTAACTAATATGCAGTCCTCCATTAGCGATGACTTCTACAACTAAACCATGTGTGAATTTATTCTTTGATATTCTTGATATGACAAATCTGTCTGTGATCAAGTGTTTTCTGTTCGAGTAACATCCTACCAATGTAGACGTGGTTTAACTGAAATGTTTATCGTAAGTATCAATTTTAGGTTTGCCCAATAAAAGGAAGGCATACTGTGTAATGCTAAATAGCAGCTTATGCTTGTCATGAATGATTCAGATAAGCTATGCATCAGAAGCACAATGAAATCTGGGCAGGAAAAAAGCCACCTACAAAAATATGAAGTTAGTGTATGCAGGACCAGTATGGCAAATTCAGTTCCTTAGGCTCCAGAAGCAGTCAAATACAAGATCTATGTCACAGTGTATTTTGTTTGTTTCCCAGCCTCTTTGAACTTGGCTGTTTGGGGTTGAAATAGCATTTATAGCTGAAATACAAAATTGTATCCTGAACAGCATATTTTATTTATATCAGTTTATAGTATTTTATAGCACATACAAAATACCTGAAAAACAGATTTCAGGCCATAATCTTATGCCAACCTAACCTGGAAGTAAGCCCCATGGAATACAATAGAACTCAACTTCTTCTTCATGGTCTCTGTGCCTCACACACTAGGAGACTTCGCGCATGCGCGGTAGCATTTGGAAGATTCTAGAGCTTAGTAGCTTGGCGGGAACCCCTCCCCCATGCCCATACTGAGCATGCTCAGCCCGCCGAGTAACGGTCACTCCTCAGTTCTTTCTCATCCGCCGCTGCAAACGGAAGGTTCTTTGTTTGGTAGGAACTCTTGGCTTGTTCTTTTGGATTTTTTGACTAACGGACTTTGGATTTTGACTTGGCTTTTCGGATAATGGACTTGGATTTGGTAAATTGGAACCACCTTCCCTCCGCCGCGTCTTCATCTTCGTTCTCTATTCTTCACGCTCTCTGCCCTCCTTCTCAGCATCTTCAAACTCTATAATATGTTGGCCTTGTTTAATAACTGCTCGACCTGTGTCTGTAAAGTCACCCTGACTGACAGACACCGAGATTGCCTATTTTGTTTGGGTGAAACTCACAACGTCAAGGCTTGTGCTATCTGTCACGAGTTTACTGCACAAACACTCCATAACTGCTCATTGAGGCTAAAATCTCACTGTTGGGAGGAGTCCCTTCAATCGCGAGACCAGCCAGACATCCCAGTCATGTCGACATCAACCTCTGGGCGGCCCATGACCACCTCTTCAGCGGTCTCAGCGGCTGCCGTACCGCTGGCATCAACAGCTTTTGACCTGATACCGTCCTCGCGGACGCCGATATCATAATTACCGCGGATCCCAAAGTTACCTTTGGCGGCACCAACATCTCAAGAAGCTCCTGCAGGCTCGCAGGCGGCGAAACCACCAAAAACGCTTACCGCTGCCCAGCGGAAGCGTCCTGCCTCTCAGGAGGCATTGAAGGAGAAGGAGAAAAAGAAGAAAAAAAGGAGAAGCGGCGCTCACCTCCCAAGGTGACTTGCCCCCCAACATCTCCTCCAACTCAACTCACTGGGAGTTGAAGAGTCAGACCCACAAGAGGTCCTTGAGGTGTCGAATGAGGAGCAACCCGTTTCTACAGCCTTGCCCTCAGAACCGCCCATCCTTACGGCCGTGGTAACCCCGCTCGGTCACCCTGACAGGGTGGACTGCCTGGAGGAGGTCTCTGCCCTACAACAGGCCCCGACCATTTGTCAGGCAGACTTGGGCAGAAGTGGATCACGCTCCCCGGAACGACAGGTGAGGCGTCCATCTCCACGCTGCTGGGAGGCCTATTTCAAGAGGGCCATGTCTCACCCTTCGACCAACTCGCCATTCACCTCCGCCTCCCATATTGTGAGGTACGGTCGAGAATATGCCTGGTGAGAGTATCCTGGTTCGTACCTCTCTTACTCAATATCTTACTGAGACAGGTACCATCGGGATGCCAGGCCACCTTACCACCGGTCTCACTCACCATCTCATGAACAGTATCATCCTCGGCATAGACGGTCACCGAGTCGATCGGCATCCCGGTCTCCGCATTACAGGAGATCTTGGGAACATTCACCTCGCTATAGGGCCGTATCTCCGCCACCGAGGATAACTTCAACCGTCACCCACCCGACCTCGGACCCTGCCATAGCACAGACGACAGTCCCAACTACCATCGTCATACAGGCGATACAACATCTGAGACCTACGCCGGCACCGATTGTAACATCCTTGGTAACCCGGACGACAGCTGCTACAGCAATACTACCGGCGGTTACGGTACCTGCCACGATACCGTCGATGCAAACACCAGCGGCACCGGCAGTTAACTTGCAGCTACCAGCCCAACTACCGCCCAGGGAGAAGTCCATGGACAGGGCTCTGTCTCAGTCCTCCTAGTCTTACGAGACGGACTTGGACTCGGACGAGTCCATGGCGACGTCTCATGAGTCCCCTCCATTGACATTTGGAGAACCAGGACCCAAGTCGGAACCAGAGGATGTAAAACAATTCTCCACCATCCTCCTTTGAATGGCTATGGCGCTCAGACTCAAGGTTGCGAACCCGGGCCTGGCACTGCAGTATCCAGTATATCAATACGTGGACACCCGCCTGCCATCTACCGCACCACTGCCTTTCCTGCCAGCCTTGACCGAGGCCTTGAAACATCCATGGGCCAAGCCGGCACCCGCTCAGCTGATTCCCCACAAGCTCGAGCATGTATATCGCACGCAAAAGGAGGATGTGGATTTCCTTTTTACACACCCGGTGGCCAACTCCATTGTTGTGAAGTCCGGTCAGACCAAAGGTGGAAACAGGGCTCATACCACACCGCCCGATCACAAGGGCCGCAGACTAGACACTTTTGGCAGGCGATTCTACACTGCCACCTCCTTGATCGCCAGAGTGTCTAACACTCAAGCGTGTCTTGCGGCCTATTCGAGGAACCTCCTTGACAGATTCGGCCCTCTCCTTTCTAACCTTCCGGAGGAGCTTCGACCGAGTGCCCTCCAGTTTTTCAGCAAGGAGGTGGCACTCGCGAACCAACAAATTATATCTGCGAGGCACTCCGTGGAGGTTGCTGCTCGAGTCCTCGTTGGATCTGTGGCCTTGCGGCACTACACGTGGCTTCAGTCGTCAGGCCTTCAAGAGGACAGCAGGAGGAGGATTGACGACCTCCCCTTTGATGGCCACAGTCTGTTTCATGCAATGACTAATGAGGCAATGGACCACCTCGTCAAAGCATGCCTGACGGCAAAGAAAATGGGCATCCATCAGCCCCCACACCCTCGGCGTAGCTTCGGTTCCCAGCCCTCCTGGCACAGGTCTTCATCCTCCATCTTCCAGCCTCATTCACCTCACTCAGGCCTGTCTCGTCCATCCACCTCGTCCTCAGCATGGAGACCTCTTTGAAGGCACCCATCTTCCTCCTAGAAAAAGTCCTCCTCCAGGGCGAAGTCTCGGTTTTGACTGTCTTCGCAGGTCGCCACCACAGCCATCCTTCAGCCTATCATCAGCTTTCGAAGATCAGCCCAGCCTGGCCAGACATCTCGTGGTCTGGCGTCACATCACTATGGACTCTTGGGTCCTCTCCATTGTCCGTCTTGGCTACGCCATAGAGTTTGGAAGTATACCACTGCGAGGTGTCTACTATTCCACCCCAGCCAGCCCGGCCCTGCTGGAGGAGATCCAGTCCCTTCTGCAAAAGGGAGCGATCGAAGAACTTCCATCCTCGGCCTCTACCACCGATTTTTACTCCCGGTACTTTATGGTACCGAAGTCAGACAGAACTCTGCGGCCTATCCTGGACCTCAGAGGGGTGAACGAATACATCCGCCCCAAGAGGTTCAAGATGGTTACGCTATCATCGATCCTGCCTTTCATTCGACGAGGGGACTGGTTCGCATCCATTGATCTTCGGGATACTTATTTTCACATCGCCATTCGCCCGCAACACAGACGATACCTACAGTTCGCGGTCGACGGTACCTGTTACCAGTACAGGGTGCTACCGTTCGGACTCTTGACCGCACCCAGGGTCTTCACCAAATGCATGGCCCCCGTGGTATCATTCCTGTGGACGAAGGGCGTCTCCATCTACCCTTACCTGGACAACTGGCTGTTGGTGGCGTCCTGCAGACAAAAACTCTTCAAGGACATTCACCGGACACTCACCTTTCTGAGCCGTCTCAGTCTCCGGGTCAACCCGAAGAAGTCTCATCTCGAGCCTGCGAGAGTTCTCGACTTCATCGGGGCAACCCTGGACTCAGTATCAGCCAAAGCTTATCTACCGATGGACCACGCACAGATGCTTCATCGGGCTGGTGCACTGTCCTCAGCACCCCGACGGTGACAGCGAGGAGAATCCAACAGCTCCTCAGGTACATGGCCTCGACTACCGCCGTGACCTACCTGTCCAGGCTCCGTGCGCAGCCTCTTCAGCACTGGTTCGTCTGAGTTTTCAACCCACTCCTGGACAACCAGAGATGTCTCTTTCGACTGCCCCCACAGGTGCGGCTCTCCCTGCGATGGTGGCAGTCGTACAACCATCTCCTGTCAGGCATGCCTTTTCAGGAGCCTACTCCACATGTCACGGTGACAACAGATGCCTCCCTTTTTGTATGGGCAGCTCACTGCGGCCATCTCAGAATCCGGGGCCAGTGGATCGATGACGAGATCATCCTCCACATCAATGCCCTCGAGCTACTTGCCATCTGGAAAGCTCTGAGGGCGTTTCGCCACTTCGTCACAGGCCGTACGGTGCTGTTCTTGACGGACAACACAACGGCGGTCTGAAGGAGGGACTCATTCAACCACCCTCCTCAACATAGCCCTCGACCTCTGGGACTGGTGCATCTCGCTCTGAATCCATCTGGTAGCGGTGCACCTGCCCGGGCAGGAAAACACCACAGCGGACGCCCTCAGCAGGGACACCTCTTGCCACCACGAGTGGTCCCTCTCAAGCCAAGCGTTCCGGATGATACGAGACCACTGAGGCGAGCTGACTATCGACCTCTTCGCAACTAGCCAGAATGCAAAGGGTCGCCGGTACTGCTCGTGGGCCGGCCAGGGTTGTGACTCCATTGGCGACGCTTTCCAGTTTGGGTGGAACGAGGGATTCCTCTACGCGTTCCCTCCGTTTCCTCTCCTGGGTCAAGTGGTCTCCAAGATCCTCACGGACCCAACCGACGTCGTCCTTGTAGCCCTGTACTGGCTGAGGCAGCACCGGTTCGGCCCCCTCTTCGAAGCCGCCCGCAGTTGACTCCTCACACTCCTGGCAACACCGGATCCTGTCCCACTCCAATGGTCTTGTTCTCCACCCAGACCTGCCGCTCCTGGCCCTCCATACCTGGCGGATATTGCCATAGATGATCCTGTAATCAGTAATGTCTTGACTGAATCCAGGAAGGAATCAACACGCTGCAACTATCATTACAAGTGGCAATGCTTTGTTGCCTTTGCCAAAGCACGACGGGAGCTGGTATTGCCTGTCAACCTGCCTACCGTGCTCCACTTCCTTCTACACCTCCGACAGCAGGGCTTAGCCTTCCCTTCCCTGAAGGTCTAACTTGCCACTATTGTGGCATACCAACCTCCATGGTCCCCATCGGCAGCTCTCTTCTGTGATGCTACCATCAAGCAATTTATGAAGGGCCTGCACCACCTCTATCCACCGGTATTGCCACCACTACCGCTGTGGTTGCTGTCGTTGGTGCTATCACAGTTCACGAGACCACCCTTCGAGCCCATGGTGACCGCAGGTGACAGGCTTATCACCATGAAAACCACCTTCTTGGTGGCTGTCACCTCGGCCAGGTGGGTGGGAGAACTGACAGCCCTACGGTCTGACGAGCCATATCTCGTGTTCCATAGGGACAAGGTGGTCCTTTGGCCTGACATCTCTTTTTTGCCGAAGGTGGTGTGTAACTTCCATCTCAGTCAAGACATCATCTTACCAATCTTCTACCCGGACCCATCTACACCCTTGGAACGATCCCTTCACTTCCTGGACGTTCATCGGGCCTTGGCCTTCTACACGGACAGGACTGCTTCTTTCCGACAGACCCCGCACCTCTTTGTGTGCTATGGCAGGTGTCGAAGAGGCCACAAAGTATCCACCCAACGTTTTTCAAAGTGGGTGACACAGCCTATCCAGCTGGCGTATGAGCTGGCCAAGAAGCCTCCACCAACATTTCTCCGGGCTCATTCCACTAGAGCCGTGGCAACATCGGCAGACCTCCTGCAAGGAGTCAACTTCCAGGAACTCTGCCGTGTGGCGACCTGGTCCCAGCCATCGACCTTTGTGTGCCACAACAGACTGGACTGCCGGTCCCATAGAGATGCCCATTTCGGACATGCGGTGCTGGCTTCCGTTCGTTAGGACCTGGTTCATCATCCAACCGGTAAGCTACACAGTCTCCTAGTGTGTGAGGCACAGAGACCACGAAGAAGAAGAACAGGTTTCTTACCTGTAACTGTGGTTCTTCGAGTGGTCATCTGTGCCCTCACACACACCCGCCCAGCCAAACCCTCTTTCTCAGGTCCCTTATTGGCGGACTACAGAACTGAGGAGCGACTGTTGCTCGGCGGGCTGAGCATGCTCAGTATGGGCATGGGGGAGGGGTTCCCGCCGAGCTACTAAGCTCTAGAATCTTCCGAACGCTACCGCGCACGCGCAGAAGCTCCTAGTGTTTGAGGGCACAGATGACCACTCGAAGAACCACAGTTACAGGTAAGCAACCTGTTCTTCTGAATATGCATCAAAGGATTGTGCTGTAGATCAATGTGATTCAAAGGCCCTTTCCACACTTTACCTTCTTCTGATGCTGGGATGTGGGGATCGTGTGAGCAGCCTCTGGTGAGAGGCTCTCACGTCCGAGGTCCTTCAGCTCCACACGAGCTGCCTGCTTGCGCAAGAGCCCCACCTCTTCCTTCTGCAGCTCAGCCTGGGAGTTTCCCAGGCTGCGCTGGGGCAGGAAGCGTGACCCGCACGGCTCCGGAGGCTCCACAAGCCAGGTAAGTGCGTCTGGGGCCCGGGAGCAATGTGCAATTGTGCACCATTTTTGACTTCTAGCCGAAAATGAAAAGATGCGCCATTGGCACCTGCCGGCCTCTGGAGCATCACGCGATTGTGAGTGCATCATGCAGCTCACTCCTCACAATCACGCGACGCTCCAGGCGCCCTTTTGCATGAAAAATACCGTGCGGAAAAGGACATAGTGATGGTTCCTGAACCAATATTGGCTCACGAACTATTGGTTGCCAGTACATGGAAAGGTTCCAGGAAAGAAAGAAAGAGTTGTAGCCAGTAAGCACAAATATCCTACTAGTCTTTAAAAATGATCAGTCCCCCACATCAGATAATGCAAGAAGCATAGCTCTACATCTTAATGCAGATGTAAAAATTACCAAGTCATTAGTTCCAGATGGTACCACCTGAGAGTTTTTAAAGAACTCCAGTGTGAAAAATATTGACCTTCTAACAAAGATATGTAATATCCCTAAGGTCAACCTCTCCACCTGAGGATTCAAAAGTGACCGATGTACCACAAGTCCTAAAACAGTGATCCAGAGAAATCCATAGTTGCAGTAAATTTATTTGTGTATACATTGTCCTCAAAGCAGCTAACAAAAATAAAATAAATCCTGGCTGGAATCCTCTTGGAGACTTGAGTCTTTGGCTATTTTCTATCCTATGCTTTTATTATTCCACTTTCAACATCCTGTGAAATTCTGGGGTTTGTAGTTTAGTGAGGCCCAAGAGCTCTTTGGCTGAGAATTCTAAATGCCCCTCCCTAAACTGCAAACTTCAGAATTCCAAAGTGGAATAATAGCACTATAACAGTGCAGTGCGGAAATGGTCTTTGTACATGGAATCACATATGTGGGAATTAAAATTGGGCAGTTCTATAAAGTCTGTATCCAATAAAGGGCTGCTGCTACGTTTCTATGTAAGGCAGCCAGCAAAATAACCCATTCATATTGGTTCTATTGTGCACTGGAATACTGGTTTAGGAATTCTGATGCACGTTAGGACACTCTTGCCAGTATCCCGTTATATATCTTCACAATTCATTAACAGAGTTTCTTAGTAACTCTGCTACATAGCTAAGTATATGTAAAGTTATATAAAGTATGCCCTGGTAGAACATTCCAGTTACTATAATTACAGGTGTAACGTATCTGGATATTAACTCAGTTGTGGGTATATGTGCCTTCAATTTGCCTGTTAACTTATGGCAACTCCATGAATTTCATAGGGTTTGTTTAGGCAAAGAAAACTCAGAGGTGGTTTTGCCAGTTGCTTCCTTTGAAATATAGCCTACAGCAGGTAGTATTTGCTAGTGGTCTCCCACCCAAGTACTAACAATGACTGACCCTGCTTAGCTTCCAAGATTGGACAGGATCTATTGCCTTTATGATATTAATTCAATTACAATCCACTTAAAAACTTTTCAAAAGTTAAAATCAAAACAACACATACCAACAGGTCAGTGAACAGTATCAGATACCAATAATATAAATATTAATTGAACTGCAAAATTCATTGAGCAGTTCATATTAAGAGATCTAACAGAGTATCTCTCTCGTATCAAGCTCATTGCAAAAGAAGGAACACTTTTTAAAGAAAAAATCTACATGGCACTTCAGATTAGACAATCTTCAAGCAATAGAATGAAACCAACCTCTCATCCCACATCACGAGCAAAGAAAAGGCCGCTCTCATTCCCATTGCAAGGCACTAAGGCCCTTTCAGCTTGAGGCACTCAACCTGCAATAGAGTCTGGAGAATCATAGAATTATAGAGTGGGAAGAGACCACAGGGACCACCCAGTCCAACCCCCTGTCATGCAGGAACCCACTTATGCACAGTGTCATCTGGGTCCTGTCCTTCTCCCATCCCCAGGTGGCATGACTGGTCCCCAAATCATTGACGGGTTTTCCCCACCCATTACAGGTGATCATGCTGCCCTCCCACCACCTGCCCACACTTATCTTGCTTGCGGAGCTCCTGGAAGTGCAATGGCTGTATTTCCTGTTCCAGCGCAGTCTGGGACAGTACCTGGCTGTGCTGCGGCAAGAAGAGGTGTGGCCATCACACTTCCTGGATCCAGCAGGCAGCTGGTGTGGAGGGGAGTACTCCATCACACTCTCCTTCCAGGAGAACCACTGCTACCATCATCATCAGACACTGCCAGGAGGCACATAAGGTGCGGAAGGGGCCATAGAGAAGCAAGCTGAAAAAAGTTTTTCCTGGATGCATGTCCGTATTAAAGAGCATCATGAAAAATGCAGCACAAACACTAGATAATTGATTTAATTAATGCCTCACCGGTAGAAAGGACAAACTCTGGAAGGAAATAAATATGGAGCCACATAACACTATTAGCCAAAGAACAAGTTTTTTTTCCACCTGGTATCAGTTTTGAAATCCCAGTTTTACAACCTGACCAAAGTCTTTCTACTTGTCTGATGATTTTTCTTGCATAAGAAATCAAACACAGGAGGCTATTTTAAAGCAATCCATTTCCTGAGTTACTGCTTAGTTTCCTGATTAATTCACCTTCTATAATGAATATTATTTTTCAGACTGATGAAAGCTGTTCTGCTGGACATATAAATCCTGTTTCTCCACACAAAAATATTGGTAAGTTTTTACAATAAATAAGTTGTTTCAGCAATAACTTCTATTAATTCATGAATTTAATAAAATGTTTAAAATGGGTCCCATCTGTTCCCATGCCAATTGCGGACGTTTTGGGACTGGTGGTTTCTGGAGCTTCAGCAGTTCTAACCAAACCATATGCCTCAAGGTCACTTTCTTGTGACTTTGACACCATTATTAACACAGTGCCTGCTGAAGTGTCCAGTGCGTTGTCTTGTCTTGTTTACTGGAGTCAGTTTCAGTTTTTGACAGATGGGAATGTGGCCAAGATGCTTGCATCTGTGTGACCTAGTAACATTGGCATCAGGCAAGGCCATGCACATTTTGAACTTGTGCTCCCATGCAGTTATGGGCTGGATGGAAGCTAATGATACACATAGATTTCTGTAGAACTGTAATTGCCAGGTCTGGAAACTGCACTATTCATTTGTTCTGGATGGGATTGCACTCCCCTTGAAGGGAAAGCTAACAGTTGGGGTGTGTCTGGATCCAGTCTTTACCATTGGAGATCTGGGTGACCTCAGTAGTCTGGAGTTCTCACTGCTTGCTTCAGTTGATGCAAAAACTCCACCCACACCTGGATTTAGATAACAATAGGATAGCCACTGTGGTTAATGCACTGGTAACCTCATAACCAGAACATTATAAGGTAGTATGTGAGCTGCCATTTTGTCTCTTGTGGCAGTTACAGCTGATGCAGAATGCAACAACTAGGGTTCCTTGGGCTGTCACTCAAATATATTACACCTGTGTTACAGGAAATGCATCAATAGCATGTGAACTACTGAGCTATGTTCAAAGTTCAGCTGCCCTAAATAGAAAGCAATGAATAACTTGGGACCACACTACCTAACAGACAGCCTTCCCTTATATACACCCAGCCAGTCTCTGAGATTTCACAGCCTATAGAATGTTGTCATGTAACATAAAAAAGGATCTTCTCAGTAGTGACATCTGACCCACTTTCTGGAATATCTTTCCATGTGGGGTTTGGGAGGAATAAAGTATGGAGGTTTAAACTGCTTTTGAAAATTTATACAAGCTTCCCCTGCCCCTTGAGAATTATAGTTTAGCTGTGGTTTATAGTATTTTGTATGTAAACTTCTTAGAGATTATTATTATTACATGAAATAGTATATAAGTATCAGACATAAATAAATTTACAGTGTCATTCTTTCTCTATCCCCTCCTTCAGCAATTATATGGGTGTTTGAAGTTGCAAATTTCCACTGAAGTCTTTTTTTAAAAAAAATGTTAATTATGCATAAAAGAGCAGTGAAACAATCTGAAGACCAATGTTATATTTAACTCAAACAATGCTGGTTTTTTTTTAAAAAAAAAAGAATTATAATTCCTGCTCAATCACTCTTGATTGTTTTTGTAATAAAGTCAAAAGTTAATTCAAAACATTATTCCCTTCAAGGAGATTTGTTTGGGAAAATGGACAATGAAGATTCATTCACATTTTCGTTTCCACCCTGCTCTTCTGCTCAAGCTTTTCAAGATGGAAAAGATGACTTCAGTTTTCCCTTTGTGTTTGAATCATCTGAGCCTGCATCTCTACAAGGCTTTCAATCATCTTCACAAAGCAAAAAACCATTTTCATTTTTTTGAACAGGTTCCTTCACCAGATTTAGAGTTCTAGTGCAACTTGGCCTTATCAAATATGCTTTCTAAATAAATTAAAAGAAGGCAACCAAAGAAAAAGAATGGATAAGAATTCTAAGTGGTGAAGTTTTTACACGTGAATTCATCAATTTTATATGGATTAATTTTAAAGAATATAAGCCTCATTGATTCCATTTGTTAAACTGTCTAATAAATTATTTTTTGGGAGGACACATATGTAGAGTAACCTTCAAAGCTTAATTTGAAAGCACTTTTTAAAAAAGGTTTGGTATAATTTGTTAAGAATTCAGTTGTCAGTGTCTATAACCAGTTTGGGGGCAGTTTGGTAAAACTAATCTGATTTATTATGGCAGCAAAATGTCTGGCATGTTTAACACTTGTTTTCAATGTTTGAGAATAGTTTTCTGTAAAGCAATTTTAAATAAATATTTACCTTCATTAAACTATTCATATTTCGTAATAGGACTAAAAGGATTTATTGGCTGGAATCTCATTCATCTGTTGTGATGTCACTAGACTTACAACTGTGTAACTGTTTCCTATTCACATTTACAACTATGGCACCTTTGCAGAGGTCGTAAATGCCCCAGAAGCCCACCTTAAAAGCCAGTCAGTCACCCCGAACAATGGCATTCTGTGGCACTGGTGAACAGGGCACTGTAGGATGATATGATCAGCCCCTTGCACCAGTGAGCAATGGTGCGAGGAGCAGAAGCGGTGTCCCCTGTGAGGTACTGTAGCAACCTTTCTGGGAGCACACCAATACTCATTGCTCTCTGGCAAGAGTTATTCCTTGTGAAATGACTTTATTCTTTCTTTATTGATTAATTCAGTTTCTCAAATACCTTAAGCTGCTCATCACACATTTACCTCAATACATTTCTGTCCTCAGCTCTTTCCTGTTCCCAGTTCCTTCTTTACCCAAGATAGCACTCAAAACCTCATTAAGCAAAAAAAACAGGTGTAATTTTATATCACTCCCTTCTTCCTAGAGAACCTCGACTGCTGTTGCCTTACTTCTGGCCCTTGCTATACTTCTGACTTCCTCCAAACCCTTTGTTCCCTTTCCCTGGCCTCACCTCATGCTTCTCCCTCCCTTGCTTTTTGCCACAGCACCCCCCACCCTGTTTTCCCTTCTTTGCTTCTCTTGTGCCACCACACATCTCTCACTTGCACCTTCTCGTCTCATACTCCATCTTCTTGATCCATTGCTAAATGGCCTGTTTTTCTGAATCTAATGCTTGGTTTTAATAAACCCTAACCCCAATTAAGGCATTTAACAAAAAGCCATTCCATGCTGTAATTCATTATGCTTTGACCTGAGAGTAAATCCATTAAAACCTATAGAACTTACTTGTGAATAGAAAGGACCTACAAAGAAGTTACCACTTGAAATTATACTCTTGCTTTGCTGTGAGGTGCACAGTCAGTACTGTTTGCCTTAGATCCATTGGATGGACTGTTGACTTTTTTCAGTGACTCCACTCCCTTAGGCCCTTCCTTGGTGGTAAAGTGAAACAAACTAGGATATTAGACTACACAGACATAGACAGATTTAGTTTTCAGCACAAGATTACCTATCTTGAAAAAACCTTGTAACAAACTGTTTTGCTTTGTCCTTTCAACGCAACAACCCAACAGATATGGCAGGTGGCTAGACATCTTTGGATGTTGATTCTATTCAGCTGCCTCTCTTGCTGCCCACATCTCTAACACTCAGGCTTGTATGACGGCGTACTAGCATTTCTTGTGGGACAAAATTTGGTCCTTTATTCCATATCTCCCTGATGAACACAAGGCTGTAAGGCTTCCCTAACAGGATGGGGAGCACACTGTAGGACGGCAATGATATAGGGTCACTGGTTGCTTGGAAAGGCTGTGTTCCATATCAGCACCTTGGAGCTTCTTGCGATCTTCAAAGCTCTTCACTCCTTTGAGAGGCTTCGTCACAGAAAGGTTGTCCAAACAATTTCAGACAACACAATAGCAGACTGTTATATAAATCACCAGGGAGGAACTCATTCCACAACATTGCTGGACTCAACTCAGCTCTGGGACTGGCGCATCACTCGCGAGATTCATCCAGTTGCCATATACCTAGCAGGTTTAGACAATGTTTTGGCAGATGCCTTTAGCTGCAGTAGTACTCTGCACCATGAGTGGACTCTTTCCAGCCATGCCTTCCATATCATAAGTGCCCTGCTGGGGATTGCCAGACATACACCAATACAGACCAACAAGAAGTGCCAGCATTATTGTTCCTAGGAAATGTGATCCAATTCAAGTGGACATAAGGCCTCCACTACCTCTTTCTACTATTTCCCATTGTTACTGCAGTTTAGGCCTGCCTGGCGATAGCACTAGACATCACTTTGATGTCAATAATTCGGCCTTATGCTACCACCCCTCTCCACATGTTTGTGAGGCCCCCGGACAAGCACGGAACTAGGCTCGGCCATCAAACACTGCAATATCCCAAGACAATACAGGTAAGCCAGAAATAGCCAGATCACTGCTTTAGGAGACCTCTCTGCAAACACCCTCATTATGTTCTTTGGTTCTCTTCTTGTGATATCCTGGGTCTGTTGAATTTGATTGTGTCAATCTCTACATCTTCTCTTGCACTGCAACAGCTGTGTACTTCACCCAGATCACCCTCTCCTCCAGCTTAACAACATAGAGGATAACCCACTAAATTCAACAAGGCTCCAGGCTATCTTCTGGGCTTCCAGGAAGGAATCTACGAGAAAATCTTATCTTTATAAATGGAGATGTTTCTGCTCATTTGCCACTCCCAGGTATAAACCTTCTTCCCTTGCATCGCTGATGACAATAGTTCGTTTCTTCCTCTCTTTGAAAGAGCAGAGCCTCGCCTTTTCTTCCATTAAAGTATACCTTGCTGTGATTGTAGCATTCCAGCTTACATCTCCTTCCTCACAGACTTTAATCAAGAAGTTTCTTAAAGGGTTGCATCATCTTTATCCTCCTGTGTCACCACCTGTTACACTCTGGTTGCTGTTGCTGGTACTCTCCCAGTTAATGTGGCATCCCTTTGAACCATTGGCAACAGTTGATGAATGTTTACTCACCCTGAAGACAGCATTCCTTGTGGCCATAAGTTCTGGCTGATGCTCAGGGGAGTTAACTGCTCTTCACTGTGATGAAATTTTTCTGGTTTTTCATCAGGACAAGATGGTGTTATGGCCTGATGTTACCTCCTTATCTAAAGTTTCCCAGTTTCATTTAGGATAGGATATTGTTCTATCTAGGTTTTATCCTGAACCATCTTCTCAGTTAGAATGCTTTTTGCTTTTGCTCAACATTCGCTGGGTGCTTGCACTGGGCATTCTGTGCCCAGTGTACTGCCTCATTTCAGCAGCCTTTTCACTTTTGGATCTGTTATGGTGGCAGATGCAAAGAACATAAAGTCTTGACTCAATTTGGAAGTCATCCAGATAGCTTATGAACTTGCACACAAGCTGGTGCCCCCATCTCTTCAAGTGCACTCTACACGGGCCATCTCATCCTCTGCACCACTGCTCCATGGTATTGAACTTGTGGAACTCTGTAGAGTGGTGACATGGTTTTAGCCATCTACTCTCATTTGACACTACAGACTGAACTGCAGAACCGGAAGTGATGCCTGTTCTGGCTGTGCTATCTTGTCCTCTGTCTTCTAGGACCTGACCTACCATCTTTGAGGTAAACTTTTTAATCATCCATTGTGTGAGGCACAACGGCCACGAAGAAAGACAGTTTGCTTACTTGTAACTGTAGTTCTTCAAGTGGTCATACAAACCTGTCCTACCTCCCCTCTTTCAGGTCCCTCATGTTTGGTGGACTTTGAAACTGAGGAGATGGTACCTTGGCAGGCTTGGGCATGGGTGATGCGCAAGAAGGGGAAGTGCTCACCAAGCTATTCAACTCTAGAACTTTGTGACTGCTTCTGTGCAGGCAAGAAGAACCCATGCATGAAGGCACAGATGACCACTCAGAACTACAGTTACAGGTAAGCAACCTGTCCATTCCTGGAGAAGATCCTCTCCAAATGTTTTTAACCTTTTTGGTGGCCATAAACACAGTTTTTTCTCTTTGTTTCTTGGGCTCAGATCTTTTGCTGTACCTTTTCGTTCTTCATTCTCTGATGAAAGAGGGAGAGGTGCGGCTGTGAAGTAAGGGAGTATGGCATTGTTAGGCAAGAGAAATGAAAGGATGAAAGATGCAGTGGGAGGGTGAAAGGAACAATAAAACTAGATACAAGGTGAAAAAAGCTGTGAGGGAAGGAGTGATGGTTTGTAAGTTTGTGCTTACTTTGGTCTGCTTTGCCCCCTGTAAATCGGATCCAGTCATTCTCAGGGACTTCTTGTAATATTTTTGTAGATCTGTATCTTTTTTCTGTCTGTAAAAAAAGAAGACAAAATTACTTTAGTGATCTAATGAGAATACAGTAAAAATGCCTGTACATAATAAAATTTTGTTATTGTCACCACCATCAGGAATGTACTCAGGCACTTCAAAATAATCTTTCAATATCATTTTTTGGCCAAGCTAAAGTATGGGGTGGCCTCCCATTTCCAGGAGTTCCTAGATGAGACTGATTTTCTTCTTTGTGGTCTCTGTGCCTCATACATTAGGAGCTTTCGCGCCTGCGCGGTAGCGTTCGGAAGATTCTAGAGCTCATGAGCTTTGGCGGGAACCCCTCCCCCACGCTGGTGCTGCGCATGCTCCTCCCGCCGACTAACGGTCTCTCCTCAGTTCTTTCTTGTCCGCCTCAGCGTACAGAAGCTTCTGCTTGCTTTTCGATTCGGTTTTTGGTGTTTTTCGACTTCGGATTTGGCTTTTGACTACCCCTCACGGATTTCGGACTTGGCTTTGGTACTTTCTCGGTTGGTTTTGACCTTTTTCTGGCTTTGACTACAATTTCGGATTTCGGACTGTGTTTGGCGTTCTCGGACTCTTGTTTTCTTGCCTTGCCCCCGGTTTATGTCGGCTCTCTTCAAACACTGCGCCTCCTGGGGAAGGAAGGTCGCTCTCTCTGACCGACATGCCCCTGCAGGTGACTCCGATACCGGTCACGACATCGGCTACATCGGTACCGACGCAGCCTGCAGCTCCAGCTGTCACCCTGGCACCTCCGGCCCGTAGGCCGGCCGAGGAGAAGGAGGCGGAGAGGTCGCCATCACCATCCGGCGACTCTTACGACTCGGACTCGGACTCTGCTGAGTCCACCCCTTCTTCTCACGAATCCCCGCCGCTGGGGTTCGGAGAGCTAGGCCTGGAGTCTGCACCGGAGGACGTTGGCCAGTTTTCGGCGATCCTCCTCCGGATGGCCACAGCCCTTGGCCTGAAGGTGACCGAACCTGCTCCACAAGCCCAGGACCTGGTCTTCCAGTACTTGGAATGTATGAGGCACAGAGACCACGAAGAAGAAGAACAGGTTGCTTACCTGTAACTGTGGTTCTTCGAGTGGTCATCTGTGCCCTCATACATCCCCGCCCTGCCTTCCCCTCTTTTTCAGGTCCCATCTGCTTCGGTGGACCAGAACTGAGGAGAGACCGTTAGTCGGCGGGAGGAGCATGCACAGCACCGGCGTGGGGGAGGGGTTCCCGCCAAAGCTAACGAGCTCTAGAATCTTCCGAACGCTACCGCGCAGGCGCGAAAGCTCCTAATGTATGAGGGCACAGATGACCACTCGAAGAACCACAGTTACAGGTAAGCAACCTGTTCATCTAGACGCATTTCAATCAGGCTTCAGGCCTGTCTGCAGGACTGAGACAGCTTTGGTCAGCTTGATAGGTGATTTACACTCGAAACCAGACGGGAGAGTTTGTCCCTGTTAGTTTTGCTGGACCTTTTAGTGGCTGTCGATACCATTGACCGTACTATCCTCCTGGACAAGCCTCCCTGGGATGGATTTGGGGGCACTGTTTTACAGTGGTCCCAGTCCGTCTTAGAGAGGCAGACACAGTACAAACTGTGAGATCTCTCTATCTATTCTCAGATCAGTGGTTGTTGCTGTTAATTGCTGAAGTCGGTTTTAGCTTATGGAGATCCTAGGAATGGGAGACTTTCAAGACACCCTATTATTAACAGCTCTGCTCAGGTCTAGCAAACTGAAGAATGTGCCTTCCTTGATTTAATCAATCCATCTGTAGTGTGTCTCTCTTGCTACCATCTTCCAAACTTTATCATGTCATTTCATAATATGTCCAAAGTACAATAGCATCAGTTTAGTCATTTTAGCTTTAAGGGAGAGTTCAGGCTTGATTTGCTCTTAGACTCGTTTATTTGTCTTTTTGGCAGCCTATAGTGTCTGTAGACCTCTCCTCCAGTACCATATTTCAGTGGAGTTGATTCTCTTCCACTCAGTACTCAAATCAGTAATGACCCTCCATTTAAAACTCTTGCAATAACTATCTCTGCAAGGGGGGAATAGTCAAAGTCCCAATAAATAATAAAGAAAAGGAATGGATTATCAGACTTCAGAGAGCACACCTGGATTGTTGACTGTTTGTTTTCCTCAGAAAATGAGCTGCTGCCAGCTTTCTTGCCTTCAAGGCTGAATGGCTCATTTAGAAAACTCTGTTGCCTTGGCTTTTTTTTTTTCAAATGTTGTAGCTCTTGACATCTCCAGAGTTGACACAAGTCACATGCAATCAAGTCGCTCTTCCTGGTGGACAGGCCCTGTCCTAATGTTCTCTGACTCACACCCAGGTTGTCTGCAGCTCAGCAGTTCCGCTTCCAGACACATCACTTTGTGTTCCCATGTTAACATCTTGCCAGGAAATTGCCTTTTGGCCTGCCGTTCTTCTTACCTTTGCTTGATTTGATGTGAAGATGATGCTCTTTTTTGGAGCACTTGCAACAGTTCACCTTTGGAAAGGTAACTTCATATTGTTCGCTGCTTTCTCCCTCTACTGCAACCTCTTTTTCACAACAGGACTTACAGAATTCTTCAAGATGCATACACACACAGGACAAACTAAGCACACCTTCTCTAATGTCCTCAAAATGGTATTCTGTGTATCAAGGGTGATCCTGAAGACCCCAAGTTCTCCCTAATTTTCTTTAAGCACTATATTGATTTTTTTTAAAAAAATCTAGTGGAAGTGGTGCACTGCAAAACCAAATGTCAGTCTGCTAACTTCCAATTTATTTCCCCAGAGTCATTCCAGGAAATAAAGATGGAAGACGGAAGCTACATTTGGTTTTTCAGCAACCCCAGCTGCTCCCAAAAGCTGAAGGAAAGACAAAGGGCAGTTGCTGATATGGTTGTCTGATAAGGTAAGCTAGGACAATTGGGGGATGAGGCAAGTGTGGGGTTAGTGGGGTAAACATGGGATCAGACAATCAGTGCAGAGTCAGAGTGATATTGTGATCAATATCATGTTTTTCCCAGTTTGGCTGATGACAATTATAACAAACATAGTTAAAAATTAACAGCATGCAAATGTTAAAAAGTAATTAAACCATCATAAAATTTGAAACCAGTTAAAACTACAGCAAATAAAACTCCAGCACATTACATAAGGCCTCTTTCCCTTACAAAATCAGAAGAATTGATAGGCACCTATATATGGTGTGCAGAGAATAACACATTTGCAGGTGCACTGCAGAGTATTTGACACATGGGCTCCTTGCTATTGGATGGAGGAGAGTGTTACCCTGGCTTTTGGGGGTCCCTGGGGGACACCTGAATTTTACAAAGGTTGGGGAAATTAGCAGAGCAGTGCTTAGCAAAATGTAGGGCAGGGCAACACAGCGAGATCTTTTATCCTATGTCTACAAGGTCAGACTGCCTGAGAAAGAGAGAAGTTAAGTGTCCTTCAAATGGTATTTTATTTAGTAGAATTGGCAAAATTTATTCACACTCACACACAAAGCATTCACTCACACAAGCACACAAGGACTACTGGGTTGAAGCTCTTAAGAGAGGGAAGAGTTGAAGGGACAAAGTGAATATACTGCACCTAATCCTGAAGGCTGCTGTTTTTGGGAAAATGTGGGGACAGATTGGCAGACAAAGAGACAGAGCGAGAGAATGAGCTGGCCTGAGAGAGAGAGCAAAACCCAAAACAGAACCCAATTATAGGGCAGAACATCCTGGGGGGGGGGCTTTCCTGGGAAAGGACAGAAACTAGATTATGAAGATGGACCTCAACTTTGTAGTTCCCACAATTTGTGATTGCTAACTTCATCCAAGAGACACTTAGTCTCTCAAGGTGTCAAAGTTGCAGTCGGCCCATTTGAAATTTATACATGCCATTCTGAGGTCTTCCTCGGGATACATGACTGGGGGCTACTTGGTCAGACCTATGCCAAGGGGAGTTTCAGCCTTTGAGATCTAGATATCTATGTTTCCATCCGGCTAACCTCCAGCTCAATGAACATCAAATGATTCTCTTCCCTGAGATAAAGTCTGTTATCAGTCAATAAACGTCTCACACCCCCTGTCAGCAGATTGAGATTATAAAGTTTGGGTTACAATAAGGGAGAGGCAGTAAATGCTAATTCCCTACACCATACAGCATGAGACGAGATGGTCATGCTTGTGGTTTATTGGGTTTAGCCTACCACCCATGGCTAAGATCCTAATCTAGGAAGATGGAACATAACCTTACACTCTTGGAGATATGTGGCAATTGAACTGTGTTAGTAAATTGAGATGTTGTACAACAATGTCCACAGTCCACCATCTCTTCAACATAGCATAAATATTCACTTGTGCAGATGGTGCAGAACACCAACATTATGTAGTACATGTCAGTGGTTGTGTCATTCTTCATGTAAAACGTTGCTGTATACACAACACTGTTTCTACCATTGTTAGCAGAACTATTTGCAATGCCCAAATAATTCACCCCCCATTCATAGTGCAACTTACATAAGCATATATCACTAATAGGATGCTGGCCCTTATGTGCATCATGCATAGTTACTGAATGTGCATGCATACCCATGCATAACACACATCCATGTTCAACTGCATGCACATTGCACATCCATGTTCACTGGTGCTACAGGTACAACTCTGTGTCTGCAGCCTTGGATTGAATGCATCTTTTCCACCCTGGACAAAAATGTCCAACTGCTTCAGTTGAGAACAGAACTTGTGCATTTGTAAGAAGATTCCAGCCCATATTTGGAATTCATCAACATGATTTAAAACAATTGACAGATCTTACAGCATCAATATGTTCAAATGTGATGCATCTCTTCTATTTTTCTTTCCTTTTTAAGGCACATAACAAAGCTTTTTAGGGCATTAGAGTCATGTTAATTCCTCATGTCTAGGCTTATCAGAGATGACACTGTTGGAACTGAGCGAATTGTTAGAAGGCTGGGCCCAATGCTTGGATCATTTGCAAATATTGGCAGAACGAAAGGTAACTATTTGTGTTTCTGTTTTCTGTCTTTTGTGGCTTGCAATTCTGGCTGCAGTGATGGTTTTGACAAGGAACTGCTGCTGGCTTTATAATTCTTTCCAGGGCTTCAGAAATGCTACAATTTCTGTTCTGAATCTCACATTGGGAATGACAGATGATGGCCATTGTTTTTCTTTTCTGTCTTTTCTTTCTGAAAAGTTATACTTTGCTTACATCTCCACAAAATACAGAGAATACCACCAACACCACATCATTACAGTAGATAGAAAAAGACAACAGCAGACAAAATTGTAACAAATTAGCTAAATGGTCAATAGACAAATATATACACAACAGCACAGAAAAGGAGGAAGCCAATGGGTTTTGACTCTGTTCAGATGGAGAAGCCAGCTAATCTTTATATACATGGTAGGCTGACAGAGTATTGTATGTTTGTCGGTGTTTCACCAAATATTAGGACTTGTTTTAATGGTATGTGCTTGGCATGCTATTAGTGATTTACACAGTCATAAGTCTAACTTACACCTGTGTAAGTCATTTTTTTCCTTGTTGAGGTCAAAATTCTCTACTAACCTCATGCAACAATGAAACTCCTTCCCTAAAACTCAACCTTTCATTGCTACACCCCTCCCCAAAGCCATTTTAATGACTGATGAAAAGCAGAAGAGTGATAGAAAAGTATTCAACTATGCTCTATAGCTGGACAAACAGCATTGACATCATCCTCCAGGAGGTCTTTGAGGATGTCTCATTGCTGTGCATCCAGCTATAGGAGCATAGCTGGATGCTTCTCTGCCACTCCCCTCATCTCCAACAGCCAGTAAACTGGCATTGGGAGAAAGGCTGAAACAGTTAAAAGGTGGGTTTCAGATATGACAGGAGATGTTTTGTTGTTCTGCCTGTGTGGAGATTTACAATACATATCCCAATCCAGGATCTTGGCCACAGTTTTTAGAAACTGGGCTGGAATTCAGTATGGGGCTTATGTTTTCATAAGTGGACTTACACAGGTGGGAAACAGCAGTAGCAGTTAGCAATAGCAGTTACATTTCTACACTTCTCATCAGTGTAAAGCACTCCCTAAGCAGTTTACAATGTATTTAGCTAATTTCCCCCAACAAGCTGGCCACTCATTTTACCAACCTATAGAAGGATGGAAGGGTGAGTCAACCTGGAGCCCTGCAGAATCGAACTCATAACACCGTGGCTGCAATACTGGCATCTAACCACTGTGCCACCAGGGCTCTGGTAGAACTGAACAGTTTTGCAAGGTCTGTATTCACCTGGAGCTGTTTTAGCTTTACTGCTCATGGGTATTCATTGCACAATGACAGAGTAATTGATGTGCCATGTTCAAATGAGCAATGGGCACCAATTTGCATGAGGGTGCTTCCCAGTGCACATCTGGAGCCCAGCTCGGAAAGGCTGGTGCACAACAGGAGTGTCTGATGCACATCAGATGTGCCTAATGTGCATCAGAAGTAGTCAACATGCCTTGGAACTGCCCTGTGTGTATCCATAAAGCCTGATGTGCATTGTATGTGTCCAGCGCACATCAGAATTGCCCAATGTGCACCAGAACAGCCCGATGTGCATCAGAAGTACATAATGTGCATTAGAACATTCTTGCTGGTTCTATGATAGGCATCTCTACAATTCACTAATATGGTTTTAATTCTGTAGCTAAGAATTTGTAAGGTTATACAGTGCAGACCATGACATAGAATCTTGGCCTTTTTTAAAAATAATTTGCTTTTAGTGAATATCTTTATCTGTTGTACATTGCCTTGGGAGGCCTCTAGTACTGTTTCACCACTGCAGCCTTGGCTGACATGTGAGTTTTTCCATTAGTGTTAATTGCCATATTCTTTAGTAATCTTATGACTGTTGGTAAAACTAAACAGAACACTCATTTCCAAAATAATGCAATTTCCCTATGAGGAGCCATAATTAAAACATTGTCAATGGTGTAGTAGAGCTTTGCTTTTATCTTCCAAAATATTTATAGCAAGTGCTGTTGTGTAAACATTTCACTGTGAAAGTTTAGCATCTAACAACTTTATCTCATGATACGTGGCTCATAAGCCTGTGATGAACAATGAGACACAATTTTACAATCACACCACATATGGTACACTTACAAGATGGGCCCTCCAAAATAATGATGATTAGGGTTTTTTTGTAACTATCATGAATCAAGTTGGATAATATCTGTAACTAGGGTTGCCAGGTGCCAGGTGACATAACGGACAGGACTTCTGTATCTTCAATAATCGTGCAGAAGAAGGACTTACCTCTTCTATACTGTAAATGTACAGGAAACCATATTTCAACTGCCAACTCTAGCTGTAATCGTCTTTAAAGATGTCCCCCACATGAACAGACCCTGATGTGAATAGCTTCTTCAGCTGTACATGGGACCAAGTTAATGTAGGGAACTCACAGCACAGATCTTCCTCCAAAAACAATATCTGAAGAGCTACACATTTTTGAGATTTTCAGCATAAATGGCTGAAAGTGGCACCTAAGCAGAAGTGCTACTTTTAAAAATAGCAGGAGCTGTGTTAAGGTGTTAATGGTTTGTTGAGCAGTTACTGAGTCCTGCAGCTGAACAGAAAATGAGTGATTTGATTAATTGATAGTCAGGGTTTCCTGAAATTTCTCACAGACTTGAGTATCTTTTGGTTTGCTTACCTAGTCAATAGAATGATGAATGTTTTAGGCCAGGGATTGAAAGAGAAAGTTGAAGAAACCAGTTTGCAGAGCCAGTTTTTTCCCTCCAAACCAGCGGTGTTGTTGTTATGATTATTGTAGATGCTTTTTGTGATTACTGTACATGCTTTTTAAAAAGCCCAACTGAAAGAAAATGTAGGGTGTATATGTTAGCAAATACAACAGGCAACATGAACACCCATAGCTCATCCTTTGAACCCTAAATAATGACAATTAATTGTCTTAATTGGAAAACCTCATAATATGCCTTCATATTTGATATTCCCAGAACTCTTTGACCCATAGGACTACACAATTTGTCATTGCTAGCCTCAGGTCTCTTATTGATAGGAATAAATTTACAAACATAGGCTGGAATTCTCTTCATGTCATTGTTATTATGTGCCTTCAAGTCATTTCTGATTTATGATGATGCTAAGGTAAACCTAACACAAAACATTTCCGCACGACACTCTTATAGCGCGATGATTCTTCTTCGTGGTCTCTGTGCGTCATACATTAGAAGCTTTCGTGCCTGCGCGGTAGCGTTCAGAAGATTCTAGAGCTTGTTAGCTTGGCGGGAACCCCTCCCCCACGCCAGTACTGCGCATGCTCCTCCTGCCGAGCAATGGTCTCTCCTCAGTTCTTTCTTGTCCGCCGTCGCAAACAGAAGGTTCTGCTTGTTGGCTTGTGTTTTTTGCTTGTGCTTGCTTGATTTTTCTTGGCTTTTGACTTCGGATTTCGATTTTTGACTACCCCTCTCGGATTTCGGACTTGTCTTTGGCTTTGCTACGATCGGTTTTTGACCCCCTTTTCCGGCTGTTGACATTTTTGGATCTCGGACTGTGTTTGGTGTTCTCGGGACTTCTCCTCACCTCGCCCTACCCTTGTTTTATGTCGGCTTTGTTCAAACACTGTGCTTCCTGTGGAAGGAATGTCACTCTTTCAGACCGACATTCGAAGTGCCTGTTCTGTTTGGGTGATGGGCATAACGTCCAAGCCTGCCCTATCTGTGAAGAATTCACCCACCAGACACTTTGTAACAGGGCTGCAAGGTTAAAATCCCACTGCTGGGAAGAATCTCTGTGCGCTCAGAGACCAGAGACGGTATCGATGGCCGAGAAACGCCCGACCTCCTCTTCTTCTTCCTTGACAGCAGTGGTGGCTGCCGCGCCCTCTACGATATCGGGATCAGTACCAGGCTCGGTACCAATCATGAAGTTGCCGAGAATTCTAAAGATCTCAGCAACTCGGGCACGTGAGGATCCTGCGGGCTTGCAGGCCTCCACCTCCTCCTCCAGGCCACTTACCCTGGCCCAGAAAAGCGTCCTGCTACCAAAGATGCTGGGAAGGAGAAGAAGAAGAAGAGGAAGAGGAAGGAGAAACTGCGCTCCCCACCAAGAGTGGCGCGACCACCAACTCTGCCACCACCCAGCCCACTGAGGAACCTGAACCAATGGAGCTTCCTGAGGAGCCTCCGGAGGAACAGAACATCCTCGAGGTGTCGGATGAGGAGCAGGCCGTGCAGGCCTCGCCCTCCCAGCCGCCCGAGCTGATTGTGGAGACCACCCTGCCAAGTCGCTGTCCGGCCTCGGCAGACCGCTGGGAGGAGGCTGTGGTCAGGCAGCGACCAGCCTCTCGACGAATCCCGCTCTCCAGAGCAGCGGGCCAGGCCTCCATCCCCACATTACCGGGAGATGCGCCTGGAGAGGGTACGCTCGGGCGAGAGCGCCTACTCGCCACCAGCCTACCTTGGAAGGTATGCCCAGGAGCAGGTGTGGCACAAGCTGGCTGGCTCTTACTACTCATACTCGCCGTTGTACAGGGACCGGTACCATCCAGATCCACGGTACTGGTCACCACGACACCAGTCTCGCTCGCCACCGCGGGAAGCCCGCTACTCCCGCTATGATTGGTCACCGCTGCATTGATCTCCGAGTCACCGAAGGTCCCGGGAGCCCTCACCCCGCTACAGGGCTATCTCACCACCCCCGCGGACGATGGCCACAGCTACCCGTCCGGTGCCACAGTCCACCGTGGCCCAAACAATGGTAGCCGGCACGTCTACGACGCAGGTGGCACACCGCCCTCGGCCCTTGGTGGTGCCCCTGCAGGTGACCTCGGTACCGGCCACGACACCGGCCACATCTACATCGACGCAGCCTGCAGCTCTAGCAGTCACCCTGGCTCCCTCGGTCCGTAAGCCAGCTGAAGAGAAGGAGGCAAAGCGGTCTCCAACTCCATCAGACGACTCCTACAAGTTGGACTCCGAGTCCATGGAGTCAACTCCCTCCTCTCACGAGTCCCCTCCGCTGGCTTTCAGGGAACCAGGTCCGGAGCCTGCACCGGAGGATGTACGCCAATTCTCTGCCATCCTCCTCAGAATGGCCACGGCCCTTGGCCTGAAGGTGACCGAACCTGCTCCGCAAGCCCCGGACCCGGTCTTCCAGTACCTGGAGACCCGCCCACTGTCGACCGCACAGCTGCCCTTCTTGCTGACACTGCTGGAGACAATGAAGCAGCTGTGGGCAAAGCCGGCGTCAGTGCAGCCTATTCCGCATAGGCTGGAGCACCTGTACAGGACGCAGAAGGAGAACGCGGAGTTCCTCTTCAGCCATCCTGTACCGAACTCCATCGTCATCGAGTCGGCCCAGACGAAGGGAGGCAATCGGGAGCATACCACCCCGCTGGACCATGAAGGCTGGAAGCTCGATGCCTTCAGTCGCCCCTTCTATTCGGCGGCGTCCTTGGTGGCTAGGACGGTTAACATGATGGCATGCCTTGCGGCCTACCATCGGAATCTACTGGACCGACTCGCACCGCTCCTAGCTGAACTGCCGGAGGAGTCACACGCCTCAGCCACTGAGATCTTCGGCGAGGCCACCGCTGTAGCTACCCAGCAGATCGCCACCTTGAGGCACGCTGTGGAGGCCACCTCAAGGGTGATGGTCGGTGCCGTAGCCCTCCGACGTCATGCGTGGCTCCGGTCCTCTAGGCTTCAGGAGGACAGCCATCGACGAATTGAAGATCTTCCGTTCGACAGCATAGTGCTCTTCCATACCTCCATGAACAAGGCCATGGATCACCTTGTCAAGGCCCGGCTGACTGCTAAGAAGATGGGCATAAACCAGCCTGCCCAATCCCGCTGCAGCTTCCAGCCGAGGTCTTCATAGAGAAGGTCCTCCTCATCCTCATACCAGCTGCAGTCTCCACGATCGACTGCATCGAGACCATCAATGTCTTCTGCTTCATGAAGACTTCTGAGGCGACGCCCATCTTCGTCGTCAAAGAAGTCTTCCTCTGGGGCGAAGACCTGATTTTGATGGTCTTCACAGGACATCTTTTGCCCTTCCAGCAGACCTGATCCATCATCCAAGCCTGGCCAGGCACTTCAATCAATGGCAGGAGATCACTGCGGACTCTTGGGTACTTACCATCATCCGCCTGGGATACGCCATCGAGTTCCAGGATATTCCACCACAGAGTGTCTACTACTCCACCCCGGCCAGCTCGGCTCTGCTGGAAGAGATCCACTCCCTCCTCAAAAAGGGAGCGATCGAGAGACTCCCGCCTTCAGCCGAGACCACCGGCTTCTACTCAAGGTACTTCACTGTACCGAAGGCGGATGGATCCCTGCGGCCCATCCTAGACCTCCGAGGTTCAAGATGGTCATGCAGCCCTTGATCCTCCCCTTCCTCTGGAGAGGGGACTGATTTGCGTCCATAGACCTCAAAGACACCTATTTCCACATCTCGATCCGCCCGCAGCACAGACGGTACCTGCAGTTTGTGGTCGACGGCACCAGCTACCAGTACCAGGTGCTGCCATTCGGCCTCTCCACCGCGCCGCGGGTATTCACAAAGTACATGACTCCCATCGTATCCTTCCTGCAGACGAAAGGCGTCTCCGTCTACCCTTACCTAGACGATTGGCTATTGGTGGCGTCCTGCAGACAGAAACTTTACAAGGACATTGATCGGACTTTGACATTGCTCACTCGGCTCGGACTCAGGGTCAACCCCAAGAAGTCCCATCTCGAACCCGCCTGGGTTCTCGATTTCATCGGGGCAACCCTTGACGCGGTACCGGCCAGGGCCTTCCTACCGGATGAGAGGGCGCGGACGCTTTGTCGAGCAGCGTCCGCTGCCTTCCACGCCCTGACAGTATCAGCCGGGACGTTACAACAGCTCCTCGACTACATGGCCTCGACCACCGCTGTAACCTACCTCTCCAGGTTGCGCGCACAACCGCTCCAGCACTGGTTCATCAGGGCCTTCAATCCATTCTGGGATGACCAGTCTCGCCGATACCGGCTGCCCCAACAGGTGCGTCAATCGCTTCTGTGGTGGCAGTAGTACAGGAACCTCCTGTCAGGCATGCCGTTCCGTGACCCCAAGCCATTGGTTACGGTAACAATGGATCCTCACTCTTCGGCTGGGGAGCGCACACCAGTGACCTCCGAGTCTGAGGCCGATGGATGGATGACGAGACGCCCCTCCATATCAACACTCCCAAGCTGCTGGCGATCCACAAGGCACTGAGAGCGTTCCGTCACCTGGTCATGAGCCGCACGGTGTTGATCCTCACCAACAACACGACGGCGGTCTGCTACGTGAACAGGCAAGGAGGGACGCACTCCACCACACTTCTCTCATGGGAGGCAGTCCATCCCCACATCTGTCCACATTCACCACCACTCTTGTCAAAGTTTTACCTTAGGATTTGCCAAGTCACTTGCTTAGGTGGGAGGATATTTATTCTTGTGGATGGATGTCTATGAATGCTTGGAGGGTCTTACTGGTTGTATCAGCTGTCTCAATCCATGTTTTCCCTTCTCAGGTTCCCTCTGCTTGGCAGCTGCCCCACCTAAAGTCATAAAAACTGCCAAAATCTAGCCCTTTCTTGCACTGGGTGCAAATAATGAATTGATTAACTAACTAATTAATCTATATATATTAATCCAGATATTCTGCCTCCCATATGGCACCCAAGACAGCTCAGAACAGACATGAAAACAAAATAAAACTAAAAATCAATAATAACACCTTCATTAAAACAAGCTGTATTGTAATTATCTTAAATTATAAGCTGCCTGGAGTCCTGGTTTGGGGAAAAGATTGTGTATAAAATAAAGATACTATTGATAACAGCAACAGTTTGAAAAAGCATGCTTTTTCTCATTGCTATCTTGGAAGCTAAGCATAGTCAGCCCTGGTACTTGGATGGGAGACCACTAATGACTAACAGGTGCTTTAAGCTATATTTCAGAGGAAGGAATTGGCCAAATCACCTCCAGGTATTTGTTGCCTAAATAAACCTTATGAAATTCATGAGGTCACCATAAGTCAACAGAAGACTTGAAGGCACATACACATGTTTTAAATGCTTCTAAATTCTTTGGACTTAGTGCTATTTTTAATAGGATAGTTTAAATAATCTATTCTATTAAAAACAGTATTCTACTGAAAACAGCATTAATTCCAATGAATTTAGAAGCATTGAAAACAGCACTCAGGAAAAAAGCATGGTGCTTCCTATTAAAAGACCTTTTTGCAGCAACTAGTTAGTAGCCAAAAGTCTAGTTAAAAAAAAAAGATCTTTGTCTAATAGGGGGAAAAAAGGAAAAGAAAGGAAAGGAAAAGTCAAAAAGATGGCACGTGCTAATTTCTAAGAATAACCTATGATCAAGATCCTACATCAAGGAGATGGAGTGTACGCTCACAACATCGGATGATGATTGTGAAATAGTGAGTTGCATCATTCTGCAACCAAAATTGAAATACAACATTGCAATACTTGATGCACACCTGTATCTGCTGAGCACAAAATGTACATTTGCATGTTCAGCGGCACCCCATCCTTTTACAGCCTTCAGGTGCATACATACTTCCCCATTGGATAAAAATGTCCAAATGCTCCTGTAGTGGAACTTACTAATAAGATGCCAGCCCATATGTGAATCCTTGCTGAATCAGAATCGAGTATGGCATTTTGTTTTCATCCACGCTCAGTTTCATTTTCCAATGCACACAAGGCTGAACTAAGACCTGCTGAGCTCTTTAAAATGTTCTAGACCACTAACTACAAAATACATATTATTCTAACTTCAGGAACAGTTTGTATTCCCTCATTTTGAAGGCTTACATGCTTCTGTAAACCTCAGGGTTTCCCCCATCTATTCTGTTTTTGTTTGTTTGTTTGTTTGTTTGTTTTTAAATTAGCGGCCTTTCATATTGTGGAAAACAATGCTTGGCATTCTGTTTGTTAATCCCAGCTAGAGCAGACCCATTCAGTCAGTCATAGAATGGAAAGTCAACATATAGATAAATATAGTGGATTCAATGGGTTTACTTTAATCGGGACTAAAATAAAATTTAGGGCAATTTGTTTCTAAGCAGGTGCAACTGAATCTCTCTGACCATGAGGTCTTCCTTATTCAGTTCTATGTCCCCTGAAATTCAAGGTGCAGCAAGGTATGTGCATGTGTGTAGTGCTTCCGCTGAAGTGAATGGGGAAACCTCTATGATCAAATTGTACACAGAGGTCAATACAAAGGGGAAAAAACAGCATCAAAAGGGAGCCCTGCATTAATAGGAATGAGATTTGCCTGGGTGTTGATGGATTGCTCTCAAGTTCTCAGTTCATATATACAACATAATTTAAATGAGCTTATCCAGCTCAGGAAAGAAAAGGACACCCCCACCATACACACACTTCATTCTTATTATCCTATAACAGTTTAGGTAAGCCAAGCAATTATTCTGCTACTAAGTGTAATTAACGCCTGCCTGCCTATCTGCTTTGATTAACAAGACACTCAACATCTGCTCCTGAAACTAAGGATTAGTAACCTCAAGACCTTTACTTACTTTTGATTGTTTTTATTTGATGTAAGGATTTGTTCAATGCAGTCTCATCACTAATTGGAAAAGGCAATTTTTAATGTTGGCAATATGATCAAACTCAGCTGTTAGATTTGGGACACATCATGAGACAAGATGACTCATTGGAAAAGATGATAATGCAATAGAAAAAATTGAAGATAGTTAGATTGATTCAGCCAAGGAAGCCTGGGTCTTGAGTTTGCAAGACCTCACTAGGGCAGTTGATGAGCAGGGGCTCTTGGAGGTCTCTCATAGGGTCTCTATAAAGTTGAAGTTGACTTGACAGCAAAGAATAATAAAATGTTGCAGCGAAAGTAAATATACTGTGAGATAAGGAACTTGAAAGGCTTCTTAGAACCATCCCATGCATTATGTGTAAGTCTCTATCTCAAGATTACAAAATTAAGATATAGAAAATTGGGAAAACTTCACTTAAAGACTGCAAATCAAAAATGCTACAGATTGCAGGCTTGGAGTGGGCAGAAGGCAGATCAGACTCTACCGTTAGATCTCTGGTTGATTTTTCAGTAGGCCGTCAGAATTTCTGCCTCTCAGATGCCTAACAACTGCAACAATTAACCTCACCTCCCTCAAACTACATTGCTGAAAAATAATGCTGGGGGAGTGGTGTTTTGTGTCTCTCTGTGTTTATGTATGTGTGTATGTGAAGGAGAGAGAGAGAGAGAGAGAGAAATGATGTGAGTATAGTAAACATAAATTCCTGCACTGAGCATGTAATCAGAAGAAACCTGGTTCTTAATTTGTAACAAATGACCACCTATCTGAGCTGCTGCTGTTCACCATGGTTCAACTGGTGAATTTTAAGATCTAATTTTTAAAAGTTAAATCTCATAAACTGGAAGCTTGCTTACTCTTGCTCTGGAGTGCATAACTTTATGAGGATGGGTGGTTAATCCATCTTCTTTTCAGAAAAAGCAACCTTACATTCACTTTAGGGGTCAGATCCAAAGAACCATTTTGTTGTTGCTGCTGTGTGCTTTCAAGTCGTTTCCAACTTATGCTGACCCTAAGATGGACCCATCATAGGGTTTTCTGGGGCTGAGGGTGTTTGACACACCAAGTAGGTTTCCATGGCTGACCAGGGAATCGAATCCTGGTCTCCAGGGTTGTAGTCCAATGCTCAAACCACTGCACTATGCTGGCTCTCTAAAGAACCGTGAGAGGATGAAAAATATCTACAAGTGTGGTTCTGTAAACACTTGCAGAAGAGTTCACCCACAATACAGAGGTATAACAGGGAGATGGTTCTTAAACTTTTTTTCCTAGTTGTGGCAAATGTGGATCTGGAAACTTTGGCTAGGTCAAAAGCAGTTGGAGGTTCTGAGGGTAGAACCAACCTTGGAAAGGATAAAGAAGCCCAGCTGTATCTCTTTTCTTCAGGTTTCATCCCTTTTCGGCTGCTTGACAATAAACCAAACCAGTAGCAGCTAGTTTTCTGGGCTAGATTATGGCCAAATGGCACCACCAAATACCACTTTTTCCCCCTCTTATTCTAGAAGGTAATGGCACTTCATAGGGGAGGGAAGATCAGCCCATCCTAAATAACAAAGGGAAAGTTTCCCAGGCATTCCAAGATGGAAATGTTCTTATCTATCTCTTCAGTTTGAGCTGACCTTGCTCCGACTGCTAGAGAAGCTGCAACTACTAAAAGCTGCATTATTGTTATTTTCTGCTAGAAGCCTTCTTAATTAACAAATGCCCACTTGCTGTGTTATGCATCCCTTAAGCATATAACACGCCCCTTCAAACAGGGCTTTCCAAATTGTGTGCTGCGACACGTTAGTGTGTCACCTGAAGTGTGTAGGTGTGTTGCCTACAATCTTGGAAATGTATATTATTTATAAATCATATATGTTTAAATATGTACAAAAGGTTTTATGAAATATGTTGTGTCCCCATATATTTTGTTATTACAATTTATGTACATGTCCGTATCTCTTATAAGGGGTTAGTTTAACGTCCCATTTGCTAGTAAAACTGAATTACTGTGTCATGAAATGATGCATGTCTAAAAAGTGTGTCCCCAACATGAAAAGTTTGGAAAGCTCTGCCTTAATATATCACTCTTTGGTAATTCTTCTGGAAACTCCAAAAGTCCTACGAGGAGCTGTCCAAGGCGCTGAATCAATTATTATTTAGCATCTTGGACAGTTTGTTGTAAAATTATTGTAGTTTTAAAATAACAGAATCATGGCTTCACTGACAGAGAAGCCACCACCCATCACCAGGGCCATTTCCACACTAGGCTGTTACATCGCTATGATTCTACTTTCAACATCCTATGGAATCCTGGGGTTTGCAGTTTCGGGAGGGGCCAGCTGGCCCCTCCCGAAACTGTAAATCCCAGGATTCCATAGGATGTTGAAAGTGGAATCATAGCCCTATAACAGCCTAGTGCAGAAATGGCTTAAGTTAGATTCCTAGATCCATGTCTGTCAAACATCTAGTTGGGTTCCACAGCGTAATGACACTGCAAGACCACTGGGAGCAGGTTGTAGAAAGGCTTAACTCAGGATCTGAGCAAAGGATCATGGAGGAGATATTGGATTGCCCCTGATACCCATGTGGCTTCCATTAGCTAATGGGAGGTGAGAAGAGGAAAAAGAAGAGGCTTCTGGGAAGATAAAAAGAAGGGAGCCACATAGTGTAAGCATGCAGCTAATTGCTTCAGGTCAGAGCGAGGGAAGGAATCTCAGGAAAAAGATTATAAGGAAAGGAGGGGCTGTCTAGGTTTTCAGTTCTTTTGAAAGGGACTGGAGGGCTAGGAAAGGTAACACTTGGGGCTGGAGAATAACTTGTTTTTTGGCTTGTGCTTTATGAGTTTGGTTCTTCATCTTGCAAGGGGAGGTATGCAGAGGACCAGTGGTTTAAGCTAATTGAGTTTGCTTGATATCCCTTCAGTAACCTCTTGGTGTGCCATTTTCCTATTTATTTTAATTAAAGAGTTTTCACTTGTAAAAAGCTTGCTTTGTTCCTTGAACGAGAGTGGGAAGCTCAGATTACATGTCTTCATAACAAGGTCTGCAAGGAATTCAGTAAATATTACTTTTGACCCCAGTAAACATAAGGGAGAGGGGGTATGTGTTGAGCCCATACATCCTAGGAATCCAGGGAAGGAAAGAGAGATTAGATCTCCAAGAAAAGGCTTGGTGACTATTTCTGCTGCACTGGGAAGAGGTGGCTGAGCCTGGGCAAAACCCACTGTCCTCCCTTTTTACTACACAAGCCCAGTTATGCTCCTGGAGAATTTATTTTCAAGGAAATATCTTTATCACACAGTTGCCAAGATCCTATATCACATAGGTGGGGTGTAACACTCCACCCAGAAAATTCTGTTGGGTTCCTACTTCCATCCCCAGCCCACCCCATAGAAGATGACCCCCCCCATGGCAGACCACAACCCTTTGGCATTTGTACATGCCACAGAAATATGCAAGGGCAACAACGGCTCTTTTTTCTCTGGAGGAGAAAATTCAGAAAGTGACCATAAGGCCTAAATGAAGTAGAACCATGTTGAAGGAAACAGTTTCTTTAGACATAAGTTCTAGTGACTTCAAACCAAGTTAAATATGTACCAAACAGTCTGAGCCAGCTTCCAAAACATCTTGAAAAGTTCTGCTAATATGATAACACCTAGAACACTGGAGTGAGGTACAAAGAATGAGTTTCATATACAAAGTGGGGACAGTGCTTGCTCCTTATCGATCAGTCTGTGTTACTCTCATAGTTCTTTGCTGCTGCCACTGCATATTTTTCTAAGAATTCTATACAAAGTTGGTTTAATTGCTTGCTTGCTGTGCCTAAGTACCCTAAAAGCACCAGATCCCATCTGATTTTAGAAGCTATGCTGGGTCAGCCCTGATTTGTATATGGGTGGGAGACCACCATCAAATACCAGGTTCTTTATGTTGTAAAGGAGCCGGCAAAATCACCTCTGACTACTCCTTGGCTAAGAAAACCCTATGAACTTCAAGGGGTTGCCATAAATTGACAGGCAACTTGAAGACACGTGCACAAACACATGGTGGAACCCCAGGCTACCAAGCCAGAGTCCACCTTGCACTGTGTCCTTAAATAAACTGCTGAGATCAATCTACTATTAGACTCCACTCACAAACCCAACAAAGTATTTTAAAAATTCTCCTTCATTCTAGTTGCAGTTGGACCCTATCAGGATACTCCTTGTCTTTTTACAGACACTAATTTGTTTGTTTGTTGCATTTATATTCCACCTTGCTCCCAAATGGGATCCAAGATGGCTTACAATAAATGGCTGAGGATCTGTGCATCTCTCTTTTGAAGAAGGCTTGTGCTGGGATGAGAAAGACATTGCGCAAGGAGGAAAGGGATACTCCTTATACAATGAATTTAAAAGTACATGCAGTGGTGATGTCTGTGGTGATGCTTTCATTTATATCCCACCTTTTATATCCTTCAGGTGGCTTACAAAAATGAAAACAAATAAATGCATTTACAAAAATCCAAATAACATATAAAAAGTTATTTTTACAACACAGGTAAACAACCCATGGAATTAAAACCCTTTAAAGAAAATCCATTAAAAGACAAAAATCAGTAAACCCTTACACCAGGGCTTTCCAAACAGTGTGCGGCGACACATTAGTGTATCGCCCGAAGTGTATAGGTGTGTCGCCTGCAATCTTGGAAACGTACGTTATTATTTATAAATCATATTTTTTTAAAAATATATGAAAGGTTTCCATGGAATAGGTTGTGTCCCCATACATTTTGCTATTACAATTTATGTATGTGTCTGTATCTCTTATAAGGGGCTAGTTTAACGTCCGGTTTGCTAGTAAAACTGAATTACTGTGTCGCGAAATGGTGCACATCTAAAAAGTGTGTCACCAACATGAAAAGTTTGGAAAGCTCTGCCCTACACTATTAGAACCTCTTGCAGTTGGTTCTATAAAAGTCTATCATAACAGGAAATGTTCACTTGCATATGGAAGGAAAGTAGGCAGGGAGCTCTCATAACTACCCAATGGAGGGGATTCCAAAGCCTGGGAGCAGCCACCAAGAATGCCTTTTCCTGTGTTCTCAACAAACTTGCCTGGGAAGGTGGTGAGACTGAAACAATGGCCTCCCCTGAAGATTTCACAATCCAAATGGGCTCATCTAGGAAGATATGGGCCTCACATAGCCTGGTCCCAGCCTGCATGTGCGTGAAGGACAACATCCCCCTGTATGAATCTGTTTTGGCTCCAAGATATGCCACCAACAGGATTCTGGCCTCTATGTGTTAATTGGCTTACCTAGTGCCAGTATCTTTGTGTTATATCAGTGACAGTTTTGTGAATGACCCGTGTTCATCGGATATTTTCCACTGCCAGTGCTTTTTACATTTAATTGCCCACCAACCTCACTGTTTATAAAACCATCCCCCAACCATTTAACTGACTGTATGAAAATTTGGATAACACTGTACCTCTGTTGAAGTGGGCTGTAGTCCACAAAAGCATACCCTCTGACAAATTTGTTAGTCTTTCAAGTTATGCAGGACTCTTATTCTTAGGATGCAATGAACTGTATGAAATAAACCTTGTTTGTTTTTATCTCAACCTAAGATAGCTTATATTTAGAAGGGAGAATAGCAAGAATAAATGAGTCAATCTATTCTCTTCCACTTGCTTTCCGCTGAAACACTTCATCTTTCTTTTGGGGAAGCAAAGGGGGAATCGGGCTTATTTAAAATATCTCATGTTTAACTAGAAGTTCTCATTAGATCATCACCTCCCCTCCACAGCCCCCTCCTCCCAAAACACACTAGAGGATTTGCAAAAGGCAAGGCTACAAGGCTAATCACTCTGATTTCCTCTTCATCTTCTATTGATCCCAAAGACCCTTTAGATGGAAGGCAGTTAGATTCAAATTCTAATCCACTAGGATAACAGACATCCCCATATGGTTATTCACCAGCTTTGCCTTAAGCTAATCAATAATTACTCTGATGAAGAAAAATAAAGATTAGAAAGAAAACTAGGGTGGAAGGTTAGCAGCCGGTCACCAAACAACCTATGCTGTTTCCCTCTTGAGAGGGATCTATACAGTTCTATTTTATTGGAAGCATTTGTACCTTTTTATATTTGTATCCTGTTCATGAACTTCTGGGACTTCATCTCCCCTGAGGGACTTTGCTAAGTCCAGACTTGCTTAGTTCGGAAGGTAGAACCTAAGGCCTTACATTCTAAGGCTTAGAACCATGTCAGAGAGAATGTTACACCAGGCCTCTTCTCTCTGACCTACTAGTGATGCCAGAAGTCACTTGTCACTCATGCCTTCCATAAAACAGAATAAGGAAATGCATCAGGAGTCAAGATGTAATATTTCCAGAAATAGACCTCATCTTGAATACTGTGTCCAGTTCTGGGCAGCTCAATTCAAGAAGGACATGATCAAGCTGGAGCAAGTCCAGAGGAGGGCGACCAAAATGGTGAGAGGCCTGGAAGCCATGCCCTATGAGGATAGACTTAGAGAGCTGGGGATGTTTAGTCTCCAGGAGAGAAGGTTAAGAGGGGACATGATAGCCATGTTTAAATATTTGAAGGGATGCCATGTAGAGGAAGGAGAGGGCTTGTTTTCTGCTGCTCCAGAGACCAGGACAAGGAGCAATGGATTCAAGCTGCAGGAAAGGAGATTCCACCTGAACCTCAGGAAGAACTTCCTGACAGTCAGGGCTGTCCAGCAGTGGAATCTGCTGCCTCAGAGTGTAGTGGAGTCTCCTACCTTGGAGGTTTTTAAGCAGAGGCTGGATGGCCATCTGTCGGGAGTGCTTTGAGGGTGTTCCTGCATAGCAGGGGGTTGGACTGGATGGCCCGTGTGGTCTCTTCCAACTCTACATTTCTATGATTCTATGATTCCATTGCACCACTGTGTTATACTTAATCTCTTGCTACTGGTATACAAATAACAGCAGAACACCCTCCAACTGTCCTGATTTGGCAGGGCTACTCCTGATGAATCCTGTTTTTTCCTACTTTTCAACTGCTTTTATAATGTCCCAGTTCCTCTGTCCTCTTCTCACTCTTCCCCTTCATTTGTGGCTTACTTCAGTTGCTGCAAACTGAGTTCAAAGTGCAGAAAAAGTCGTTTGCTCTCAATTAACACAGATGGGAACTAAAAGTGTCATACTTCACCCCCTGGAGGATCCTGAGGAGGAGGCAGATTGCCAAGAAGCTACAGCTACAAGTCCGAGGAGATGAGGACTGCAGCAGTAAGAGATCCTGCTCCCTAGCAGGACTTGGCAAAGGCTGTGGAAACTCCATTCTTCATTGAGAAACAGAGGGAGAAACACCAAGCCCAGCACAGGTTAAATAATAAACACTGATCCAGTCAGGCACTAATTAGGCAACTGTGGCCTTGAAGGAGCTGCTGATAAATATCCTAACAGTTCACTCTCCACCTTAGTACTGACAACTATCTTATCTGGTTGACTGGCGGTACTCTCTCCCATTCTTGTTTTGTCTTGACTTTGGACTGGCTACATTTCAGGCTATTCTGTTTACTCCTTGCTGGCTCATGTACATGGATTTCTGACCTGTTGATATGACTCTTGAACTGGCTAATGACTACCCTTGTGCTTCTCCTTTCCCTTTGCAACTCATGATTGACCCAGACTGGACTGACTACTTGATACCAACAACCTGCTGCCTTGGGTACTTACTGACTTGTGTTCAGGACAAAAAGTACCTTCTGCTCAATTTAGCCCATGGTCCATCCATTGTCCCACAGTAAGCAGACTTCCTCCATCTTCACCCACAATTACTCCATCAGTTTCGATAACTCTTATCTTGACTTCTGTGCATGTGCACTCAATCCCATCTATGGTTCCTCCTCAAGTTCCTGTCACCTCTGGATTGCAACTGTTTCATCCTGTGATTGCTTCTTCTTCCTCCACTGCAGCCTCACTTGCCACTCAGACACAAGAGCATAAAGATTCATCTGACTCAGTTTCCACTAATTATGACTCTGATTTTTCGTTGCTGATTCCACATCACTATTGTCTCCTTCAGCTACTGTTAAGGACACAATTTCTAGTCCCTCCCCCTGAGGATGTCAAACAATTTGCCGACATCCTTTTGCAGATGGTTAAATCGATTGGCTTAGAAATCACTTCTCTTTCAAATTGTGGACAATTTGAGGACAATCAGTCCCCCACTTCTGCAGCTATTCCTTTCTGCCTGCATTACAGCAGGTGATTAAACAGGCCTGAACAAAGCCAGCATCTTTGCCACCTACCTCTAGATGTCTGGAACATCTGTACTATATTCAACAACAAGATGCAGCCTACTTGTTTACTCACCCTTCCCCTAATTCAGTTGTGGTGGAGGCTTCTCAGATTAAAAGAGGAAAGAAGATACACTCAATGCTGCCTGATAGAGAAGGGAAACACCCAGATATCTTTGGCAGGAGATTCTACTCCTCTGCTGCCTCTCTGCCAAAGTTATCAGCATATGGGCCTGCATGGTAGCATACCAACCTTTCCTTTGGGATAAGATGCTGGCATGGATACTTTTCTGATGTACAGAAGAATGCTGGCCTCCAGTTCCATGCTTTAGCAGGAGCCCTGGTGGCGCAGTGGTTAAATGCCAGTACTGCAACCACAAGGTTGTGAGTTCGATCCTGCCTGGCTCCAAGGTTGACTCAGCCTTCCATCCTTTCGCAGGTCGGTAAAATTGAGTACCCAGCTTGTTGGGGGCAATTAGCTAAAAATACATTGTAAACCGCTTAGATAACACTCAGTTGATAAGCGGTATAGAAATAACTGCTATTGCTATTGCTATTAGCAGCACAACAAATACAATCATCATGTCAGTCTGATAAGCATGCTGCTAAGGTCATATCTGGTGTGGTGATGCTCCAAAAATACACCTTGCTGTGTTCTGCAGGTGTTTTGGAAGATATAAGGCATATAGCTGAGGATTTGCCATTTGACAGAGAGGGTCTGTTCTACTCTAAAATGGATGAGTCCATGAAACATCTGACTAAAGCAAGACTCACCAAAGGCCATTCAGATCTTCTTGGAGGCATCAGTCCTCAACTTCCTTCAGGTCCAGATCTCCATCTGGACCTTCTCTGACATCATCCTTACCTTCCATGTCTAGCCATCACTCATTCAAACAGCATCTCCAGTCTACCTCCAAGAAGTGTACCAGTTCCTCCAAGTCTTCTTTGGCAGGATGCCTCCATAACTCAAGTTTCATCTGCTTGGCTCCCTACCATCTAGGGCCCCCAAAATATCCTGCATTATCCTACCTGGTGGAACATCACCACAGACTCTTGGGTACTTCACATTATCAGTTCAGGGTACTCCATAGGTACTCCTGTTGGCGTATTCTGATCTATACCTCCAAACCCAGTCCTCAGATCACTGCCTTGCTATTCAAAGATGCTACAAAGAAGATTCCTTCTCAGTACAAGAAACAGCTGGTTTCTCCATTATTTCACAGTTCTGAAGTGAGATGGTAGTACGTGGCCCATATTGACTTATGTGGTATGAACAGTTACATCCAACCCCACAAGTTCAAAATGGTGACCCTAACTTCCATCCTTCTGTTTCCAAGGAAAGATGGTTCATTCACTTCAATAGCTATATGGGATGCATCTCTCCACATCATTATCCATCTGCAGCACTGGAAGACCCTTCATTTTGTAATAGAAGAAGACCTGTACCAATACAGGTCTCTTACCTGTACCAAGAGTCTTCATAAAATGGATTGCAATAATGATCTTTTTCCTCAGGACTTGCGGGGGAGTTCAGGCCTATCCATATCTGGATGATTGGTGTCTGATGGCATCCTGCAGAGACAAGCTATATTGACATACACTGGACTCTTTCTTTGCTTCAACATCTGGGACTCAATATTAACTGTCATGAACCTGGCTCGCCTCAAATTTTGTCCTCTACAACATTAGTTCCTACGGTGCTTCAATCCTTTGACAGACAACCAGAGCAAGACTCTGACCATACCTCCTTGCATTTCTGAGTCCCTGTTATGGTGGTTGAGTTTTCAGAACCTACTTTCAGGTATGCCATTCAACTTTTCTCAACCATCTGTATTTGTCGCACCTGATGCTTCCCTGATGGGCTGAGGAGCTAATTGTGGTCATGCAACTGTGCAAGGCCATTGGTCTACCTGAGAGATGGATCTTCACATCAGTTCTCTAGAGCTGCTGGCTGTTGACAAGATGTTTCAAGCTTTTGAGGGAATGCTGACAGGGAAAATTGTCCGGGTAAATTCAGACAATACCTCTATTGTCTGTTATATCAATCATCAAAGAGTTACCCACTCCATCACATTAGTCAGTCTTGTCCACTCATCTCTGCACTTGATGTAGAGTGCAAGACATTCACACTGTAGCATTCACCTTGCAGGCACAGATAATGTTCTCAGGGATTCAGTAAGCTGGAGTGTCATTCTGCAACGTAAATGAGCCCTCTCACTACAAGTATTCAGGAAGATAACATCTGTCTGGGGCAATCCTTGCATTGATATGCTTGTGACATCAACCAAAATGAAGTGCAGACACTTTTGCTTGAGAGCAGGGAGAGGACCAGACTCTCTGGGGGATGTTTTCATCTTTGAGTGGAATGGATGCTACTATATCTGTTTCCCTCATTTTCCCTCTTGGGGAAAGTGATAGCCAAGCTCAACAGAAACAAATCAAATACCATCAGTAGCCTTTTTTTTGGCCCATATAACCCTGGTTCAGCATGCTTCTCTGGATCTCCCAAGCTGGAGATGTTTTTGCTTGACTACTTCATCCAGGTTCTGCATCTGCTGTTGACCTGAAATAACAAGGTCTAGCATTCCTCTCAATTAAAGTTTATCTAGTAACCATTGTAGCACATCAGTGTGCCACTCAGACTTTTGACACTCTTTTCACTAATCCTGTAGTGAAGAAATTCCTAAAAGGATTGACTCACCTTTATTCCCCAATTTTGCCTCCTGTGACCCTGTGCTCAGTTTCCTTAGTTTTAGCTCAACTGATGTGTCACTCCTTTGAACCCCTAGTGATAGTAGACGAATGTCTGATGTCTCTCAAAGTTGTTTTTCTTGTGGTGATCACTTTAGCTTGTCAATCAGGGGACTCACTGCTCTAAGGTGTGATGAGCCTTTCCTGATTTTTCACCACAATAAAGTTGTGTTGCAACCTGATGTAACCTTTCTATCTAAAGTTGTGTCCCAGTGTTACCCTGTGAATTGGGGGTCCCGGGAGGGGCGCCCAAACAACCAAACAACAACAAACCAGATGGGGAAATTAGCTGGAACACTCTCTTGGCTAATGAGAAGCAGGCCAACGCAGCAGGATCTTTTACCCTATGTCTACAGCATCAGGTCAGTGAGGAGGCAAATGGTTTAAATAACAATTAGATTTATTAAACAGTTATTAAAGAAAAGCACAAACACACTCCTAACTAGAAAAGGAAATAGAATTTCAAGGGGAATGGGTGATACGCCACCTGTCCTGCAGTCCTGAAGATGCCTGATTGAAGAGGAAGAAACCCGGCGTGGCAACCGAGGGGAATCTGCTGAACCGAGCAGCAGCAAGGCAAGGTGAAGTTCAGACGATCCAGCGAGAGTTCTGAAGAGCTCTCAGAGCGGGGGATTTTTATAGGGGAAAGAACGACCGCAGGCTAGTCTGGTCTCGGGTGAAAACAATAAGTTTTGGGTTGGAGACAAAGCCTCTGAAAGGTCAGAATTTGCATGATTGAATTAAAGTCCGAATTGACAATGGTATGGCCGGTATGTAGATGCGGCTAGCTCGGCAGTTAAGTACCTAGCTCGCCAGCGTGTCTTCTCAGGGCAACGGATCTCTTTGTGGTAACGTGCATTTGTAATGAAGGTGTTTGTTTTGGAAGGTCCCCTAAAGCAGATCTGGCAATATCTGGCTTGGTTTGGTGAGAGCAGCAAGTAGTAGCCATGCCTAGCTTTGTGCTTGTTTGGCGGGCCTCACAAACACTTGGCTGGTGGGAGAGTGGGGCCGAATTGCGATATCAAAATGATATCTTTGGTTCACCAAAGGCCAGGCCAGGACACGGTGGTAACACCAGTTTCACTTCAACTAGGAGATAGTATTATCATTGTTCTATTCACAGCCTTCCACTCCTTTAGAAAGATGGGTGCATTCTCTGGATGTTTGACATGCCCTTTCCATTTACATACAATGGGCATCCTGTTTCAGGCTGTCTGTCTATTCATATTTCCTTGTGGACAAAGGAAGAGGCATCAGGTATCAGCCCAATGCCTATCTAAGTGGATAGTTGAGATTTCTGCATCATCTTTGGGGTTGAATATCACCTTAATCCTATGGGACTCGGTCCACATTCCACCAGAGCCATGTCATCTTCCACTCTGCCGCTATGCTATGTCTCATTATCTGAAGTATGGCAGAGCTGCAATGTGGTCTCAGCCCTCTACTGTTAGCCAACACTACAGACTGGACTTCAGGGCAAGAGCTGATGCCCACTTTGCCCACAATTTTTTAGTGACCTGACCCACCATTCAATGGTAAGCTTCATGGTCAAACATTGTGTGAGGCACAGAGACTATGAAGAAGAAGAATAGGTTGCTTCCTGTAACTGTGGTTCATCTGTGTCCTAACACAAATCTGCCCAATCTCCCCTCTTTTCATGTCCCTGTTTTTTTTCAGTGCTTTTGATAGACTGGTAGGCTGGGATACGTACAGTATGCAGGAGGGGAGAGGGGTTCCTGCCAAGCTCCTCGGCTCTAGAACATTCTCATGGGGGACTTTGCACAGGTGCGAAAACCCATTGTGTGAGGGCACAGATGACCACCCAAAGAACCACAGTTACAGATAACCTCTTCTTCCCTCTCCTGTTTCTCTCATGAGACGTCTTTCTCTCACCCACAACATACTGATCAATCAGTTGATTGATTGATATCGCATCTTTCTTCCAGAATGGAACAGAGAGTGGCATAGGTTTCAATGGGATGTCATTGTCCCAGCTAATCAAAAAGTCACAAGTCCTGGTTGCACTACATTGGTGGATCCCATTGCTGTCCATTCAGTGCTAATTTTCAACCTGTATTGGTGCACGGAAGCAAACCTATGGCCAACATACAGTGAGGGTGGGGTGGGAATGGAGGTGTGAGATTCCACACCATTTTCAGAAGATATTTCGTATCTTCTCCCTTGAGGTACTAGTTTTATGGTGATAGTGGTGTAGAAATCTCACCTTCTAGCAGACAAATACTAAGAAAGGGTAAAAGACTTATGCAATAAGGTGTTTAACACAATCAAAAGAAAAAAACAATCTTTGCATTTCCTGTACTTCACTTTAATTTGGAGCAAGAGAAAGATACACTTGTCACAGTTCCTAATTATATAAATTTTCTTTTTAAAGATGAGAAACGTAGATTTAATAAGATGCCAGTAGACAAGGAGTATCAGCTAATTGGCCCATTACACAACAAATGTGTCATCATCCTTAGCCAAAGGGAAAAGAAGTCTAATTGAATGAAAACTCTTGATGGTTTCATTATGTTCCTGCTAAAGGAAGCCAGCTTCCTGGGTCTTATGGAGGGATGGGTTTATTTTCTCTTTTGCAGAAGGCAAAATAGTCTGGTTTTTCTTTTCAGATGCAATTAACAATGTAAACTGTTTGTTCAGCTAACAAAGGAAAAGTTGAAAAGCTTATTGATGACTGTTGAAAAGTGATTGCTTGCTTACCTTCTGCTGTTTAACTGATTAAATGTGTTGAATTCAAATGAACGGGCCTGTTAAATATATTAAATTTAAATAAAAGGGTAGATCTCAATTGAACATTAGAAGGAACTTCTTGACAGAAAGAGTGGTTCAAGCAATGGAAACAATTGCCTGGAGAGGTTATGGGGTCTTCTTCTCTGAATGCCTTCAGAAAGGGACTGGACAGCTACTTTCGGAGGATGCTCTAGCTGAAGGTCCTGAGTAGTAGGGCTGTGTAGCTCCTGTCAAAAATGATTTATGACCCTCAGATTTGATTGATTTATGACCTGTCAGATTTGATTGATTTATGACCTGTCAAAAGTGATTGATTTATGACCTGTCAATCTCCCTCCCCCGGAAGTGCTAGGGCGGGACATCCAGAATGGGCCATGTCCCCTCCC